>CM037469.1:5016374-6216374 GCA_021014325.1 Plazaster borealis
AGCAGCTCTTGTACAGCGCCATTCCAAAGAAATTATCATTGCGCTTCGACCATCATTACCCCTGGTCACTGGGCCATTTTTTTCATTCCTTAAACCATCTCAGCTCCCTTGGGAGTATACAGCCTGTGCTGCCGTGAAGTATGTAGCGCACTAAGCTAAATCAATCACAAGAACCATCTATGTCCACATAGGTACCCCTGGGTGAAGAGAAACAATTATAGTTGAGTGTCTTGCTCAGGGACACAAGTGTCATGACCGGGATTCGAACCCACACCCTGATGGCGTAAAGCCAAGTTAATGGCTTCAGCAGTGGCTGTGGCTAGGGCTGGAAAAGGTAAACAGCCAGAGCCATAGCCAAAATTGTTGTTTATATATATATATATTTTTTTTTATTTCCTTTTTTAAAATGAGAAATCGCCTAACATCACAAGGCCAGACGGCCAATTCAATGTGAGGGCTGCACTTAACTGATATGGGGCTGTCGACCCAAATCAACTGCCACCAGGGGCAAGTTGCCACCAACTCCTGGGGCTGAAACAGGGTTACCCCCTTAACAGTCCATAAGTATGTAGGCATTGGTATCATTGACTAGGAGCCTGGCTGGTAGAGCAGAATGCACTACCTTCCAAAGTTTTTACAAAGCAATTATGGTTAAGTGCCTTGCTCAAGGGCCCAAGTGTCATGACCGGGTATCGAACCCACACTCTGCTGCTGGCAACACCAGAGCTTGGGTCCGGTGAACTAGACCGCTCGGCCACGACACGTACGCCACGCTTAAATTCAGACGTGGCCTACGACTGTTTTTTTCTTTTCTTACCATGTAAACATAAGGGTTACCATTCTCATCCTCATAACCGGGGTTCTGAAGAGATCCATCATCCCCTTAGATGTATTTCCTTTATCATCTTCCCTCTTGTCGACCAGGGTAACCATGGCTCGTGTAACCTTCATCCCATTTTTCTTTCCCATGTACATTAGAATTGCCTCCGCTCTGTCGATTTGTCCATTCATCGCAAGCCATCGAGCAGACTCTGGTACTATGCTGGGAAGAGTCAAGACAAATAATAAGAAACTCAATGAATTTCATCTCGGAAGGGGGCAAGAAAAAATACAATTTTCGCAAAAGGTTACTTTCATTATAAACATTGCATTACCTTACGGGTCCAGTCTTTTAGAGACCATTCATTTCTGTGTAATTCATTTTATTGCATACGCGATCAAATGCATTATGCGTCGCGACACACAAACACTGCTGGCACCCTCCTATTTATTTTGTCACTGTTGTTTATAAGCTCTGTCTATCTGGGGTTGCTTGATGTTAATTTGCTCCCAGGTATTGATAAATCGATAGGCTTTTGTCTGCCAACTTTCCTGTGGCAGGCCGCCCATGAAGTTCGCGGGCTTTTTCGGGATTGGTCAGTTTCTCTTTTCCTAGGATGGGCGAGCAAAGTTTCGTCCAATAAGAACTAATCTTTGCAGTGGAAAATTTAGGGGACGGGGGCGCCAGATTTATTGTATTAACTAGAACAGTAGAAGCTGCCAAGGCGAGCTGCCGAACGCCCGATAGAGAAACAATGAATAATAGAAAAACAATCATTTGATCAACTGATGTTCAAAGAGGTGGGGACAATTAACAAGTATGTAGTTGACCATTGCCTGCTTGGTTTGACATGTGGGAAAGAGGCAATGCGGATGGCCCAACAGAGCTGTTTAATTTCCAGAGGGTAATAATGTACCCTGAAAACTTTAACATTTTTAAACAATTTCCATTTTCACACTGTGGATCCAACCACATTTTGGCTGTAAGACAAATGAACTGCAATTGAGAGTAAAAACAATTATTTTACACAACAAACTATCTAACACCATGAGGCAAAAACTTTAACAAAAAGTCTTGATGCGGATGGCCGGACAGAAGCTGTTTAATTTCCAGAGGGTAATAATGAACCCTGAAAACTTTAACATATTTAAACAATAGAAAAACTTGACCACAATTTCCATTTTCACCTAGTGAATCTATTCACACAAAAACAATTACATATCACAAAAAACTATCTGAGGCAAAAACTTTAACAAAAAGTCTCAATGCGGACGGCCGGACGGCCGGACGGACGGACCGACGGACCATGGACGGACAAAATCGGTATTACATAGGCTCGCATTCTGCTAAAGCAGCTCGCCAAAAATGACAAAAACAGAAACGCCAGCCATGATATCAATGTGATGTGATGTTCTAAACATTCTACGTGTTGAGAAGTACTCACTTATACAGGCCCTAATTAGTTTGTTTTTTTAAAAAGCTCTTATTCTCATCTATTTGATGAGCGAATAAACCCAGTTTTGAGCTCTGGCAGAAAGTGCCTGGTTTTGGCCGTGAGATTCACAAGTAAAACAATCCGAGGGAACTTACCATGGGATGATCAAAAGGTAAATCATTGGAACACAAGTCAGAAATGTCAAATGTCTCCAATCTCGTACAAAGAAGGCCATTAAACCAAACACCTACAGACAAGTCAAAAACAAAAACATCCTATTTTTGAGAATTAAAGTTTATATTAAGAGTTTCCACACAGGTCGATCATAATCATTTTTTTTCTCTGAAGCAACCAAATATAAGTGTTGAAACTTTTAAGGAATTGTTTTGTTTTTCTTTTTCTAATTTTCAAAGAAAACATTTCTGTGGGTGAAGAAACATGCTCAACGGCATCTCACTATATCTGTTCGACCAACTGAAAAATATAGCGCTTGGGACGCCGACGCGCTATATTTTTCCGTATTCCACGAGCGCGCGTGTGATAACGTATTTATCTTCAAGCAAACTTGACACACAGTTAGAACACACAATACACAAGGTGTGATATGGGCCGTGCAATATAAGTTTATATCACACTCCTTGTTGCTATGGATCGACCAATCAGAATCGAATATTCAGGCCTGCTTGAAGATAATGACCCAAAACCACCTGCCATCATCACCACAAGAAATCTAGAATGTACCATTTTGGGAGTCGTACTCCCCATGTGTTTGTTAATGTGAAGTTAGCAATTTCAGTAGACTTGTGGACAAGTCGTTAAATGTCTGTCGCGGTGATAGCGAAACGGCTCCCTCGCAACTATCTCGCGTAACTGCTGCTCCACGCAAGACTACTTTCACAACTAAGGTCCTATTTGAAATTCTGCTCTCACGACTGCGGTCTCAATTAAATCGGAAGGTTAACATGAGAGCAGTAGTCTTGCGCGGAGCAGCAGTCTCGCGAGATAGTTGCGAGAGAACCGTTTCCCTTATCACCGCGACAGACATTTAACAACTTGTCCACGAGTCTAGCATTTCAGGGTCAACGCATGCTCCTGTAACAACGGACAACAAAAATTGTGTGCTCAACTCATTGGTCTGGTTCCATAAGTTATCTTACTCCCTAAGTTATCTTGTGTTCATTCGAACTAAAGTCAAAAATGTTAAATGTCTCTAGTCTCGTGCAGAGTAGGCCATTAAACCAAACACCAACCTCGTTCCTAGTGGTGTACCGCGCCATTTTTTTTTCTTCCCCAGAATGCCTTGCTCGATTGTAACCCCTGGAAGTGTGACTTTAAAGTATCCAAATATATTGGATATTTTAATTAGTCCTGTGGTTGATCCATTCTGTGTTACAGACTACGCAGAGCGCGCTGTCAAAAGACACATCAATTAGTCACAGAGCAACTGGCCCCATCAGTTCTTTTTCAATCTTGTGATGTATGCAGTTTAGGGAGACCATATAAAAACATGATTCATTTGAAATGTATTACGTCGAAATACGTGCATTTTTACACACGCACACTAAGCGCCCGACGAGCGCCCTACAAGCGCTCGAATGTTTTAACAAGTGTGTGCGCAAAGCAGTAGCTTTTGGTAAGCCAATCAGCGTAGATTTTTAATGTTTCCCTACCAGGGGTTAGTGACGAGAGAGGTATCGATACGGCGCACTGCCCATGGTATCGAGGCTGTCCAAACACCTACACACAAGTAAAAAAAACAACAACAATTGTGTGCTCAACTCATTTGTCTGGTTCTTTAAAGTTATCTTACCGCGATTCCTAATGCAAATGCACAATGGAACACTGTACTGATGAGTGCACGTGTTTTGGGCAACAGTGCCTCCACAAAGAGTATATGACCGGCTAAACCTCCGCCTCCGTAGAAAAAACCAACTATGAATCTATCAGGAATACACATACAAAATTCATCCAGTAAGAGGTGATGGGATTGTACAGTACGTCAAATCACAAAGAAATCTTTTTAAAAAGATGAAATTGAAAATACAAGTTATTTGCAGGCCCAAACAAGCTTATATAATTGTAACAGAGCACCAATTTTGGGGGTGTTTGGGAGGAATTTGGATGTTGAGTTAACCACAGAGTAGAGAATTTCAGAGAAAATGGCAGGCTTTCTTTAGCCATAAGACAACAAGTTATAATAAGTTTTAGATTTCAGGATTAAAAACAGTTCGTATATTGCCATCCTGGGAACTGAATCATGGCAAGTTACGATTGTCTCATATATATTGTTTATTGACAATCAGTGATCAACAGAAATCAAAGGTACCAGACCATTTTCATCCCAGCCTCACTTTGAAACACACACACACTGCTATGATAGAGAACATGGCCTACCTTGAGACAGCATACTGGTATAAATTTGTAGAGAACCCGGACCCCAGCTGTGCAACGACCATGGCCAGTGTCCCCCAGAAAAAGGTCTTCAGTCGGCCGTATTTGTCAGACGTCCGTCCAAGAACGAGGACCCCGGCCAAGAAACCGAACATGACGAGGGACTGAGTGTTACTGGAGTCTCTTTTCTTCTCACAAACAAGATCCCACTAAGAGAGAGTCAACAACTGTCAGTGGTGTAACTAGACAATTTCATGAGGGGGGGGGGGGCTTGGGTAGAACATTATGGGGTTTTGGGGTTGGGTTTTTGTTGGTTTAATTTTCGTTTGTTGGGGTGTTTGGGGCGTTTGTTTGTTCTTGTGTTTTGGTTTTTTTGTGGGTTTTTTTTGTTTGTTGTTATTTTTTTGTGTGAGTGGGCATTTGATGTATTGAACTGTTCATTTGTGCATCTTTTTAATCTCTTGGGGGGGGGGCCAAGAGGGGAGGCAAGGGTTCTGATCGGGGGTGGGGTGGGGGGTAGTGAAAAAGCTTGGGGACTATAACTAGACCTATAGGAGGGATATACGCTTTACAGCGGCCACAAGCGCAAAATTCTGTGGTAAGCGCAGAGTTCTGTGGTAAGCGCAGAATCCTGTGGTAAGCACAGAGTTTTGTGGTAAGCGAAGAATTCTGTGGGAAGCAGCAAAATTGAAATTGGACCATCATGGTCCTGAAAGCCACTGGAAAATCATTAAGGCAATAAGACACAATCGGCGACCGGAGTCACGTGACTCATAGTGGGTATACAATGTAAACAAACCAAGCAGCCATGCCCAGTGTGTGTGGACAAGCATGGCTGCTTCCGAGTGCTTCTGCCATAGGTGCGGAAGAAGCCATGCCTTTCCACGCACACTGGGTGTCACGTGAGTCACTATGAGTCACGTGACTCCGGTCGCCGAATGTGTCTATTGCCCTGCAATGCTGTTTGAATTAGTAATCTGATTAAGGATTTCTACATACCTCAGACACAATGGACGTGAAATATGTCGCATAAACAAACTCCTGGCAGGGTGGGTCGAGCTGGCAAGGGTTCAAGTTCGGGCGGTCCTTACACACAAACATCGGTTCCCTCCCGACAAAGGCCAATGTCATGATAAACGGTGCATGGAATAACTGGATGAGTAGCAGGGCAAGAAGGTGTACCTTCTGGATGTAGCCCAATCCTCCAACCACCTCCAAGGCATCGTCAAACTCTATCCCCATAGTTCAGGGGGAGAGCTGGGGCGGATTCCTTCAAACACTATGACCTCCTCGACTATATAAGCAGGGTCCGTTTACATATCTGTGGTGAAAAATAATAATAATAATAATAATAATAATGCAGTTCTTATATAGCGCTTTATACTCCCGAAGGGTGTCTCAAAGCGCTCAGTATTTTTCCTACAAGGTAAGTGGAGTTACGTGTTGAAGTATGAGACCTATTCCTTTGCATAGCACCATGTAATGGTTTACAAGGTGCTGTGGCGCAATATGCAGCCAATCAAACCAGAAACACCGGGGTGAACCCCTTCTCTTTACGATAAGTGCACTGGGTTCTTTTACGTGCATTACACAACACACGGGACCTACGGCTTAACGTCCCATCCGAAGGACGAAGCATGTGGTTAAGTGTCTTGCTTAAGGACACATGTGTCACGACTGGGATTCGAACCCACACTCTGCTGATCAGAAACACCAGAGCTTGAGTTCGGTGTTCTTATCCGCTCGGCCACGACACGCCACAAAAATGCTAGAAAGCAATTAGACATTATTATTTATTAAATCAATTTTAGGAATACTCCTTGGGGCCATTCAGAGTAATAAATGTATAACAATTTTGTGTGTTTTTTGTTTTAAAAAATTTGACCCAACCCAACAAAATTATTGTTCAATATTGACAGACTATTTAAGTATAATACCTCAAATGAAGCAAATATTTTAGATAAATGTTCTCCTAGCCAGGAGTTTTTTCCTAGCTCAGGAGTTTTTTCCTGGCTCAGGAGTTATCTCCTAGCTCGGGAGTTTTCTCCTAGCTCAGGAGTTTTCAATGGCTTTTCATGGTTACACCCCTATGTTCCGACACCCCTATGTTCCGACACCCCTATGTTCCGACAACCCTGGTGTATTTTCCTAACCCTAACCCTAACCCTAACCCTAACCCTAACCCTATGTAAATCATGAGGGGGTTGTCGGAACATAGGGGTGTCGGAACATAGGGGTGTCGGAATATAGAGCAGTTCCCGCTTTTCATGGCTTCCAGTATGGAGCTTTGTAGTTGAGGACATTTTTGGCATGGAGGTTTACCATCAGAACAATTGGTTGACCGATAACAATGACATCACAGACATGACAGACGATCTGGAAGAGACCGCTGGTATTTTTCCCCTTAAAATGTGTTTTTTTTTTTATTTCAAACTGAATTTTGATTTTCAGTTATTTCTTTTGACCGACCCATGCTGTTTCCACAAAACCATCTTGAAATAACATTATTCTGTTTGTACTCTACCCATAGGCGTATGAGGGGGGGGCAGCCCTCCTAAATTCGGCAAAACATTATTGGGGAAAATCCGGGCACAGCAAGAAGAAACAATAAAAAAACAATGGAAAGAGAAAGCAAAACAGACTTTTTATCCGGTATTAGTATTTGCTACCGAGTAAAATTTGCTCGCAAATAAACCTCTCTACCCCCACAACCCCATACATAAGCCCACGATGCTATCCCACCACTATTTCTATCCTGGTGCTACACTTTAAAGGTATCTGTCTCAAAACAAATATTAGCATAAAAACTTACTTGGTAACAAGCAACGGAGAGCTGTTGATAGTATAAAACATTGTGAGAAACGACTCCCTCTGAAGTAACGTAGTTTTTGAGAAAGAGCTAATTTCTCACTAAAATAATAAAAACTTCTTGCAAGAAGTTTTCATTCCTATCTGAAAGCACACAAATTTGTACAACAGGAGTGTTTTTTCTTTCATCATTTTCTTGCAACTTCGATGACCAATTGAGCCCAAATTATCACAGGCTTGTTATTTTATGCATATGTTGGGATACACCAAGTGAGAATACTGGTCTTTGACAATTTCCAAATGTATTCAGTGCCTTTAACGCTATTTGAACACTTATGTATTGGGATTTTAGCTTTTGAGAAAGACTAGATCTGATAGGGATCCAAACATGAGACCATACACAATATTCTTTCTTTTTATACTTACAGCTATTCTGATAGGAAGATCACCGTTTCCACAAAACAATCTTGAAACACTATTCCATGACTATTTGTATTATATCCCAGCACTATTGCTATCCAGGTGCTCTTTACACTATATGAATACATACTCCTGCACTATACGCTTTATCCCCAGCACCTCCACACCCTTAATAGCTGTAGACAACACTAACACATCCACCTACACACATACTCAAATTGATGGACAAAAATTGCAAATTGTTTATGTTGATGTCATCCATCTGGATAAATAATGCTGGCTTTAATTAGGAATCTATATCAATTCCTCACAATCGACTGAACATATGGCCATCGATAAAACTTGCTGGTATGGCTTGCCCCTTGCGGGTATCCAGATCTCAAATGGGCTTCATTAAAGGGTATGATGTGGACAACAAGGGGAGTAAATCATACAAATACTAGACTGATAGTGTTGATACTGAATTTGAACAACTTCTGGTACAAAAACTACTACGGAACGAATTATTATAGATCCCCACATAAAAAAGAGTAGCAAGGTACATGTACATTACTACCAGTTGTTTGTACCTCTATGTTCGTACAGCTAGTAACTAGCGAAGCTGCCATGGCGAGCTGGATCAAAACATGAAGCCACTAACAATGTTCCTTCTTTTTATACTTACAGCTATATTCTCACAGGAAGCTTGATCAGTGTTTCCACAAAACCATCTTCAAACACTCTTCTACTACGACTATTTGTACGAATATCCCAGACGACTGCTATCCCAGTGCTATAAACACTATTTGAATACTGCTTCTGCACTACCCTTTAACCCCAGCATAATAAAGCATAGTGTAACCACGGAGGTAGAAATATAACACATCACTGCACATCACTGTACATTAAACGGATATACATGTATACACAACAATGCACAAATCTTGATAACCGGTCACAAGGTACAGAATTATATCCAGGTTGTTTGTACATAATAGATTTTATCAAGTGACAAGGCACAAGGGAAACTGACTGGCAATTTGGGTTCTCCATGGTAGTGAACAAAGACAAATTTACTAGAGTGGAACCTGCTACCTCCGAATTAGCAATGCTGGTCACTCTACCCACCGTGAATCTAGCCCTTATGTTGGCGGTCTCTCTAATTAACATCTGCCTGAATTTTTGGTTGAACAAAGAAAAATTTTCTAGAGCGGAAATTTAACCTTCGATTTCCAACTTAACGTGCCAGCGCTTTACCAACTGACCTATCTAGCCCCAATGTTGGTCGCCATGATAATGATATTCATATTTGAGTAGTCCAGTACCTAGCACAAAACGTTTGCATTGCTGGCAGCAGATTGCGCCATAAATAATGCCAATCATAACAAGAGGTTTTGCATGATCAGTTGCGGATTTAGGGGTGGGCGTGGAGGACATGCCTCCCCTTATTTCAGCTGAATGAAAAAACCCCAAAATAATTTGAACTGCAAATAAAACAAACTCCTATTTTAAGAATGGGTAAAAATAACTTCTGAAATGTCCTAGATTGCACCAGAGAGCATCAAATGTTCAAACTTTCCCAGAGCCCTACAGAGGGCCTGGACCCCCGCCATGATCCCCTAAAATTATCATAAAGGTATTATACAGGATTGGTAGAGCTGACAAAACAGTCGCAAACAAAGTTCATGTTTTGTGTGATTAACCATATACATGAAATAACAAACCTGTGAAAATTTGAGCTCAATTGGTCATCGAGGTCACGAGAAAATAGTGTAAAGAGACCTTATGTGTTTTCTGTTTTTCAAACATCGAGTTTATTATCACAAGTGATAAAAAACTTTTGTTTTACTCATTTCTCAGAAACGATAGCATTTTAGGCAGAAATATTTTAAGGAACCCTTTCAACCATTACTTACTTTAAATCATGTAAGTTGTGTGTGAATATGTGAACATTTGTGTTTTTCGATCTTACCAACAGGGCCTTTAAATCAACAGCAGGATTCACTGAAAATTTTCATATAAGAAGTTTTTAGATGCACTGTCCACTTAAGTTTTGTTCGCATTTCTTGTTAGCAGTAAGTCTGTACCTTCTTGACTTATAAAGACACTGGACAGTATTGGTAATTGTCAAAGACCAGTCTTCTCACTTGGTGTATCTCAACATATGCACAAAATAACAAACCTGTGAAAATTTAAGCTCAATTGGTTGTCGAAGTTGCGAGATAATAATGCAAGAAAAAACACCCTTGTCACACGAAGTTGTGTGCTTTCAGATGCTTGATTTCGAGACCTCGAAATCAAATTCGTGGAAAATTACTTCTTTCTCGAAAACTCCGTTACTTCAGAGGAAGCCGTTTCTCACAATGTTTTATACTATCAACAGCTCCCCATTACTCGTTACCAAGTAAGGTTTTATGCCAATAATTATTTTGAGTAATTACCAATAGTGTCCACTGCCTTTAAACAATTTAAAACAGTTTTGGGGAGGAAACTGCAGCAGAACACACTTTTCAAACAGAAATTTTGTATAAAATAAGTTTTATTTCCTTTGCTAAATTAACCATTCCCACAAATAACAAAAAGATTTACAAAGTGTTTTAAGTACAATGCATCAGTCTTATCCTGCTCTTCATGAACAATTTATAAAGTTGAACACTTAACCTTTGACCTTTATTTAAAACAAGATGCAAAACTACTCTTCTATGACTAGTGTTCTTGGTTCTTTAACTGTGCACAACTAATCCCAGTACACGGGACTTACGACTTAGTGTCCCATTCCAAGGACAAAGCAATGGTGGTAAAGTATCTTGCTCAAGGACACAAGTGCCATGACCAGGCCTCAAACCCACACTCTACTGATCAGACCAGGGGTCAATTTCACAAAGAGTTAAGATTGATCTTAACTGTGCATCAATCTTAATTGCTAAGCAAAGTGTGATGTCTTGTAATACAAATCACTATAGCAATTACTGACAACTCATCTTAAAAACCCTGCGATGCCCCGCCCCTGTCAGATTTACACGGCTACCCTAGGGTACTGCAGCCAGTAGACCGTGGGGAAACGTGTGTAACTCCTTTGTAATGTGGATTACATATTTTTTTCATAGCTAATAACCTTTCCAGAGGTTGTAGAGAGAGTTTGACAAAAAAATTAACATATTTTAAATTTTTAATTTGTTTTGGGTTAATTAGTATGTGTTTACACTGTAAAAACGCAGAATTTTTTGTGCACAAGCCTATGGGGAAAGTGTTTTCTAACTGGAGATTCCGAGTCCATGAGTCACACTGCCTATAGGGTCATAGACCATGTCAATCGGGCCTGTCTGAGGATAGAACTTAAAAGGTTTCACCTATTTTTTGCTAAAAACCGAACGAGTTATTAACTAAAATGTGTTTTCGGTCTACTGGCTGCAGACCGGTAGGCCATCGGAGGGTTAAGATAAATCTTAGTGCTTTGTGAAATCGAGCCCAGGTGCTCTCACCGCTTAGCCATAACACGCCAAGACAACAAAGTATACAAATTTATGAAAATGTTTCTTCCTATTATGTATTTTCATTTTGAACTTTGTGAAAATTCTCTTTATACGGAGGTGAGAATAATCGCTGACCAAAAGGACTGAAACTGGTATCCACAATTTAGGAGGTATGTTGAAATGATGAAATTGTCCAACTTTTGGTGACAAATGGAGTCATGGATTTCAAGGAGCTGTTTCAAAAAAGTATCCTCAGCAATAGAGAAGTAAATAAATAAAGCATGATATCTTTATATCTGAAGAAAATAACAGCTATCGTTTTCACCAAGCAGGAATATAAAAAAAGGTCTATAAATTCAGATAAAAGTCTAAAATGTCTAATCCCTGTTTATAAAAATATAAATATGACTTTGAAACCTTATTTAAAAGTTACAAATATGAAAATAAGTGCAAACATAACATTGTGATATGTTGAGTTCTCAACCACTTCATGTCAGAATTAAATAATCTTGAAAGTTCCTCTACGCATTATTATTTTCAGAAATTTTCAGGCCTCCAGAATAATATTTTTCCTCAAGAATATCATTGTCACAATAAAACCCTGACTTGACAAAGGAAAGACAACAAAGGTTCTCATAAAAATCACCGGGAATTTTTTGTTCTCTTTTGAGAATTTAGAGTTTGTGTTCACCATGAATTGCAAAACTTCAGCCGTAAGCCATGCCCGAACCACTCGGACTTTTACCTCCCATTGAGCCGAATATAATGATAAACAACGGTGGCAGCCTGTCCATTCTTGGAATCAAGGATTACACAATAACCCCGGAAAGATGGAGATTTCGAGCATGAATTCCAGTTCGTTCCGTCCCTCTTTGTATGGGGGGTGTGGGGAAACAAAACGTAGCACTGTAGGAGCATGTATTGTAATTTTGTAATAATTTAAAACACTTTGAATTGTAAATACATTAATAACAATATTGAATTGAATTGAATGCGGAACAGACAGTTAACATCCACTGTAAACCAGTTTGGAAACGTTTGGCATGTATAGACGATGTGACCTCTGACGTCAATCGAAAACCATAACATGATGTGCACGCATGTCGCCGGGTAAAACCTTTGTGTACTTGACAGCCAGCTAGAAAGTACACGCAATCTTACCATGAGTACGCGTCTTCTTGCCTGGCGGAACATGACTTGGACAGTGTTTGTCAACAGAGGGCGGTTTGAATGTAAACAGAGGTCACATCTTCTATACACTTCCATCCGACATGAAGTGGTTATATAGCACACATATCTAAGTAGCTAGATCTAGGTGCTGTACAGCATTATTATCACTGTTCATCAGGTATACTGAGACCATTATGTTTTATAATAATAATGGAACCTTATAAAGCGCATGGCGCAAATTACAGGTATCTGCTCACTTTAAAGGGAGGGTATGACTTTGGTAATTACTCCAAAAACTAATGAGCATAAAAACTTAGTTGGGAAAGAGTACTAGAGAGCAGTTGATATTATAAAACATTGTTAGAAACGACACCCTTTGAAGTTACGTAGTTTAAGAGAAAGAGGTAATTTTTCACCAAAAAATTTAAAATCTGAGAAAGACTCCAGGCCTGAAGTTTCTAATCCCTGTTTATAAAAATAGAAATGTGACTTCAAAACCATACTTGAAAGTTACAAATATGAAAATAAGTTCAATGTCCAAACATAACATTGTAAATTACAGGCATCTGAAAGCACACAATTCTGTGCAACAAGGTTGTTTTTCTTTCATCATTTTCTTGCAACTTCGATGACCAATTGAGCCCAAATTTTCACAGGTTTGTTATTTTATGCATTAGTTGGGATACAACAAGTGAGAACACTGGTCTTTGACAATTACCAAAAGTATACCCTGCCTTTAAAAAGTAAAATTTAAGACTTTTTAAGACCCTTTTAAAGGCACTGTACACGTTTGGTAATTACTCAAAATATACATTAGCATAAAAACTGACTTGGTAACGAGCAACAGAGAGCTGTTGATAGTATAAAACATTGTGAGAAACGACTCCCTCTGAAGTAACGTAGTTTTTGAGAAAGAGGTATAATTTCTCACTAAAATAATAAAAACTTCTTGCAAGAAGTTTTTATTCCTATCTAAAAGCACACAAATTTGTACAAAAGGGGTTTTTTCTTTCATAATTTTCTTGCAACTTTGATGACCAATTGAGCCCAAATTTCCACAGCCTTGTTATTTTATGCATATGTTATTTTATGCATATGTTGGGATACACCAAGTGTTCAGTGCCTTTAATGCTACCCTCAACAAAATTTAAGACCAAAAATAAGTAAATAAAGCAGGGGAGAAACAGTTTGCCCAGCTCACACTTTTTGTTACTCTTTTACAGGCAGCGTATTATGGCTCATTATGAGCTGATAGGAAAATTCTTTACTAGGTTCATCCACTTTTTAAAGACCTCAAATAACTGAATTTAATACTTTTTAATGCATTTAAAGGCCTTTAATTTTTATAGTTCAATTTAAGACTTTTAAATACTTTTTAAGGATCTGCAGAAACCCTGAAATACAAACAAGAACATGTAAATGTACAATAATTTTAAAAATGAAAACTTAAGCTTAGCAAATCCAGAATACAAAAAGATAACCAAAACACAGGAAAAACATAACATTACTCAAATATTTTATTGAAAAATTGAGTCTATAACTATAAGGTTTTTTTAAATTGGGTTAAAGAAACAGATGATTTTACTTGTGACGGCAATTTGTTCCATAGGCGTGGCGCAGCATGTGAGAAAGATCGGTCTCCCCATGAATGATTGGATTTGGGCTTAATAAGGAGGTTAGAATTGTAAGACCGGAGTTTGCGAGGAGGATCGTATGGTTTGAGAAGATCATCAATATATGCAGGGGCATTGTTGGTGAGTGATTTATACACAAAAAGCAGAAGTTTGTACTTAATCCTACTGCTTACTGGTAACCAGTGTAACTCTTTTCAAATAGGTGTAACATGGGAGAACATTTCGATTTTTGTTTTATATAACTTCTTTTAAATATATATATCCTTTGAATACAGTGTATATTTCAGAAGATGTTTTTTTCAAGTAAACACAGGAATACAGAAACAAAACTAGAGCCGGACTTTGCAGTCTTGATTAGAATTGCAACATCACATTTTGCTTGGAAAACCAGTTTCTTTCAGTGCCCACTTCATTTTTCTGTATTTTGAACCTTAAATGCCCAGCTTTTTAGGTTTGTCTAAATTCTGTATATACACAACAATAAATAAGTCTTTCTCACCAAAGAAAATGTATCTTGCTAATTTGTGTTGCCTTGGTACATCCCAAAGTCAATAGTATTTCTTGAGTGATAATGCCCTCTCGTGATAATAATAATAATAATAACGGGCATTTACAGAGCACTCTTACACTGGGTACCACAGCGCTTAACAAGAAACTGAACAATACGTAAATAAATAAAGGCACTAATAATGGGCAAGACAGTTAGTCCATTACAATCATCCATTGAATAAGAAAGTTTTGAGATGTTTCTTGAAAACTTCAAGAGACTCTGCAAAACAAATTTGATGAAGGAGACAGTTCCAAAGGCTTGGGGTAGTGCGTAAAATACCTTATTCCCCCAGCAGCAGAATGCACCTTTGGAACTGCCAAGAGTGTACTGTCTGAACCAGAGCGAACGCCAGGTCGTCCGGGATGGTAAACCTTGATGAGACTGGTGAGGTATGCAGGAGTGGTATTGTTGAGACATTTGTAGCGATGGTGAGGATCTTGAAAACAATTCGCTGATGGACTGGGAGCCAGTGGAGTTGTAGGAGGATAACAAGTATACTATGGGTCGTACATATACAATTGATGACACTTTTCGAGAACATAAACAAGATCGTACATGTACGATAATGGCGCTATGGGAATTCATAAAATAGATAGTAAATGTACGACCTTGGCACTGAAAGAGTTAACATGTTTAAAAGGATGCACATTATTGTACATTACTGTTTCTAAAGATTTGCACAGTATAAGCAAACCATTATTATTGTTAGTTTTAAAATCCATTCATTTCATCGAATGACTTATTTCAGTACATTGGTTGTTGGAAGAGTTAATATTACTTAGTTCTTATATAGTGCACATATCCTCATAGCTAGATCAAGGCGCTTTACAACATTATTATCTCTGTTCCACGGGTGTACTTTTAGACCATTCCTCTAAACTTTCTCAACTCCCTGGGGAGAATACAACCCCAAGCTGCTCATATTAACGCTAAGAGGTTAATCCAACATAATACTGTCTTAGCCCTCGCAGGTTCACATTTATACAATTGGTTTAAGAGAAGCAATTTATGGTTAAGTATCTTGCTCAGGGAAACTTGCAAGTGTCATGACCGGAATTAAGAATAAAGTAGTTGCAGGAGATCATTTCATAGACGTCATCGTTTGGATTTTGCTTTTGTAGTATTTTGGTGAATGCTTGTCCTTTTTCATTTAGAGGACCGGCCTCTTTCCCGTGCCTCTACAGAACAAAAACCACGGGACTTGTCCGGTCCAGAGTTTACTGGCCTGATACTAAAATCACTGGCCTCGGGGCCTGCGGTCCAGTGTGAATTTGGAGCCCTGCATAGAGGGCATGTTCAGCAGAGACAGAAGGCAAATAGGAAGCTCAGCTTTCTCCCAGTTCTAGTACGAATGGAGGGCGCTAATCCTAGGGTTGCGATGTTCTCTCCAACGTCAAGGCGAAACCAAACCATAAAGTTTCTGCCTAGTGGTGTTGCTCGCCCCTTATGTTTTGCATATTTTTAAACTGGGAGTGACGTCATGGGTGAGATCGCCTTTAATAATAATAATAATAATAAGACTTGTAATGCGCACATATCCACCCTGCTGGGTGTTCAAGGCGCAGAAAGGCGCCTTTGAATATTTGTGAATTTTGACGTCACTTCTAAACAATATCTATGCAAGCACAACACAAGAACTGCACGTATACCGCCGGGCAGATTTCAATAGAGGGTGGTTTGGATAAAAACAACGGGTGCATGGTTTGTTTCAAAGCATGAAGAGAGTGCTTAGATCTCGCCTATAAGTTTCTCTGCCTTCTCAGAAGACACATGATGTGTTGGAAGCTCCACGTCTGCCACTGTCTCTGGAAGCGGCTTGTTAAGGCTCTCTGGGAGGGAAAGATCTAGGATTGAACTCAGCAACGCAACCATCCCAAACGTTAAGTAGGCAACCCTGTCACCCTGTCCAGAACACAAAAATGTATTGACCATAATATTTATTTTTTTATTTTGGTTGAGAAGCCAATGACTCTAAGAAAAGTGAACTTAATCACTATACTAGCCAAGAACCCCACAGAGAGAAGACAAGGAAGGAAGTTTCAGCTTTAAAAGTGAAAGGAAAATCCCAGAGAATTATTCCAGAGAAAGCCCCTGCAACCAGGTAGGGACTGAAAACCCAATCCACGTAGTGCCCCCGGCGGGATTCGAACTGGGGTCCTAGAGGTAAAGGCGAGAAAAGAAAGATACCACTATGCCAACCCGACCGCCCTACTACGCCAACCCGACCGTCCCACTACGACAACCCGATCGCCCCACTACGCAACTTGACCGTTCCCCATACGCCAACCCGACCACCCTGCTACGCCAACCCGACCACCCCGCTACGCCAACCCGACCGCCCCACTGCGCCAACCCGACCGCCCTACTACGCCAACCCGACTGTTCCACTACGCCAACCCGACCGTCCCACTACGCCAACCCGACCACCCCGCTACGCCAACCCGACCTCCCCACTGCGCCAACCCGACCACCCCGCTACGCCAACCCGACCGCCCCACTGCGCCAACCCGACCGCCCTACTACGCCAACCCGACTGTTCCACTACGCCAACCCGACCGTCCCACTACGCCAACCCGACCACCCCGCTACGCCAACCCGACCTCCCCACTGCGCCAACCCGACCACCCCGCTACGCCAACCCGACCACCCCGCTACGCCAACCCGACCTCCCCACTGCGCCAACCCGACCACCCCGCTACGCCAACCCGACCACCCTGCTACGCCAACCCGACTGTTCCACTACGCCAACCCGACCACCCCGCTACGCCAACCCGACCACCCCGCTACGCCAACCCGACCTCCCCACTGCGCCAACCCGACCACCCCGCTACGCCAACCCGACCACCCCGCTATGCCAACCCGACCGTTCCACTACGCCAACCCGACCACCCCACTATGCCAACCCGACCGTTCCACTACGCCAACCCGACCGCCCTACTGCGCCAACCCGACCACCCCGCTACGCCAACCCGACCACCCCGCTACGCCAACCCGACCACCCCACTATGCCAACCCGACCGTTCCACTACGCCAACCCGACCGTCCCACTACGCCAACCCGACCGTCCCACTACGCCAACCCGACCGTCCCACTACGCCAACCCGACCACCCAGCTACGCCAACCCGACCACCCCGCTACGCCAACCCGACCACCCCGCTACGCCAACCCGACCACCCCGCTACGCCAACCCGACCGCCCCACTGCGCCAACCCGACCACCCCGCTACGCCAACCCGACCACCCCACTACGCCAACCCGACCACCCCACTATGCCAACCCGACCGTTCCACTACGCCAACCCGACCACCCCACTATGCCAACCCGACCGTTCCACTACGCCAACCCGACCGCCCTACTGCGCCAACCCGACCACCCCGCTACGCCAACCCGACCACCCCGCTACGCCAACCCGACCACCCCGCTACGCCAACCCGACCGCCCCACTGCGCCAACCCGACCACCGCGCTACAAAACAATAAAGAGTAAACAAAAAGTGTAGTAACTTAGAATAAAAGCAAAAATTAGTTTTGAAAACATGGCTTTGAAGGATTCAAGAGATGAGGCATTGACTGTGAATGCTGGTTGGCCATACCGCCAATTTAATTTTTTGTAATTTTATCTACATTTATTTCTGAACCCCCATATTTCAGTGTTGCTATTTTTATGTCTTCAATCTGCAATTTTTAACTAATTTGTTGTTCTCTTGTAATGTCACATAATTCAGCTTTGTGCTGCCAGGTTTTTTTTTATATATTAAAAATGAATGAATATGAAATACCGCATATAAGAGCAGGGTGCAGGGGACAAGCACAAATTGGAAGTACAAGAAGAACGTAACTTGCAAGAACTTTGGGCTTTATTAGAAATAAGGTTCTGAAGATAAGTAGGAGCTAGACCATTTCTGACTTAAAAAACAAGGAGGAGGAATTGGATTAGTTTGTCAATGGGAAGCCAGTGAAGGGATTGAAGGACTGGTGTGATGTGCTCTCAGAATTCGCCGTATTTTTGAAAGCTTGAGGGCGTATGTGGACCAATTTCACGTGATGAAAAACAAGTAAATAAACAGGGATTTTTGTCATTGTTGTGATTATTATGTTTATGTATTTCGTCATAGATGCAAGAAAATTAAGATGAAACTGTAATTATTATGCAAGACATAATAGGGAAAAAGCTTCCATAATCGGGGAGATTTCAAATTTGTTCATCAGAACATTGGAAGATTGGTTTATTTTCAGGGAATTTTCTGCAGAATCCGGGAGAGTTGGCAGCTCTGCGATAAGGTTCACACACCAGGGCCCATTTTCATAGAGCTACTTAAGCACAAAAACTAGCTAAGCACAAAATTATGCTTACCAGAAAAAGGTTACCAGCTAAAATACCATTTCACATGTAGCATCTGTGACTGGTATCCTGCTTATGGTTGCTTAGCAGAAATTGTTCAAGCAATAATTTCTGCTTTTAAAACCAGCTCTATGAAATTGTGCCCTGGACAATACCAGCAGTGGTAATTTGTGATTGATCACACACAAAATACAACAATTTACTTACAAATGGTGGTAGCATTGGAGCTATGATCCCACCAACACGAGCAGACATCGAGCATACACCCATTCCAGTATTCCTTAAAAGAATACAAATACAAAGATAACCATTGATTAACCCTCCTACTGTTTAACCACTTAATATCATCCACTGTGGGTTTTGAATGATAGATGGACTATGCCAGCCTCCACTATATGATATTGTAAGCTTGTTATTTTGTTGTGCCCCACACTTCCCCCAGTCTCACAAGCCAACAGGTGCCCCATGTTAATTAATCCAAAGCCCACCCAGACACCAGTGGCTATAGACTGGCTGTCTGGGACTTGACAAATTTATGAGTTTTTCAATGACCTCCCGACATGAAATAGTATTTAAAATATATATATAAATAAGATGGCTGATAATATTTCCTATGGGGGGAGGGGGGGTGAGAGGGGCTATTTCTAAGAAGATTTTTGCCTAGTCAGTTTCCCTTGTGGTTTATTACTTGATATTTGAAATTAAAAGTTGCATCCCTTTTAGGTGATCCTTCTGCTGCCGCTTCCCAGGTTGTATAATAAACTTGGGTGTGATCCCTGGCTAGACAGCAGTTACAGGTTGAACAGCTAATTTTTTGGTTGTTACAACTAAAATTAAGGACAATGTGTTTCCATGCTGAAAATTGTGCATGACTCACACAAAGGATTAAGCCCAAATTTTCTCAGGTTTGTTATTTCATGGTTGATCACACAAAACATGAACACTGTCTGCGACTATTTTGTCAGCTCTACCAGTACTAGATTCTTACCTGAGTCCTGTAGGTAAAAGCTCACTAGAGAAGAGATACAATGTGTTAAAAGAAACAGATATTCCCATTTTGCCGATGAGAGCTAGACACGTCTGTGCTGATGACATTGCACCATCTGCAAATAGAAGATAAATTACAAAAACGTAAGGAACCTTATAAAATATAAATAAACAAAAATCAAAACAGAAACAAAGAGTGAATATTATAAAAGGATTGGACATGAGGTAAGAAAACAAGTTGTCAAAATGTGGGTTCCAATTTTGACCATAATTGCTTCTCTTTATCTGGGAGTATAAAATGTGTTACTACTTTTAACATCTCTTATGTAACATGTGTCCAGGCCTGGATTTACATGGAGGCCAGGGAGATCTAGCAAGGCCTCTTATTACAGGAATGCTCCATTAAAGAAAGTCTTTTTCAATGTTTACCTACTTCCACCTCTTATCTCCTTCTAATCTCTTAAACAAACAAGGACTTTTAATCCCATTAATATCTGGACTTCTGTTTGAAGCCGATACTACTTTAAACCAGTCAGGCGTGGAGTAGGATTGTCCATGGTGATGTTTTGAAAATGACGAATACAAAAAAATAAACTATAAATAAATGCATTCAAATACGTCACGACTGACTTGAGCTGCCATCTATATATAGTTCAGGCATAATGCCTGTTGATCTTGAGAAGTTAAGTAAAACAAAAAGAGAAATTTTTGGCTAAAAATCTGAACCGATGTCCAAATTGGATGGTGCAAATTTCTTGTGTGCGTCGATACTCATGGAGCACATTCTTGGGATTTGCACAATATTTAGATTGCGCTCTGAAGACAAGTCAGCTCAATATAAAATAGTGCGCAATCTTTAAATTGTGCAAATCCCAAAAATGCGATCCAGAAGTTGTGAAAAACCGTCCACGCGGAAGCACTAGTGGCATTTCACATGATCGGGCAAACTGTTTTTATTAAATTAATTGCTCCTTTTTTATCGTTATGTGAGAGAAAATTAAATATATGAACTAAAGAGTAACAAATCCTGTTTCCGTTCATATAAATATATCTTTCTTTACGATCGTGGAAAGTTGAACCACATGTGAGGAAGGTTCACGGCTGCGGGTTGCGCTCAGTCGATTTAGGCCCGATGGCACCCCCAATATTTTGCAGTGCTGTAAAGACGACAGTATGCGTGATCCAGCGAAGTTCTTCTGCAGTTCACAAACTGTTTATTGCCAACAGTACAGCTGAGCGAAGTTCGAACCTACGCTACTCCGTGATTTTGAACCACTGAACATAAATTTCCACTTTCCGTACTCCATTTTATGTTAAAAGGCGAGAAATTTTTACGAACATTTTTATGCTTACTAAGCCCACGAAGTTGGGCTCTCTATCTTGACTGCTAGTGCTAGTAATCAAGGCCAGTTTATGTTCGGTATGGTTTACATGACTGTGTTGTGCGTGTACATAGAACGGGTACTGCGCCAGAGAAAAACTAGTGCAGTGCACCATTGCGCGAATGCCTTTTCTTTTTGGGTTAAATCAAACAAAAAACAAATTGGCATACAAATCAACTAACTATCTATACTTTGTTTCTTTATCAAAGTTACAATCATAATAATTGTTCCAATCTTTTCGGGTCTTGCTTAGTACTTTTTCGTGATTGAAAAATGAAACTATGATAACTTTTTGTACATATTAACAATATTTGAGGATTTTAGAAGAAGAAAACAGTCTTCTGCATGATATTTATTTTTTACAAACGCCCAGCCAGCTAGCACTTCCATCCCTTCTGGAGGATTAACTTACTAATCTGATAAGTTTATTGACACAGGTAGATCAAATGTAAACACGTCTCTCATTAAAAACACAATGAAAAGTTCTGGACATTTGCTTGTCTGTGTGTGCGCGTGTACACACAATGCACGTAATAGCATTACATTGCATTTGCACTTGCGCCTTCAAATTGGTCATATCACTAAAATGGACGAGGCTGTAAATTTGGGGTGATCAGAATATTAAACAAAATATCCCTGCCTTTCTAGTGATACAAATTGTTTACATCATAATCGAGAAGATGATTAACCCAATTTAGATTACAAAACTTGAGTCATACCCCAAAAACAGCAGAAGTACCTATTCAAATGTGCACAACACGCAAACAGCAACCTAATTTTGTATTGCATGGCCCCGTTCGCCGCTTTATAACCAAAGGAACAACTCAGTGTAGCCTTTGGGGTGACGTGATTCTCGAAGCCCATGAAATCATCTTCACACTGATGCAACAGCTGTGTCTATTGGACAATATTTTCCAACGACCATGTTTAATTAAAAAACTTATACCCAATCACTGCTGGGGTTACTTTGTATGCCAGGACACATACCATTCCCATAACAATGTATAACATTATTTCACAGCGGGTGTGTGTGTGTGTGTGTGGGTAGGTATCCACATTCAAACCGTGGACCTATAACAAAAGGGATAATAGGTCCACGGTTGCTATCACAAAGGAAATCATTGTGGTCCACGGTTGCTATCACAAAGAGTTGAACAAAGGAGGGTCCACGATTGCCGGTGTTTACACACGTGTGTGTGTGGGCGTGCCGAGTTATGTGTACAGAGCTTTTGTCCTATTTTGTATACTTAGTTTTCATTATGGGATGTGGAATTCTGAGTTTAGTGCCTTAATGAGAAAGGCTTTAATGGAGCATTCCCGTAATGTCTGTTGCCCCTGGTCTGTTGCCCCTGGTGCCCCTTCAAAAGTTTCCCATAGCTGTAAGACTTTGCAAAATGAAAATGGCCTTGCCCTCTCAAAGATGAAATTCCAGGCCTGATGTATCCATCTATATTACTGGGTGAGGAGAATCAATTATGGTCAGCAAGCAAAGACCAAACTATGTTCACCGCCAAACACTGTCTGTAAGCTGACTTGTGATCGTCTTCATGAAAATACACAAGTTCAGACAATCTCTACGATAAAATCGCTCACAAACATTCAGTGTCTCTAATAGTCGTAAACACGATGTCACATTTCCACAAAGAATCAAAGGTCTACACCTACCTGGTGATTTGGGAAAAGCCACAACACCTAAGCAGGACACACTGGCGATGAAAAGGGAACCTGCCATGGTTGGCCGACGCCCTAATCTGAAACAAGAACAAGCAGAGTGTAGTCGTTAAAAAAACATTGCTACTCTTTGTACCACTTTCCAAGGATGTAACACTTGGCCGCAGGCCGGAGGCCAGTACTTTTAGCATTGAGCCAGTAAAATAATGACTGGACAATCCCGGTGATCTTATTATTATTATTATTATTATTATTATATTTCTGGTAATGAAACCAAGGATGCCTCACAAGTGAACTTAATCACTGTAGCTCGAAAGCCTGAGGAAACCTGTAAATGAGGGTGCTTGTAATGTGAACCAGAAACACCGGGGTTAAACCCCTACTCTTCCACGATAAGTGTTCTGGGTTCTTTTACGTGCACTACCAATCCTAGTACACGGGACCAACGGCTTTACGTCCCATCCGAAGGACGAAGCATGTGGTTAAGTGTTTTGCTTAAGGACACAAGTGTCACGACTGGGATTCGAACCCACACTCTGCTGATCAGAAACATCAGAGCTTGAGTTCGGTGTTCTTATCCGCTCGGCCACGACACGCCGTGTTTTTCAATTGACTAATAACAGTAATACCTCATTGTGTAATATCTTCCTTGTGAAAATTGTTAACAATGAATCTGATATATCTTTCAATTCTGTTGAGTATTAAAGTAGCAAGGCAAATGAGATAGATCTTCTCTTAGCGCTTGTTCAACTCATTTTGAATCTGGTCTTGTAAAATAATTTTTGGTCAAGTAAAAATGTTGAGCTACAAGCTCTGCAACCTTGTGGATTTTACCACCAAATTCGAGACCTGAAGTTGATCAACCCTTTGAAACTAACTGCCCAGGTTGTGTACAGTTGCGCACAACTGTACTCATAAAGAGACTTTGTATACATATGTGTTTATAACACCCCATACTTAGATTCTGCCTTGTGATTGCTTTAGAGCACGTCCCATTACATGTCTTATTTCTACTCGAAAGTTGTGCTAGCACCCGTAGCAACCAACGACTATACTCATAGCAACTTGTGTACTATACCCATAGCACCATTCAACCAAGGTACGGTACCTATGGGGGTGTTATAAAACAAATATTGACTGCTTTTACTCATGCTGTGGTTTAAAACTACGACTCCCTCGGTGATTCCCTCAGAATTCGTAGTTTTGCCACTGCACTCGAGGCAGTCGATATTTTTATAGTATTCAACACATGATATCATATTGCAGGCTGGAACATGTTTGTATACCATGGAAGATAATGAGTGGTTAGACAGTAGGAGGGTTAATTCTGAAGAAATACATACGATTGTCATACACAAACAAGTTCTATTTTTAAGATCCAGGCATGGTATTTGACCCTTGGGAAAAAGTAGGAACATTTTATTGAGTACAAGGGCTGACCTACATGTACACATGGTGTAGGCTCTCATAGACATTTCAGGCTATTTAGTCACAATTTTTCAGAGTTTGCCAATGGCAAACAAATCAGAAATCAGATTTAAGTAGGAAGAATATCGTGCCTGAAGATCTATTCCAATGGGCTTCAAAGACAGGTAGCCAGACTAAGTCTAGCAACAAAAACAGATCAAAACCTGCTCCTGGAACCAAGACTTCTCCCATGATCTAACACCGCATCCCTATCTATTCCAATCGGCTTCAAGACAGGTCATTACGGGAATGCTCCATTAAAGCTAAAACATCCTTTTCAAAGTTTACCTACTTCAACTCCTTATCTCATTGTAATCCCTTCGACAAACATAGACTTTTAATCCCATTAACTGGACGAAGAGTGTAAGAAGCCGGGACTACTTTTAACCAGTGATGCGTGGAGCAGTCCGTTGCAGCATGCATAGAGCGTGCATAGAGCCTTCCTCCATGCATAGAGCAAGGGTTGCAGAGTTCTCCATCCAACATGTGATACAGACCCGCCATGCTTTGTGCGGCGCCAGCCAGCAATTTGTTTTCCGTACCACATGTTGACTATTTGGGCCAACAACAGTAAAGGCATAGGATTTTTTTTGTTCAGATGTAAATTACTTCGAAAATGACGAACACAAAAACATCTCGAAAAAATGCATTAAATTACATGTGCGTCGCTACTGACTCGATGCTGCCATCTACAAACAAGTTCAGGCACAATTGATCATGAAATGTAAAGGGCACCGGTACCCGACTGAATGCAAAATCAAAAGAGGAACGCCCAGTTTATTTTATGCATGAGGTGACTATTTTAAACACAGTGCATACACGATCAATATAATCGTTTGGTAAGCCCCATCATGTTCCACAAATTTAAGGAATAGGGTGAAGTATGTAGGAGTAGTATGTGATGTTTATACGGGGAGATATTTGCAATCAATGTGGTACGACTTGCTCGTACTTTGATTTTAAAACCTAGCGTTTTAGACACTGGGGTGGGCTGTAATGGACCTTCCTCTACGTTAAGACCGATCTTTTAGAAGTGAGAGCCATAACAGCCCAACAAGGTGGGCTAGTCCATGTAGCCCCATAAGTAGGGCCAATCCATTTCGTATTATTAGCCCGAGCACTGAATGCAATCCGATTTCTTTTACCCGGATGTAATTTTGTGTTTCTTTCTCCACTATTTAAGTGTCCCAACAACGGGACATATAATGACAAATATGGAGTTCGGTCTTTCTTACCCTTTAAACAAATATTCTGCCTTCACAGAAAGGAAATATTATTAATCAAAGGAGTTTGGACTTTCTTAACCCCCTTTTACAAATATTATCAAATATGCAAATGTCCCACAACGGCACTATTATGATAAGATGGAAACGTATTGAAGCATTAGCGCTTTAACAAAATAATTTAGAATGATTTTGTATTAAAAGTAATGCATACAAGCGAAAACAGTTTTGATTAACCATTTAAAACCCTGCCATCAATGTCCAAGCTTACAAGCGACCTGCATGTTGAATTGATTTGTGGATTTACTGATGCATTATCAAATACATTCTGGTTGTATGATTATAAAATATATTGGATGATGTACAATGTAAGCTTGCTAAATCAGTCATGCAAGGCGACAACATCAGCGCTCGTAAAATTCGTAGCAAGGGATCATGGTATTTTTGGGGGGCTGCAGCCATCTTATTAATAAAGCCCATTTCACACATGTGTGAATATGGGCTTTATACACTACAGAGTAGGCTGCATGTACATCCATACATGTAAGTCGTTGACTTATAGTCCTGCCATTGGTTCTTCATGTACCATCTTCGGAAGCTGCAGAGAGAGGCATCGTATTCGGGCAATGGGGTAAAAAGCTTTTGCACAGCCTGATCAAGGCTAGTTTACGTCCGTAAATCCTCAAGCTATTTGGCATTTTTTAAGAAGTTTTTTTGAGAAAGTTGTTTCTGCCTGTACATGTTTACGTGCAAACGATCGTCTGTTGGACGGACGGGAACATTTGCCGTAGGTAATCTTAATTCTGAGGCAACGTACACTTCTTAAACGGTGACCTGTTCCCACGAAACCCGGACAAAGTAGCAAAAAACTGAAATTGAGTTTATAGTATTTTCATATTGTCCAATAATTCAGCTTTCCAATGGTATATAGATTGTATTGATTATCCCTCCATAGAACCCCAGGAGAGGGGATTTAGACCCAAGCATTGCCCGACAAAAAAAAAATTCTTCCGAGAAAACCAGTTGTTTGTGCACAGAAAGAAAACTCGACACACAGATAGTACACGCATCAGCGCACACCGCTCGGTCGAATATGTCCCCGGTAAATCGGTCTCATTTTGTGACATTTCTGTCGTAAAATATCACAATTTGTTTTAAAAACACAAATACTGTAGTAATTCAGAAACTACGGGTACAAACTCAAACTCAAAATGCCTAAATTGATGTCAAACTCTGGCTCCGACACACCGAAGATTTCCCTCGGTACACGTCGAACAGGTTTTGCGTGCATTAATTCATGAACGAACTAGATAGTCTGGCTCTCGATATCGGCGTGCAAACTGTACTGATAATGTACGTGTACGCTCAGGGAGTAAGACGATGAAACCGATCATGTGATACAACTTGGCGAATCACATTTCCCATAAGAGATGACCACAGCACAAGTGAAATAGTTGTTTACGTGTTTTAGCTCTGTAACAAGCACTGCTATTGGCTTATTATGACGTGATTGACAAATTTTATGAATGAAAATAGAATCTGCAGACAGCAAGCTTTATGATGGTACCACTTTTTCAATGGGTTTACATGTGTCGTACGTGTACATAAAACTACGCCAGAGAACAAATAGTGCAGTGCACCATTGCGCGAATTGCTTTACGTTTTGGGTTAAATCAAACAAAACACAAATTGGTATACAAATAAACTAAATATCTTTACTTAGTTTCTTTATAAATGTTGCAATCATAATCATTTTACAAGACATGACCATGCTCTACGACAAGACGAAGCAACAAATGCACAATCAGTACAAATCAATCCGCACGTACCTCGGCCTTTTCGAGGCAGCGCAGGCGACGTACAAGATCGGTTCTCAGGTCGTACTTGGTCCTTTTTCATGATTGAAACACGAAACTATGTTAACTTTGTAACGATAGTTAGTCTAGCGCCCTCCATCGATCAGTCTTAGATAGTTACTTGCTTAATGGCTGCTAAATAAATACAACCCAGATCATTGTTATCAGAGAAACAAAAACGTGACAGTAAAGTGTGGCAGAAAGCGCAAATCCAGAAACAAGTTGGCATCCGGTCATATCAGATCATTACCGAGGATGGTCGTGAGTATCGTCGCAATAGACAACACCTGAGCAAGAGTGCGGAAACATTCATAAAAATTCCGCAAACCGTATCAATCCCTGCACAAGACCTACAACCTACTCCACAACACAGCGCTGCTGAGACAGTGTTGCAACGAAACGATTCGCCACAACAAAACACTTCACAGGCCTATGCTAATGACGACCGCGCAGTTAGTTCTCCGCCTAACCCCAAAACAACCACTTTGAGAAGAAGCAACAGAATCCGTGAAACCCCAAAATATCTCGAACAGTACGTTACAAAATAAGAACTCATGGACAATGGACTCGTGAAACAAAAACACAGTATAAGGATTGTTGTTGTTTATCATAACATGGTTTATTGTTGAAGTTCAAGTTTAACCTCAGTACAAGGTTATTGTTATTGGTTTTATAACAGTTGTTTATTGTTGTAGTTCTAGTTTAACTGTAAGTTTATAAACAAAGGTTTCTTCTATGAAAGGAAGGGTGTAACGATAGTTAGTCTAGCGCCCTCCATCGATCAGTCTTAGATAGTTACTTGCTTAATGGCTGCTAAATAAATACAACCCAGATCATTGTTATCAGAGAATAATCCGTCTTATATCATCGTCATCCTTATAAGTACCACTAGCTTTTACAAACTTTTTGTACATTAACAATGTATTAGGATTTTAGAAGAAGAAAACGGCCTTCTGTAGTATATTTATTTTTTACAAACTTCCAGTCCTAGTGCTTACATTGGTTAAGAGGATTAACTCCTACTGATCCGATAAGTTTATTGACACACGTAGATCAAATGTAAACAAGTCGTTCATTAAAAAGGATGTGGAATTCCGAGTTTGGGGCTTCAAACTTGGAAAGGCTTTAATGGAGCATTCCCGTAATGGGTAGCCAGACTAAGTCCAGATAAAAAAAGATCAAAACCTGCTCCTGGAACCAAGACTTCTCCCAGGATCTAACACTGCATCCCTATCCATTCCAATCGGCTTCAAGACAGGTAGCCAGACTAAGTCCAGAAAAAAAAAGATCAAAACCTGCTCCTGGAACCAAGACTTCTCCCAGGATCTAACACCGCATCCCTATCTATTCCAATCGGCTTCAAGACAGGTAGCCAGACTAAGTCCACATAAACAAAGATCAAAACCTGCTCCTGGAACCAAGACTTCTCCCAGGATCTAACACCGCATCCCTATCTATTCCAATCAGCTTCAAGACAGGTAGTCATACTAAGTCCAGATAAACAAAGATCAAAACCTGCTCCTGGAACCAAGACTTCTCCCAGGATCTAACACCGCATCCCTATCTATTCCAATCGGCTTCAAGACAGGTAGTCATACTAAGTCCAGAAAAAAAAAGATCAAAACCTGCTCCTGGAACCAAGACTTCTCCCAGGATCTAACACCGCATCCCTATCTATTCCAATCAGCTTCAAGACAGGTAGCCAGACTAAGTCCAGATAAAAAAAGATCAAAACCTGCTCCTGGAACCAAGACTTCTCCCAGGATCTAACACCGCATCCCTATCTATTCCAATCGGCTTCAAGACAGGTAGCCAGACTAAGTCCAGATAAAAAAAGATCAAAACCTGCTCCTGGAACCAAGACTTCTCCCAGGATCTAAAGCCCTTTTTACATAAGGGAAATAAGCATGGGGTCCATGGCTCCTTTTTCTGACCATGATCGAGACCAGCAACAACAACAAAACAACGTTGTGAAAATTCACCACGAACATCTGTCCATGCTGTGTGAATGCAAAAAACCAAGGACCTTGGTTTAGCTAGAGCTACCATGCATGCACGCAAGATGATTGGTAATCAACACATGCAATAGCGATACCATGCTAGCTGATGTGCGGACATCAGTGAGATGGACAATAAACAATGTTGACCTTTGACACCCCAAAAGATGAAGGATCTGTGACAAGGGACGTTGGTTACCACGTCGTGTGAAAGGTCTTGTTCGAGTTTGACCCAATGTCCATGGTCAAGACAACTGGCACTGGAGTCCAAGGACCCTAGTTTGCCTTTGTCGTGTGAAAAGGGCTATTCATCACTCCTATCCTCTATCCAATAACAGTCGTTGCTTACCTATTTAATGAGCAGACACTAAGGAGGTTAGCCGGTACTTCAACGAGTCCAGAGATGGCGACGTTAATGTACATGTTCCCGCCCAAGCTACTAGCACCAAAGGTGAGACCATAGTAGGTTAGACAGCAGGTAAACCTGGTTTGAAAAAAGGGAGACGCTTTAAGATTAGGGAATTCAAAGCTTTAGATGTCATTTAAAGGTAGGGTCATAGATTGGTAAACCGTCACGTCAGTGCAACAAGGTTGTTACTTGAATTTCGCTTGTTTTGCGTAAAGTTTGGGGACGTTTTAAATAACTACTGGTTGTTTAAGACAAGTCCACTTGTACATAGAAATTATGAAGAAATGTATATTAAAAACATTAAAATTTATATCTACACTTACATATAAAACAAGTTTTATGCCTTAAAAGGCATCGTACACATTTGGTAATTACTCAAAATATATATTAGCATAAACACTGACTTGGTAACGAGCAACAGAGAGCTGTTGATAGTATAAAACATTGTGAGAAACGACTCCCTCTGAAGTAACGTAGTTTTTGAGAAAGAGGTAATTTCTCACTAAAATAATAACAAATTTGTACAACAAGGGTGTTTTTTCTTTCATCATTTTCTTGCAACTTCGATGACCAATTGAGCCCAAATTTTCACAGGCTTGTTATTTTATGCATATGTTGGGATACACCAAGTGAGAACACTGGTCTTTGACAATTACCAAACGTGTACGATGCCTTTAAGACAAGTCCACTTGTACATAGAAATTATGAAGAAATGTATAATAAAAACATTAAAAGTTATATCTACACTTAATTACATATAAAACAAGTTTTATGCCTTAATTACCGTGATAATTGTTTATGCGACCTTGCTGCAAGGACTATACATGCGGTTTTAGATTGCTCAAAAGGTCGTACCTTGAAGATATGACTATTGTTGCACAAACCTGCATCACGTGCAATCAATGGGGAATAACATCATAATTCTCAGTGCAACAAGGTTGTATGTGTTACTCGGACCACCTTAACAAATTATGACGTCGTTTATTGTTGTTGACCTGTATCTTTTTAATCACTTTTTTTGACAAAAAACTAACTTTTACAGTTTATTCAGTCAAAAATTAAGCACCTTTTTAAATCCTAACTCAATTTCCCCAAAATTATGACATATGATCTTATTGCACCGACACAACGAAATACTCCAAAAGTTAATGACCATAAAAACTTACTTGGTAAAAAGCACTGACAGCTGATGATAGTATTTACTATATTGAGAAAGGATTCCGTTTGAAGTAATATGGCTTTGATACTTTGTCTCCCAAAACATTTGAATCTAAAAAACGAGTCATGCATGAATTATTTCTCAGACTTCTGAGTGTTGGTGCTCGTTCGGGACAGTTTTTTTGCCGTTTTCAGACACTGTATTCAGCTGAAACTTTCACAGGTGACTTTTATTGTATCTTTCGTTATAATTTTGCCTATAAATCAGCATTACGTTGACAAATCAATCTACTCCGCGGCAGTAGAATTAATAGCAAGACAAGTTCTCAAAAACAAAATCTACACAGCAAAGTAGATCTATACACATGGTGTTACCGCAAGCTGAATATAAACCAATCACATTGATGTATTCTTACCATGTGATCATGAGGATTATCATCCTCATCCTCATTATCGGGGTGCGGAACAGGTCCAAGGTACCCTGAGACGCCTTCCCTTTGGTCTCATTCATCCGGCTGTTCAGAGAGAGCATGGCCCGGGTGACTTTCAGACCGTTTGTCCTACCCATCTTATAAAGGATATCTTCTGCTTGGTCGGTCCGCCCTTTGGAGGCCAGCCAAAGAGCCGACTCTGGTATAACTCTGGAAAAAACAAAACATTCAGGAATGACAAATGGCTAAATTTGTAAACAATGGAAGACTTCAGAACACTAGGTGGCAGCAGACACTCCAGGTAAATGCGTGGCCGAGCGGTTTAGTGCATCGGACTCAGTTCTGGTTGCCGAGTCATCAGGGTGTGGGCTCGAATCCCGGTCATGACATGTGTGTCCTTGAGCAAGACACTTAACTCCTATTATATTCAAATCCTATTATATTTCTTCTTCAAACTCGTTTGGGCTGGGGAGTGGGGCAAGGGTGCTGAGCGGGGAGGGGGGGTGGTGAGACTACTGTGCCGAAGGAAGTAGTAGGTAGCATCTCCACTCAGAGAAAGCGGTTTTAACGCATCAGACTTTTGTCAGACTTTTGGGCACACTTTCAAAGTTGTGGTTGGTTAATTCATTAAGAGGCGGAGCTTAACGAATCATTTGTTGGGGGGTACTATAAAGTGTAAACAAATGTTACTTACAATGGAACTAAAATTAATATCACCATGGGAATGCAGGTTACTAAGGTTAAATTTCTCCAATCCCGAATAAAGTAAGCCATCAATGCGAATACCTGTAAATAACAAATCATAAACCCCAAAACGCAAAATAAAAACTCACAAACAGACTCAAGAATATCAAAAAGGGAATGCAGTACATTATTTGCACGCTGAAATTTGTTTTGTCAGAACTTGTTCCTAATAGACTGTGCAAGTCTTGCATGAATCAAAACCGAGAAAAGACTATATTTTTCTATGAAATCAAATCTTTTTTTTTTAATTATATTTTAAACAAAATTCTTGAAAATACAATTTGTAATAAATACAATTTCAATTTCTATTAATACAAATAATTTGTTAAAATTAATATTGAAACAAAATTATAGCTTGGGATGAGGATGCTTTATTTTTGTAGAAACCCCATTTGCCAATAATCCCGAATTTGTGTGATCATAGGCCTATACATAGGTTTAATGATAACATGAACGTCAGTTGGGCCAAATTCTTAATTGTTTACAAGTTACATGAAGCATAGGTAAAGATTTGTTCTCAGGTTTCCTTTGTTCTTTCCTTTATAAAACAAGATATTATAATTTTTAAAGCCATCAACTACATTAAACTAAAGTATTCGAAGAAACAGAATCATGCATACTTCAAACTCAATATGGCTGGGACCAACTTGGTCCGGGAAGTTCAAATACGAGTGTGACTTGCAAAGTCTATTTGGAATTTATTAGTCTACGTTTCCACTGATAGCATTTCAAGAGAAAAGGTCCAATCATAAACTGATCAAATTGATAAAATAGGTCGACACTAAAGAAGAGAATTTTAAAAGATCGCTGGGATGATCTTACCCCCATGCCACATGCAAATGAGCAGTGGTAGAGCGTTCCAATCAGAGCGCGCATCTTTGGAAGTAATGCCTCCAACATCCACACGTGCCCAGCCAGTCCACCGCCGCCACAAAAGAACCCAACTAAAAACCTAACAAGGAAAACAAAGGAAAGCACTCAAACAAAAGACCCTTAGTAATTTAACGATGGAAAACGCATGTGCACGAAGAATTTTTACATAACACAAATGGAAGTTTTTGTATACATCTAGAATTTAATTTAATTTTTTTTTGGGGGGAGGGGGCTGCGAGGACAAAGCTGGGTGACGTATTAACATGCTCGGACTTTCCATTGTGTAGCATACTGCACTTCATTTTAACCATACAAAGAGACAGTATAAAAGGTACTGGAATTCATGCTCAAAATCTCCCTTTTTCCAGGGGTTATTGTGTAATCCCCAATTCCAGATCTTCGTTCTTTTATTGTACAAAATGAGGATTCGGAGAGATCGATAGGCTGCCACAACTGTTTATCATTGTATTCGGCATATGGGAGGTAAGTCCGAGATTTCACCATACCATGGCCGACTATCAGCAGTGGCTTATGGCCAAGGATTGGCCGACTCACGAGGAACACATTTCAAATTTTCTCATTAAGAGAACACAAAATCTCAGGGCATCTTATGAGAACCGTTGTTGTCTTTACTTTGTTGAGTCATGATTTCATTGTGACATTCTCAAAAACAAATTATCTCTTCCTTGGTTTGGGAGAAATTAAAAGTAAAATTTAAAAATTAAAATTAACATTATCTCACCTTGTTGCCGAGTATTGGTACAAATTTTGAGTGAAAGCAGACAGAGTTTGAACTGCAACGAGACAAAACATTCCCCATGTGTAAGTCTTGAGGCGGCCATATTTGTCAGCGGCGCGACCTAGAAGTACGACCCCTGCCAGGAAGCCAAACATCACAAGGGACTGTACGTAGCCTACATCTTTGTTTTTCTCACAGACAAGATCCCACTGGTGAGAGAAACCAACAAATAATCTTACATCTTGGATTATGAGGTTCGTTTTTTGAATCCAAATAAAAACAGCTTTAAGCAATATTATATTTAGTTACATTTCACTCCTAAGCTAGGATCTTCTTCAGACTGGCAACCACGTCCAATGCTCAACTGCCTTTTATACCCTTTCTTGGTCATCATTTATGACATTTATGACCAACTAGTCCAAACCACCCCTACAACGCCCTCTATGACGACCAAAAAAGGTATAAAAGGTAGTTGAACATTGGATGTGGTTTCCACTTCTTGCCAGTCTGGCGAAGCTCCTAGCTTGTTAGGAGTGAAACGCATCTAAAAATAATGTAACAAATAACATCTACATTTATTAGGATTAAAAAAAAGGAACCTCATCATCCATGATTTATCAACAATCCAGCTGAACTTATTTAATAATCTTACATCTTGCTGAGCTGAGATGACAGTATTAAATTGTGTAGGATCAAAATTCAAAATGTGTGGCCCTTAAATTTATAAATATTCTCTAACGCACAAAAAATAAGGTAAACACTGATTTTCAACAGCCATATTATACAAAATTTCAATCTATTTCATAAATAGGGGGGCAACTGCCTCCGAAATTCGGGCAAAGCAGTGGGGGAAACTTGGGCACAGCAAGAAGAAAGAAAAAATTAATGACCACAAAAACTTATTTGGTAAAGAGCACTAGAGAGCTGTTGATATTATAAAACATTGTTAGATACGACACCCTTTGAAGTTATGTAGCTTTAGAGAAAGAGGTAATTTTTTACAAAACGAATTGAATTCGAGAAAGGCTTCAGGCGTGAAACCTTTCTCAGGCATCTGAAAGCACACAATTCTATGCAACAAAGAATGGGGTTTTTTCTTTCATTTTTTTCTTGCAACTTCGATGACCAATATTAAGCACAATTTTCACAAGTTTATTATTTAATGCATATATGTATGTTGGGATACACCAAGTGAGGATACTGGTCTCTGACAATTACCAAAAGTATACCCTGCCTTTAACTAAGCAACAAAACTCACCTCTGAGACAATGGACGTAAACTTTGTACCGAAAATAAAATTCTTGCAGGGAGGGTCGAGGTCACACGCATTGCCTTCGAGAGCCCGTCCCCGACATTGAAAGTTTGGTTCTTTCCCAACAAAGACCAACGTCAAGATGAAGGGTCCTTGATGAAATAGTCCAAGAACGAACAGGATGAGCAGTTGTAACCTCTGGATGTAACCCAAACCACCGACCCTCTCCAAGGCATCATCAAAGTCTATACCCATGGTAACAACAGGTCACTGGGTTGACCTCCAATTGACCTCTGACCTTGAAGACTGAGAAGAGCCTCCTCAGCTTGCTTCATTGACTGAGAAATAACCTGTAAACAACAAATAACAGTAAGAGAAGGTTTTTTTATCATCAGTTATCATTGATTCAACCAGTTGCATTTTTAATTTGTTGTTCAAAACTTACGGGGCGAGAAAAAATATCAGCCATATTTTTAAAATAATTGTTTTTAAATTCACTTGATACTATTTAGATTTCATAATTGTTGACTGAGTATAAAAAAGTACAGCTTTTGGGGTACTCGCTTGCAAAAAGAAAATGTTTACCTAGGATCGATAGAGGATAAAGTCGCGAGGCAACTTGATGAATAGAAACAACAATGACAACCGACTTTTTAAAAACAAGAAATATATCAGCTAAAAAACGTAATGGGAAAAGCATAATGGGAAAGAACCAAGAATTTGAATAATCAGTCTCATATGAGTCATAACACTTAAATGGCGAGTGTTATGAGACCGAGGTTAAAAGTTAGTTTACAGCTCAACAAGGTGGGCTAGGACCGTAGGAGGTAGGCTATTTAAAATTAAACAGGAGAAATTAAACAAGTAACAAAACATAAGGATTATTCAGCCATGTCACATATATATTCAAACCAAACATATGCATAAAATAACAAACCTGTGAGTGTAAATTTGGGCTCAATTGGTCATCGAAGTTGCAAGAAAATAATGAGAATGAAATAAAAAACACCCTTCCCATAGAATTGTGTGCTTTCAGATGCCTGAGAACATGAAGCCTTTCTCAGATTCAAATTATTTGGTGAACAATTACTTTTCTATAAAACTACATTACTTAAAAGGGTGTCGTATCTAACAATGATGTTTTATATCAACAACAGCTCTCCAGTTCAGTGCTCTTCCATGTTTACCAAGTAAGATTTTATGGTAATTTAACTTGTGGAGCTGGAGTAAATACCAAAAGTATACCCTCCCTTTTTAAACTAAGTGAGTCTTACTTTTAAATGCAAGTCTCACACAGTCGAAGTATATCTTTTGGCTGCCTTCTCATACATTAACATGTGTACAAAAATATGAAAATAAAGTCAAAAAAATGAGTAAATTACCAGTCAATTTGTGACCTCTACCATAGTTGCGATAATCGTAACCCTCCTCCCGACGGTCGGAACGACCGGAGGGTTACGAGTTAGACAATGGCAATATGGTGCGAAATGTGAAATGTGAAAAAAAAATCGAGACTTGTGACCAGATTTGCCCAATTTTTACCACTTTCAAAAATCATGACCCACATTCCAAGAACACGGATTTGATCTTGAATGTGTAATGAATCCATTCATAACACTCAAAACATCATTGAAAAAATATTTAGAAGAAAAAAAAGACAAAAACTTACCGGAGACTGAGTGAACATGGTGAAGTGCCAAGCGTAGACGAGACGAATACCAGACCACTCTGGAGCAGACTGGATGAACATTTAAACCATGCACTTTTCGACCAATCAGCGTAAACCTGGGAAAAACAGACTTGGGTGGAGCTTCGGCTGTAACCCGCTAACCGGCTATTCCCACTTCCGGACTCACTGCACTGGTGTGCTTGTTGTATTATTGTCTTGTACATGTACATACATGTAAAACAACGTACTTGTTACTGTACACTGTACATGTACATCGAACGTGTACTGTGTGCACGTGTGTGCATACAATGTATCGGGGCGAATTAGCCACGCATTGTAATATCCGTACATTATGAGTAGGCATATGGATGTGTGTGTTGTTTATTAGGCTTGCAGGGGGGGGGGCGTCAACCCCGCCCCTCTTGTTACGGGCCCGTGTGATCAAGTAATCTAAATAAGAACCGTTTGTATATTTTTTTTAATGTGTGTCATTAGAAGAAATGTAAATATCCATACCAATTCAAGCGTGTTTGCCAATTCCTTGTTTTTGCAAATGGATAAGTTGCACATCTGGCTGCAATTAAAATGGCTTGAGAGGCAATCATCTCAAGAACCTAACTGTGAATTTGTACACTTGCATCGTATGTTAGGTAGAAATAGTTGTCACTGGCCGGCAATTTATTAGTTCAAACGATATTTTTGGGGGATGCTTTATCGGTCACACTAAAACATCTTGTACATCTTTGAAAGTTTCACCCCATTGGACTACTTTTTAAAATGGTGTGGAGGACCATCGTCAGTCTTAGACATTTGTTTACCCGTTGTATGAATTGTTTATTTATTTTATCCATTAAAGGCATCGTACACGTTTGGAAATTGTCAAAGACCAGTGTTCTCACTTGGTGTATCCCAACATATGCATAAAATAACAAGTCTGTGAAAATTAGGGCTCAATTGGTCATCGAAGTTGCAAGAAAACGATGAAAGAATAAAGCCCTTGTTGTACAAATCTGTGTGCTTTCAGATAGAATGATAAAAACTTCTTGCAAGAAGTTTTTATTATTTTAGTGAGAAATTACCTCTTTCTCAAAAACTACGTTACTTCAGAGGGAGTCGTTTCACACAAGTTTTATACTATCAACAGCTCTCTGTTGCTCGTTACCAAGTCAGTTTTTATGCTAATATATATTTTGAGTAGTACCAAACGTGTACGATGCCTTTAAATAAAAATCTCCCACTTACTTATTCGTGTAAAGTAAATATCGCAATAGACACCTTATACATGTAGTCTTATTGTTGTTATGTTTTTCCGGTCAACATATTCATAGTCACTGGTTCTCTTCCCAGGTTTCCAATGACAACCGACCCTTTCCATTGATGAATTGAAAGTGTGTGTAAACTTTGTTTTTAATGAAATCACTTAATAGTTCGTGTGTGTTTTACCGTTTTTGAATTAAATGAGCTAGTCACATTTTCCAACTTAACGTTGTGTTCCAGAATCTTATCTGTTGTTTTCAGACCTTAACATTATCGCCCTTACATTTCGTATACTACATAAATACATGACTGATAAGTGGATCGAGTCTTGAACAATTACAGACTCTTTACATCCCAGAGCAGAAGCATTTGAAAATTATAATGAAAATAAATTTCTTCAACTCACATGAGGGCCATCCAAAGTTTTAATCAGTTCAACGGTCCAGCATGCATAGAATGACGGGGAGGGGGATCGGAGATCACTTTTAACGACTTTATGACTACAATGTTTATATTTAAATGATGTGTTTAATTTTTTGAAAGAGAAATGTTGATAAATACTATACTATTTCGGGGATTGAACTCCTCAAAAGACTAGGACTCTCTTTACAACCAGAAAAAAAGTGTTGACAACTTTCGGCGGCCCCTCACACGAGAGGGAACGGGGAACTTATATGAGCATTTTGTCAAGGCCTCCCCGGCTTGGACACAGAGTAAACAGCGGAGCGACTGCATGGAACGCGCATCATTCGTAACTTTGTTTCTGTGCATCAGTGAGGGGATGATCAAACAACAACGTGCTACATAATTATGCCAAATTGGTTGAATCACCATCACTAAAATATTAATTTAAAAATAATAATAATTTAAAAAGTCATCTATTGTGAGTCTATTGTCTATTGCCGATCACATCAGAGCAGAGTAAGTTACAAACTTACCGCCCCCCGCGTGGTCTCACCTTCGTGTCGCTTGGGATCGCGGCTCTACGGAGCTGTCCAAGCCACGAAGGCCTTGAAAAAAGCCTAGGAACTACTGTACAACGGGTTATTTTGTTTACTGTAGGCCTACCATTCTGGCAGCATGTGTACTTCATCGAAGGCTATGACAACCAGTTTAGCCCGATAGCCTTCGGTATTGATGACATTAATCCATGATGGGAGCCCTTCCGGTGTCATCAGAACTACCTGGGCATTTCCTGACTTCACACCTGTACACAAGACACAAGTGTTAGTTTTTATACAATGAAATAACAACAATGACAAAACAACTAAACGTCTTTATTTTTAAAAACAGTCTAAAAATTCAAGTATTCCAATTTATTAAGATGGGTGAACAAATATTGTACAGATAGCACATTCATACATAGCTTTGAGATGCATTTATTTTATTTGGTTTGTATAAATACAGTACATACTTTTCATCAAATTCTTAATTGTGATTTCCCGGACCGACCCTTATTTTGACGCCGCGACACCTGTTGGCTTAAAGAAAAAAAACGACAAAAATAAATCAAAACAAAAGACAATTGCACCAGGAGACTACTTTCGCCAATTTAACATGTTTAAAACAAAATTGACTGAAATACAAACCAGACTTAAAGATTTTGATAAAACTAAATGAGAAACTTAAAATCAACTTACTTTTTACATCATCGGATGTGTTTTCCTCCATGAGGGCGACGGCTGAAATGCCCATTTTTCTCAGAGACTGCACTTGGTCGGCCATTAAAGCCCTCAAGGGGGAGATGACAAGTGCAACCCCACCATCTTTCAAAAGGGGTGGTATTGCAAACGTCAACGTTTTCCCGAATCCAGTTGGCAGAACTCCAAGAACGTGTTTTTATCTATTATGTGTTGAATAATTTTCTCCTGTTCGTATTTTAATTTAGCCGGTAATAATGGGTATTGTTTTCTAAGATTGTCATATGCTGCATCCATTCTTTTTTCTGCTACCAAGTGACGGGAACACTATAGTTGTGAGTCGTTTGCTCAGTGTACTATAGACCTGCGTGCATAAACCTTGCATGTAAATTGAGTTGCTTATCAAGGCATCAATTTGAATCTTAGTGGCTCCAAAGTGAATAAATCAAGCTCAAGGCGGTAGACCTATTACTATTTTTATAAGTGCCCTGAATACACAGCTCTCCACAACTCACAAACGAAATAGCTCCCGCATAACAAGTGCCATTAAAGATCCTGCACAGACTTTTATCAATCTTGTGAAAACTGTATAATTTTATAATACAAAATCAAGATTGTATTTCATTGTTGTAGATGGTCCTTGCTCTATGTTTAAAGTGGAGTCAGCAGGGACATCTATACGTGTCAATCGATACGAACTGATAATGCATAATTTGTAGCACATTAGAGTAAGTGAGCAATGAGACTTATCATTTATGGTACATTCTATTGTAGCAATCACATAGTGACACGAAAATAAAATTTCAAGAAAAGTTTTAATACAAAATTTGAACATCAATAAAACATCATTCGTAACTTTGTTTCTGTGCAACAGTGAGGGGATGATCAAACAACAACGTGCTACATAATTATGCCAAATTGGTTGAATCACCTTCACTAAAATATTAACTTAAAAATAATAATAATTTAAAAAGTCATCTATTGTGAGTCTATTGTCTATTGCCGATCACATCAGAGCAGAGTAAGTTACAAACTTACCGCCCCCCCCCTGCAAGCCTAATAAACAACACACACATCCATATGCCTACTCATAATGTACGGATATTACAATGCGTGGCTAATTCGCCCCGATACATTGTATGCACACACGTGCACACAGTACACACCGTACACGTTCGATGTACATGTACAGTGTACAGTAACAAGTACGTTGTTTTACATGTATGTACATGTACAAGACAATAATACAACAAGCACACCAGTGCAGTGAGTCCGGAAGTGGGAATAGCCGGTTAGCGGGTTACAGCCGAAGCTCCACCCAAGTCTGTTTTTCCCAGGTTTACGCTGATTGGTCGAAAAGTGCATGGTTTAAATGTTCATCCAGTCTGCTCCAGAGTGGTCTGGTATTCGTCTCGTCTACGCTTGGCACTTCACCATGTTCACTCAGTCTCCGGTAAGTTTTTGTCTTTTTTTTCTTCTAAATATTTTTTCAATGATGTTTTGAGTGTTATGAATGGATTCATTACACATTCAAGATCAAATCCGTGTTCTTGGAATGTGGGTCATGATTTTTGAAAGTGGTAAAAATTGGGCAAATCTGGTCACAAGTCTCGATTTTTTTTTCACATTTCACATTTCGCACCATATTGCCATTGTCTAACTCGTAACCCTCCGGTCGTTCCGACCGTCGGGAGGAGGGTTACGATTATCGCAACTACCTCTACCAGTGACCACCAGTCGGCGAAAAGATGACAGGGCAGCGCTGCATGATATGCTGAGCACTCGACGAGTGTGTTTAAACTTGAATCAGTCGTGCCAACACTCTTTTTTCAATTTATCATACTCCATTCTAACTCAATTTTAAAGAACGCTGTGGTTTGGGTCCTTAGCTAACAATGATTCACATTTCCATCTTGTGCAGTGTTATTTGCCTTTCCATTTCTTCTTTTATTCATGTTTACTTTAAAACTGATGCTGTGAAAGATGACGGCCTGTATCAGGTCTAGTGACTGGGGCAAGTTTATTACAATGGAAAGTGAACTAATACAAAACTGCCTGAGGTCCAGACGTTGTTTATATAGTTTGTTAGTTGATGGTTATCTATTTGGAGCCGGGCCAGTCTGAGGGGGACAAACAGAAAGTGTCCGAGTCAGTCTGCGCTTCTGAATTCTGCAGGTGCATGGCAAAACACATTATTACATAACACTACAATGATTCTGAAAAGACCGTATTCTGCAAAGGTGAATGCAGTTATTAGGTCTAAAGCTTTGCAAACGGGGAGATCAGTTGCTGCTGTGTAGTGTTGACATGATGATTGATTGAGCAAGGAAGGTGGGTACATGTTTTACTATTTTCAGCAATTCTTCTTCTTTAAGACTTTATCGTGCCGCACACGCGTCGCTAGTACTAGGTGCATGTGTTTTTTCAGCCAGAACTGAACAAAGTCTTTGGCACTTTTGTTGAATTCAAGAAGGTCTCCAGCATCACATTTCTTTTCTTTAATGTTAAATAATCAAATTTATTGTGGACTGGTGAAATATTCTGTATTTTGGTAAAATTAGACTTACCTTTAAAAATTATGTTGGGTACTTTAAAGGGGTTATATACGTTTGGTAATTGGAACCCACTTTTTGTTTCAATCCTATATAGTTGCAGATATATACCATAAAACTAGTTGCATTTTTTTGAGATATTGCTGGAAAACAGGAGCGTTATGTCCATGCAGGAAGAATAATCTGCAGTTGGAATACACAATCTAAGGGGTAAAATTCTGGGGGTAAAATTCCGGAGGCGGCTGCCACTTTAATCCCCCCGAATTAAGAAAATTTGGGGTCTTACCTGTCCGGAAGGAGTGGAGAAAAATATGAATAATTTTTTTTTTTAATATTTAAAAAAAGAAATTTTTCCAAATTTTGGGGGATAAAAAGTGATACCTTTTTCCATAACTGCAGTTCTTTGAAGTGAAAAGTTTCTCAAAATGTATTATACTATCCAAAGCTGCTGTACTTCTTACCAAGTAAAGTTTTTATTGCCATTAATTTTTAGAGTCATTACCAAACATATGTAGACCCTTTCGTTGTTATTGAAATTGGTTAATATTTATATATATTTTTCTTTTCTGGCCAGCTGATTTGACTGCTTCCTGATGATTATTCCATAGTATTCCAACCAACGTGAAGCAAAATGTATGGTCGCCTGCTCCGATTAAGACTTGTAACCTATATATGCATCTTTTTCATCGCAACACTGTTCACCTACCTCTTGCTGTCAAAAACAGAGGACTTATTTGGAAGCAGAAGTGCATCAAGGGAGCGGTATTCCCTAGCACAGAGCGCCAACTCAAACAATCAGGTATTAACGGCAAATAACCTTGTCTACTTGAAGAAGAAATTGAATGGCGAGTCTGGCTTAGACTTAGAGGTCAACCCGATTATCCCACCCAAGGCAAAGTCGGATACCCCAAAATGCAACACCACAGTGTCTATCCTGATACCGGCCCTCTTCCCCTTCAAGGCGTGGAGGGAGTATCGGCCATTCTGGCAGGAGTTCATGCGCAGCTCCTTGAGGGTTCCAAATTCTGAAGGAGTGCGAATGCTGCATCTTCAGTGTCCACGGCAACAGTGTGATGTCAACATCCAAGTCACCATGAACGAGACACTCCTGCAGAGCAGTGATGCCGTCATTCTCAATATGTTTCCCAACATTCTGAAAGATCAGCTCTTGGATCTTCTTTCCCATTTGAGGTTCGTTGAACTGTGGCAGCCTGATAGATGTTTAAATTGTAGCGGTACCCTCTGCTAAAATATAGGATTCGAACTGCCTCTAGCTACCGGGAAATCTCAGTGTTCTAAGACATCTGCTCTAGAATGGCAAAGGTCATGAGTTCGAATCCAACCCGAGTAATATCCCTGTGGTTTTATTTTCACAGGACTCGGGGAAAGTACTGAGCATACAGTGCTTGTACACACATCTGTGTGTATGGGTAAAACCAAATAATATGTGACAGCCTATTTGCCTGAGGAATTCTTTTTAAAGATTTTTGTTTTTTACCCTCAAGACATTTTTCCCGCAAGGAATTCATTTTAATTCCAATTTAATGCATATGGAACTCATCTGTCAAACTTATTGACACGGCTAGAATTGGTATACCTCACCTCTAGCACTAAGTAGAACTTTTCTTCTGTGCAGAACATTTTTCAGAGCTCCATAATTCAAATCTTACCTGTAAGAAGCTACTAATCTTAAAGGATTAACATTCCATGGCTGCGTACTTTTTTGGGGCAGTGGGTTTTGGACGTCAGATTTCTTGATAAATCCTGTATCAAACATCTACTTTCTAATTGTTATTTATGTACGAAGTCTATAAATTCTATCACCCTGGAAAATCAAGAGGGATTTATCACTGAACAAAAAAAGAGACCACCACAAATTTCCTGGATTTGTTAGTTTTTTTGGCAATTAATCAATAATATTGTTTGATTATGATTTGTTATTTATTGTTTTTTTACTTGCAAGCACTCCCCAAACAAGGCTAAAAGCCACTCTTGGTAAGGGTCTACAAGAAGAACACATTTAAGATGAAAATAACTCAAAGGATAAATCTGGGGGGTTTTTGTGGGTTTTTTTGTTTTACTTTTGATTCCATGTTATAGCTGACTAGAGATCTCATACTAAATTGCTGTTTTGTTTTGGTTTTGTTTCTGTACAGGAAAGCCTTGCATTCTAAAATTCACTGGTTTTTCTATGCCGTGGAAAGTCCGCAGATGATGACCTACTGGGATCTCAACATCGGCAAGATTTTGTATCACCACTCTATCCTATACCACTCCTCTGCAGACATCCACCTACCCTATGGTGAATACATACCCGGGGAGCCTACACAAGTCGGGGCACAAGACTGGACTGTAAATAAAACGTCCGTCATCGCGTGGATGGCGAGTAACTGCAAGAATACTTTCTGGCCACGGAACGAGTTTGTCCAGGAGCTTCAGAAGCACATCCCAATCGACATCTACGGGGGCTGTGGAACGTTAACATGCCTCCCCGCTCTGTCTGAGAAATGCACAAAGCTCATGGCAAGCTATAAGTTCTATCTATCCCTTGAGAACACTGAATGTGATGAGTATATAACAGAGAAAGTCTGGAGCAATGGCCTCCTTCAAGGTGTGGTTCCAGTTGTTTATGGCGGCCGGAAGGAAGCCTACGAACGCTTGCTACCTCCCAAGTCGTTCATCCACATCAGCGATTTTGACTCCATTGCAAATCTAGCATCTTACCTCAAACTTCTTGACAAAAACAAAAGCATGTATAATTTATACCATGCATGGAGATGGCAGGGAAGGGTAAAAACTGTGTACCCGCCATTGGATTCGAGTATATTTTGTGAGGTTGTGCCATTTGTGTTGAAGCCCCCACCAGCGTTTCGAGTGGTCAAAGATAGCGAGTATTTCAGAGGTTGCAAGAACCTGAAGGGAAAGTTTGCTGAGGAAGGCTCCTTTAAAACATTTTCAACATGGAAATAGTCCTATTTTTAATATCCTGCAAACCGGTCACCCACTGGCCTGTTCTGGATTGAACTGGTTTAATCCTGTTGAACCCAAACAGAACTGGTTCTAGCTGCACAAATTCTACAATATCTGCTTTAATGTCTAACGAAACTCACGAATGCCAATGTGGGACCCGGTAGTGGCTTAAACAATGACCGTCATGGTCACTCCCTGTCATGGCCACTTGGCGATTGCCACCCTGCTGTTCTTTCTATTATTTGTGACTTTTTAAAATATTTTAAAATGCAATTTTTTTTAAGCCTTGTACATTGAAGTGCTTTGGGCCACCTGTTTCAATTTTTAATGTAATAATAAATAAACCAAAAATATATATTTTGACAGTATTCATTTTTTCAGAATATGGAAGATTTGAACTCTTAGTGTCCAATTTGAAGAATTAATATCTTTGTTTGGGAACAAAAAGTTTGCAAATACAGGGTTTCGGTGATTCCTTAAAAAAGTATTAAAAACTCTTAAATTGAACTATTTAAATTTAAGGCTTTAAGAAACATTAAAAAGTATTAAATTCAGTTATTTCAGGTCTTAAAAAAGTGGATGAAGAGAACTTGGTTCGTAAAGAACTAGAATACGCTGCGTGTAAACAAGTAACAGAAAGTGTGAGCTGGTGAAGCTGTTTTGGCCCTGCTTTATTCACTTATTTTTGGTCATAAGTTTGGTTAAGGGTAGCGTTTAAAAAAGGGTCTTAAAAAGTCTTAAATTTGACTTTTTAAAAAGTGTGCAGATACCCTGAAATAAAACATTTTTTAACAAAAATACCCTTTTTAATAATAAACAACACAGTTGGTGAATTTTGTAAAATTATTATCTTGAGAACTAGGGGGTCCAAGTGTTGAAAAAAATACAATTTTCCATTGTCTTTCCCTTTTGTAAATTTAGTTCACCATCATTTCTATAACTTATATGAGTGCAATGGAAAAAATTGTGTATTTGTGGTTTTTTAAATGTTTTAAATATTTTTTAACAACTTTTAGTCTAAATTCACTCTGATATTTTTCCAGGGTAAATCGTGTGGGTGGGTGGAAAGAAACTCTCCATTTTTATGTGTGTGCTTTGTGAAGTGTATAAGTTTATGAATTTTATCTTGTATAAATTTTGTCTTGTACTTTTAACAAACAAAAAAAGACAATTAAACGAAAAGTTTGATTAACTAAATATTTGGCATTTATTTTGTGTTTATTTGTGTCTAAATCAGAAACGCTGTTGCACATTAACGCTAAGTTTAATGCAAATTGTGTCAGGAAAACATTTATTTGCAGTGTTTGATTATTTGAAAAAATAGAAATTTTTTATTCACATTCATTTTAATACCTGGAAAGCGCCCCCTACATTTCGCGCACATTGACTCGGTGCTTGGGGATTGCAGTCCCTATTATGTTCTTGCATATCATAAGTGAGTTCAGAATGTAGATAAATGACTTTCTTTATGCTTTTTTCTAACTTTCTATGGATGCTATCCTGAGGAGATGTCGATAGTATTTATTTAATTTTGGACGAAAATATTGTTCACACTTAACTAACCATAAATACTGTATAGGGACAGCAATCCCCAAGACAGGCGCTGATGGACTAACCAGCTGGTTTTTCCCTGACCCCAGGCTAAATTGGGCAGCAATGTCTGCAATTCAACCTTGAGGTGTTGACAGATGTCCCATTACAGGATAAACTGAAATTACAGGTCCAGTGGGGTTTTTTTTCAGGGGTGGCAGATTAAAAACCAATTGGTTGGGGACAGCTGTTCCCATGGTGACTTGTTCGAGGGTTTTAAACTCCTTTTGATTATTACAAACTTTAAATGAATAAAATAACCAGAAAGAAATGATGATTGGTTTTTGTTTTACTATATCTCAATGAAAATAGTGGTAGCACTTAAAGACTAACTAATAACATTTAAACAAAATTGCATGAGCTTAACTACTTCATCAGATGCACATCTGACGAAGTTTTTGCAGGTTTTTGTTTATGTAATTAGTTATTCTTTAAGAGCTACCACTATCTTCATTGTTTTATCTATCAGATTAAGACGGCTATTGTTATTACTATATCGCAATGGTATTTATGAAGGATAAGCAATATTAACCAAATTATATTCAAGTTATAAACCACAATGGAAACTGACTGGGTAAGTTTTAAATAATTTTGGGTTGAACAGAGACAAATTGACATAGAGCGAGATTTGAACCAACGACCTCCGGTAACGTGCCGGAGCTGCCCTATGTTGGCGGTCTCTCTATGTTGTTAATATCTTTGTTCGGGGTGTGCCAGTCAAAAGCCATACAACCGTTGGCCGCAAAAGCTTTTTACAAACAAATTATAAAATTAATGGTGTTTCTTTGCACACTGACTACTACTAGCAAACTACTAACAACAAAGTTCCAATCTAGATCACGGCGCTCAGCAACAATAGAAGATATGATATCTCCTGGAAACGGGTCAGTTTTTAATAGGTTTTTTTTTAACTTGAAGAAATGATGTTGACTGTAGGTGGTCCAGCCGTCCAGGGTAATATTTGTTTCAGTCTTTGACCGCTGAGAAGGCTGTGTCGGCAAAAGAGTTTTAAGACAGGTCAGACGGACATGTGTCATCAGAGCAGGAACATTATTAGCCCAGATTGACCAAATAATGATAAAATAAATAGAAGACACTTTGCCAACAAAACCCTGGAATAAATTCCAGGATTAAGTTGATTTATATTCAAATCTAACCTTTTCTCTAGAAACCATAAAGAAAGGGTTCTGACCTTGGCATAGGCTGATAAAAGGCTAACGGCACCATAACCATGCAATACACCTTGTAGTTGTAGCTCAAAATGTTTACTACCGGAATCTAAATCAGAGAGAACTTCTACAGAGTTTAACGTATAAACTGTTTTTAGTTGAACTAGCTTTAAAGGCACTGAACACGTTTGGAAATTGTCAAAGACCAGTGTTCTCACTTGGTGTATCCCAACATATGCATAAAATAACAAGCCTGTGAAAATTTGGGCTCAATTGGTCATCGAAGTTGCAAGAAAATGATGAAAGAAAAAACACCCGTACAAATTTGTGTGCTTTTAGATAGGAATAAAAACTTCTTGCAAGAAGTTTTTATTATTTTAGTGAGAAATTACCTCTTTCTCAAAAACTACATTACTTCAGAGGGAGTCGTTTCCTACAATGTCTTATACTATTAATTCACACCACAAACTTTGCAAGATATTACTGTGTGCAGGTGACATGACCCCTTGTCTTATGGGTGGTACCACCGGTATGGATGGTGAAGGAGTCTTATTCCCTGATGTATTGTATACAAACGATGCATTTGGAACACCTCAATAAAGTACCCTGTGGCAAAGGGGGATTAACATTATCCTAAATAAGGGGGATCTGCCCGGACAATGAGATCCCTGAGACTCAGTGGGCGTCTGTAGCATGTAGGCAACTATGGGTTCTTCTTTTACAAGTCGATCCCCTCCATGATCTGATGTGTGAAGAATGGTTAGAACTGTCTAATTTACGAATGGGCGGTATTGAGGGATGCACAGTGACCTTGGAACTCTGTATGATTTTAATGATACAAAACATACTTTTTCGTGCGTTTCGGATTTCCAAGAAGACAAAAATATAATCGTTACGCGTCACACACACACACAACACACATCAACTGAGACGCCACGCCTGCCTTAGTCAACGATTAATGCACAATGCCTGAGTGGAGTAATTTTCTGTACCAGTGGACAATTTAGAATGTAATTCGTTTTTGATTGGCCAAAAGTAACAGGGCGGGGAATATACAAACACAATTACAAGTAGCCCCCCCCCCCCCGGGGTGTGTAGCATTATGCAGTGCTCTCGTGTTTAGTTTATTTATTTATTTTATAACCACCGGGGAAACTGACTGGGTACATTTTAATATTGTTTATTTATTTTTTGAGCTTTCTTTTGTGGTTGTGCAGATTGTTGTCGTTTGTTTTTGTTGTTTATATGATCTTCCCAACAACGGCGGCAAAACTCCCACAAGGGGATATAAACGCCAAGCCGACAACAGGCAATCTCTCTCATATACAAACATAAGTTTAACGTCTATGATTATGAATTGCACAAATCAATAAATTGTGGTTCAGTAGCTGGACGACAATTCTAATCCGATGAAATCAGCAGTTGCCTGGCAGGATTGAAATGGAAACAAGGGGCCACCTCCGATTTCAATCAGCTGTTATTTTGGTAAGAATGCAAACTACACTTTGCCAGCTAGGAATTAAAACAAAAAATTCCCGCCATGCTCTGTGATCTAATTAATGATTATATACAGAAAGACCACGCGCTATGGTTCTGATGAGTGACAATAGTTCCCTCATTTTGTCAACATAGTTTCTGAATATTTTTATGATGAGAAACAAGTTTTTATTAATGACTAGCCAACCTCGCGCATGCGTCATCTGCGGAGCTGAGGCGGTCATTTCCGAAATTCCGAAAAAACACAAAATGGCGGATGAAATCGACGATGAGGCGTATGAAATCTATTGGACCATAGATGGTAGGTATTCTGTTACATTTAACTCTTTAGAAACGAGCTGTTATCGTGTTACTCCTATATTTATTGAAGAATAATTTAACTAATGTTGTCAATAGGTTTATTTGTTTAAATTAAAGATGACGCAAAATTTCAAATGTTTGCTTGTTTTGTTTTTCGGTTTACCAGTTACGATATTACTTGTTTGTCACAGCTTAAGGCGTTCGAGGTTGGAGGGGGGGGGGGGGGGTGACCACAACATTCTTGAACCGTGATTTTCAAGAAGTGTTGCGTTTGTTTTATTTGCTGTGTGTATATTAATTATTAAGTCATATTATTGTGTACATCTTTGGTGAAACATAACTTAATTAACAAGTCTAGTCTTAACTTAGTGTAGGTATGCGAAGAAAAAATTCAAAGTGAACCAATACGAATGCAATTAGTACCACTGGAAAGAGCTTGAAAAATCCTACACAGTGATACCAAAATTATTGAGAAGTCTTAATTGATAAAGAAATTACAAGCATTTGAAGCTCGTTAATTAGCGTCATTTTCTAACAGGCAATTGATTGGAATTTTGTGACCGTAAACGCAACTTTTTTCGGCTCGCGTTCATGCCAATTGCCCGACCGGTCATGCGAATCCCGGACGCGACCGGGTCAGTCATTTTCGCCACGAGTAAGTCATTTTCGCAACCATAGAAACTGAAAAACATTCAGATATTAAAGACAGAATAACAATTAATATGTAGGTTTACCTTTTAATAACGTATGGTTCAGTAAAAGAGTGATATTAGTGCCGTCAAAACTTGTAATTTATTCAACTTCTCCAGCGAAGGTAAAAACTATCGCCAATTCGGGAAAAAAACATGGCGGATGAAGAGGGGATTCTCCACTACGTCATCATCGATTTTCCATGACGTCATCATCGCCGACAGCCAATCAGAATGCGAATTTAAGGGGGTGTGCCCAGCGCGTGCGCAGTAGATGCGGAACACAAATCTGGCAGAAAATAGCGGGCGCGATCGATGCGGATCTTCACATACCTACTTAGTGACTAAAAAAAATGAGTTCGCTACTAAAAAATAAACAACAGTTGAAGTTAGCTCGTCATGCTACTGCTACAGTACAGTGCTAGTGTCAGTGATTAAACTTTAGTGTGTAGTCTTGTCTGCTGACAATTGTACGTAACAATGAAAAACTGAACAGTGAAAGGGAAAAAAGGTTACAAATTAAATTTTCATGAACAAGCACCTTTTCAATTTTAATGACATGAGTAAGAACAAAGAACTATTTCGATAGGTGGATCTTTAGAACAACATTGCTGTGAGATGGACAGCTTGTTAATGACTGTTATTCGCCAAAATTGTCTTTTGAAAATGATGTTGCAAGTTGAAGTTGCTATGTATTTACTTAAATGCTTTTGTTTTCAGATAGTTTGCGCAGTAACAGCTCAGTCGGAGAAAGACGCTCATTTGTCCCAGGTATATTTAAAGCACATACATTTTTAAAACACTTATTTTATTGACAAAAGAAAACTAAATTTAACACAACACAATTTAATTTAAGGCAAATCCCTGCATGGCTTTGATCTTAGTTTTGGCAAAAGAGAAGAGAATGATATCAAACGATATATTTAAACAATTATTTTTGAAAGTGATGTTTTAATTGTGTGTCATCAGTAATAATCTTCAGTTCTAGTAGTGCTTTATCTCTGGCTGTCTCAAAAACTTATTATTTTAAATGACTGAGTGATATGCTAAGTTTGAATAATAAGACTCATTTGTGTTAATTTTGTATAGAAAGGGTTTACAAGGCGATGTGGCTAAGATGCCAGAAACACTAGGACAAAACCCTTCTCTTTTTGATGTGTACTTGGTTCTTTTATACAAAACATGTGACCTACGACTAGTCGTATGTCCCATTCAAAGGATGAAGCAATAGACACAATCGGCGACTCCAGCTAGCGGTGGTCACGTGACGTATAGTGGGTACAGAATCATAACAAACCATCGCGTGCAGTGTTTAAGCACGGGGAGCTCAATGGGATTGTAGTTTTCCAGCAGGTTGCTTGAAAACATCGAAGAAAAGCTCTGTTTTAACCATCACCTACTGACTTTTTAACCTACCAACTTGAACAATACACGAACATGGTTATTTTCAGAGACCTCACCGGAGCCATGGGACATAAGTTACAGTACACAACGATTCCCTATACCGATTGCTTTCTCTCGTTGGCTACTGTCGTAAATAGTTATATTTAGTCCCGCACCCCCATCAACACATCATTAATTTTCTGCAGACTGTCTGGGCGGAGCCGGTGCTTGGGCACTCCTCTGGCTTCTGCCTCGGTCCGTCTGTCCTTTCCGTTCGCCCCTCCCGGCCCTCCCGCGGTTTTTCTTTGCCCCTTCCTCTGTTTTTTTTCTTCTCCCCCCGCCCCTTTCTAAAAAGACCTATACTTGTCGTATCAAACTTTGTTTGTTTTAAAACTTCATTACGATTCTCATTGTTACGGGAGAATCTTCATTAAACCATAACAAATTATAAGCCTTTTGAACACCTTGAGTGCGTATAAGCCGGTCTTGACTAACTATTTTCTTTGCATGTCCACTAAAAATCCCTCGTAAAATATAATGCCTATATCGAATATCATAAACAAAAATTTGTGGCTACATGATGATCTCATCCTCTGATTTGCTTGAACACGGCTACATGTATGATTTCACTCTTCTTTATAAACAAAACTTCCATAGGATTGTTTGTGTGCCACTGTTTTTCGGAGCTTTACCAAACCATTTCGACAACGTTTGAAAATTGCAAAGCTGGCCACACTTCCGTCTTTTTTGGCGGATTTTGGCGCTATATAAGTTTGCGTTATTATTATTATTAATATTATATTACTTCAGATGGATTTAGAAAAGTTAAAATCGTGTTGCAACTTGCAACCAACAAATGCAACATGAATCATGACCCCTTACAGCAGTGGCACTCTGATGCTGCCATGTTTTTCCATACACACCGCGCTGTTTGTTTTTATTGTATACCCACTATGAGTCACGTGACGCAGGTCGCCGATTGTGTCTATTGTGGTTAAGTATCTTGCTCAAGGACAAAAGTGCCATGACCAGGATTCAAACCCACACTCTGACAACACCAGTACTTGAGACCGGTGCACTAGACCACTCGGCCATGACACTCAATGTAGTCAGGAAGCCAGACAAAGACATTATACATTATGCTAATACATGGTGCAATTTCCCACTAGGTGTTGACCAGCCTATTCGGAACAAGAGACAGACCACGCAGAAAATGAACCCAAGTAGACCAAGGGAAGTTTCCACAAAAGCTGCTCAGGAAGGAAGGTCAAGAGGTCAAAGTTCACAGGTCAGACAGCATAATGGAAAAGCTGGGAATCGTCAACAAGAGACTTTGACGTCGACGGTAACTTTAAACTAAAATATTCAGAACCTAACCCAATACTTTCCACCATCTTGTTTTTTTCACTCAAATGACATCTTCCCTTTGCTTTGTGATTTGTTACGTTCAGTTTGGGTTTAACAAATGTTAATTGAAGCATATCCTGCATCAAATTAGGGAATGTTGACAGGTTTGAATCCAGACAAGGGTGATCTTGCTGTCATGTATGTTCATTACTTGTAGAAAATGATCCCCTGGTAGGTTATTAATAGCTCATAAATATGAATTAATATTTTGTAAGTTACCGATAACATACGTTGTATCTTCGTATCAGGCTGAACCGTCAAAGTTAAAAGAAAAGCCGTCTTTGAAGGATCTCCGTCCTGAAGATAAGAAGAGAATTGCCAACCTCATCAGAGAGCTTGCAAAGTAAGTCAAAGAATGAATGAATCAGAGCGTCTTAACAAATCCTTGGCCCCCAGCTCTTGGAAGAAGGTAGCAACCCCTTTCCAACAGTCAAACAAACAAGGGTTATCGGGGCTTGAAATACACACTGGACCGCCGACCAAAGTTTAGACATTTTAGCACGTGGCCAGAAACCTCCACAACTGAACAAGTCCTGCAGTCCAGTAGTTTTTTCCAAACATACTTTTGAAGATTTACCAATAGGCTTTTCACTTCGGACCTCCTAAGAGTTCAGCAAATGTAAAATCAGAAAGAAATGTTTTAGATCTTGTAAACAAAATGTTTTCCTGGTCCAGTGAAAAGTCGTGAGTCAGGAATATTTTTAAATAACTTTTGACAATAGTGCTCCTTTGTCCACGAATAAAACATCCAAGAATGGCGTAAATGTTGAGAACATTAGTCCGGATACTTCATGGAGGCAACGGACACAATCGCCTCCATGACCCTAGTCATTGTCTTGGTGCCTTTTGAAATGTGCAACTAGAAGTTAACTTTACTTTACTTCATGGAGCTGGGATGAGAAATTTCAGACTTTATCACAAAATCAGACCTTTCTAATTCTGCTTGGTGAACAAAGAGCTGCTTTTTTCTTCAGATATAAATAAATCCTGCTCTTTGATCTACTTCTCTATTGCTGAGGATACTGTTCCCAGAAGCTCCTTAAAATCTACATCTCCAGGGGTTACTAAAAGGTGGAAATGTCATCATTTTAACATGCCTCCTAAAATTTGGATCCTAGTTCCAGACCATTTTTTTGTCAGCAGTGACTCTTACCTCTGCTAGAGGTGCCCTTCTCTAATCAAGAAACATTGCCTTGCCCTAAGAAGATGAAACCGTCAGTCCTGGCATACTTTATCCAAGTCAAGTGTAATTGTTTACCATTCTGGAAGTTTGCAGTGTACACATTTTGGCAACTCTATAAATATCAAACTAATTTTCTGAAACGGCATTCATCAGAAAAGAAGTTTTAGTAACAAGTTTTTTTGTGTTCCTTATTTGGGATTTTCCAGGGTAGGGGAAGAAAAGGAGGTTATCGTCCAGCAGCTGAATGTCGAGCGACAAACGTACGAAGAGAAAGTCCAGAAACTTCAGAACCAGATGATGACCATCATCAAAGAAAGAGAGCATATCCTTTGAAGATTAAATCCTGGATTATCCCGGGACCAGACTATTTTACCTCCAGCCTCAGTTTGAACACAGTATCATTTGTATTGAGAAATCAAAATGGCTGGACGACACAAGTTGTTCTATACTGGCAAAGCCTTGATCTTTCTCTTAAAGTGGAAGGTTATTTACCTTTTGACAAGGCTGAAACCATGGGGTCACTGTCTCTGACCCGCTGTTGCCTTTAGTTCTTGTTCGATAGACCCCCTTGCATTTGATGTTACAATCTCAAACAGCGCCCTCACTGAGGTCAAAGGAAGACCAATCATTGGCTGAGAAATGTGCAAGAATGATGTCATTTCCATTGTTTGACCTCAGCAACAGCGGCCTATGCAAGGGGCCTATACCTGTTTCATGCTGATTTTGTTTTTGTTTTCCTTAACTTGTAACCTGCACTGACTCAAAAGCAATACTTACAGTGTCAGGAGCTGCTTGCAGAGTACCAGTCACAGCTGGCGTCCGAACAGGAGAAGATTGCCGTTTCTTTTAACCTTTCAACTTTGACCTCGCCTCGCAAGGTACAACATACCTTTGAGCCGTTTTGATTTGTAATAATTGGTCTTTTCTATTTCTGTGTATGGATGTTGTACTTCTTAAATGAAAGCTAATTTAAGCTTGACTTTAATTATTGTTATTATTTTTTTTGAATAACAGCACAACAGCTCGATGTCAGCCCCTCATTCCATGCAGGAACAAGCGCCCAACATTATCCCCACCTCTGCAAAGCAATTAAGGAATGCCCATCTAAGAACACCCAATGAGAAAACAACCCACGAAGCACAACAGCCCACCCATCACAATGCCAACCCAAGGCACCCAAATGGGTACCAGAACACGCACCACCTAACTAGTGCCCAACTTCCCCCATCCAGTTCTGATGTTGAATTCAACCCACTCCTAGCTAGCACCCATCAACCACAACCCAGCACCCATGGGGAACCAGCCATGCACATTTCTTATGGAAGCAAGGAACACCCAAGAGGGTATGTCCTCAGACCTAGGCTCAACCCCCAACAAGAGGTACAGTTAAATTTAACCCAGAGAGGTACCCATATGTACCCAAGTGACTCGCAAGAATCTAGGGCACAGTCGGGTGATTTCAGAGCCCTCCCGCCAGAGGTGGATGATGACAGTAGGAAAAGCAATTCCCCAGACTTCATAAATGGCTCTTGGAACCATCAAATGGGTAACCCACACCCAGCCGAGCACCCAATGGGCAACAGATTCCATGGGGGCGCCCAAAGGGGTGCAACTGTTTACCCCCCAGGGGGTCAGTATCAGGGTGACGGGGTACAGGTGCATAAGACTCTGTCATCAGCGCAGCAACTCAGACATGCCAAGCTGGAACGGCAGAAACAAGAGCTACGGGAAGAGCAAGCATGGCTTCGTCGAAAACTGAAAGACCAAGAAGAGATGCTGTTGTTGAAACAGAGCCAACTTGAGCAGCACAAACTCAACCTGCTGGAACAAGAATGGCAGAGAGATCAAAGCCATGGGGTTACACACTGGCAAAGGAATGGCACAGACCTGGAATGGGAAGAGCCGCGGTTATACAATGGGAAACTGCCCCAACCTCAGTCCGAGAGTGAAAACGACAGCGACGACGTCGCTTCCACAAATTTCCCACCGGAGCATTTCATTAATCTGTCACCACCACAAACCGTATTGACAAACTCGTTGCACGAGTTAAACTTAAACAGACATAATTTTGAAAGTTGGGGAGGAGAGCCTTCGGGGGGAAGAGCAGTTGCTATGGCAACAGGAAGAGTTGCAGGAGGATGGGAGAGACGAAGAGGTGAGCATATTGATGGATATGCTTCACTTTATCCAAACGTTAATGGGAGAAGCAGAACACACGGTAAGTCTCTCATTGGCTGGAATGCTGTCTCGATGAAATCTAAATTTTGTTTTTTTCTGCTGGGCACGAAAGATTGACCTAGAACTAAGTTGATATGAATGTTCATGGGAGACTTTTGGGACACTAGGTGGCAGCAGACTTGAAGGTAAATCTAGTGTTCTTCGAAATGTGCACAAGCTCTAAAACTCATAAACAATTGAAATTTACCTGGGCCCAATGTCATACAGCTGCAGAAGCAGAAAATATCACTTAATAATTTTCTGCTAAGCAAATATGAACAGGATACCAGTCACAGACTACATAGGACGAGGTATATTGGCTGGTAACCTCTGGTAAGCATACTTTTGTTGTGCTTGGCTACATTTTGTGTTTAAAAGCAGCTCTATGAAATTGGGCCTTGGTTAGTCTGCTGCCACCTAGTGTTCCAAAGTCTTCCATTCTCAGGTGTGACACTTTCCTGGGATTGTTTACATTTTTTGTTTTACTTTAATAATAGTGCTACAGAAAACTGCCAAACACTTAACACTGTTTAAAGTTAGGTGGGTTTGGTTACTTCCTCTTTTATATTTCTAAAGTTGCACGGCTGAATCGTGAAAAAATAACTTTCCTTCACAGGTTCAACATCATCCTCTCGATCAACATCGAGCTCCACCAACCCACCGTTAGTTGACCGTTCCACCTCACCACTCCACCACCGAGACCCCAGGCTGACCCCAGCATCGGGCCGAGTCAACTCGGGGACCTCTCCGGGGACGAGGGGTAACTTGAGTCTCTCCCCAGGGAGGGTCACCGCAACACCAGCACCCTCAAGGAGGAGAGATGTCGGGTCTGGCTCTGGACGGGTTAACAGTGAGAGACATAGAGAACCTCTTGCACGGAGCCCAAGGCAGCCCAGACATGATGCATCAATGGGGAAAAGGTAAGACACATTGACGGAGAGTAGATTCACAAATCCAAGAGTCTAGAATGAAATACTTCTTGAAATGTTTCCTCCACAAACTTGTAAATCGTCGGCTCAGTGCTACAAGGTCGTTAATTACAATTATCCCCGATGCAAAGTTAACATCTATTAAATTTGACATCCATAATGAAAAAAGGGTGTTAAATGAAAAATGCGTATAAATTTGAAAAACTCAATCAAACTCTACAATTAAATGTTTTTCTTAGACAATAAATGTTTCTCTTTGCTAAAAAATTACTTCGGAGAACACTCTTGATCAATAAACTCCATTTGCCAGGAGCTCCAAAATATGCAAAACCAATTTTATGAAATCCATACAAACTGCACTTACAACCAATATTGTCCTGAGCCGACGAAATCTCCTATCTTCTTACAACATTTGTTGGTACAGTATAACGCCGCTATAATGAAACAAGGCTGGATCAATCAATTTTGTGTGGTGTAATGGTCGTTTGGCATAGCAATATTGATAATGGTTGGCTTTCCCAGACATAGATAGTGGGAGCTTTGTGCGATACTCATGGAAGTAGAACGCAGGGCATGCTGTGTGTGTCGTTATATGTGTGCATTTGCTTTGAGGCAATTCATACGCACTGCCATTTTAGCTGTAAAGGCAAATGTTATTGATACTCTATGACCACAGCAGACACGGACCAAAGCCATATATTGAGAGAGTTGCAACAACTTGCGATTAGAAGCTATTTTGTGTAAAAAGAAACCGCATTGGCGAATACAGGGTGCCAGACTAGTCTGCCTGCCCTATGTTGCATTTGGACCGAAAATGGCGTCCAGCAGCCACGTGACCGAAGAAAACTGGTCCCTCTATGTCGCAACTCTCCCAATAAACAGCTCCGACACAGACGACACTTTGAGATAAGCAATCTGTTTTCTATTTTTATTATGATATTTAAATGCCTTAAGGGCAGGGTATACCTTTGGAAATTGTCAAAGACCAGTGTTCTCACTTGGTGTATCCCAACATATGCATAAAATAACAAGCCTGTGAAAATTTTGGCGAAATTGGTCTTTAAAGTTGAAAGAAAATAATGAAAGAAAAAACACCCTTGTTGCATAGAATTGTGTGCTTTCAGATGCCTGAGACTTTCTCAGATTCAATTTTGTGGATGAAAAATGACCTCTTTCTCTAAAACTACATTACTTCAAAGGGGGTCGTTTCTAACAATGTTTTATAATATCAACAGTTTTCCAGTGATATTTACCAAGTTAGATTTTATGCTCATTAATTTTTGTAGTAAATTACCAAAGGTATACCCTCCCTTTAAGCCTGGTTCATACTTCACTCAAATTGCGAAAGCCAAATTGCGAAAGCAAAGCGAATTTCCCGGCATCCCAAATGGAAAACACTCGTAAAAGATTGTTTGCGTCACAAAATTTGCTTTGCGTTCGCTTTCACACAAAGTATGAACCGGGCTTTAAACACATAAGGCCAACTAAAATAAGAAACAAGTTTCTTGTCCGGACTTTTAAAAAAAAGGTGGAGGCAGGGCGCTACTATTTACTATTTTTAGCTATTTTTCCAAGATGGCCGCCATGCTAAATATGGTTGGCCAAGGTATATTTATTCACAGATATTGTGCTATTCGAGTATACTGATGCAATTTATGACAAAACAAATGATTTGTTAGACCCTTCAATGCAGAATCGTAGCACCATCACCTTCGACAACAGTTGCTCTCCGCTCTGAAAAGAACGCCAAGCTTGGTTTGGTGCCAAGACACTGATGATATTTAAGTCAGGAGAATCACCCTTTTAACCCAGAACTAGCTAGGGACTGCACACCTGAGATATTGTAATGAGAAAGTTGGGAATTATTGAGGCAAAGCTGCTATTTTGGCCCATCTAATTGGATTCAGGAGATTCAAAATGTCAGAGATGCCAATCAGTTTTATCCCAAAAATTTGATTTCCGCTATCTGATTTAAGATTTTTTTATAATTTTTTTTTTTTGAAAGTAAATAGTTAAAAAAAAGGAGGCGGCGGCCAAAAAGGAGGCGGGCGGGGACGAGAAACTCGTTTCTTATTATACTTGGCCTAACCACAAAGAAACAAAACTGTTTTGTTTTCTGGTCTCTAATTCTATATTTCAAATTTGACACAGCAACGTAACCCACCTCTCCGACTTGATCGACGACTTGGAATCCCCACCCCCACCGACCACAACCCGCGCCAGACCAGTGAACACAACCCACAACACAAGCACAGCCCGACACAGACACCAATCCACTCCAGATCTGTTTCGAGATGAAGTACTTTTTACGGACACCGAGACAGAAGTCCAAGAATCTAAGATTCTTGAGGACGTTTTCTTTCTGTGAGTTAAAAAACGCTGCTAAAGAAATATTTCAGATGCCTCAGACAACACCACCTTATTACCTAAAATAGATTTTTCCAATTATTTCTATAGACAAAACATGAACGAATTGAAAACATATTTTAATTTGTACACTTTTTACCTGTAAATACCTGAAATATTAAACTGTTTATTAAGTGCTAGATTTCAATGTTAAATTTTTGTACTTTGTGCTAATTTGGTACAAGTTCTTTATCAATAAAATAATTTGTTATCTGCTGCAATTATTAGTTGTCATGTGAAATTTATAGTAGGCTGTGCAAGTCTCGCACGTGTTTGAACTTCCTGGACCAAGTTGTTCTCAGCCATATTGAGTTTTATGTGTGGGCGATTCTGTTTCTTCAAAAACTTTAGTTTAACGTAGTTGATGGCTATATAAAAATTATATCGTATTTTTGGGAAAATCAAGTTCAGCCATGAAGTATATGAAAGTAAAATATATTCAACAAATCAACAAAGAAAACCTGAGAATAAGACTTGACCTCCGTTTCCTGTTATTTGTAAAAATGAAATTGTATTTATAGACAAATATAGTCTTCCTTCGAGTTGTTTTCTCTTTTTTTGATACGAGCAAGACTTGCACAGTCTATAGCAGATTATTTGTTTGTCAACATACCGACAATAGAAAGCACCATACACACTGAAGTCACTTGCTACATATAATTTATTTCATGGAAATGTCACATTACAAAAGCAATCTTAATTATTATAAAGGCTTTTTTCTTTCACTGAATTGCGTTTCATTCCATTGACATTATACAAATGAAGCGGTATGATAAACTCTACACTACACACCATGTAACCTGTGACAGCCACAGAGCCTGGACTTCCTGCTGGCACGATTTGTACACAAAAACAAAAACAAAATCTTGCATTTTATGGAAACTGTACTGTACAACCTTTTTTTTAGCACATCTCAAATATTGTTCAGCTGTTATTTTCTTACAATAATTGATTCCATGTGGTAATTATGATACAAAATGTAAATCATTTTTCATATGACCAGTGTAGTATCTTGCCTGCCAGGAAATGCCCTGGAATGTACAAGGTCACTCTTTTTGTAAACAAGGTGTTGTAGTCTTTACCATACTACATACAGTGACACGCCCATGCCAAGACGTATTCTCAATACAGCATTCTCCCTTAACAGTGGTCCGCTGGCTAAATGCCAGTTCAAACACCCGAGGACCAGTCAAAACTCACTCCAAGTGGCCCAGCTGGCTAGTTCAGTGTTGAAAAGCATCATTATTTAATATGAAATATGGACCAGTGAAAGGATAAGCTTGCTAGTCTTGCTGGGTATTCACTGAAAAAGTGCAATCCAAAATGTTCAGAAATGACGGGAAGCTTACTTGCAGAAAACATCCCATTAACAGCCTCGTTTTTAATTTCATGGGAATACGTTATATTCTACATTTTTACAAAAAAATACCTTAAGTCAAACAACACTTGCGCTGTTATTATTTTACCTGCTGAGGTGCAAACTGTTAAAACATTGAACTTTAGAATCCCTGCAATTGCTCAATCATATTTCAGTTGGCGAAGAATTTAAACACAAATTTTGTTCATGATTAGGATTTTAAAGACGACTGAAAAACAAAAGTAGAACATACATGCATTGTCAATGTACACCATACATATTTACAAATGTAATGAAATTAAATTCTAAGTTACACCATGAAGTGTTCGCCAACGCGGAGACGGCTCTTTCGTCAGCAGACTGCAATATTATAGTTTTATTCAGCACCTGGAAACACTGTTGCAATAATCACTCAAAAAAACCCACCAAAAAGCCCCGTACCAAAGTTCATAGAGCGGCTTGCCAGGCACAACAAATGTGCTGACCAGAAAAAGGTTACCAGACAAAATACATGTACCATCTTTGACTGGTATCCTGCTCGTTTTTTTGCTCAGCAGAAAATATTAAGCAATGTTTTCTGCTTAAGCAGCTCTATGAGATTGGGCCCCTGTTGTTTTGTAGGACTTGTAGGACAAGCAGCGGTCTCCCTTAACAGTGGTCCGCTGGCCAAATGTCAGTAAAAAAAAACCACAGAGGACCAGTCAAAATTCACTCGAAGTGGTCCGGCTGGCTAGTTCAGTATTGAAAAGCATCCATGGACTAATGAAAAAGCTGGGGGACCAGTGAAATGCCAAGCTAACTGGTCCCACTGGCTAATACACTGAAAAAGTTCAGGACAGACTCTGAAGCTTAGCACACAACAACTCTCTTGTGACCTCACTATTGTTTGTGATCACTTCATTTAAATACAAAAAGCACACCACACCAATGCATAGTTTTGTAGCCACAAAAGTGCGTCCAATTCAGAAAGTACAGACCGTTGTACAAAATAAACAAGCGAACACGATAACGTCGTTTACATCAAATGATTCCACATGGGCCCAATTTCATAGAGCATGTAAGCACAAAACTTGCTAAGCACATAAAACTCTTGCTTATGAAAAATAGGTTACCAGCCAAAATACAATACAGTTACCATTGATGTGACTGGTACCCCACTCATTTATTGCTTAGCAAAGAAATTTGCTAAGCAGAATTTTCTGCCAAACAGGTATATGAAATTGGGCCCTGGTCTGCTTCCATTCAATCCATCAGGTCGTTGTTGGGGGAGGTCCTCCATCGACACAGGCCAAAGTAGATTGACTGCTTTGACCAGGCGTCCAATCGATGTCCAATTTATCCATCTGGTCAAATCTGAGAAACTCTCTCACAAAATGTGGATCCGAAAATGTCGGCAAGTAGATGGTGATGAACAGCAAGAAGTTACAGAACGTCCCCAATCAGTTCAGGACTGGAATCACAAGGAGTCCGCCGAGGCCATGGCCTCTGTTGACCCTGGTCTTGGCCTTGGTGCCCTTCAAAAGTTTCCCAAAGACTTTAAGAATTTCCAATGGAAGTGTCCTTTTTGCAAATTGAAAATGGCCTTGCCCTCTCAAAGATGAAATTCCAGGCCTGCAGTTGATGAATGCTTTCCTCATAGAGGTATCACCAAGTTTGCCATCAAGTCACGAATCGCTGCAAAAATGGTGCAATCAACTGAAAAAAACCAAAACGAAATTGAGCTGTCAGATTTAGACCAAGGGATTTTCCAAGCATTGCTAACTTGCTAAGTAAGCCAAGTTTGCTTAGCAGATCACAGGTTACCAGCCAAAATGCAACTGATGTGATTGTGACTGGTTCCCTGTAAATCTTCTCCTAATGAGTCCACAGATTACCAGCCGAAACGCTAAAGATGCGATTGTCATTGGTTCCCTGCAAAATCTGCTAATCAGACCACAAGATACCAGCCAAATACAACCGATATTGGGACTGGTTTCCTGTAAATCTTCTGCTAAGCAGATCACAGGTTACCAGCCACAATGCAACTGATGTAAATGTGACTGGTACCCTATATATCTACTGCTTATCAGAAAACGGATTACCAGCCAAAAATGCTTACGGTGTGATTTTCACTGGTTCTTTACAAAATCTTCTGCTAAGTAGACCGCATGTTACCAGCCAAAATGCAACTGATGTAATTGTGACTGTAAATCTTCTGCTAATCAGAACACTGATAACCAGCCAGTTAAGGTGTGATTGTCACTGGTTCCCAGCAAAATGACTGGTTCCCTACAAAATGCAACTTGTATTGGGACTGGTTCCCTGCAAAACCTTCATCAAAGCAAAATAATGGTTTTACCAGTCAAAATGCAACTGATGTGATTGGACTGGTTCACTGCAAACTTATTAGCAGCTTTATGAAATTTCAAGCTTACCTTTATTCTGGCACATCTCGTTCCATCTTTTGAGCATGTTGCTGACGGTAGCTATGCTGGACGTAGCCGGAGTCTTCCGCTTGACTGGGAGGTCGGCTTGGGTGGTTGTGTTGTTCTGTATGTCGTGGATGATCGGAATAATGACCGTCTGAGGGTCCTGGCCTGGTGGTAGGTTCACCCCGATGCGGGTCAATTGAATCTACATGGGAAAAAACAAACAGTTTGGGTGTTAAATCTGAAGTTGGGATTTTTGAAGATCCATCCTGAGCCAATTTAATATAGCTGCTTAAAGCCACTGGACACTATTGGTAATTGTCAAAGACCAGTCTTCTCACTTGGTGTATCTCAACATATGCATAAAATAATAAGCCTGTGAAAATTTGGGCTCAATTGGTTGTCGAAGTTGCGAGATAATAATGAAAGAAAAAACACCCTTGTCACACGACGTTGTGTGCTTTCAGATGCTTGTTTTCGTGACCTCAAAATCTCAATTCTGAGGTCTCAAAATCAAATTCGTCGAAAATTACTTCTTTCTCGAAAACTACGTTACTTCAGAGGGAGCCGTTTCTCACAATGTTTTATACTATCAACAGCTCCCCATTACTCGTTACAAAGTTAGGTTTATGCTAATAATTATTTTGAGTAATTACCAATAGTGTCCACTGCCTTTAAGCAGACAATTCGGCTTGACAATTTTTCTGCTTAGCAAAATTAAGCAGGAATCAAGTCAAAGACAGTACGTGTGATTTGGCATTTTGGCTGATAACCTTATTCTGGTAAGCAAAACCTGTTTCATGCTTAGCTTCTTTTTGTGCTTAGGCAGTATTCACTGTATTCAGCTCTTCGAAATTGACACTGATCTGGCAAAAGTCCAACACCTTAAAATACTTATGTAAAAAGTTTGCAAACTACAGCAATTGGGTTTCTACATCTTGTTTGTTTGTTTATTAATTTCCACTCAAGTAAACAACAAGTTATAAATCAACGGCTTTGAATAAAATAATACGCTCAATAATTGAGCGGAGGGCCATCTAGAAACCCATAGGGCTTGTATCGATGACCCTATGTAGGTGCCAATGGGAAAGTGGGTGTATTCATGCAAGACTAGAAATGAGTGGAATTTTTAATAATTTATTTATTTTGTTGAATGCTTTTCGAAGAAAGCGAAAAGAAAACAGTGAAAAAGGTACATGGGATGAACATGAAGAACACTGGGCCGACGACCCCCACTCAACCATTGGCATATACAGGGTAATGTTAGAAACAAATGAATTTGTGTGAAGTGGCACGGTGCATTGGATGCAAATTGCATGTATGTTCTCTACAGTTAGGAGGGGTGGCACTTAAGAATAAAAGGGTTTAAAGGCACTGAACACGTTTGGTAATTGTCAAAGACCAGTGTTCTCATTTGGTGTATCCCAACATACGCCTAAAAGAACAAGCCTGTGAAAATTTGGGCTCAATTGGTCATCGAAGTTGCAAGAAAATTATGAAAGAAAAAACACCCTTGTTGTACAAATTTGTGTGCTTTCAGATAGGAATAAAAGGCTTCTTGCAAGAAGTCTTTTATTAGTTAAGTAAGAAATTACCTCTTTCTCAAAAACTACGTTACTTCAGAGGGAGTTGTTTCTCACAATGTTTTATACTATCAACAGCTCTCTGTTGCACGTTACCAAGTTACTTTTTATGCTAATATATATTTTGAGTAATTACCAAACGTGTACAGTGCCTTTAAAGGCAGGGTGTACTTTGCTATTAACATTGAAAACAAAAATGTGTAATTTTCAACCGAAAGCCTATTTGCTATAAAGATGGTAACGGTAGTAAGCATCTTGAAAAATAATTTCATCTGAAATGCCCCCGTTGAATAGAAATCATTAAAAGTATTTAAACAACTGTGAATCTCCAAAGAACGCCTTGAGGCATCTCATGGAGATTCAAATTTCCCTAGTGTTCATTTGTGAATGCTGCGGCTGGAGATGCGATTGGTACCCACTGTGAACTCGCTAAATGAGGATGGATTCTGCATTCTTGAGTAAAACGCTGAGACAGGTTTTTTTCCCGCTGTTTTCTTAACAAGTAGACAGTTTTCAGCTGAAATTTTCACAGGTGACTTTTATTGTATCTTTCTTGATAATTTTGCCTATAAACCAGCATTACATTGACAAAAAACAAAAAATTACCCTGCCTTTAACGTCTAGTACAACATAAAATTAATTTTGAAAATTATTTGAAATTCAAAGGGGAACTCACAAATATCAGCATCTTGTTCTTGATGACTATAGCTGCGGTTCCGGCTGATGCCAGTCCGGACTGGTCATTTGGTGGGATGGTCAGGCACCACTGGAGGGTCCACTTTAGCGTCCGGTCCGGTAAGAGCTCCAGTCGCATCAACTGCACCAGGTCCTTCATCATGCATATCGGAGCGCTCAGGGCCCGCGTAAAGGCCTGGATGGCATTAGGTTTGTATGGAGGGCAGACGACCTGTCCACAACAGATAACAAGAGCGTTTCTTAAGATTCCTTCCATACAGATCTACTTGACCAAACTGAGTATACCATGCCTGATATGGGGGCAGAGGGTGAGCAACCCCCCCCCCCCCAATGTTCCCATACTTAAACACACTATTTTCCTCTTATACAGAAGTACCCCCCCCCCCTAAAATCCTCTAAGAATTCCTGAGATTCCAAGCACACAAGAAAGACACAATAGAGGGGGGCACCATCATGCCCCTCATCCAGCACCAAATGAAACTGAGGCTGAGAGGAAGTTAGTCTGGTGCCCTTACTGGAACCAAAAACTCTTGTCATTTATGTTTTACATGCAGTCAAGACATTTTACATCAGAATAATTTCCTAATCAAGCACTTGAACTGGAAATTCCATTGGTCACTTAAAAGTTCCACATTTTTACTTCCCACAAATAAAATCAAAAAGTCAGAAAACAGTTTTACCTTTGTATCAAAATATCGTTCCAATACTTGCATTTCATCGGCAGTCCACCGTTCCTTTGAATCTGTACAAAATAGAGTCAAACATCTGTCAATATTTCATTTTTTACGAAAATATATCTATCTTGTTTTAAAACAATACTATAAAGACAACGGCTGACTTACTTAAAGATGTTCATTAATTATCATCCATTGTGGTTTTGAATAACAGAAATTGATATAATTATATATATTTTTTTCATTTTTTTTTTCTTCTTTCTTTTTTAAGAGGAGAACCTCTAGACATGAATTTTGTTTCTTTTAGGCAATCATTGGGGCTCCAGTTGGTTCTCTTTCCCATCCTCTGTGTTTTAATTGCTCTTGATGTATCTTTTAATTTTTTTACCAACGTGCATTATTGTACTTTTTATCTGCCCGAGAAATGAAAAAAATATAAACATAAAATAGCTATCAGCGATAATTAATAGTAAACTATCGCATGAACAACTTTTTTTTTCAGTGCCTCGTGCCTCGCCACAAAGTAACTAAACACAGAGAAAGTTTGCTTCACAAAATAAGGTTACCAACTAAAATGCAATGACAAATATGCCAATATAGACCCATTGCATATGACGTCACACTCTCAAAAAGGAGGCAGATCATTGGACGATAGCTGTTCTCTGTGCGTAAAAATGTGCGCGTGACCTCAGCGTATCTGTAGCGTTTCGTGTTATGCAAGAAGATCTACTGATTTCTATAGACCCGGAACGCGCCTCCGAACAATGCGCGTCATTTTGGGTGTCAAAACTCTCTTTTGTGCATGTTTGTTTACGATTTTGACACCCAAAATGACACCCAGGATAGGCGCATGTGAGTACGCTGCGCGATGTGCGATGGGTCTATATGCTAAGCAATATCTTCTGCTTAGGCAGCTCTATGACATTGGTCCCTGCTTCAGTGTCACCCTGGTTTGGTTACTCCCTGTTATAGAGACTATTCATTTCTGTATAATCATCACCATATACCCAGACATGGATTTACTGTTGTTTTTTTAAAACAATTTTTTCTTGTAAAATTGTCTGAAAAAAATATTGTAACACAGTAATTTAGTTTTGTTTTTAAATACTATGTTAACATGGGAAACATTGGAAAATGTCAATTCAGATCATGACCTTTATTTTGACCTTTTTGTATGAGTGGAAGTAGGTCTGATCTTGCAGCCGTTAAAGGCATCGTACACGTTTGGTAATGACTCTGAAAATTTATGGCAATCAAAACTTACTTGGTAAGAAGTACAGCAGCTTTGGATAGTATAATGCATTTTGAGAGACTTTTTACTTCGAAGGACTGCAGTTATGGAAAAATATATCACTTTTTATCCCCAAAATATTTTGAATATTGAGAGTAACGCTTCTCAAAGTGTGTATTCCAATGCAGATTGTTCTTCCTGCGTGGACATAACCGCTCCAGATTTTCGGCAATATCTCAAAAACGCTACCACCTTTTGAAATGAAATTTTCACAGGTTTGTTTTATGGTATATATCTACAACTATATAGGATTGAAACAAACAGTTGGTTCCAATTACCAAACATGTACAATGCCTTTAAGTGTTAAGTTTGCTTGAATAACTTTCTTGTTACTGTTTTCAGTGCCTTACCTTGGTTTGGTTTGACCTGTAGGTGTAGAGTCTGCATTGTGTTGGGATTAAGAGCGACCCAATACTGCAAGGAGTCGGAGTGGAAATGTAGCACACCCGGCTCATTGGAGGGAATGACTTGAAGCTAATAACAAACAAAAAAAACCACATAAACAACATAGATTCAATACCACCATTACACATTGGAATACGGGTAAAAACAAAATAGACCCCTTACATTGGCCGCCATCGCTGATGAAAAGTGCACACGTGAAGAGCGATCATTGGCTGAGAGTCGTGCGCAGCGCATACATGCGTGCACGTTTCCATTGTTTGTCATCAAAGATGGCGGCCAATGCAGGGGTCTACAGTATTCTTTATTTCATGCTATAATTAGAAGAAAAAAACCTGTTGGTTTATTACCTGATATACCACTATTATATCAGTTAGACTACCCGCTGCAAATTACAGTCTGCCACTGGTCACCGGGCACACTCAGTGGTCAAGAGGTCAGGTGGGTTCAAACCCATGACCCCCTGTCGTAACTTCCAGACCACCGAGAGTGTGCCTGGTGATGAGAGGCCAGTTTAAAAACATCATGAGCCCGGTGTCTCTTGTCACCAGGTGCACTTAATGGTCTAGCGGTAACGTCTGATCTAGAATTCAGGGGGTTGCGGGTTCGAATCCCACCCGAGTAGCCTGTGGTTTTTCTTTCCCTGCAGGACTTGGAAACCACTGAGTATACAATGCTTATCACACATCGGATGCAAGGGTTAAAGGAATGGTCTAGCGATAACGTCTGATCTAGAATTGAGGGGGTCGCGGGTTCGAATCCCACCCGAGTAGCCTGTGGTTTTTCTTTCCCTGCAGGACTTGGAAACCACTGAGTATACAATGCTTATCACACATCAGATGCAAGGGTTAAAGGAATGGTCTAGCGGTAACGTCTGATCTAGATTTCAGGGGGTCACGGGTTTGAATCCCACCCGAGTAGCTTGTGGTCTTTCTTTCTCAGCAGGACTTGGTAACCACTGAGTATACAGTGCTTATCACACATCAGATGCAAGGGTTAAAGGAATGGTCTAGCGGTAACGTCTGATCTAGATTTCAGGGGGTCGCGGGTTCGAATCCCACCCGAGTAGCCTGTGGTTTTTCTTTCCCTGCAGGACTTGGAAACCACTGAGTATACAATGCTTATCACACATCAGATGCAAGGGTTAAAGGAATGGTCTAGCGGTATTGTCTGATCTAGAATTCAGGGGGTTGCGGGTTCGAATCCCACCCGAGTAGCCTGTGGTTTTTCTTTCCCTGCAGGACTTGGAAACCACCAAGTATACAATGCTTATCACACATCGGATGCAAGGGTTAAAGGAATGGTCTAGCGGTAATGTCTGATCTAGAATTCAGGGGGTCTCAGGTTCGAATCTCGCCCGAGTAGCCTTTGAATTTTTCTTTCCCTGCAGGACTTGGAAACCACTGAGTATAGAGGTTTTACAGCTGACGTCGCTATAGCCCCGCCTACCGCAGCGGCAGCCATCTTGCTGGTCAGGGTTAGGATCTTGCCGCTGGTCATTGACCGGCAATATGGTGTCTCAAACGTCATAACATCACGTGACTGTAAAACCTCTATACAATGCTTATCACACATCGGATGCAAGGGTCAAAGGTAGGGTCATACATTGGTGATGACACCGAACAAAAATTGTGTAATTTCTATCTGAAAGCTTACTTGTTATAAAGATGGTAATGGTGGTAAGCATCCTGCGAAATTATTTCGTCTGAAGTGCCTCCGTTGACTAGAAATCAATAAAATCATTTGAATCTGAGAAACGATTTGTGCATGAATCATTTCTCAGATTTCTGAAGGGTTGGTGTCTGTTTGCGAATTGTGCGGTCAGAGATGCGAATGGTACCCGCTATCAACTCGCTAAACGTGGATGGATTCTACGTTCTTGTAAAAATACCATGACGTTGTTTTTGCTGTTTTCTCAACAAGTAGACACAGTATTCAGCTGAAACTTTCACATGTGACTTTTATTGTATTTTTCTTGATAGGTTTGCCAATAAATCAGCATTTTATTGAAAAAACCCAACCTATGACCCTACCTTTAAAACCAATATAATATCGTTACGTCAGTGCAACAAGGTCGTATGAAGAGTAACAGCCGTGTTGCAGAAACAACTTTTAGTAGTGCATCGAGGTTGCATCTTTGGAGTGAGATACAACCTTGTCGCATGGATCAAATTGTGTATGTATAAGTCTGCCAGATATGACCTTTTGTCCAAACCGAGTTTGGATCTGGTTGCCCCGACACGACGAGTTCATAGATTCCTCCTATGCCTTATTAAACCTTTTTTTCAAAATATTTCATAAAAGTTTTTGTACACTGGTATCAATCTGAAAAAGTTAGCTATTCTGGTCTTATTAATCCGTGGGGTAACATTTGACCTTTGACCTTACCCTATCCCCCATCATCTGCAGCACCCTCTGCAGGTGTTTCTTGCTGGACACTGATCCCAAGAATCTCTCCATGGGGGAGCACATGTTGGCCGCTGGTCCCCCGATAACCCCCGGTGCCGGGGCGGGGCTGAACAGCTTATTGATGGCCTCGCAGGAGAGAACCGTCGGGATGGACGCCGCCCAGGAACGGGACGGGAGGTGGCGGGCCGGCCGAATCGTCATCGGACCTGCAGACTGGAAGGATCCCGTTGTCTGACCCAAGCCGCTGCTCCCCGGGGAGTGGGTGACGGCCATGCCGGGAGAATGGGCCACGCCGTAGCGGCTGATCGGAGAGGGGCCAGGGACTGACGGGGACGCTGGCCAGTTACGCTGCCCTGGTGACGGCATAGCAAGTCCCATGTTAGGATACGGCGAGTTGGCGTTATCGGAAATACCTGTGCCGAAAAGAAACACACTAAATGTTTACAGAACACTACAACTATTAAAAGGAACACAGCCAGTGCCCAATTTCATACAGCTGCTAAGCTAAAAATGGCGCTTAGCAAATGTTTCTGCTAATTGAAAATTAGAAGGAAACCAGTCACAAACAAAACACATCACATGGTTTTTTAGGCTGGTAACCTTGTTATTGCTGAGCAAGATTTTTATGAGTTAAGCATTTTTGTGCTTAACAGCTATATTAAACATGCCACTTGTGAGTTTGATTTCAATAATGTCGGGTTCAATGACTCGCTGAGTCACAAGTGTTATTTTAAGGGATATTTTAAGCAAGATACGACATTTGGGAAACATGCACCAGGCGAGGAGTTCCAAAAAGATGAAGTACGTGGAATAAAGCTGTTGGAATGGCTCTTTGTTCTACATCTCAGCAAAGCAAGAGTGTATGGGTGAGAAGAAGCAGAAAGCCTGGAAATGAGGGGGTCTAGCATTTCAGACTTACTCTGTGGGCTGATGAACGGCCCGGTGGCCGGAGAGTGCATCTGGATGTTTGGAGACGGTGTAGGGACGAAGGAACCAGGAGAAGGAACGTGGTGATGGATGTTACTTGGTGATCCAGCTGCCAGAGCTGAAATGAAAAAAAGTACCAGGGAAGTCTTGTAGGTATTCAAACGTACAAAGTACCAGGGAAGTCTTGTAGGTATTCAAACGTACAAGTACCAGGGAAGTCTTATAGGTATTCAAACGTACAAAGTACCAGGGAAGTCTTATAGGTATTCAAACGTACAAAGTACCAGGGAAGTCTTATAGGTATTCAAACGTACAAAGTACCAGGGAAGTCTTGTAGGTATTCAAACGTACAAAGTACCAGGGAAGTCTTATAGGTATTCAAACGTACAAAGTACCAGGGAAGTCTTGTAGGTATTCAAACGTACAAAGTACCAGGGAAGTCTTATAGGTATTCAAACGTACAAAGTACCAAGGAAGTCTTATAGGTATTCAAAAGTACAAAGTACCAGGGAAGTCTTGTAGGTATTCAAACGTACAAAGTACCAGGGAAGTCTTGTAGGTATTCAAACGTACAAAGTACCAGGGAAGTCTTATAGGTATTCAAACGTACAAAGTACCAGGGAAGTCTTGTAGGTATTCAAACGTACAAAGTACCAGGGAAGTCTTGTAGGTATTCAAACGTACAAAGTACCAGGGAAGTCTTATAGGTATTCAAACGTACAAAGTACCAGGGAAGTCTTGTAGGTATTCAAACGTACAAAGTACCAGGGAAGTCTTGTAGGTATTCAAACGTACAAAGTACCAGGGAAGTCTTGTAGGTATTCAAACGTTCAAAGTACCAGGGAAGTCTTGTAGGTATTCAAACGTACAAAGTACCAGGGAAGTCTTGTAGGTATTCAAACGTACAAAGTACCAGGGAAGTCTTATAGGTATTCAAACGTACAAAGTACCAGGGAAGTCTTGTAGGTATTCAAACGTACACTGCTTAAAGGGAAGGTATACGTCTGGTAATCACTCTTAACAAAATTGGCGATAAAAAACTTACTTGGTTAGAAGTACAGCAGCTTTCGATAGCATAAAGCATTTTGGGAGTCATTTGTATTATATCGGGAGCTAAATGCCTGAGGGCAACAGTGATTTAATTCACTTTTTTAGTTCCTGTCATCAGCTAGTGTCTCTTGTATTGTTGGTTTTCTTGTTTTGTATCTTGTTTCAATGATGACGAATAAATAATAATAATAATAATAATTTCACTTCAAAGTAATGTGGTTATGGAAAAAGATATCAGTTTTTATACCCAGAAATTTGAATCTGAGAGTCAGTAACGTTTCTCAAATTGCGTATTCCAATTACGGATTATTCTTCCTGCGTGTACATAACCGCTCCAGATTCTTGGTGTTATCTCAAAAACGCTATCACCTTTTGAAATGAAATTTCCACAAGTTAGTTTTATTGAGTACATATACATTTATATACGATTAAAACAATCGAACGGTTCCAAAAACCAAAGGCATACGTTCCCTTTAAATTAGTGAAGGAAACAAAATTAGGCAACGTGTACAAATACACGCGAGACTCCCTAAAGTTCTTGAAAAGACTTGATACTTGGAGGACTTGAGGTTTTATTCGGGATGCGATGTCCTGCTTTCTGCCATTACTTGGACGCAACCAAAAGCGTGTTGTTTTTTTCACGCATCTGACACCAACCGCATTGTCGCAACTCTACAAAACACCAATGTGATGCGAGTTAAAGCCTGCGTGCTATGCATACAAGAGGTTAAAAGCGTCCCAGTTATGGCGGAAAAATACTCATACAGGACATTTGAAATTAACATGAAATGTAATGAATCTGGCCATACTGTATTGAAAGCAAATTAAGAGCAATTGCTCTTCAACATGGACAAGTAAACAAAGAGGGGAACACCGCGACCGACACTACTAACACAAGTCTGTAAGAACCAAACCAAAACGATTGATGAACTGCTTGAAGACGCGAAAGAACGAATGTTGTAGTTTGGCTTATGCCACCCGATATCTGGTCAATTACTGGATGGATTAAACTCCATGTATATGAGGAAAAAAGTACTATTAGAATTTAAAGGCATCGTACACGTTTGGAAATTGTCAAAGACCAGTGTTCTCACTTGGTGTTTCCTAACATATGCATAAAATAACAAGCCTGTGAAAATTTGGGCTCAATTGGTCATTGAAGTTGCAAGAAAATGATGAAAGAAAAAACACCCTTGTTGTTCAAATTTGTGTGCTTTCAGATAGAAGAATAAAAACTTCTTGCAAGAAGTTTTTTTTATTTTAGTGAGAAATTACCTCTTTCTCAAAAACTACGTTACTTCAGAGGGAGTCATTTCCTACAATGTTTTATACCATCAACAGCTCTCCGTTGCTTGTTACCAAGTAAGTTTTTATGCTAATATTTGTTTTGAGTCATTACCAAACGTGTACGATACCTTTAAGTGTGAATTTATAGGACTTGAGACTTAGAGAAGAATCGTAATCTTCTCCTTTGGGTTTTAGGGGATAAAAAAGATTGAGACCATCTTTGGGTTTTTGGGTCTGAGGATTTAAGACTAACCTGGCGAGGCTGTGTTGAGCATCGTTGATGACGGTGACGGGACGATGTTTGATGGGATGGATGGAGGTGAAGCCAGAGGATAACCACTTGCACCTGGTGACATGCTGTATTGCTGTAACCGTGAAACAAAGAATGCTCCGGTAAAACTCAAGGGTGAACATAGGCTTGTTTGTAACGAAAATAGATATTGCCATATCACGCCTTTGCTAGTTGATTTACATTGGCTAGCTGTCAGATTTAGGATCAATTTTAAAATTTTGCTGTTTGTGTATAAAGCCCTAAATGGGCAAGCACCTTCATATTTGTGTAATCTTTTAACTAAAAGGTCGTTGTCTAAATATTGTCTTCGTAGTTTTAATGACACTTTCATTCTCAGTTACCCACTTTGTAAAACTAAAAGTACTCTGGGAGATCGCGCTTTTGAGTGTGTTGCCCCTAAACTCTGGAATGCTCTCCCACATGCCATCAGGATCGCCAATAATACAGGTAGCTTCAAAACGTTGCTCAAGACCCATTTATTTCGGCAGGCTTTTTATTAGTTTTTTATGCAGCCTTTGGCCGGCTGATGTATAATTTCTGTTGATAGTTTTTAACTATTGTTCTTGTATTTTTCTGTGTATATTCCATTTTTAAATATTCTGAAATATATGTTAACATCTGTACCTTTTTACTATTGTAATGCGCATCTGTACATATTTTTATGAAACTTGCGCATAATAAATGAATAAATTAAATTAAATTAAACATATCTTTAGGTAAATGTCCAAGTGGGGAGAGGATGGTATTATGATTTTATTTAATTATGCTTTATCTGTCCCCAAACCTCAAAGTTGTACCTAAGGTCCCTCCATATTGAGACTTGAGACTTAAGCTTAACGATTTGAGACTTGCATTAAGACATACCCTTTTAAAGGGACTTAGGACTTGACTTAAGACTTAACCAGTGGGACCTGAGACTTAACCTTTGGGACTTGAGCCTTAAGCATTGGGACTTGAGACTTAACCATTTGGACTTGAGCCTTTAACATTAGGACTTCAGACTTAGCCATTTTTGAATTGAGACATAACCAATGGGACTTGACACTTATCATTTGGGACTTGAGGCTTTAAAGACACTGGACAGGTTTGGTAATTGTCATAGACCAATGTTCTCACTTGGTGTATCCCAACATATGCATACAATAACAAGCCTGTGAAAATTTGGGCTCAATTGGTCATCGAAGTTGCAAGAAAGTAATGAAAGCAAGAACACTTGTTGCACAAATTTGTGTGCTTTCAGATGCCTGAAAAAGGCTTCAGGTCTGAAGTCTTTTTCAGATTCAGATATTTTAGTGAGAAATTACCTCTTTCTCAAAAACTACATTACTTCAGAGGGAGTCGTTTCTCACAATGTTTTACACTATCAACAGCTCTTCGTTCCTCGTTACCAATTAGTATTATACTAATATATATTTTGAGTAATTACCAAACGTGTCCAGTGCCTTTAACCATTGAGACTTGAGACTCAACCATTGGGACTCTAGACTTAACCATTTGGACTTTAACACTTTAACATTAGGACTTGAGACTTAACCACTTGGACTTTAACACTTTAACATTGGGAATTGAGACTTAACCATTGATACATGAGACTTTATAACAAACATTTGGCTCAAAGACTGAGTGAAAACTCTTGACTATTAAAACTAAACACAAAATCCCATTCTGGGCTCAGTTACTCCACCCTCCAAAAACAGGCAATGGGTTTTAGCTCATGTTTTCTTTTTATAAAACTGCTAAAAACAGCACACCAGAAATCAAAAATTGATTCTGACATTGACAAAAGCGTTGGTCTGTAGGGACTCTCACTGGTGGGGACTGTTTTCTGTATTACCTGAGAGAGCATGGATGTGTGTGGTGATGCGGGCGTGGCCGGGTTACTCGTGCTTATTGCAGTAGGCGGGGTCATCGGATGGACGAACCCTCCCGATGTTGCCCCGCCCAGTCTAGCCATGGGGGAGGGGACAGAGTGGTGTTGAGACATAAGGAATGAGTCACCGGTATCCATGCCGATGGGCGACGGTGGGTTGTCGTCTTCGTTGACGGAGCGCCGACGCATGTTGGACACCGACTCGTCAACGAACATCTCCAGAAATGTCTGTGAACAGAAAAGTAACGATGGAGTGTTTTGGGAATCAGCTTTTAGTCACTTACAAAACAAGGTCATACAAGTATATTCATTAATAATTTTTCAAGAAAGATTTTGATACACATTATTTAGACAAAAATTCAAACCCTTTTAAAGTACACATACAACATTGGTAATTGTCAAAAACCAGTATCCACACTTGATATGACCCAACATATACATGAAATAACAAACCTTAGAAAGTTTAAGCTCAATCAGTCATCAGAGTCACAAGGAATAGTGGATAACCCTATCACTGTTTTCACTATTTTAAAACATCAAATTTTTGACTTCAAGATCAAAAGTAATTGTTGTACTCGTTTCTCAAAAACTTAAGTATATAAGGCAAAAATATTCCAAGGGTAGATTTCCATCAAGACCATCTTTATGCTTCCTTTGTATTTAAGTTATGTGTAAATCTCTAAACGTATATATTTTCAATCTTACAAGTCAATGTTGTGCACAAGATTGATAGTCCCCAAGTGGTCAAGCGCACCGGACTCAAGCTCTGGTGTTTCTGATTAGCAGAGTGTGGGTTCGAGGCTCGGTCGTGACACTTGTGTCCTTAAGCAAGACACTTAACCAATATTGCTTCATCCTTCTCAAAAGAAAGGGTTCGCCCCGGTGTTCCTGGTTTGATTGGCTGCATATTGCGCCACAGCACCTTGTAAACCATTACATGGTGCTATGTAAATAAATGGGTCTTATATTTTTAACATATCCCTGCATACCTTGTATAAAAAAATAACAATAACTTTGAGACGCCCTCGGCTGTGATAAAATGCTATATCAGAACCGCGTATTATTATTACCTTTAGACTTGCAGTAGGAGCTAATCCCTCAACCACCTTGCTGACATCAAAGAGGCAGTAGGCTCCGTCTGCAAGCAAAATAACAAAATACAAATAACTAGTTAGTCTCCCCAAACTCAAATCACTAGACTTGGTCCCAGTCATCCAAGTGGTTAGTCCAAGCCCTGACCTGTGATGTGGCCGAGCAGTCAAGATCGGCAGAGTGTGTCCTTAAAGGTATCGTACACGTTTGGTAATGACTCAAAACAAATATTAGCATAAAAACTTACTTGGTAACAAGCAACAGAGAGCTGTTGATAGTATAAAACATTGTAGGAAACGACTACCTCTGAAGTAACGTAGTTTTTGAGAAAGAGGTAATTTCTCACTAAAATAATGAAAACGTCTTCCAAGAAGTTTTTATTCCTATCTGAAAGCACACAAATTTGTACAACAAGGGTGTTTTTTCTTTCATCATTTTCCTGCAACTTTGATGACCAATTGAGCCCAAATTTTCACAGGTTTGTTATTTTATGCATATGTTGGTATACACTAAGTGAGAACACTGGTCTTTGACAATTTCCAAATGTGTTCAGTGCCTTTAAACAAGACACTTAACCATTATTGCTTTGTCCTTTGGATAGGATGCAAGTTGAAGGTCCCATGTGTTGTGTATTGCATGCACACTTATCGCTTAGAGAATGGGTTCACCCCAGTGTTTCTAGCATGGTTGGTTGCATTGAGTTTGCGCTACAGCACCTTGTAAACCGTTACATGGCGCTAAATGTGTATATACATGTAAAACAAGTCTTATAACTCCAAACATTCAGCATACCTGTAAAAAAGTAATAACGAGTGCTTTGAGATGCTCTTTAGGGGTGATAAAGCGCTATTTAAGAACTGCATGTTAATTAATCAATTGAAGTTATTTCGAGACTGGGGGTACCTACCTCCCTTTGAAACTACGACATTGGGCAAAAATAATCAGGCCCCTTATGTGTATCAATGAGAATCAGTGTTACCGCACACGGGAAACCAGACTCACCTCGGATGGTGACGGTGTTTTTCCCTTTGCATAAGATATCCAGGCAGTAGGTCTTCCTGAAGATGACCCTAATGTGAATGCTGGACTGGGGAATGATCACAAACATGTGAGCTGGATTTGACGCCTGCATCATGAGAGAAGAGACAATAAAAACAGAATGAAATGAGACGCTCCCTGCCAAAAGAAACAGGCACTTCCTGCCAAAACTTTAAAAAACAGGGTTTATTTGCCCGTCAAATAAACGAGAATGAGAGCTTTGCAAATCCAACATTATTCTGAGGACCTTACAGCACCTTGTAAACCATTACATGGTGCTCTGTAAAGGAAAAAGGTCTCATACTTAACACGTAACTCCACTTACCTTGTAGGAAAAATACTGAGCGCTTTGAGACACGTATCGGGAGTATAAAGCGCTATATAAGAACTGCGTATTATTATTATTATTATTTGACCGTCCTTAACTTGTGTTTGTCTCTTTGACAGCTCTGTGTATAAAAATCCCGTTGAACATGTTCTTGAGGAGCATTCGGAGTATCCCCACTTGCTGGTCATTTCCGGTCTGAAGTTGGCGTGAGAGCTTTCAATTAGGGCCTTCTAGGCGAAACACATTGTTGACACACTTAATCAAAACTGTTGTGCAATTTGTCATGACTCCCAAAATGGCGAGCGTGGCAGACAGTAATCGTGTGTGTCATTACTGCATGGGGTTAATAGACTTTATGGCATGTCGTGGTCGAGCAGATAAGAACACTGGACTCAAGCTCTGGTGTTTCTGATCAGCAGAGTGTGGGTACGAGTCCCGGTCGTGACACTTGTGTCCTTAAGCAAGACACTCGACCATTATTGCTGCATCCTTCGGATGGGACGTAAAGCCGCAGGTCCTGTGTGTTGTGTAATGCACGTATCGTAAAGAGAAGGGGTTCGCCCCGGTGTTCCTGGTTTGATCGGCAGCATATTGCGCCACAGCACCTTGTAAACCATCATATGGTGCTATGTAAAGGAATAGGTCTCGTACTCTAAAAACGTAGCTCCTCATACCTTGCAGGAAAAAAATACTGAGTGCTTTGATACGCCCATCGGATGTGATAAAGTGCTATATAAGAACTCACTATTATTATTATGATGGCGTCACTGAAGTAGGGTGCCCTCTTGTAGAGATCAAATATTCTCATTGGCCCACCCTGTGCACCTTCCATTGTTTCCTTACAGAACAGAAAGTTTTGACATTGCCTGGGTATTTAGTCTAAGAGAACGTTATACTGACTACTGATGATTTTACTTTGTATACCTGTGGTGATAAACCGAGGGCTGGCGTCATGGGCAGCTTACTGACGGCTTGTAACAGAAGCTGACTGTCACACATGTTCTAAAAAGAAGAAGGATTTATATGTTTGGAATTAATTGTTTGTAATTATAAACACTGATTAATTACTTTTTCTCCCTCTTCTCACATTTGATTTTTCTCTTTTGTGTTTCCAAAATCTTGTGGTTAAACCAGCCCCTTCCCTCTACCCTGACGTTGGTCTCATTCCTCAGGGAATGTCTTGCATCACAATTACAGTTACATCTTATTTTAATTGCCGGTACATAGTTTTCTTGCATCAATGATGAAATACATAAACATAATAATAACAAAAATGGAAACAAAAACCTGTTTCTTTACTTGTTTTTCATCACGTGATATTCGTCCACATATGCCCTCATGGGTCAAAAATACGGTCTTTTGTCTCATTCCTCAATGTTCATCACTTGCTTTTTCTGTGTGTTTTCTGCCTCTCTCTCTTTTCATTTCTTTTCATTTGACTGCTTCCGTTACACCAGTATACCTGTTTATGTGTGTTGTGTTGTCATTTAGCCTTCGAGAAAGACTCTTCTAGAGTCGAAACGCCACAACATTAACAATTTTTGCATTTATACCATACTGTAGGTCCATTTTGTTGGTAAGCAGTTAGCAACAGCTAATTCTATTGTCTCGTAATAATAAACAATTAAAGAGAAGTACATCAATGAAATTGAAGCATACCAATCCAATAATGTAAAAAAAAATGATAAAGACCAAGATCCCTGACGTAAAAATAAAATGAAAGCCCCGTCTTCTGAGAACATCAACTGTCAAGAGATGTACCGATAAGAAGTAACTATAAATAGTAAACTTGCGGGTACAACCATGTATAAAATCTCTTTTGGAGGAGTTGTCTCTGAAAAGAGCTGGTGTGGTCTCGACATTTCGAACAGTATACTCTGCTCGTCTTCAGGAGAGGAGCAGAGTATACCGTTTGAAACATCGACTGAGACCATACCGGCTCTTTTCAGAGCCAACACTCCTCCAAAAGAGATTTTACACATGGTTGTACCCGCAAGTTTACTATTTATAGTTACTTCTTATTTTTCCACGCCATGCAAAGCTTTTAACACCACTTAGATGTACTGTTAACACAAACTGTCTCTGGTTACAGACATGGGCCAAAATCACCACAAAATTCTGCAATTACACAGTCCTGTAAAGAGCATGAATCTATGGGAAGTTAACGCAGAATTCCGCAGTAAGCAGAGCAAACAAAATTGGGCCCCTTTTTTTCGCAAAGCTCTCAGATCACACAATGAATTTTACTTTAGAAGCTTCTTTCTGGTTAGGGTTGCCAAGACTTGCCCCTTGTTTTTTATGATATGCGGAGCTACGTTTTTGTTTTGGGTTTTTCTTTCTTCAAAAAAAACCCCCAAAACGTAGCTCCGCATATCTTGCAGGAAAAACTTACTGTCTGTCTTTGCAAGCACCTTGAGTACGTTATTGGTAGATACGTGCGCTATATAAGACTATATTATTATTATTATTATATTATTATATTAATATTTTAAAGATGTAGCTCATCGTTTGAATCATACCTGCAACAGCCGGACAAGGCTACGGTGCGCATTGAACTCATGTTGGAGTTGATGATGCACCAACATGTGACTGTTGGACGCTGTGGCCGATCCAACAACAGCCAACAACAGGTGGAACTTGGACTCCCTGGAATCCCAAAAAACTGTCACCTGGGAGGAAAAAAGGTAAGAACAATTAAACAAAGATGCATTCTAGCAAAGTCTGCGTTGACTTCCCATAGATTTTTTCCTTAATATTTAACTTGGGGTGAACAAAGAAAACTTGGCTATAACAAGATTTGAACCTTGGACCTCCAGATTTACCCTCTGATGGCGTTCTCCCTATTTTGTCAACGTTTTTGTTGGAGGGCGCCGGTGTGATTGCTTTAAAGAGGAAGAGAAACGACAAATTCAAATTTGTGATCTACTTATTTTCCGATAGTTCATTCCTGACTTTTGATAACATTGAATCAAAACGGCCTTGAATTTGACCTTTTGACTGACGAAAATTCCTCCTTGGAATGTAAAGATCCGTTAGTTTTTGAAATCCAATGACGTCATGTTTCAAATTTTGCTCTGAGAGAGTCAGTTATTAACCAAGATACCAAAAAATGTAGAGACCAATTTTTCTCAGAATGACGTCATCAGATGTTTTGGATGTTGACAAATTTTGTACTGGAAGGGTATTGAATAAAATGGCAATTTACACCATTTTAATGTGAGATTAGAGACATGTAATTTTTCCCCCACTCACATGAGGACTCTATCTATTGGAAAATGAGTACATCCCAAAATTGAATTGGTCATTTCCCTTCCTCTTTAAGATGACCGCTGATGGCCTCTCCGGGGTAAACTGTAGAGGGCGCACTCTGTTGTAAATCACCCATATTGCCTCTTCGTGAAAACTATGAGTAAGTGATGAGATCTAATTGGAACAAGCAAGAGATGGGAGTAGAGTTTAACAATGAGACTCACCGTGTTGGTTTTGTCTTTGCCGTACTGCAGCGTCAGTTTCTGGTACGTGTAGCTACGGACTTCAACGAGAGAGCTCAGTGGTTGGTCGGGATCTGTCAAATAGAAATTGGGGAATGAGCACATTGTTCTCTTTAATGTGATGAGTATTTTACAATATTTGTATTGGCTTGGCGTGTCGTGGCTGAGCGGTCTAGTTCACCGGACCCAAGCTCTGGTGTTGTCAGAAGCAGATTGTGGGTGCGAATCCCAGTCATGACACTTGTGCCCTTGAGCAAGGCACTTATAACCATAATTGGTCTATAAAAAGTTGGGAAGGTATTGCATTCTGCTCTACCAGCCAGGCTCCTAGTGGATGATACCCATGCCTACGTTCTTATGGACTGTGAAGGGGGTAACCCTGTTTCAGCCCCAGGAGTACGTGGCAACGTGCCCCTGGCGACAGTTGGTTTGGGTCGATAGCCCAAATTGGTTAAGTGTGGCCCTCACCTTGAAGTGGCCGTCTGGCCTTGTAACGTTAGGCGTTCTCTCATAAGAAATGATTGGGGGAGGGGTAAAAAAACTGGGGCGGAGAGAACACGAGAAGTGAAGAGGTGAGAGAATATGGACTAGGGAGGGGGTGGGGGTTAGGGAAGGGAACTTTGATGGTTAGAGAATGTTCACTGGTACAACGGACTCAATGTGCACAGAAGCAAAGACAGCTGTTGGGTTACCGTTGATGACCGTAGCCAGTTCCAGTACGGGTTGGTACAGCATACCAACCGCCTTCCAGTCATGGAGTAACTGCTTGACTACGGGACCGGTTAACTCGTAACTCAGGTACATACATCGTGCCGGACCTGTCAAATCAAGCAAATATCAGATAAAATAAAAAATTCAGACGAAAAAAGATGTTTAAACTATAAGGTAATTATGTGTGATTGTGAAAAATTGTCCTTTATTTTGAAATGTCATAGCCAGTGGCGTGGGGGGGGGGCAAGTGCCCCCCCAACTGATGTCCGTGCCCCTTCCCCATGGTCCCCTCCAAAAACAAAATTTTAAATCTGGATTTTTAAGATTAAAAATGAAAATTACCAGAGTAAAATGTTACATTTTATAAGCATAACGTGATAATTTCAACGTTTTAAAACTATTTTTTCCATAAACGCAGTCTAATCACTCAAATAACTCTTCATACCTGTTTTTAAAACAATGAGTGCTTTCATACGCCCCGTCGGCTGTGCTATCTAAATACTCTTAATAATATTAATAGACGTTCAATTTATATCGGGATAAAGATTATTATTTGTGTTTTACCCATACACCAACTTTAATTTCACTGGACTCGTTAAAGTACTGAGTATATAGTGTTTAACACACATCGGTGAATGAGTATAACACAAATATCAATTTTATTGTTATTCATACCTTGTTCCCTTGGCGACGTACTTTTCACAGGACAGTTGCCAAAAAGAAGCTATGGAACAAAAACATCAACAAAATTCATTGATCTTTAAATTGCACAGCGCAGTGTAAGATTCAGTGTACAGCCCCACACTGTTACCAAGCACTGGGTAAACTTCTCATTAGAAAAAAAAAAATACCAAACACTTGGATTTATGAAAAAATGTCTGCACACTTCGGCTGTGTCCGAACTGGTGGCTAGAGCTATGGCCAAATCGCCGCGTCATCATACATTGAAGTATAGTACGTCCTTACCAACAGTCGTAGCTGTAGCTGTAGCCGCCAGTTCGGGTACAGCCATGGACCGTTTCTGACCAGGACCCCATTTCATATAGCTGCTTAAGCAGGAAATATCGCTTAATAATTTTCTGCTAAGCACAAATAAGCTGGATACCACTCACAGATGGTGCATGTGACATGGTATTTTGGCTGGTAATGTTAATCTAGTCAGCATAATTTTGTTTAGCTTAGTTACCCTTTGTGTATGGGTTTTGAGGCATTGCATGGTGAGGTATCAATGTATATTCGGTTTGCGGTAACACCATGTGTGTATAATCTACTTTGCTGTGTAGATTTTGTTCTTTGAGAACCTGTCTTGCTATTTATTCTACTGCCGCGGAGTAGATTTCGGAATTCGGGAGATTATTCTACTGCCGCCGCAGAGTAGATTTCGGAATTCGGGAGACTACAAAGTTCTGAAAAGAACTTTTCTTCCTCCATGATTCCGTCAGAAAGTTCATTTCTATTCTATTTCTACCTTAAAGATTCAGAACAAGTAAGCACATCAAATGAATAAACAATGGAAACGAATTTTAGTTTACTGTGTGAACTGTTGGTTGGGTCGGTAGTCAACCTTACTGTTGAGTATTGGAGTAAGGTTAACAGTGACCGAGAGTGAGCTTGAGGATAATGTGTCATTTATATAGTAATTGGGATTACGTGATCGAGTGAGTTAGATGCACTTGAGCATGTCGTTCGAAAACGAATAGAAATTCTACCTCCTGCTTATTAACTACTACCTGGGCAGAAGGTAGGAAATCGGCTGGGACTACTCCTTTCACTTGGTGGATCGAGGGGACTTCTCGTTATTAACTTCACTTGTTGTGCTTATGCAGCTCTATGAAATTAGGCCAGGGGGGACTTCGGCAAAGACTATGACCTGATGGCTGAAAAGGCCTATTCTTCCATGCGTTGTGGCTACAGCCTACAGCCATAGCTGTAGCCAAAAGTTGACCGATTTGCACACAGCCTTACAATCACAATCAATCAGTCAAAATCGAGAATTATATGAATAAGTTGGCATCAATACTACTCTTAACGATTATCACTCAATACAAATGATCAATCAAGTAAAAATCAATTGATCCTACCTGGACTTGCCAGCGTAAATGGCTCCTGCCAAGCAGTCTGAACGAGCACTCCAGTAGAGCATTACACACTGCCGTCCTCGTATCTTCAGAAATACTGGGCGTGGCCGGTAAACTAAAACACAAAGATGACATCTTATCAACTTCTCAATACACCTGGGGTCGATTTCACAAAACTCTTCCTAACTTAGGACGAGTCCCAGGCAATGCTAAGAGATAGGACTAGTCTTAAGTTAAGACCAGTTACTGGTCCTAACTTCAGATAAGACTAGTCTTATCTCTTTGTGAAATTAGCCCCTGGCTTCTTCCCTCCAAACCAGGCCGTTCCATCAATCCTTACCCTCCTGAATCCTTCTATATCCTCTTTGCCAAAAATGAAGGATCCTGAAGGACTGAGGGTTGTAGGCCCAAATAACAATTGCTTATAACTGGATCAGGCATACCAATCTTATCTAAGCCCAAACAATTCCTTGGCGTTTCATGGCTGAGCGGTTTAGTGCATCGGACTCAAGTTCTGGTGGCTAAGTCATCAGGGTGCGGGTTCGAAACCCGGTTATGACACTTGTGTCCTTGAGCAAGACACTCAAACTACAGAGTTGCCGATACTTAACCAAAGTCAATCTAGATGTCATCCAGACACTACATGGTTTGACTAGCAAGTTCAATTGGATCAGCCTGTAGCTCCAGAGCACTGTTTCTCGAGTCAACTCACAAAGTTACGTAACTGTTTCGAGATGGTGGTTTACAGGTTACAAGACGAAGAAAGTTTTGCAAACTTTTGTAATCACACGCACAGTTGATTTTAATATTATCCCCCCACTCAATGGCTTAATGATAATTAATAGGTTTTGCCAATCTGCCAATCAATAAGATAATAACTACTTACAACACTAATTTATGCAAGTGATGAAGAGAAATAAAAGAAAATGAACATGACAGGCCAACACATTTTATCTGCCCATCACGTTATCGCCTCATTGCCATGGGCAAAGTAGATTTGATTTGAAGAATCAATCAAATAAACACAGACCATGCATGCAAGATTAAATTGAAAATGGACTATAATAGGTTAGCACCCAACCTTGTTCTTACCTGCAGAGTTTAAGTACCAGTCCAATGCCATCGGCCTCCACCTGCACTCCCTGGAACGGTAGATTTTGATCCACAAGCTGAGGATGAAAAAGTCATGTCAGGATAAATGAATTGCATCCAGTTTTAGCCTGAGGCACAGAATCCTTGCACCAATGCCGCACACTGCCACTGTCTGCCAATGCTCGGCCATTTTGCAGTCAAAGTGCATGTAAAACTATGGTGTCTGTCTAAAAATGCATGCATTGCTTAAATGGTTTGGCTGTGCAGTACTGAATCCATCAAACTCAGACTATGGGGAAACTGTAGCCACGTATGACATCAGTACAATGGGTCTATACTAAGGGAATAAAAGAATGATTACGAGGTCTTAAATGGCAAGGTCTTAAAACCGGCAGGTTGTGGCATTCGACTCGGTCCTTTATCGCATGGCCACGAACCTGCAAGGCTTTAAACAGCCATTTAAGACCGAGTCACCACTCTTTTATTCCCATTCAAAAATACCATTCCGTTAAAAACATCAAAAAACCTTTTAAAAGTTAAAAACAAATCAGACAGTTTAGCTTCCAGCTTGCCTCAACCCTGCATTGAATCTCTATCCATGTTGACCGCTAAGTAGCTCCTCGTGCAAATATCGAACTTGCGCGCTTCAGTTTCAAACTGTCGCACTGCGCAAGCCAAATATGCGACCTACCAACTTCAAGTGGGCCGTGAAATTTTGGCGCTCTGCGCAATAATCTGATAGCGCCCTCTTTTGACTCAATTTCCTCAGGCCATGTTTAAACACTCCTCGCATGTTTACATCGCACATTTAAACCTGGCTGCATGATCTCCTCTTGACCAATCAGAATGGATAAACTGTCCCAGGTATTCATGAATATGTATGTTTAATCATTATGAAGCTAGGCCAAGAGGAACCGCTTACCTCTTCACAGAGTGAAATGAAGGGTATTCTACGATCACAGAGAGCGATGATGTGAGCCAGCTCTCGCTGGAAGTACTCGCAGTATTTACTCGTCCGCTGCTTCTTGAAACTCACCAATGATGATCCCAGCTGTTCGAAAAATGGACATAGACAACAATAAATAGGGTGTAGGGTGTTGTGGCCGAGGGGTTAAGAGCATCGAACTCAAGTTCTGGTGAATAAGTCATCAGGGTGTGGGTTCGAATCCCGGTCATGACACTTGTGTCCTTGAGCAAGACACTTAACTATAATTGCTTCTCTTTACCCAGGGGTATAAATGGGTACCTGCGAGGGTAGAGGTTGATATCGAGTTTGAAAAAGCCTTCGGAGTGCCACGGTTGCCCAGGGTTGTATACTCCCTAGGGAGCTGAGAAAGATTAAGGGAATGTTATTGGCCCAATGACCAGGGCACTCATGTAAAGCGCATTGATACGTTTATTGTGAAATTCGCTATATAAGAACTTGTTATGATTATTGATAAATGGCAATAAATCTAAAGGCACGGTTCACCGCTCAAAAGTTATCATTTGAGTCTGAACAATTGTTGTTGTTTTCTTTTTAATGCAAATATATAGACCCTATGAAAAATTATTTAAATAAGTTTACCAAAACTTGTTTAAAGTTTTGGTTCTACCCTTGCACCGTGTGTGGTAAGCATGGTTTGGCTGTGTGGTGCTGAATCCATCAAACTCAGGCAAACATTTGAACTCTTATAAGATTCATATGGTTGGTTCCATCAAACTCAGGCAAAACATTTAAACTCTGGTAGTGATAAGATTGGTATGTATGGCTCAATGATAAGCCTGGCTGGTTTGGCTAGAGGCTAGTTCAAATACTGTAATTAGCAGGTACCACAAACAATTCCCCTCCTCCACGGACTTGTTCGTATGGTGGTAGGGCATTCAGCGTTGTAGCTCCTTCACTTTGGAACAGCCTGCCACCGATCATCAGGGAGTCGTCGACCATCGAGTTGTTCAAGTCTCGCCTTAAGACTCATCTTTTCAAACAGTATTTTTATAACATTGCAACTTGTTGAAAGGTTTGTATCTAGTATTCATTTTCTACAACTATTTTTAACTGGTTCATCTTTTTTGCTTACTGTGTATTTTTGGCTGGTCAAGACGTAATTGTTTGTAAAATTGTTTAATTATCATTGTTTTTAGTTTAATTTATGTCGTTTAATCCATTTTTTGTTTGCTTGTATTTCAGCGCCTTGAGGCGGAACCGATCTGCAACTGTTTGCGCTTTATAAATCTCTCTTTATTATTATTATTATTATTGTGGTAATAAACTGAAGTAATAATTCAAACATGCAACCTTGTAGTCGGTGTTCTCCCTTAACAGTGATGCGCTGCCCAAATACCACTTAAAACGCCAGAGGCCCAGTCAAAATTCTCTCAAACTAGTCCAGCTGGCCTGTTCATTGCTTGCAACTGCTACACGTAAATCACTGATTGCTCATATTGCTTCAAATTACACGTCCCATACAAAAGGACACCTTGAAATATGGACCCAGTGAAAAAGCCGATGGACCAGTGAAATGACACGCTTACTGGTCCTACTGGTGAGTTACGGAAAAAGTGAAGGGCAAACCCTTGTAGTATTAGAGGAGATGTCCATCCAATTGCTACACTGTTTTCTCTTTTTCTACGGCATTATTACAAAAGAAAAATGAGCAAATCAGCTGATCAGGTGCAAGCCTGATAATTGCATCAGGGATAAAGCATGTGATTTGGGTTTTATCCTAAGCACTGCATATTCAGTACTTTCCAAAATCTGCCTAAAAACTAGTTTTACCAATCAAAACATTGATGACATTTTGTAACTTTACCTTCCGTTTCTTGAGACGCCCACACTCTTCAGCTGAAAGGTTTGAAAAAGAAAAAGATCGTTAGAATTTCTTTCAACCCCCACCCCATCTAAATTGATGTCTTTATAGTAGTGGATGTTGACCAATTGTCTATCAACAGCTGGACAGTGCTTCTCACCAAGTAATTTGTTGGGGTATTAACCAATCTATGACCCTACCTCTAAGCAAGTAAGCATCGTAATCTGGAAAAGTCAAGCTGTAAGACAGCCTCAATTTCTTCACAAATTACACTCACCTTCTATAACCGTGTCTGGGCCGTGGGTGCAACTCTTGGCGTCTAGCGGCATAAGGCTGAGGGGTTCTAGGAAGGTTTTCCCTGTCTCCCCTTCGGTCTGGGAAGGTGTTTCACCCCCGCTGGCTTGGTCATAGAACGGGGCCTTCTTGGTATGGAACAGGTAGTGCCTGGTCTGCAGCTGGTTCTGATTCTTACTGTTGTTGAATTCCACGACCTTCAGTATTAAACAAATATATACAGATCAACAAAAGTTATTGTTATTATTCTAATATTATTGAGGCCTCTGAATGGGCTAAATATTATAAACATATGGACTGGCGATAAGGTCACTAGAGCACGTCTATCCCCTCGAAGGACTGTGAGTGACCAAAAGAGGGACCTCTTTCCCTGAGACCAAAGGCCGAGAGAAATAGGTCCCTCTTCTGGTCACTCACAGGCCCGAGGGGGTATGGACGTGCACTAGTGACTGAATTATGCAAGTCAATGGTGCTTTATAAACACACCTCGGTGTAAATATGAAAAAAGAAAAGAAACTTTTCAGGGTTTCATAACTAAATTGTTTTATTTCAACAATTAACTCACAAGCAATTAAATCACAAGCAATTAAATCACAAGCAAATCAACAACTAAAGGAACGGTTTTAATTTCTCCAGATTCAGTTTTTTTAGTCACTGCTCACTGCTCACATCATGAGAGGGCGCTTTAACCAGTCCAATATTGTAAGTATATTGCCCGGTTCGGGAACTATTTCCTGCAAACTATGCAAGCGTGATGGCTTGACGCGCGTCTAGTTCACGGTGGCACAAATCTCATGCACTAGCCTATATTAGTTAAACCCATGTGACCGTGTTTCAGCCAACCAGAAAACAGAACTAGCAAGAGGTGTGTTGTAACAAGGCCAAGTAACAAAAATAACGAGTTTTTCGTCCCCGCCCACCTCTTTTGGCTGCCGCCTCCTTTTTTTGCTAATTACTATTTTACTATTTTAGAAAAAAAGCAAAAAAAAGTAAAATTCAAAAAACCCCAAAGTTCCTTGGTTTATTTTTGCCTAAGAATTTGTATAGACTCTTTTTTTTCACCTTTGCAATACAACAGCCGTTGGTACACAGAGCTCACATGCATACAGCGGGAACTTCAGCCCTCGACACATATACCGTGGTAATCACTGCGGCAGCTAGTGCATGCATACACTGTCAAGGTTTCTCGTATATACCTGAGCTCAGTGGGTATTAATGTACATTTTGTATAAATAGCTTCTGTAGCTAATTCAAGCTGAACACATGTACATTTTTCACTGTTTCTGAATTTTGAAACTTGCTCAGCAAGTGGACTAAAATGATACAAATCATTTGTTTTGTCATACATTGCATCAGTATACTCAAATAGCACAATATCTGTGAATAAATATACCTTGGCCAGCCATATTTAGCACGGTGGTCATCTTGGAAAAAATAGCAAACAATTCAAAAATAGTAGTTAGTAAAGCCCTGCCCCCTCCGTTTTTTTTAAAAGTCAGAGAAACTCGTTATTTTTGTTACTTGGCCTTAGCATTATTGTCATCCAAAACAAAACGAAGGTAATTTTTCTGGTGTAACTTACCACATAGTAATTCTTGTGCTTTACAAGATGGATGTAGAGTCGGTTCTGCGACAGCTTAGCGAGGGGGTGCTCCTCAGAGATGGACACTAGAGGGAGCTTCTCGGAACACGTACACGGCAGCTGAAGTATAGACTGCTTGCAATGGTACATACTCAGCATGTATCTAAGGCAGAGATCGCATAAATGATAAAAAATGTAAATCAATGAACAGGAGAGTGTTCAATCATAAGACTATGTGCCAATTTCATAGAGCTGCTTAACGGCCGATTTTGTGCTTACTGTACGAGCTTCCATTTCAAAGTGCCGCTTACCGTAAGCACACGAAAAGGCAAGCTAACCGTCCGGTGGTTACTGTATGAAAATGAATGATGTAGAAATGCAAATCCATGGTGAACGCGCAAGCCGTCCGCCTAGTTTTCTTGCTAACCTGTGAAATACGCTTACACTTATACAAATTTTTCTGCTACAGTAAGCACGAAAATTTGCTTACTGTCAAGCAGCGTTATGAAATTGGACCCATGTCACATGAGGGAATATTTTACAGGCAACCAAGAGGCAACCAACTGCACCGTTAGCCCAGGGTAGGACTCCTCCGTTGCATACAACGCAATGGAGTCTAGGGTATAACAATCCTCAGAAAAATTGTATAACAAAATATTTCCATGTTTATACCCGATGAAGGAAGCTGAAGCTTCGTTCACATATTCTTTATGTCTGGAATAAAAAGACTGCTGGATTAAGAATTGTTAATTCATCCTTTGATGACATTATTTTAGAAGATAATATGAAAAGTTTTAGAAAACGGAAAAGAAAAAATGATGTCTCCGTTGTAGCTTTTTGCACTGACTCCGTGTGTGAAAACTTACGCACATTCTCCAACAGAATTACTATGGCGTGTCGTGGCCGAGCAGTCTAGTTCACCTGGCCCAAGCTCTGGTGTTGTCAGCAGTAGAGTGTGGGTTCCAATCCCGGTCATGACACTTGTGCCTATGAGGCACTTAACCATAATTGCTTTGTAAAAAGTTGGGAAGGTAGTGCATTCTGCTCTACCAGCCAGGCTCCTAATGGACGATAGCCATGCCTACATCCTTACGGACTGTGAAAGGGGTAACCCTGTTTCAGCCCCAGGAGTAGGTGGCAACGTGCCTCTGTTGGCAGTTGATTTGGGTCGATAGCCCAAATCAGTTAAGTTTAGCCCTCGCCTTAAAGTGGCCGTCCAGCCTTGTGATGTTAGGCGATATCTCATTAAAAAATTTTTAAAAAAAGTTCATCTACTACAATTATTCTTATTAGAGATGACCTCACCTTATCTTAGATATATACTGGTAGAGCTTGCTGAACTCCGAGTTGAGACAATACTCCAATTCTTCCAGTAAGAAGGAATCTGGGGATGAGAAAAAAGTGGCAATTAACCCTCCTACTCTTGGTCACTTTATGCAGCGACTAATTACTTGAAACAGTTCAATTGCAAAGGCTGTGTGTGGTGGCGCAGCTGTGTACTGGTGCATTAATCACATGATATCATATTGAAAACTGGCATAGTTTAGCCATCATCCAAAACCACAGTGGATGATATTGAGCGGCCAGACAGTGGGAGGGTTGACTGTGTACTTTGTAGATGCACTCAAAAAATCATATCATTCACCATCATATTGCAAACTGGCACAGTTTATCTATCATTCAAAACCCACAGTGGCTAATATTGAATGGTTAAACAGTATTTTTTTATATTTTTAAAAATTTTTATTTCACATCCAACAGCACAATTAGCGCCAATAACAGGATGAATAGGAAACGAGAAGAAATGCTCAGTTTTAGATGTGGGAGGAAAACCCAAATGGGGGAAAACCCACGTAATCAAGTAGGGACTGAAAACCCAATCCTCATGCAAGTCTCGGGTCCGAGGTGGGATTCGAACCAGGGTCCACAGAGGTGAAAGGCAGGGAAAGAAACCACTGAGCCAACCTGATCCCCAAAGTAAAGTAGAAGGGTTGACTATGTCCTTTGTGGATAGATTGAACACATGATAATTAATGGTCTCATTATATTTCAGCAAGGATAACAGAAACACATTAGTCAAGAAGAAGCAATCGAATGGCAGAGATCAAGGATGAGGTGGAGGGGCATTAAGGTGGAAGCAACCCAACGATCACCAAACATGACCAAGGCACTGTAGCCATAACCATGTGACCAGTCACGTGACCACCGATGTTCATACTCACCGGCATGAGCAATGTACGGCTGGTACGTCCCAGTCTGCATGTCAATCGTTATTGTCAGATACTCTGATTGGCTGCAAGGTTCGATGATTGGCATGTAGAGGATGGCTGGAGTGCCCTCGATTATAGCTACGGTAAAAACAAAATGAGATTAATAGTAGACATCCTCCAGCAAGCTTGAATCCCTCCTTCTGATTGCGCAACAGTCGTGGTATATATCATTATGTCAGTGCAAAAACATTGTATCTTGCTTAAAATAGCCCGGGTGTACACACAAAACAAGTACGCGCCGAGATATCGCGCTGAGATATGACGTTTTATGCACGGAACATTTTTGTGCGAGAGACAACGATTTTGCAAAATCCAGATATAGCATTTTTGCACCGATGCGACGAAATGTTTACCTTGGGCGTGTGTTGGTGGCCCTGACCAGGGCTTGATTTCACAAAGCACTAAGATTTGTCTTGAGATGAGTTGTCAGTATCACCATAGTGATTTGTATTGTGACATCACACTTTGCTAAGCAATTAAGATTTGTGAAATTGGCCCCAGGGCTACTTTCCCTTTGCGCGAACATCCACGCAAACGTCCATGCTCACCATCTTTTGCTAACGTCAACGGCAAACACCTCGATCCACCAGAAATGATTTGCAAATGTTGTGGAATGTTTGCAATGTTCTTGCAAGCGGAAAGCACCCCAGAAACAAGTTTCAGACGTAAAATCCCTTGATCGAAAAAAATTCCGAGAGCTACACGAAAACAGGTCGGTAAATGAAACTTTTCGTGACATATGTACATCTGATGAAAAATATTTGGCTTTTATTTTATTTTCAGGCGATAAAATAACAGTCTTCATAATGTTATAATTGGATTGTATGCTTTAGCTGATAATTTTGTAATAATAATTCTGCAAACAATTTTTGTGGCATGTCGTGGCTGAGTGGTTAATACCACCGAACTCAAGCTCTGGTGTTTCTGATCAGCAGAGTGTGGGTTCCAGACCGGGTCGTGGCACCTGTGTCTTTGAGCAAGATACTTTACCATATTTGCTTTGTCCTTCGGATGGGACATTAAGCCGTAGGTCCCGTGTACTAGGATTAGTTGTGCACCTAAAAGAACCCAGAACACTTATCATGGAAGAGTAGGGGTTAACCCTGGTGTTTCTGGCTCACATAGCAAGCACCCTTGTTTACAGGTTTCCTCAGGCTTGTGAGCTACAGTGATTAAGTACACTTATGAGGCATCCTTGGTTTCATTACCAGAAATATACAATAATATTAATATTAATAAGATCCGCCATCTTAACCTGCTTCACCATGCCAACAACTCGATTTCGATGTTCGATAAATGAGCCGTAAAATTTTGAATATGTTTCACTTACTCTTAATGTTGGTCAGTTCTTTCTCCAGAAGGATCTGCAATTCCTGCAGACAAAAAAAGATAAATAAACAAATAAAAGCAAATATTTTAAAAACTTTAGTAATTAAAGGTATTATACAGGATTGGTAAGGATTCAAATTATTATCGTTTAATTTGATTCTGAAAGCTTACTGATAATACTAGAACCATTTTTTCTGCGGAATATTTCTGTCTGAAATGAAGTCTTATTCGAGAAAACTGTCGCTGAAAACCTACAAAAAACACAACAGCTGATTTCAGCTGTTACAACCCAAATTAAGGACAATGTGTTTTACAAGCTGAAAATTGCGCATGGTTTTCATTATTTTCTCCTGACTCACACAACGGATTAAGCCCAGATTATTCTTCCTACGTGGACATAACTGCATGGACATTTATGGTATATATCTACTACTATACAGGATTGAAACAAACAGTGGGTTCCAATTACCAAATGTAAACAATCCTTTTAAGTCAAAGAAAACTGAATTATTTAAATTCAACAAAAATCGCATTTAGCGAGGTGTTGAACTTAGTAGTTCTTTTCAATATCTGGAAAATACAAAACTTACTTTGAGTTTGACCTTTGACCTCATGAGAATAGTCTCCACCAGCAGCCGCTCAATTGAAAGTCTATCACACTACAATTGGGACAAAAAATAAAAGAAGCGTCATGACTTATCAACCACAAATAACTTAAAGGTAGGGTCATACTTTGGTGATGACCCCAAACAAAAATTGTGTAATTTCTATCCGAAAGCTTACTTGTTATAAAAATGGTAATGGTAGTAAGCATCTTGCAAAATTATTTCGTCTGAAACGCCCCCGTTGATTAGAAACCAGTAACAACATTTGAATCTGAAAAACGTCTCAGATTTCTGAGGGTTGGTGTCCATTCGCAAATGCTGCGGCCTGAGATGTGGTTGGTATCCGCTATCACCTCGCTAAACGTGAATGGATTCTACGTTCTCATGCAAATACCGTGACAGTTTCTTGCTGTTTTGTCCACAAGTAGACACTGTATTCAGCTGAAACTTTCACAGGGGATTTCTTATTGTATCTTCCTTGACAATTTTGCCAAAAATTCAGCATTACGTTGACAAAAACCAGTCTATAACCCTGCCTATAAAGACCCCATGCCTGCCATTTCGGGGGTCAAAGTTCATGTACAAAATATGGCGCACGTATCAGCATGACATACACATGATTTATACACCTTGGAGCATATTGTTAAGATTTAGTTGACACTATACAAATGTATTTTATTATGCAGGCCTGGAATTTCATCATTGAGAGGGCAAGGCCATTTTCATTTTGCAAAGAACACTACCACTGGAAAATCTTAAGGTCTATGGGGAACTTTTGAAGGGGCACCAAGGCCAAGACCAGGGGCAACAGAGGCCATGACCTACGTGACCTCCATGACATCCGTGTAATTCCAAGTGGAATTCCAGGGTCTGCCTTGTGACTTACCCTGATTGCCCTGTTCACATCATTGGCCTCTTCCATTGAGAGTGGGGGTTCATGGTTGATCTGGAGGGGCTTGGCTGTATCGTTGGTGTCAATCCCAATAGACAGGCTGTAGATCTCTGGTTTACCAATGTTGAAGCTCTGTGTCCTGTAGGATAACAACAGTTACAGTTATAATGCGCCATGTCTGTCATAAATGACACTCCAGACGCCAAAATATCAAATCAGGTAGAGATTGTTGGGAATGAATTTATGAGACGAAGCAACCATTATGCAACACCTTGAAAGTAACATAAGCCGAGGTGGCACATATTGATGCCAGGCTATGACAGAAACACAGGGGGCAAGTTCCTTCTCTTTAGGATAAATGTACTGCGTGCATTACACAACACACAGGACCATCCAAAAGACGAAGCAATGGAAGTCAAGTGTCTTGCTTACGGACACAAGTGTCAAGACCGGGACTCAAACCCACACTCTGCTGATCAGAAACACCAGAGCTCGAGTCCGGTGCGCTTGACCGCTCGGCCACGACACGCCACATAAGAATGGGTACCAGTGACATGTTTGAGAAAACGGCAAAGAAAATGCCACAGATTTGATCCAGTTACCATCTTGTTGGACTGGTCCCATGTATTTTATCCGTCGGGATAAAGAAATGCACTATTGTATGTTTGTTGAGTTTCTTACCTCCAGTAAGCCAAGGTCAGCAGTTGCCCCGGGGTATATTTATCAATCATGACGTGTTCTCCCCATCGTTCTCTAATCAGCCTCTGAGCCTACCAGGACAAGGGTAAAAGAAATCATGCAATCTGTCAAAAACAACCTTGTTTTCAGGGAAAGGGTTCTTTATCATTTGTTGTTTGTTTTTGGAACGGTTGAACTGAAAATTGGGGATGATGAAAAAGAAGTTGGGGAAGTGGGAAGATGGGAAATTTTTGGCTTACCTGAGAGTGAAGAACTTCCAACTGCAGCGACTGGCAGAAGCTGTCTGTTTCAAGAGCTCAGGAAACAAAATCTCAACCAAAGTATCTAACTTTGTTAAATTATCACCACAACAAATTTTAAAGGGATTGTATACGTTTGATAATTGGAACCCACTGTTTGTTTCAATCCTACATAGTTGTAGATATATACCATAAGACTAACCTGTGAAAATTTGATTTCAAAAGGTGGTAGCGTTTTTGAGATATTGCCGAAAATCTGGAGTGGTTATGTCCACGTAGGAAGAATAATCTGCAATTGGAATACACAATCTGAGAAACGTTACTGCAGTAACGCTTCTTAGATTCAAATTTTGGGGGATAAAAACTGATATCTTTTTCTATAACTGCAGTACTTCGAAGTGTAAAGTTTCTCAAAATGCATTATACTATCCAAAGCTGCTGTACTTCTTACCAAGTAAGTTTATTGCCATTAATTTTCAGAGTCATTACCAAACGTAACAGACCAGGTTAGCCGCAATCACTGAGGTCAAACAATGGAAGCACGCACATGTAGCATCTATGACTGGTATTCTGCTTATTTTTGCTGAGTAGACAATGTTTAAGCAATCTGCTTTAAGCAGCTCTATAAAACTGGATCCAGGGCTGATTTTGAATGAAAGGATACGTAAGCAGTTGTACATATCTTGCAACGTGTTCTCGTCACCGAAGAGTCGAGATTGAAGAAGTTGATGGATGTAGTTTATCTGTCACAGGGGGAAAAAAACATCAGTGAATGTCTGGAAACCATAGACTTAGAAAACAAAGAATCAGCATTCTCCCTTGAAGGGGAACATTGCCTTCGGATTGGGTGCTTTTGGCTATAACAAGCGTTTGTTTTGAAATTAATATAGTTGGAAAGATATTTTAAAAGTAGAATATAATGATTCAAATATATATCCCTTAAAATAGTGTGGTTTTTGTGTAATTTAATAATAATAATAATAATAGTGGCTTCTTATATAGCGCACATATCCGTCACTCAGTGACGCTCAAGGCGCTTTAACGTTCATTATTTTCCTGCAAGGTATTGTGGAGCTACGTTTTTGAAGTATGAGACCAAGTCCTTACATAGCACCATGTAATGGTTTACAAGGTGCTGCGGCACAATATGCAGCCAATCAAACCAGGAACACCGGGGCGAACCCCTTCTCTTTACGATAAGTGCACTGGGTTCTTTTACGTGCATTACACAACACACGGGACCTACGGCTTAACGTCCCATCCGAAGGACCAAGCATGTGGTTAAGTGTCTTGCTTAAGGACACAAGTGCCACGACTGGGATTCAAACCCACACTCTGCTAATCAGAAACACCAGAGCTTGAGTTCGGTGTTCTTATCCGCTCGGCCACCACACGCCACACAATGTCAAACACAGTCCGCTATTTTGCAGAACCAAGTTTTAGACTCCACAGAATGGCGGACCATATGTTCCGCTGGTTGTATTTCCAGAAGCAAATTTATGTTTTTTTAATCACTACTCACTAGTACAACACACTGTAGGTGTTTTTTGTGCATGAACAACTCTTAACAAAGGATAAGGAGTAATTCCAAACGGCAAAATTTGGAGAGATTTGAAGGCAAAATCCCCCTTAACAGTGGTCCGCTGGCCAGATGCCAGTTAAAACACCAGTTAAGGACCAGTCAAAATTCTCTCCAAGTGGTCCGACTGGCTAGTTCAGTGTTGAAAAGCGTCTCTGTTTCGTTTGAAATATGGACTAGTGAAAAAGCTGGTGGACTAGTGAAATGACAAGCTAACTGGTCATGCTGGCTAGTCACTGAAAAGGTTGAGGGCAAACCCTGAGAACACTGAGTGAAATTGTTGCAAGTAAAAGTGATTACCCATTATCACATGACACGCTTGTTATTAAAAAAAATATTGAACATGATCAGTAGCTTTAGGGTGTCGTGGCCGAGCGGTTAAGAGCATTGAATTCAAGTTCTGGTGGTTAGTCATCAAGCTGTGGGTTCGAATCCCGGTCATGGCACTTGTGTCCTTGAGCAAGACAATTAACTACAATTGCTTCTCTTCACCCAGGGGTATAAATGGGTACCTGCGAGGGTAGAGGTTGATATTGTGTTTGAAAAAGCCTTCGGAGCGCCACAGTTGCCCAGGGTTGTATACTCCCCAGGGAGCTGAGAAAGATTAAAGGAATGTTATTGGCCCAATGACCAGGGCACTAATGTAAAGGGCATTGAGACGTTTATTGTAAAATGCGCTATATAAGAACTTGTTATTGTTATAATTATTATAGCTTTCGAAATGTTATCTCTTTACCTGCATGGGATGAACCAGGGCCTTTCCATCTGAAAAAAAAAAAATTAAGCAAAATTTTATTAGGTGCTACATTTATATTCCTTTAATAATAATTTGCATCGGGGATAAATAATGTTATTTGTTTTGTACTCATACACATATGTGTAAAGCACTGTATACTCAGTACTTTCCCGAATCCACAGGCATCTTACTTGACCTTTGCCATTCTAGAGCAGATGTCTGACCACTAGACCACCGAGCTAGCCCAGTGGCTAGAGGCAGTTTGAATCCCATATTTTAGCAGCGGGTACCGCAACAATTTAATAGATGTTAAATTTGCATTGGGGATAAAGAATTTATATTCCTATTAGACTGGAGGCTAGAAAACCATTACGGTCAAATGGCCCAAACCACAGCAAATGTAACAGACATCAAATCGTCACCGACGCCACGAAGTAGCACAAAGGTAGATACCAGTAAAAAGTAACAATCGGAGAAAACGGCGTTAAAAGTTGAACGCTTTTTAAAATCAAGCTTTCCTACAAAATTTCCTGGTATTTTCAACTAGTTTTCTTACAGTGGAGACTTGATGCATTGAACTTCATATATGGTGCTTTTTAATGCTTTTCGTCCTAAATTAATGAGCAATAAAGTAAGAAAACTGCGTGCTACTTCGTGACGTCGAAAATTAACATTTTCCGTTTTCACGAAGTAGCACAGCCATGTATTACTATGCGTGTTTGTGACCTGGATAATTTAGGTCACGCGCGCTACACACAAGATTTCAGTGCTACTTGGTGAAAACGTTTTTTTCACTTTTGAGGTGTGTGCGTGCCGTGTGTTTCAATGGTAAATTGAATCTCGGCGCTACTTCGTGGCGTCAAAAAATGTCAGGTTCGGTGCAAAGTTAAAAAGCCTAATTACCGTAATTAAAAAAGTAAAGCTAATGAAGTGTTGAAACTTCATGAAGTTGTAGGCCTCGGTTAACATTGTTTTAATATTTAAAAAACTAAAATCTGAAAAAAAAAGTGGTTTTGTACACTGTGTGCTACTTCGTGGCGTCGGCGACGATATGGCACGTGCAGTGGCAAACACCATACTGACTTTCCAAACAAGTTCCTAGTCACCAACCCTAACATCCTCTTGGTGTGCAGATGAAGCCACTTGAATTGAAAGATTCCCTTGTGGTTTATTACTTGAATTGAAAGATGTTACATTTGAAAGGTTTACAGACTCTCTGCATCATTTCAATTAAGATATCTGAAGGTTTGGTCGTAACAAGCCGACTCTTTCACCTCAGTGACGGCAACTTTGCCTCTTTAAAACCCTGCGTGACACCATCAAAAAAAAAAAAAAAATCACACGCATACGCCATCGGACAGTAGGCTACTGTCCGTTTGTATTAGCGTGTAATTCATTTTTGTGGAGAACCCAATCACTTTCAAATGGCCCAAACCATTAGATATGGACCCTACTCAATTCATCCAAATAAACAACCAGTTCACTGCTTACAGCCATTGTACAAGTATACAGAAAAAGCCATTTGAAACTATGGATCTTTTCACACAGTAGTGGCTATTGACCCCAAGGTCAAGTAACTGCTGTACAATTTCTATGGGAATTCCAGAAGAGCTGTCATTGATGGATTTTGTTTTGGTGAAAAAGACCCCGATGGTAACAAGACATTTACCATGCTATTTGGCTAGGTGTAGATGGGGAATGTTGAGTTTTTGAGATAAAAAAAAAATTAATGGCGGAGTACTGATTATTTATATAAAAACGGACAGTGGACTACAGTCCGATGGCGTCATGCAAAGTTAATGAAAATCTGAAGGTGCAGAGAAATCAATGTCAAATCCCGAAATCAGGAAAAATCCTGATAAATCACATGCCTGAATCTGGCGTCAATACGGCTGTAGTCTTACCTCCAGTGTCAGGATCACTGACTAGGATTTCTATACTCAGCAGCCTCCAAGGAATGCCAGGATCATCACCCATCAGTGTTAATGTAGCCTGGAAAAGAGACCACACAAACATAGATAATAATGCCATAAAACGGTGCTAAGCACTTCACAAAATGTGTACATTAATATGCTTTCTTTCTTTAAAAGAGAGAGTATATTTCATTTTAAGCAGTTCTCTGCCGACAACCCAGTAACAGGCAGAACTCTAATACACCGCACAACAGAGGTCTAACAAACTTGCAATTGTGTCAACAAAATACTGGAATACTTGAATGTTCACACCCTGGACACTCCATTGTGTAGAGTGAACAGTGCATGCACTTTCCGTGCAATGCTTTGTTTTCCCCATACAAAGAGGAACAGTGGTACTGGAATTCATGCTCAAAATCTCCCTTTTTCCAGGGGGTTATTGTGTAATCCCCGATTCCAGACCTTTGTCCTTTTGTTACCTGAAGACGATTACGAGAGATCGAGAGGCTGCCACCATTGTATTCAGCTGAATAGAAGGTCAGTCAGAGTGAATGAGATTCCAGCCCAGATTCCGGCAATGAGACCAAGTATCGGCCGTTGCTCATGGCCGAGGTTTTGCCTTGAACACTAAAAGATTACAATCAATCCCGGTGCTTTCTATGTGAGCCATTGTTTTTTGGCATTGTTTAGTCAGGGTTTCTTTGTGACAACTATATTCTCCAGAAAAATTTGTACCAGCATTTCTAAATAAATTTGTTACTGCACAGAAGCACAATCAAGATTTGTTAATTCCAAAGTGAAGTGGTTAATAAAAAATATACATCAAAGCTGTTAACATCTTAATCATTCCTTTTAAATATTTTTTTATATATATATTTTTAAACGGACAACAACTCACCTCAAATTCTTGAGGGACACTGAATTTTACTCTTCCATCAACTGCAAAAAGAAAAAAAGAATGTGATTTTATTAAAAATTAGTCCTCCTACACTTTGTAACATTTTCAAGCGACTTGACCAACCATTCCAAACTATTCAATTGCATGGGTTGTGTATGGTGGCCAAACTGTGTACAGAACTGTGTACAAGTGTGCACCGCGTAAATGCCTTTACCACATACCATATTGCAGGTTTTCATAGGTCATCTATCATTCAAAACCACTGTGCGTGGCATTGAATGGTCAGACAGTAGGAGGGTTGACTATGTACTGTGTAAATGCATTCACCACGTGAAATCATATTGCAGGCTGGCATACTTTATTTATCATTCAAAACTATTGGATAATATTGAAAGGTCAGACAGTAGGAGGGTTAACGCAGGGTTAATTATCTGGCAGAGAGCCAGTGAACTGTGGAAGGGAAGGGTTGGGAGAGGGGCATGGGCAAATTTCAAAAACAACTTTTGTACAAAACCTGGGCCCGATTTCATAGAGCTGCTTCACTGATATCCTCATTTTTTGCTGAGCACATTTGTTTCTGCTTAAAGTTCTATGACATAGGGCCCTGGACACACTTTCAAAGAACTGCTTATGCAGAAAATATTGCTTAACAGTTTTCTGCTAAGCAAATATGAGCAGGAAACCAGTCACAGGTACGTTTGACATGGTATTTTGGCTTGTAACCTTAATGTGGTAAGCAATATTGTTTGTGTTTAGCTACTTTTTGTGCTTAGGCAGCTCTATGTAATTGGGACCTGATAACAGCATCACTCTCCTCAACAAATTTTTGAAGAAATACACGTACTATCATTTCCATATGATTATTATAACAGGCCTTGCTTTTAAGCTTTTTGTAAAGTAGCTCACCGGGCTAGTAAACTAAGCATTTTACTTGCCCCCATTAACTTTTAGTAGCCCAGATTTAAAACATGTATTATCATCAATGTATCTTGTGGTGTGTCGTGGCCGAGCAGTCTAGTTCACCGGACCCAAGAGCTCTGCTGTTGTCAGTAGCAGAGTGTGGGTTCGATACCTGGTCATGACACTTGTGCCCTTGAGCAAGGCACTTAACCATAACTGCTTTGTAAAAAGTTAGGAAGGTAGTGCATTCTGCTCTACCAGCCAGGCTCCTAGTGGATGATACCCATGCCTACATTCTTTACAGACTGTGAAGGGGGTAACCCTGTTTCAGCCCCAGGAGTAGGTGGCAACGCGCCCCTGGTGACAGTTTATTTGGGTCGACAGCCCAAATCAGTTAAATGTAGCCCTCACCTTGAAGTGGCCTTCAGGCCTTGTGATGTTAGGCGATCTCTCATAAAAATAATAACAATACAAAATCTTTCTGATGTCTTAATGGTAGCGATCACAAACAGTTTAATTGTCAAATAAGTTACATTCACACAATCCAAAATAAATTACCACATTTTAAAAATGTATCATTCACATTTGAAAAGGAAGAAGTATGAGCATTATAAACATGTAGGTTACACAGTTTTTAGTAGCCCACAGGGCAAGTTGAGAAGTGGTGTTTACTAGCCCGTAGCAGTTTTTACTAGACAATGTACGCTAGGCTAGTGCTAAGCCCTGTATAAAATAAAAAACTTGTAGCCTCCCACTTTGACAGCTTCCTGAGCACAGCAAAGGTACAGTGCGACCCCAAATTGACTCACCAATGGATAGGTTGGACAGCTGTGAGGGTAGTTTACTCGTGACTAGACGATGCTGGATGATTTGGTTGAGGCGTTGAAGAACGTTGGTTTTCTCATTTTGTGATATCGGGTCTGGCGGCACTATCTTTTCCTGAGGGCAAATTTAAAATTAAGATTCAACTCAAATCTCCCTTCTATATAGTTTCAGTGGTTTTTCCCCCTTTCTTTTGCAACTTTTTCTCCATATACATTTATTTCTTTATTTAATTTGAAGAGGTGAAGACATTACTTTTCAACGCCTAAGCATACCGTCTTTTATTAGTTATTTGGGATTGAACAAAGAAAAATTGACTAGAGCGGGATTTGAACCAACGAACCCCGGTTTAACAGACTGAAGCTCTACCAACTGAGCTTTCTAGCCCTATGTTGGCGGTCTCCCTATTTTGTCAATATCTTTGTTCAGGGTTGCCAGTCAGAAGCCATACAACCCAGGGAACAATTTCATCCAGCAATTTTGCAATGCAAAATATTTGAGACTGAACTTGTTTTGTGCACACTATATGCTAATATTGAGTAGCAAATAGTGTTTTTTGAGTAGCAACTGATACATTTTGTGTAGCAATTTGCTCTGCTATACAAGGGAAATCGTTCATTGCAACCATAAGCTGCCGTGTAGCCAGGGATCACACCCAATTTTATGTTACATTTTCCCCCAAGGTTGTATAGTAAACTTGAGTGTGATAACTGGCTACACGGCAGCTAACGGTTGTAAGACTTCGTGCCATATCTTGCACTTTGACTCCCAAAATGGTGGACCATGGGCATACAGCCGTGTGAGATGCACTGAATGAGGGATTTTTCCCTTCCTGCCTGATTTTGTTCGGCCCAAAATTCCACCACAGCCAAAGACCTTTTCTGTTTGTGGAAACCACAAAAAAGCAGGCAATCTATCTATGCGGTTCCCTATTAAGACTTGATTGAACCATGGAGATAAGAAATGTTGAAACATTCAACCAGGCGGGCTCCTGTTGCATATCCCGTCCTGACTGCGATCGCACGCTTGCCGTCCGTCTGCAGAGGAACGGTTGAATAACAAAGGATAGGCATATCAGCACCTTTCATGTTGATCCATATTTAAATAATAATTAAACAATAATACGCAGTTTTTATATAGCGCTTTATACTCCCGATGGGTGTCTCAAAGCGCTCAGTATTTTTCCTATAAGGTAAGTGGAGTTACGTATTGCGGTATGAGACCTATTCCTTTGCATAGCGCCATGTAATGGTTTATAAGGTGCTGTGGCGCAATATGCAGCCAATCAAACCAGGAACACCGGGGCAAACCCCTTCTCTTTACGATAAGTGCACGTGGTTCTTTTACGTGCATTACACAACACACGGGACCTACGGCTTAACGTCCCATCCGAAGGACCAAGCATGTGGTTAAGTGTCTTGCTTAAGGACACAAGTGTCACGACTGGGATTTGAACCCACACTCTGCTGATCAGAAACACCAGAGCTTGAGTTCGGTGTTCTTATCCGCTCGGCCATGACACGCCACAAATGAGGTGCGCTGGGCCAGCCCTGGGAGGTAGTCCAGGTCTCTTTTGTTAGATAGGGATTAAAACGACCACGGAATCCCGCAGATAGTCCGCAAAATGGAACGCTTTGGGAATACTGACAAGGTCCCTAAGGCAGTGTACACTCTGTAGGCTGAGAAATACACCACATCAACGGAAAGATTTGGCTGAATTTATGCACAACTTATTAATTATTGTATTTTTGCAAAGAAAGGAGTATTGTTCGCTCTCAAACCTTGATACATGTTGGCATCCTCTTGTACTGTCCCGTCGTCAACACGTCCACAGCAACAGGGAGCGAGAAATTTGGCAATCTGAAATTACATAGAGAGAAATTCTCAAACTTTAGAACATCAGTAATGTTTCAAAAACAAATGTGATTTTCAATTGATTGTAACAAAGAAAGTTTTTTTATCGAAAACTTGAATAAAGATTTGGCAAGTTCAAGACCACTGTGAGTTGTTTGTATAGTGTTATTGTTAACTCTCAGAATAGTGTCTTTGAGTAATTTTGTTAACTCACAGAATAAAGTCTTCAAGTATTTTTGTTAACTCACAGAATAAAGTCTTTGAGTATTTTTGTTGACCCACAGAACAAAGATTTTGAACATTTTTGTTACCTCACAGAATGAAGTCTTTGAGTATTTTTGTTACCTCACAGAATGAAGTCTTTCAGTATTTTTGTTAACTCACAGAATGAAGTCTTTGAGTATTTTTGTTACCTCGCAGAATGAAGTCTTTCAGTATTTTTGTTACCTCACAGAATGAAGTCTTTGAGTATTTTTGTTGACTCACAGAACAAAGATTTAGAGTATTTTTGTTAACTCACAGGCTAATAAAGTCTTTCAGTATTTTTGTTAACTCACAGAATAAAGTCTTTGAGAATCTGTGTTAACTCACAGAATAAAGTCATTAAGTTTTGTTAGTTAAAGGCACTGTACACGTTTGGTAATTACTCAAAGTATATATTAGCATAAGAACTGACTTGGTAACGAGCAACAGAGAGCTGTTGATAGTATAAAACATTGTGAGAAACGACTCCCTCTGAAGTAACATAGTTTTTGAGAAAGAGGTAATTTCTCACTAAAAAAATAAAAACTTCTTGCAAGAAGTTTTTATTCCTATCTGAAAGCACATAAAATTGTATAACACGGGTGTTTTTCTTTCATAATTTTCTTGCAACTTCAATGACCAATTGAGCCCAAATTTTCACAGGCTTGTTATTTTATGCATATGTTAGGATACACCAAGTGAGAACACTGGTCTTTGACAATTACCAAACGTGTTCAGTGCCTGTAAGTCAAAGTTACGTTTTTGAGTATTCTTTTTAGGGACCTACCTGGCATGGACGAGATTCTCCCTGGCGATATGAGAAAGCATGTCAGCCGTATCGACAAACAGCAGCGACTGCTGATCCAGAAAGCTGGAAATAGCCTTCATGGAAGAAGAATTACAATCACGAATTATCAAAACAGTTCCACGTAATATCTACAAAGATTTCAGCCCTATCTTCATTTGTCTGTTCATAGTCTGATTGTGTTTCTGTCTAGTCCGGTTGTTCTGCCCATCAAAAAGGCCATTTAACTTGTCTTGTGTTGTTGTATCTTTCCTTTTTCGTGAACAATTTATTTGATTTAAATAAAAAGGAATTCCCTTCCTGTTGGCTTTTCGCGTTTATGCAGGCCTGGAATTACACGGAGGCCATGGCCTCTGTTGCCCCTTGTCTTGGCCTCGGTGCCCCTTCAAAAGTTTCCCATAGACTTAAGATTTTTCCAAAGGATGTGCCCTTAACAAAATGAAAGTGTCCTGAATCTGTTAACCATCTATCTGCCTATAACTACAGGATTTTCCATGGAACACACGATTGCTTGTAATGCCCAACTACGGGAAAAACCTGTGAACTAACAATAAGTTAGTGTCTTTCTTTTACTGATGTTACTATTGGTATCAGGTGGAAAACATGGTAAAATTTGTATCAAATGAAAGACAGGGTGGACCCAAATCCTGGAAGTTTGGCCGAAGCAAACAAAGTCTTTGGAATGTTTTCTACTTGGTGTTTATCTTGGTTTAAAAGCCCTTCTGTGCAATTTGGAGCATTCTATATGGTTTTCTCTTGATATTTTTTGAGAAATAAAAAAATACAAATAAATATCGTCCCGATTTGCTAGCTTGTGCATGTGGAGAACCCTGACAGAGAATTGTGTGCTCTTTTCAATGGTATACAGCTTGTTGGGATATAGTTAATTGCAAGGCAGTAAATAGTGAATTGTTTATTGTAAAGCAGCAATAAGCGGTACATGGGCTTAGGCAGGAGCAGTGCTGATGTACTGTGTAGGCCTGATGCTTTGTTTTTGAAAGGGCAAGGGCACCAAGGCGTTTTCTCCTTGGTAAAGGGCACCTCTATGAGGAAATTGTAAATTTCTATTGGAACATTTCAAGGGCAGAGCTGCCAACATTTGCATCTTGCAATCAGGGAGATTTTGTTCAACAATCAGGGAGATATATAGAATTACATTCAACATAAATAGGGCAAAAGTTTCCCAAATCAGGGAAATGTTCAAATTTGTTACATCAGACCATTGAAAGCTTGGTTTATTTTCAGGGAACTTTCTGCAGAATCAGGGAGAGTTGGCGGCTCTGCAAGGGGCACCAAAGGCAATGTCCAGGGTGCCTCCATGAGGTGTCAGGCCTGACTGAGACCAGTCAGGCAGATATGGGTTAAAAAAAAACAACATGGATTTTGATTAAATTTGAGAATGCTTAGTGCTAAACTTACGGCGCATTTGTCAACTTTGGCAGCACTACTGGCCCACTTCACCAGTGCTAAGAGTCGGACAAAAGACTGTCTTGTACTTCGTGCAAACTTCACAATCTCGATCTTCCTGTTAGGTTTAAAAGTCAGAGTGGAAAGTTAGCAATCAAAGATGGTGATCATGGCTTTGAAACCTCATCTCTCTTGAGTGATTAACTAGGATCCTTCCTCGCTGTAACACTTAAAGGCATCGTACACGTTTGGTAATTACTCAAAATATCTATTATCATAAAAACTTACTTGGTAACAAGCAACGGAGAGCTGTTGATAGTATAAAACATTGTGAGAAACGACTCCCTCTGAAGTAACTTAGTTTTTGAGAAAGAGGTAATTTCTCACTAAAATAATAAAAACTTCTTGCAAGAAGTTTTTATTCCTAACTGAAAGCACACAAATTTGTACAACAAGGGTGTTTTTCCTTTCATCATTTTCTTGCAACTTCGATGACCAATTGAGCCCAAATTTTCACAGGCTTGTTATTTTATGCATATGTTGGGATACACCAAGTGAGAACACTGGTCTTTGACAATTTCCAAACGTGTACGATGCCTTTAACAGAACCCAACATCATATAACTCAACTACACAATACATTAAACTGTTGGAGTCTGATTATAGGCGTATGCCTGTTCCCATGTAATTAATAATAATACTAATAATACTGGGTTCTCATATAGCACTTTATCAAACCCCTAGAGGCATATCAAAGTGCTCCTTACTTGTTTTTCAATGGGATAAGCACAGCTATGTTTTGAATTATGAGACCCATTTATGTACATGTAGCACCTTCTAATGGTTTACAAGGTGCTGCGGCGCATTCAGCAGCCACTGCCAGAAACACCGGAGCAAACCCCTTCTCTTCGCGCCAAGTGTAAATGGGTTCTTTTACGGGCAATGCACAACACACGGGACCTATGGCTTTACGTCCCATCCGAAGGACGAAGCATGTGGTTAAGTGTCTTCCTTAAGGACACAAGTGTCAAGACCAGGGACTCGAACCCACATTCTGCTGATCAGAACACCAGAGCTTGAGTCCAGTGTGCTTAACTGCTCAGCCACGACACGCCATAGTCAGTTTGCATAAAGCATAATCAGTTTGCTAGTGCAGTTCTCAGTCCAACAGATTTTGAAGGGATTGGGTCAATGAACTATAAACCTTCACACTACAGCCATTTTTACCAGTTCTGTTTTCCAAAAAAGCCAATTGCAGATTTGATTTGAATATCGTCTGGTACAATAACTTGCCTAGTCAGAAGTGATCGCTAAAACTTGTAATTCCTCAGACTAGAGACTGTTGCTGTGTCATTGTCACAGGGTTTAGGGCAAGCTTTCGAGTAGTTGGGATACAGCGAATACCCAGACATGATTCTGGTTGAATGCGTATGGCACAATGTTACCAGGCTTAGCCCATCTGGAGGTTGCTATAACAAAAGCTTGCTGAACCATGTGATACATACATGTAATAAGACCGTCTTTAGTTTTGAATGTTCATTAATTAAAGACCAATCAAGTCATTGTACCCACAAAAACTTGCAAAAAGTGCCAGCCTATTTTAACTTCCAAGTCTTGATTTGAACTCTCTTCATTTTAATGGAAGTCCAGGGTTCTCCCCAGGATTTTCAATACTGTTGGGCATTCTAGACCCTAATTTTGGCCACAGCACGCTGGATTGAAACGAGGTCCTCGGAATGTTTTCTACTTGGTGGCTGTCTTGGTTTTAAAAGCCCTACTGTGCCTGGGACATTCTAAATGGTTTTATAATGATGATTTTTGTGAATTTGATCTGAAGTTAAAACAAAATTAAATTATTGCTGTTTTTTTGTTTGCGTATCGGCTGCAATTTGCGCGTGCAAGTTCATCGGCATGCAGTTCATGTGTATCAGCTAGCTTGGCATGGTGAGATCCATGGAGGAAAAGCAAGATATCTGGTCTATTTCATCACCTCTCCATGTCCGTTTTTCTTGGTAGCAGCTCAGACAGCACCGTCAGCTCATGATATGTCTTCTGAGTCAAGAAATCCAAGAGTAAACCCAGGGAGATGCTGTTTGTGCCGCTGGGTGATGACGCCCTCTGACCGGGTACTGGGGTAAGGCTCATCTGGGCTTGTGCCTGGGCTTGGGGCGTTAGGATGGGTGCCATGGCTGGTGTCAAAGAATGGCTGTGACTTTGTAAAGATTTCCAACTTGTAGATTAAGTTGGTTCCATTTGGAGTTATGATCTACCAGCTCTCTGTCTGGAATAAAAATGATAAATAAAAGTTGATTATATAGATCATACTTGCATCCAGATTACGGCACATGGACAACATTGGTAGTTGTCAAAGACCAGTATCTGCACTTTATGTGACCCAACATACATGTATACATATATGAACAATTAATATCAAACCTGTGAAAATTTAAGCTGAAATTAGTCATTGGAATCACAAAAAATAAGTGACAAGGGATGCAATTTCAAATATCAAGTAATACACCACAAGGTTAACTGACTGGGTAAATATAATTTAATTTTGTTGGTGTTTCTTTGTTCACCCCAAACCTAATCTAATCTGATCTATCCCATAACTCTGATGGTCATTGGGGTACCACAAACAAATTTGCAACTGGCTCATCCTGTCCTCTAAGGTTCTTTGTGAATTTTCAAATGCCAAGCCCGTCCATACTACCACCAAGGTGGGGAGAGGACATAAAGTAATTGACAACAGAGTTGTTTTCCCAGTTCTATAAAATTTCTCATTTCCATCGATCAAAATCTTGTATTAATCATGCAGACTTTGCCGTATTCAAATTGTGGCGAATTTCATTTTTGAGAATGGCCAGCTTATATACAAACTTCAAATCCTCAGAAAAGCAAATCTTCTTGGTAAACAAATATCGTTACTATTGTTATTCATTAGGCCAAGTGGAGGCCTGATGCTTCACGGAGGCAATGGAGTCAATTTCCTCCATGCCACTGCCTCCTGGGTGCCCCTCGCCTCGTTGAAATGTTCCAATAATAACAATTTACTACAACTTCCTCATAAGAGTAGCCCCATTATTAGTGCCAAATTCTCTGGACTTCCTCCGATCCTTGGCCTACGCCCACGTACCTCCAGGAGGTGACATTTGTTTTCGAAAAGAAACTCACGTTTTTATGCCGAGATTTTTTCCCCAGTTGTCACTTATTGTAGCTCATTTGTGGACAGCACATTAATTCAAAAAAGAGCTTGCTTGTTTTGGTGTAATTTATGAAGAAAATCGGCGGCGTTACTGACACGGTTTGACTGCCCGGCATCCGCGATTTTGCTAATGCGCTTTGGTCTTGGTGCAAGACGTTTCTCGTTTACCTTTCACGCACAGCGCGGCCAACGACCTGCTCATTCAACTCGCCAATAGCGCGCGGGGGGCAGTTCGTGGGCTAAAATCAGGTGTTCGTGGCGCGCGCTATTGGCGAGTTGAATCAGTTGAATGAGCGGGTCGTCGGCCGCGCTGTGCGTGAAATGTAAACGAGAAACGTCTTGCACCAAGACCATAGCGCATTAGCAAAATCGCGGATGCCGGGCAGTCAAACCGTGTCAGTAACGCCGCCGATTTTCTTCATAAATTACACCAAAATGAGCAAGCTCTTTTTCGAATTAATGTGCTGTCCACAAATGAGCTACAATAAGTGACAACTGGGGAAAAAATCTCGGCATAAAAACGTGAGTTTCTTTTCAAAAACAAATGTCACCTCCTGGAGGTACGTGGGCGTAGGGCCAAGGATCGGAGGAAGTCCAGAGAATTTGGCACTATTAATGGGGCTATCATAAGAGGTGCCCTTTACACAGGAGAAACCACCTTGGTGCCCCTCGTTGAAATGTTCCAACAACAATTTACAATTTCCTCATAAGCTAGAGGTGCCCTTTACACAGGAAAAAAACCACCTTGGTGCCCTTGCCTTCAAGAGCGAAGCAACAGGCCTGCAGGTATTAGGCCTACACTACAGTACTACGGGTACCGGTCAACTCGGTCCGAGGTCAACTCGGTCCGAGTCAACTCGGTCCGAAGTCAACTCGATCTGAAGTCATCTCGGTCCGAAGTCATCTCGGTCCGAAGTCAAGTCGGTCCGAAGTCATCTCGGTCCGAAGTCAACTCGGTCCGAAAAATTAAATAAAGTGTGGTTGACGGGGAAGTGGCGGGACAAATTTATTTCGACCGCTGTAACTCAGAAATTAGTAATAATCACCGTTTAAAAAAGACAACTTTCTGAAATGAAACAAAATGGTAGAAAATGAACTTTCCTTTGCAGTTTGTCTAAGACATTTTTTTTCTTTTGTTTGGTTGAAAATTTCTATTATTATTATGTAGGGGAATTTTACTTGTATTTTTTACATAATATACCTTTTTTTATTATATAATGATAGGCCTAATTAAGTTCAGTTAAATTGGAAAACCAAACATACTATTTGTGGTTCTAAATTTTTATGAAATATTTATCATTAGTATAGATTTGGTATTCTTTATTTTGTAGTATTTATTATTAGAAAGTTTTGTTTATATTACTTTCAATCAAACATTCTCCTTAATTGACTACATTATTTGTTTTATGTGTTTTAATTTACTGAAGTGGAACATTTATCTTCTTGTTTCGGATTAAAAAAAGTCATACACTAACTGCAAAATATTCATTTTTTAAATGCTGATTATTAGGCCCTTTTAATTTACGAGATTATTAGTAAGCATAGGCCATATGCATAGTGCTTAAAAACAATTTCGGACCGAGTTGGCATCGGACCGAGTTGGCTTCGGACCGAGTTAGCATCGGACCGAGTTAACCTCGGACCGAGATGACTTCGGACCGAGTTGACTTCGGACAGAGTTGACTTCGGACCCAGTTGACTCGGACTGAGTTGACTACGGACCGAGTTGACCCATAACCAGTACTACACTACATAACATAGTGAAATTATTAAATAATATTTTTATTTTATTAACATTATTTTTTGGATGGACGAATCTCATTTTCAAAATGTGGTTACATTTTCGAATGTAAATCAAGGAAAACTTGAAAACAAAATATGCCCACTCACACTCCATGAATAAAAAATTCAAAATATGGAACGAGTTCACATGATGATCTGAAAGTTGAACATAATGAACTCTGTCTGTAGGTGTAGACGCTCACACTTTCTTGAGTTGAATGAACATAATCGATTCTTCACAATTTGTTAACTTCCTAATTCTTTTTCATCATAAAATCCTTTCCTTTGTCTTTATAACAACAGCATTCCGGGAATAAACACACACAATTCAACAAGTAGATATTATCACCGTTTCCGGTTGCCACAATATTACCTAAAAGGTGTGAATCACTGGCGAAATCCGACGCATATTTCAGCCGTTCTCATGTTTTGTGCACGATCTCTCTTTCATTTCTGTGTCGCGACGGTCTATAATAAGGTCACCAAAAGAGGGCGTTGCAGCTGTTATCAGACCACTTAGATTACTAATAATTTGTCAACTAATATTATTTTGTCAACAATTCGGTTTTGTTTGTTTATTTCTCTTTTGCTATAATAAGCTCACTTTTCTTAAAAATCAATATTGACTCTACCATCCCTCCAGCCTTGTTTTGGACGTGGACACGAATGGAACCATCAAATTGCTCTTGTATACACATTAAAGGGATTGTATGCTTTTGGTAATTGGAACCCACTGAGCATACTCTATATAATTTCAATCCTATAGTTGTAGATCCCATAAAACTAACCTGTGAAAATTTCATTTCAAAAGGTGGAAGCGTTTTGAGATATTGGAGCGTCCACGCAGGAAGAATAATCTGCTGTCAGTAAGGCTTCTCAGATTCAAATTTGTTAGGATAAAAAGTGATATCTTTTTCCATAACTGCAGTACTTCTAAGTGAAAAGTTTCTAAAAATGCATTATACTATCCAAAGCTTCTTACCATTATTTTTCAGAGTCATTACCAAACGTATACAGACCCTTTAAAGCAAAACTTAACTTGAAGAGTGCATGGTTTCGCACTTATTCCAAATTGTTGGCAGATGCATCTTGAATTAATTAAAAAAAATATTTAGAATTAGAGTTAAAAAAGGTTTTTGATACAAACAATTCTTTCCCTGCCTCTTTTTTTCCTAAACTCATTAAACGAAAACAAAAATTCTTCGGGAAAAATCATAGTATGTCAGCACCAGTCAATATAAAATGCTAACCTTGTTTCTTGTTTCTCTATTCCTTGGCGGTCGTGACTTACACACTTATAAAACACTCAGCGGTATCGACCACACCTCAAGTTTTTAACCTCCGCCGCGCAAAGAGAACTTTGACAGTTTTCATATTTCAGTACTTCCAACTGCATAGCGCTGCATAATTACACAAAGGTATCTATATAAAGCACAACGAAACTATTGTTACCATCTGTCGGGTACCATATGTGACTGTATTCTATTCCTGCTCATTTTTGCTTAGCAGAAAATGTTAAGCATCGATTTCTGCTCAAGCAATGAAACTGGGCACTGATGATGTGTTGCATCGCATCTAGTGTCTGATGATGAACACGTCAATTGCTTTGCTTTTGTTGATTCAAGCCCATCTGTCAGTATGGTTTTGTTGTTATTGTAGGTGATGAATGAATATGGGCTCAAATTAGAATGTAATTTTGGGTTGAACAAAGAAAAATTGACTAGAGCGGGACTTGAACCTGCAACCTCTGGCGCTCTAGCAACTGAGCTATCTAGCCCTAATTATTTCACAGGTAAAACTACTTTAGATTGTTCGTCCTTTTATCAGGAATAAAGAATGCTGATAAACGAGAGTGGAATTTCCTACTTCCCTCACATTTTTTTCTAAGTGAAACATTCATTTTTATTTTGTATAAAATTTATTATTGACAAGGGATCGACGGAAGAAAGTTTTATGAAAAAAAGTTTTCTTGGTATTTTTAGTCAACAGAGGGCGGTATCCATAAGATCTCTTGCTGAACAATCGCCGATTATTTCACTTTTCCTAATTAAACCTGATAAAACCTTACAAATTGTTATTTGTGGCATGGGAAAATTCATAAATAATCGTCATCTTCACACACAAACAAATTTGTGTCAAGTAAAAATTAATTTTATAAGCACTATTTTGATATCTCGTCGGGGAGAGACTGGATTAAAAAGTTAATAACTTAGAGGGTTTTATATTGGCGCGCCTGCTACTGTCTAGCTGCATTTCGTGTTAGTAGTGCACTGCGTCTACCGAACATTCAGAAAAGCAACCGGTCATCACCACCATCTACATGTGTAATTTATCTCCCAGTGACATTCCGACCAGCTGTGTGCCGTAAAGTTGGTGCTGTTTTCTGATACCTTCTGCCAAGTATTTACGCTGATTTTCACCAATTCACCAGTCATGATAATATCCCAGACTGTGATCAAACCGAAAAAGTAAGTCCCTCCAAAGGGATTTGGTGACATTTCGAGCTTGAAATCCGTCCCGGTTTCTGTTGAAAAGGAGAAATTGTGGCACTATGCGAGAATATAAAGTTGTCGTGTTGGGCAGCGGTGGGGTTGGGAAGAGCGCCCTTACCGTGCAGTTCGTCTCGGGGAACTTCGTGGAGAAATACGACCCGACGATCGAGGACTTCTACCGCAAGGCGATTGAAGTCGAAAACACCATGTCTATTCTGGAGATTTTGGACACGGCTGGCACAGAACAGTTTGCTTCCATGCGGGATCTATACATCCGAAATGGCCAGGGTTTTGTCATCGTCTACAGCGTCACAAACAAGCAAAGTTTCGGGGATGTTGTAAATTTACGAGAACAGATTTTGAGGGTCAAGGGGTCAAGCCAAGTGCCCCTGGTCCTGGTGGGAAACAAGGCAGACCTGGAGAAGGAACGACAAGTCCCCACCACAGAGGGAATGTTGCTAGCTAGTAAATGGCAAATCCCATTCTACGAAACCTCCGCAAAAAGTACAATGAACGTGAACGAGGTATTCGCGGAGTGTGTGATGGAGATTATGAGGCTATTGCAGACGGGAAAAAGGAATAAAGAAAAATTGTGTCGAGGGTGCAATTTACTGTGAACGAGAAAAGGTGAGTATTTGATGAAAAGTGTTTGTGAATTGAAATTGATATAATCAACTGTGCGACAAACCAACGTCGGTGCATTGGTTGCGATAATTGTACGACGTGATGCTTCAATTATTACAGAACCCTTCCATGATTATTCCATCTCCAAGCGATGAATTTTTGTTTGTTTTGTGACTTAGGATTATGAACCGGTTCGACGGTGTACACTCTTTAGTTTGTGAAATATTGTAAAAATGTTCCACAGCTTGGACTTTCGACGTAATATCAGATGCAGTGTTTGTAACATTATTAATTATTAAGCTCACATTTTTATTAAAAAAACAAGACCCAATTTCATTAAGCTGATAAGCAGAAGATGGTGCTTAGCAACTTTTTCCTGTAAGCAAAATTAAGCAGGGGACCAGTCACAAACAATATTAATTACATGTGGTGTTTTGGCTGTTGACCTGCTTCAGAGCAAGATACATGAAGTGCTATGCAATTGTGTGTGCTTCGATTAGAAGCTTTGTAAAATTGGGCACAGGAGGTACAGTTAGATATTGTATGATAGTAGAATTGTATGCATTCATGTGTTAGGGCAGATCTATTCCGTCCCAGCTTCGGAATCGTCCTAGCTATTGTTGGGACCGGTCCTAACTTGAGTGTTACACAGTTGGGACGGCCCAACTATAGCTGGGATTGCCTATAGTATTGATAACCGCGATCAGTGGGTGCCTATAAATAGTAATTTTCTATCCTCTCAAGTTTCTCTCAGCTATACTGGGACTCAACGGTGATGCAAAGTAATTCTCACTGCAAAACTTGGAGAACCATCAATTGCCATCACGTACACACAAGTGGGACTTTATCCTTCACCTACAGTGTACTGTACTAGTTGCAACCATCCAATGCAATTTAACAACCTGCAGTGCATGGTGACTGAAAGATCTCTGGATCCCAGCTATAGTTGTGCCGTCCCAACTGTAACACTAAAGTTGGGACCAGTCCCAACTATAGTTGGGACGATTCTGAAGTTGGGACGGGACAGATCTAACTGCTGTCTTCACTCCCTTGACCCTTCAGTATTTTATTGAGCATCCCAACCAGAATCGGAACCCCCCCCCCAGTGGGTCTGCTTCAAGTACAATGTACGTTTCACATTATATAATGTACCGTGTAAATTTGAGTCTCAAGTAATAGGCCTAAGCCACAAGGGAAACTGACTGGATAAATTTTAAAACCATTTTGGGTTGAATTTTTTTTATAAACAAACAGTATGAGTCTCTTCACTAACTTGTTGCTTAGTGAAGTAAATTCCGAAGTCCAATCTGATTCAAGATTTAAATTTAGTAATTTTAAAGTCAACAAAAGATCTTTGACCCAATCTTGTTAACTTTTTGTTTCAAATAATAAAATATTGTTTAAAGGCACTGAACACGTTTGAAAATTGTCAAAGACCAGTGTTCTCACTTGGTGTATCCCAACACATGCATAAAATAAAAAGCCTGTGAAAATTTGGGCTCAATTGGTCATCGAAGTTGCAAGAAAATGATGAAAGAAAAAACACCCTTGTACAAATTTGTGTGCTCTCAGATATAGGAATAAAAAGTTCTTGCAAGAAGTTTTCATTATTTTGGTGAGAAATTACCTTTTTCTCAAAAACTACGTTACTTCAGAGGGAGTCGTTTCCTACAATGTTTTATACTATCAACAGCTCGCCGTTGCTTGTTACCAAGTAAGTTTTTAATGCTAATATTTGTTTTGAGTCATTACCAAGCGTGTACGATACCTTTGAATACAAGTGAAAGTAAATAAAGTAAAACAAAACTTGTTTAAAAAAACATGACAAACTCAAACGGTGATTATGTACACATTAGTGGCATCTAGTTATTTGGCATGTAACTTTCTAGCTGATCAGCTGGTTTCCTCGTTGTTGGTTTCTCAGCTGTCCAGCTGTGAAAAACACAGTTACAAAGACTTGCTGAGCCTTGTTGTTGTTGTTGTTGTTGTTTTTTGGGAAAAACATAAGTTACATACCTGAAACAATTTTCAAATTTACATTATGCAAGAAGAAGTGTGAACATGTGTACGCACCAAGCAGTATGCAAAAGTTGATGAAACTGCCAAAGTTCAATTCAATTGTCAACCAATAAAAGTTCAAGTAGAAATAAATATGACATCAGTTTTTATGTCATAGAAGTTGACTCCATTGTAAACATGAAGAAAAAAAACCTGCATCGCCATTAAATACACATTCCGGCCTGTCAACACAAGCATGACTGAAGCTTGAATTAAACAAGATCTACATGTACTAGGAACAAAAACCAGCAAGAAATAGTTTATTGTCAAAACCACTTTAGTGCATGTCCTTCACAATCCAGGTTTGTGATTCACAACTCTTGACTAATAAAAAAGTGATTCACTCATTTGCAGACAACTGACAAGTAAAACAAGAAAGAAGAAAGTTGGAACCCCTGTAGCAAAACATAACTTTTGTGCTGTGGTGTTTTTTTTCTGGGAGGGTTTTTCGATGAATGACACGATGAGTCAATGAGGTTTGTACAGTCATTGTACAGTGTTGCTTGGTGTTTTCTCTTTAGCTTTGGGGAGGTCATGTCCCCTCTTGACTTCAGGGTGGGTTGGGCCTCAGAGTGAACCTCATTCAAAAGGGTCAGTAAATTGCATCAGTTCAGTGTGTACAGTGATTTCCTATTGGACTTTGCAGAGAGCTTTATTCCCACATGTTATAATACTTACATGTAATTCGTGTTTGGTGTTGGCTACAGGCCAAGATGGGTGTTATGTTTTTACATGAAAAAGAAACTGCATATTATTTGTCTTCATTTTATATTTTTGGTAGGTAGTTTCTGGTTTTCTGAATCGGTTTCTCTTTTGGTGCATTTCACACACACAATTTTATTATATTTTTTTAACAATCGCAAAATCTTGAAAAAAATAATGTCAATTACATGTAGGCATAACCAGTTTGGCCCAACTTTTATAAAGCTGGTAAGCACAAGAAATGTGATTATCATACAAAAGACATGCAGAAAATGTATCTTGCCTGTAGCAGAAACAAGTTACAATGTACCAGCCAAAATGCCTTGCAATCTAAATTGTTGCATCTGGTGCCCTTTCTTTTTGCTAAGCGAAATTAACTTGGTAGGTAACATGTCATTCAGCCTCACAAATGATTGTTATTTTTGACCACATGAGGGTTCTTTCATTGGCAAATTTCCGTGCATCACAGATATAGATTTATCTTATTTTGACTGCCTTTATGGTTTTGTTTGTTTGTATCAGTAGCCAAGTAAATAATAATAATATATCAACAATGAGAAAACAGTTCGTTTTACTTGTTTCGCATCACCACAATTGTTTCCACACACGCACACTGAGAATTTATTCTACATTTTAAATTTAAAACATGGTCTGAAATGATTTTCAAGGAATTGCATACACTTTGGATGAAATTGTGTAAAAAAAAAGATTGCTTTGTTTGTGGTTGCAACTTTAAACCTTAAAAAAATTCAATTTAGAGAAATGAATGGTTTTTAGGTGAAGTTTATTATCACAGGTTTTGCACAATACTGAAAGGCCGGTCACACGTCAGTGGTGTCATGAACAAAATTGTTTGGAATCCTGATTCAATCGAGGTTTGACAAAGACAAAATTTTGTCGTGGGACGTTGAAGGGTCCCAAAGTTTGGACCAAATTGTAGGAACAAATTTACCTAGAGAATTGTAATAGTAGGCCACAATTTTTTAAAAGGAGGTGGAAAAAACGATTGTGAAGTTTGTGTTTAAGATCATTATTACCTAGCTTCAACAGGCCTGGAATTCCATCTTTGAGAGGGCAAGGCCATTTTCATTTTGCAAAGGGCACTGCCACTTCCATTGGAAAATCTTCAAGTCTATGGGAAACTATTAAAGGAGCACCAAGGCCAAGACCGGGGGCAACGGAGGCCATGGCCTCCATGGCCTCCGTGTAATTCCAGGCCTGCTTCAAGTCTTGGTACATGTAGTGGCAAGGCAGCATGCTTTATGTACTTGAGTATACCACACATTGTCTGTTTTGGTAGTACGTACATACATACTTGCATTTAGTTTCGGTCAGGGATTTTCGTTTGTTTGATTATGGTCTTACTGTGACCTTGATACTAGATGTGGAGCATACATAAATAGTGCAAAATGGTGACTGTATCAACTTTGAGTTCTTCCTGTGTGTCTGCGAGATGGCTATATCTGGAGTGTGTGCCTTTGGATGCTGTCTTTCACTACTGCTATTTGATTCAGCCACTATTTATATTAAGCCATTTGCAAGTTAGATTTGAATAAAGTCTGGTACAATGTCTTGCTTAGTCACAAGTTACCACTTTGTTTGAATTCCTCAGACTATAGAGACTGTTGCTATGCCAAATGGTTCGGTGCAAGCTTTTGTATAGCAACCTCCAGATGAGCAAACCCTGGTACCATTGTGCCATACACATTCATTCAAAAGTGTGGACGTTCGCCGTCTCTTATGTTATGCAAAAGCTTTCCCTGAATCCTGTAACCTAGCAACTGTTTCTTTAGTCTGAGGAATTCAAACCTAGGTGGTAACTTGTGACTAAGCAAGTCATTGTACCAGATATTATTCAAATCTAACTCGGCTTGTTTGCATGAAGCATGAAGCAATCAGCTGCTGGGGTTTCCTCTATGCCCCCAAAAAGCTTATGATCGTGGGAGAATTACACAATTAGCGTTTGGGTACAGGAAACTATTTAGTCCCTCCTGAAGACCTCTGGCAGTTTGTGGCCAGAGGCATTGTCTTGAGAACTGAAGTACACAATGGACGGGAAAACGGCATGATGATGTTGATGACATTTATCTGAACTGCATACACTCATTACTGTGCCCGTCTGTGTGGTATTAGTTAGCGTGTGCTTGCACTAAGCGATGCTGGTGCAGTGTTCTGTGAATGATTGAATGCAAATTACAATGCAAAGACACGTAGATCTGTATATTTTGTTATGATTGGACGTTATGATAGTCAAGTGCAAGCCGGGGTCAGGTGGCTGTTGATGATGAAAAAAACCCATTCTGCATGAATGGAATTCAACTGATTTCGTTTTATGAAGCGCCAATGCAAATTACGTGTACAGTACCTCATGAAGAATTCAGGATCTTTGTGTGACTGAAGTGAGATTTGTAATGTTGAAGTGGCAACATGTACCGACTCCTTGGGAATGAGTGGAGGAACTTTGATTGTAGGTCTTGTCTGCCCGGAACGCAAGACATTTTATGTCATTTTCACATGGAAGGTCAATTTACACACCAACAAGGTCTGGGCCCAATTTTATGGCATTGCTTACCGAGGAATTCTGCGTGTACAACCCATAGAATGCTGTGCTTTACAGGGTGCAATAAGCGCAGAATTCTGTTCCATGAAATTGGACCCGGATTAATGTGTGCCGGAGGTTGCAGGTTCAAGTCTTGTCTAGTCATTTTTGTTCAACCCAAAACGATTTAGCATTCACCCAGGGAGTTTCCCTTGTGGTTTATTACTTGAATTTTAATCACTGATACTACATGACATTCAGGGAACGATTTCGTCCAGTAGTTTTGCATCTATTGCAAAATATTTAAACTGAACTTGTTGTGTACACACTGAATGCTGGTATTGAGTAGCAAATGATGATTTTTGAGTAACAAACATTTTGTGTACCATTTTGCTATGCTATACAGGGTTTCCCCTAAAGGTTTTCAGTGACTGGTCGTCTGGACCAGTTAGCTTTTCATTTCACTAGTCCGTCAGCTTTTTTGCTAGTCCATATTACATACTAAATAGGGATGCTTTTTAACACTGAACCAGCCAGCATGACCACTTTAGAGTAAAGTTTGGCTGGTGTTTTAACCGGCATTTGGCAAGCGGACCATCATTCACTGACGTTCCTTCAAACTTTCAGTCTACAAACTTCTCATAAACCAGTCATGTAGTAATCTCCTTCTCATCCATTGAGAACTGAGTAACTGTCCATTAGCATCGACCTACATGTCTTAATCATTTCCCTTGATTGCCCGTTCCTGAATTCCTGATCAATTTTTCATCCTTTGAGATCAGACAGCTGAAAAGAGAGCGGTAATCTTACCCCCATTGTGTTAATCATCCCATTGGTGGTTGTATTGTTTGCGGACAATGGGTCGGTCCTGCTAAAGAGGGGGCGATGGCTTGTATGTGAACAATGGAACAGTTGCTGCTATGTTTGTGATTCAAGGAAGCACCTTGAGATACAAATGTACAGAATATATGTATTGCACGTAGAATGTACATGTATTGCTTTAGAGGACATCAGGTATTTTACCTCTTTGGATTTGGATACAGTACATGTATTTATTACATGTAATCAGGGGCCCAATTTCATAGAGCTGCTTTAAAAGCAGAAAATATTGCTTAACAATTGTTTGCTTAGCGGAAATGAGCAGGATACCAGTCAAAAATTGTACATGAGACATGGTATTTTGGTTGGTAACATTATTCTAGTAAGCATAATTTTGTTGTGCTAAGTTACTTTTTGTGCTTTTAAAGCAGCTAGTTATGAAATTTGGCCCTGATCAACACAGTGCATGCAGTGTCTACAGCAGATGCCCAACTGGCTTCGGCTATGGCTGCTGCTTTGGCTGTGGCTATGCTGTGGCTAGTGATCTAGCCAATAAATTAAGTAGTTTCTGGAAGACACAAAGAAAGTGTTTTCCGAACGTTCTAAAATGTGTCTACCATTTTATAACGAGTGTAAAGTGCAAGGCGGATCATCAGACAAAAATTACTGTTCGATCTCAAAACAAATTTTTCTTATCGGATTGTCTGGAAGTTTATTGTGACCAGCACTTTGGAAAGCAGACAGACTGATTAACCAATAATGCGTGCAAGGATCTCTGTGCTCCAGAGAATTCTTGCAATTTGAGTTTGAACTTGCAGTGTAGACGTTGAACACTGAGGTATAGCTAAGTGGATTAATGTCTGGATGGATAGCCAGAGCAACAGTGCTCACTCTATGTACACATACGTACAGATATATTAAGCATGTGATTTCTCAGGATTTTTTTCTGATGTCATCATTTTGTAAACAATCTTGATCCTTCAAAATTTTCTTGAAAGAGAAGTGAAGCAGTCACAAAAGAAAAACAAAAAAACAGTCCACATTGTGTCCGAATCTGTTGCTTATTGTATTTCTGCCTCTGGTCTGGTGATGCACAGTCTGAAAACCTCCTGGATTTGTAACCTTGGGGGGGGGAACTAGGCTCAGGAATTTCCACATTTGCCAAGCCTCATCCCTGGCGTGTATACATGTGTCAAGGCTTCAACTTTGTTAGGGTCAGAGCAATTTCCCCTCTTTGAGTTGCTCTGTCTGCATTAGGAAGATCTATACATTAGCAATTCCTACAGGGGTAGTATGACATCATGGTAAAGGCAAGGGGCATCAGACTGTCATTGGTTAAGTGGGGGCCTTATTCACACACATCCATGAAGTGCAGGCTTGATAATTCATCTCTTGAATGAGCAGTGGGCAAGCCCACGAGCTACCCTTTGAAAAATCACAAAGTGCTGATCTTTAGGGGTCATGTGGGGGGGGGCACCGAGGCCATCGCCTCTGTTTCTCCTCATTGGAATTCCAGCCCTACACATAAGTTGAATTCATCTTGTCCACAGATGTACTTGAGTGATTTTTGATATCAAATAGAAGATTGAAATGAAGTGTTCTTTTTGAAAGGTAAAGTCACATGTGAAAGTTTCAGCTGAAGAAACCAGCAAAAAACTGTCACGGTATTTTCACAAAAACGCTGAATTATCCACGTTCAGTGACATTCTGCGGGTATCAACCGCGTCTCTGGCCGCAGCATTCGCGAACAGAAACCTACCCTCAGAAATCTGAGAAACGATTCATACATGAGTTGTTTCTCAGTATTCAAAGGTTTTCGGGTGAAAAATTGCCCAAACCATATTACTTTGAAGGGAATCCTTTCTTAAAGTAGTTTACTATCAACAGCTGGACAGTGCTTCTCACCAAGTAAGTTCTTATGGTCATTAATTTTTGGAGTATTTACCAATCTATGACCCTGCCTTTAAATTCACTGCAAAATTTGTGACATTTGCGAGTGTTGAATCCTCAAAACCTAGGACTAATATTGGATCAGCCCAAGTCATGGCCTTGACCGTGGGATCTCTGCTCCCAAGCTGTTCAACCCTGAATAAACCACAAGCTTCATCCTGATGGACAGACTGGTACCCCCACCCTAACCACAATGTGGTCACTAGAGAGTCATGTATAGTCTGGTACCCTGTTGAATCAACATTGAGAGCTCATTAATCCGTGTGCCTCCAAGCAACTGATGACTTATGCCGTATCCGCATTGGCAGATTTATCTCTGGCTAAACTGTTGCTAAGGGTGTTGCTAAGGACGTCCAATACTTCAACGCATGATGACGTGACGATCCAGCTGTAGCCGTAGCCACAAATTCGGACACGGCTTTACAGTTTACCATCCTACATGCAGTTACTGACCAATCACCAATCCTGTTGGGCAGTCATTTGAGGGATTCATTGAGAAGGATTTATTGTGTGAAGCATCAAGGCCCCCGCTGCCGAACCATACCAGAAACACCGGGCAAGCCCCTTCTGGGCTCTGGGCTCTGGGTTCTGGGCTCTGGGTTCTGGGTTCTGGGCTCTGGGCTCTGGGTTCTGGGTTCTGGGTTCTGGGTTCTGGGTGCTGGGCTCTGGGCTCTGGGCTCTGGGTTCTGGGTTCTGGGCTCTGGGCTCTGGGCTCTGGGCTCTGGGTTCTGGGTTCTGGGTTCTGGGCTCTGGGCTCTGGGCTCTGGGCTCTGGGCTCTGGGTTCTGGGTTCTGGGTTCTGGGTTCTGGGCTCTGGGCTCTGGGTTCTGGGTTCTGGGTTCTGGGTTCTGTTATGTGCTTTACATAACACACAGGACCTACGGCTTTACGTCCCATCCAAAGGATGAAGCAATTATGGTTAAATGCCTTGCTGAAGGACCACACGTGCCACGACCGGGATTCGAACCCACTCTCTACTCTCCACAACACCAGAACTTAAGGTTGAACTGAACTATACTGTTCGGCCACAACACTCCACAAATGCCACTACAAATTGCATTCAATGATATGAGAAGAAAATTATGCTTAGTGGACAAAATTGCAGGGCACCAGCCACAACAATATGAGTTACTTGGCATGTTGAATGGAAGCATGTTTCTGCTAAGCAAGATCTTTCTGTACTAGGTAGATTTTTGTGCTTTAACAGAGCTCTATTATGGAGTTTGGGGCCATGATTAAAATACAATTTTTTTCTCGTGCTCAGAATAATTTGCGCTCAACAGCACTTTGAGAATGGCCCCCATGTGGTTAGGGTTTTTTGTAGGTTGTTATCGAATCAAGTTCATGTGGCCCGACATTATTGTCGTTAGCACTGCCAACTCCCACAGCTTGTGAGTTCAATCCGGAAAACCACAGGCGGCACAGGTGGGTACCCCTGTCCCTCAACTTCCTGCCACTGTAGACCTTTTTATCGGGCTGCGGCCGGCCATGTTTGTCAGATCCCCAGAGTTCAAAAGGTGCTGATTAGTCCACGCCCATTAAAGGGGCCCAGTCTAAATTCCCTCCATGCCTCGATTTGGTTCAGCAGTGACTGGAGCAGCGCCTAAAATCAAATTGACATCCTACAAAGTGTATTTAAAAGGTTCAAATGTTCATCTCCAACCCCCCCCCCCCCACGCCACTGTTTGACCGTTCCTCGACAGAAGTTAAGTTTCTGTGTTTAGGAGATTTGTAAGTTATTGGTGTATGTTCAGCTAGCCTGGGCCCAAATTTGCTTAGCAAAAAAACGTCAGAGCAGTAGAGCACCATATGCATTTTGGTCGTAGAGCTGCTTAAGCCGAACATTTTTCATTCAAACAATTTTCTGCTAAGCTAGTAACCTTAATTTGGTGAGCAAAACTGTTTTGTGTTTAAGCAATTGTTTGTTCTTAAAGGGAGGGTATTTAGATTGGTAATTACTCCAAAAATTAATCGCCATAAAAACTTATTTGGAAAGAAGCACTGCAGCTTTTAACAATGTATAACCTTTTGAGAAACGATTCCCTTCCAAGGAATGTGGTTTTAGAGAAAGGGATTCAAAACAATTTCAATCTGAGAAACATTTCATGCATCAAATCTTTCTCAGATTGTGTATTCCAATTATTGATTATTCTTCCTGCGTGGACATAACCGCTCCAGATTTCCAGCGGTATCTCAAAAACTCTTCCACTTTTTGAAATGAAGTTTTCTTTAATTGTAACATTTATGATTAAAACAATCAAATGGTTCCATAAACCAAAGGTATACTGTGCCTTAAAGCAGCCCTATGAAATTGGACTCTGGTTCTTCTAAACAAATTTGTGTTTTCACCAGACGACGAAAAATGTGCAACTGTACACACAATCTACACGGTACATACTTTTTACACGAATCATAATGACATGGTCAAATATTTAGTGATGCCTTCCCTTGGTTCCATCCCCTTGACACGGGTTCACATTCCACTGAGGTCAACCTGGGAATGGGTTTTAAAAAGTCAGTTGACTTGTCTTCAGTGATTAGGACAACTGGCCTGGTATCACAATCCCTTGAGACTGGCGACTGACCTGCAACCAGATAGTAGAATGTGATATGAAGGCCAGGATCCAATTTCTGAAGAGCTGAATTTCTGAATTTTTAAAAGCAGGAAATATCGCTATAGTAGATCTTACTGCTAAGCACAAATTTTCCCAGGGGACCAGTCACAAATCATAATGCACCTATATCTTGTTTGGCTGGTAACGTTTCCCTGCTAATAAGCAACATATTTCAGTGCTTAACGATCTTGTGTGCTCCAGAGTCTATGAAATTCCCCCCTGAATTGAAGAAGTTAATCAATTGTAGTTCAACAAATGTTACAGAATTGATTTACTGAACTTTACACATACTGTTGTTATTTAATTTCTGTAGATTAGTTTGGCTTCGAGAATTTGAAATACATCCCCTCACAAACACAGAGATTCGGTTCGGAGAGTTGTTTTCTTGTAATCAAGAATTGATTGGATTTTTTGCTCTGCTGTTACTGTTCAGGCACGTGGATAAAATTTGTACTCCGATGCAAATTTACTACAGTTGCTCATGGTTAAAGAGAACTTCTTGCAAAAGGGGATTTATAAGAACTCTTCATGTGGATTATCAAGCTCTTTGCATATAAAATAATGAACGCTGCCGCACACAAAAAGCGGTATTACTTTCCCAGGGAGTAAGATCATGTCCTAAACAACACGGACGTTGATTTGACATTTGCAGCTGCAGCCCCAAGCATAGCCTGTACGGGTGTGAACGTGTGATGCATAGAGCTATATTGCTTATGGCGACAGTAAGCATCTTAAACGAGAGTCACGACTTTGAAGATCAGGGCTGCTTGGTACTCCGAACGGCGGCGGTTTTTACCAGAAAACACTTTCAAGCTATGCATATCAAAGATTCAGCGTCCTTGTTACACTCATCGATGGTGTTGACACCCCCCCTTCTCCCGGAGGGTCAGAAAAACATCAGTCGGGGATGGACATCATTTCAGAATCTTCAATTTAAAAACCTTGAAGGCAGGGATACTTTATACAGATTCAGATCCCTTATCTTCGTGACGGCAGATTCTTTCGATCCTTGTTAACTCCAAATTTGCGTCCTCCGAGCAACAACTCTCTGCGTAAACATCAGTAAGGTTTAACCCAGTGAGCTGACTGCGATTTGGCAGGACTTCTTCTTGATTTTCAGGAGTTTTATCAGAGGTTGAACTTTGAACTTGAAGATGTTAGGCCGTGTCCGAATTGGTGGCTGCAGCTGTTGCTGAGGGCTGCCTATGCTTCAACGCATGTTGATGTGGCAATCTAGCCATAGCCATAGCCAATTTGAACAAGGCTTTCACTTGCCGCTTGCCTCTAGTTTTCCATTTGTAGTGTTATTGTCTGTGAATCCATCATTGTAACACCCTGGACGTTCAGGCGATTTTATCTCTAGACCAAAAGGAGACTGCTACCCAGTTTCAGGATGTTGTCATGGGTCTTCCTTATGCCTTTGAACTTTCTTGAAAATGTGAACTTGTGTCTGAACTTCTAGTCTCCCATTTTTAGTGATGTAGAGAGTCTGTGAACCCATTACTGTACCACCCTGGACGTTCAGGGGGTTAGTCTACAGGATATTTCACTTGTTTACAACAATAAATTATAATTTAATAACTCAATAATAAACAAGGTTATTATGAAGCGCACTATAAAATAGATGGCGCTTGACAATCACACCCCTGTTACATGTATACTGCCACCTGGGGCCAACTAGGAGCTGCTTAAGCAGAAAATATTGCTTAAAAATTTCCTGCTCAGCAAAATAAGCAGGATTCCAGCCACAGATTGTATGTGATATGGTATTTTGGCTGGTATCCTTATTCTGGTAAGCATAATTTTGTTGTGCTAAGCTACTTTTTGTGCTTAAGCAGAAAATATTGCTCAAAACATTTCTGCTAAGCGCAGTTTACAATGTAGCAGGAAACCAGTCACAAATTGTACATGCTTTTGTCTGGTAACCTAATTCCAGTAACCAAAATTGTTTTGTGCTTGAGCTACTTTTTGTGCTTAAAAGCAGGTCTATAAAACTGGCCCCTGGACTCTTTTAGGTCAACTATTGATTACAGACTAAGTGGTTTTCCCTCGTCCACATTTAGAACAATAAATTATGAATCATGATCTGATTGCTTTAAAGCGTTTGTTAGAACAACACGGTGCAAAAAAACAGCCGACACATCTCAGGAATATACCTTCCGCCGGTTTGTCTAGTAATTGGCTCTGATACGATGCTGATAACGATCCGACCTAATAAAGCCAGAAGGTTTCGCTTCAGACTGTTCTGATGAAAGGTATCATATTTCCTGTCTCCTTGTTCACCCCGCTGTCATTTTTTTTCATCTTCTTTTCTCTCGGTCGGTCGAGCTCGTGTTCGTGTCCTTGTCGTCTTTTGGTCAAACATGTGTGCTTGAATTTCCCTCGGGTTTTCAGGTGTTCATATAGAGAAGTTGTGAAGAATTGGTGTAAGGAAACATAAAATGTCAATTTAGTTAATTGGCAATTTTTAATATAAAACAGCTTGAGATAAAAATTTGTCAATTAGCAATTGTCCCGTAAACCCAAACACCAAGAGAACAAAACATAGATGATTGTTTTCTTACTGTAGTAAAGGGCTATACAATTTTTCTGATAAAAAAGGGGTCCTGAAACGGTGCCAGCTCTGCAGCATGTGGGTCTTAAAGTAACCTGTGATTGTGAGGAAATGTTCAGTTTCAGATGGAGGAGGACAAGCCTAATAAGGAAAAAAACAGCTGCGTTGAGACTGAAAATCCAGTCCACATGCTAGGCCCTGGTCTGAGATGGGGATTTGAATATGGGGTCCACAGAGGTACATTGTAGGGTAGGATGCCACCAACCTAGGCCTGGATTCCATCTTTGAGTGGGCAAAGCTGTTTTCTTTTTGCATAGGAGAAGTCCATCGGAAAATCTTAAAGTCTTAGGGAACCTTTTGAAGGGGTATCAAGGCCAAGACCAGGGCAACAGAGGCCATGCCCTCCATAGCCTGTGTTATTCCAGGCCTGAAACCAATCGAGACCGATTTCTACATAATGTCGTCCTCACCATGAAAAGACAAATTGCATGTTTACATAACAAGATGACCTTTAAAGTATTCTACAATACTCAGGCCTGGAATTTCAACTTTGAAAGGGGCAAGGTCATTTTCATTTTGCAAAGGGCACTTCCATTGGAAAATCTTGAATTCTATGGGAAACTTTTAAAGGGGCACCAAGGCCAAGACCAGGGGCAACAGAGGCCATGGCCTGTGTATGGCCTGGAACCAAGCCAGCCTGATACCTGATTTCAGTCTTGAAAAGACAAATTGCATGTTTACAAAACAAGATGACTGTTAAAGTATTCTACTAATGCACTCAGGCATGGAGTTTCAACTTTGAAAGGGGCAAGGCCATTTTCATTCTATGGGAAACTTTTAAAGGGGCACCAAGGCCAAGACCAGGGGCAACAGAGGCCATGGCCTGTGTATAATTCCAGGCCTGGAACCTGATTTCAGTCTTGACCATGAACAGACAAATTGCATGTTTACAAAACAAGATGACTGTAAAGTTTATTCTACCATACTGAAGTCTGAGTTACTGCTACATGTGTGTCCTGCCAAACTTGAACCCTAGGTGTTCAGATTAACGCAACCACGTCTGCACATAAAGACTTTCCATTAGTGCCGTCAATAGTGTCCCTATCCAGCCCCCAGGGAGGGATTTACCGGGGTAGAATTGCTTAATTGTATTTCCCTCTTTTTCTCCGAGGGTGTAAAGAAGAACAACAAAAAATACCTTCATTGTTCAAAAAAAAGGTCACAGTGGTAGTGGTGCTGAGTTGATAAAGCAGAAACATTTCCCAAATGGTTTTAATTGAAAAAGTCTTCAAGAATTTAGTTCAGAGGGTTGCGATGTTTTTAAAAATGTACATTTAGACTAATAGTCGGTGAATGTCTCTAAACATTCCGAAGGCAACCATTCATGTACTGATATTTGATTTTACTTACAGGCCTTGCGCTTTTAAAGCTTTTTGAAAAGTAGCCCACCGGGCCAGTAAACTGTGCTTTTTACCTGCCACCTGGGAACTATTATTAGCCAAGATTTGTAACATGTGTTGTCATAACTTTAACCATTAGGTAGAGATCGTAACCAGTTTATTGGTCAGATAAAGTTACATTCACACACTCAAAAGAAAACACTAAAACATTTTGTTGTATTACTCATGTTAAAAAAAAAGAAGGGACATTTTAATTATATGTTGCACACTTTTCAGTAGCCCACAGGGACAGGGCGAGTTGAGAAGTGGTAGTTACTGGCCTACAGAAGTCAGGAAAAAGTGCAGCATCTCACCGGCACTTTTTCACTCATATTATGATGAAAAAGGTTTCTTATCCGCCCAAAGAAGCTCACTTTTTTGTGCCATTGTGATTGACAAAGTGGCTGTTGGATTCAGCATCTTTTCCGTGAAGTCTTTTCATTCTACATTTACTCCAATAAAGCCATTTGCGATTTAGATCTGAATAATGTCTGGTACCATGACTTGCTTTAGTCACAGATTATGCTGAAATTTTTATTTCTCAGACTAGAGACAGTTGCTAATGCTATGTCACATGATTCTGGGCAAGCTTTTCATAGTTACAATAGAGATGGTGGAAATCCTTACGCAATTCTGAATGAATGTGTATGGCACAATGGTACCAGGGTTTGCCCTGAACCATATGAAGTAGTCAACACTGTCTTTGAACACCCAGCAGGGTGGATATGTGCGCATTACAAGTCTTATTATTATTATTATTTATTATTATCTTTAGTCAGGGAAACTCAAGTTTAAGCATTTGCTTGTGACTAAGAAAGTCGGTGTATCAAACACTGAACGTTAACTCTTAATGGCCGATTCAAATCAATGATTTCAAACTGAGGCTTGAATGACAAAATAGTCTGTGTCCATTTTGGTACGATAATAATCAGTTTCATTGTTAAGCTTGCACACAGGGGACATGACAATGGAAGCGTGATCAACCCTTTATACAGTTTCTTCCCTTGTAACATAAATATGCTGAATGTTATTTTTCTTAGTAATTCTATGAGTTTCAACCCTGGGGCTGGTCATTTAACAAAACGCCAGCCGCTTTATATCAACTGTGTACCCAAACGTGAACTAAGCGAAGAAAAAAACAAAAAACAACCCACAACCTTGTTATTGTCCCCCTCCTTGTTACCCACTGGTGCCCCACCATAACAAACCACAAAACAATGAGTAGCGGTCTGCCCGGTGATTCCTAACCTTTCAATAATCGGCCTAATGGGTATTATTTGGCATTTTGTGAAAAGGCGACCATCCTGCCAATGTTTGCGGTAATCTGCCCCGTCTTTGTGGCATAGTTGACACGAGGTGGACATTTTAATCCGGCATTAGCAACAAAGAAAGTCGGAATTTCAAAATCCTTGCAAAAGAAAATACATTCTCTGGGTATTTTTTTTTTCTAATCGAAAGAGAAGTGGTAAGGATAGGTTGGGTGGAAGTAATGGTAGCATTTTGGAAGTTATTGACAAATAAAGAAAGTTTGTAAATTGTGAAATGTTTGTCTGGGTGTGTTTTTGTGTGTGTGTTCAATCCTTGAAGTTTTTACAAGAGCAGTTTTTCAAAAGGCTTCATTTAAAATATGTTTTTTTAGAATGAAATAATTATTCATCAATTTCATAATACAGTTTTCTTTTTACCATTATTTGAAGTATTTTGTTAAGGGTTCTCCCAAGGATTTTTCAAAACTTTGAGCATTTTGGACTCACATTTTGGAAGTTTGGCCTAAGCACGCTGAATTGAAAGGAGGTCTTTTAAATGTTTTCTACTTGGTGTTTATCATGGTTATAAAAGCCCTACTGTGCAATCGTGGGCATTATAAGTGGTGTTATCTTGATGATTTTTATGAATTTGACCTGAAGTAAGAAAAACAAAACAAATATATTATTTTCAGTTTTGCATATTCGGTTCAATTTGCGCAGACCAGCCTGCAATTTGCACATATTGGCCTAGTAATACCCAACAAATACAATTAGCTTGAGCATGGGAAGATTGGCAGCTCTTCAAGAACCCTGTGTTGTTGTTAACATGTTTAAATGTAGAAATCATTGAAATAGTTTTGTTAACCCAACTCCAATTCCAAACTGCACACAACAGTAGCCATTTACATTGCTACTTTGTATTACATTGCATATCCTCTTGAAAATACACTACAGCATACAATACACGTTGTATGTACATGCAATTGTATACAATAGCAACATTACATTTATACTTTGTATCACAGAGTATTACATTGTATAAGTTTAGTTTCCAGAGAGGATGTTTATGTCACCAGTTGACCTACATTCTACTGTACTGTACTGACATTTATCTGATTGTCCATTTTTAAAAGTACCACTATTTAGGGTATTTATTTTTGTAGTACAATGTACATCAACATTTCCCTTCTGTAAAAGTGTAGTCCTTTGTTCATGTACAGCCATCATGTATTTTCCCCCCATTCATTAAATGTTACCTTATTAGGGCTGGGCGGAAGAAACAGATGGGTACTGATTTGTTCCATAAGACTAGACTTCATCTGGTTTCATGTTGAGGGCCATGGCTTTGGCTACGGCTATAAGCAAATCACTGGAAAAGCTCCATTAACTGTAAGCCACAGCCATAACCAAGCCAATTTCTAAAAAACTCAACAAATTTAACTGCTAAGCCATAAAAGAAAACAAACAAGTAGCAAGGAACCAGTTACAATATGTTTTAACTACATGATATTTTGGCTGGTAACTCACTTCTGCTTGGCAAGTTTTTCTCTGTGCTTATTTTTTTTTAATTTTAGCTGAATAGCTTTATGATGTCTGGCTGCAGGCCTGATACTTAATGGAGGCAATCACCCTTGTGCCCCTGGCTATTGCCATTGGTACCCTTTGAAATGTCCCGGTAGAAATTTACATTACCCTCGGAGAAGCGCCCTTTACTAAGGAAGACTGCCTTGCCCTTTCAAGACTGTGCTCATCTCACAATTGAGACTGAGATTTGTAATTAGTGATCATTGCTTCCAGGGAACAACCAAGATGTTGGCCGATGTGGTTAGAATACCAAATTCCTGTCTGCTTGATATCATCATTTTGGTCTTAAGTGCCTTCTTTATTAACCCTTGAGAGACCATTCATTTCTGTACAATCATCACCCTGTGCCCAGACATGGCAAAGTCTGTTGATTTTTGACTCATTTTGTTTTGTATAGGAAGAATGACTGGGAAACCAATAAAATAAACTTAAGTATAATGGTTTTGTTTTTTAATTGTAGATTCTATGTCAACATGGGAATCATTGGGAAAATGTCAATTCAGAACATAACTTTTACTTAAAGGTATTGTACACTTTTGGTAACAGCTCAAAATCAGTGTCCACATTTTATGTGATTCAACATATGCATGAACAAACAAACCTGTGAAAGTTTGAGCTCAATTGGTCATTGAGGTTACGAGAAATAGTGAAAAGAGACCTTATGTGTTTTCTGTTTTTTCAAAATATCGCGCATGATAAAAACTATTGTTTTACTCATTTCTCAGAAACGATAGCATTTTAGGCAAAAATATTTTAAGGAACCCTTTCAATGATTACTTACTTTAAATCATGTAAGTTGGTGTGAATCTGTGAACATTTGTGTTTTTCGATCTTACCAATAGTGTACAGGGCCTTTAATGGACCTTTTTGTTTGTTTGGAAGGTGGTCAAGTCTTGAGGCCATTTACGGCTGCTTTGGGCATTTTTGTAAAAGCTGCTCATGTCCGCTGTGGTCTCTAAAAGGTTATATATGCTAGGTCTGATTTTGGCTGATGTGACCCGAAAATTTAGATTTGGTTTTTAAATAGCTATTTGTATAGGCTTTAGAAGCTTTCATGGAAGGCATTAAACAAAAAAAAAAGGCTAGTGGTTACTGGTAGTTATTTAAAAACTAAAAATGAATTATTGTCAGGATCCCAACATTAATTCACGTCCATCAGTCATGTAGAAACAATTTTGCATTCAATTGTATTCTATGCATTGTCCGTGGCATATGAGAAAGTTTTTGTCTGTTTGTTTTGAAATGGCATCATCTGTCAAAATTCGCTCATAGAATTTTTTTTTGAAAATACAAAAATAAAAGAACTGTTTAAAATTGCCATTTCGTTTGGCCAGATCCTGTGGCCCCGGTTTCAGTGCTATATATGTCTGTTAAGATTCCTTTAAGGTCATATTTTTATTGCCAGATAAATTACAGCGACCCAATTAAACCAGAATGGCAGAGAAATTTATATGGCGGCTTTTGGAGTGACTAAACTATGAACGTCATTTTATAGAAACATTCATTGTTTCCAGCAACTCGGCTCCTCGGCCCTTAATTAAGTTGCCGTTTATTGTTTTAAGATTTGACTAAATCCATTCAAAGATAGAGTTGATGGTAGTTCTGGAGTTCAGTCATGTGAAGGTTATTTAAGTCTGTTATTTCAGTAGTTCTTTTTTTCCTTTTCTCTTCTGCTGGACCCATTGTTCATGCAGGAGGTCAGATACTACCAGCATATTGCTGTCTAGTGACTAATCTTGTCAGCAATTGCTGGTGGAGATAAGAGTTGGTCAAATTTGGGTAATTTTTTTTATCAAGGTATTTTACAAACGACTGTAAACACCAAACAGACTGTGTAATGTATGTGTGATTGTGTGTACTTGTGTGATTGTGTGTACAGGTGTTGAAGTTACATGTACATCATGTAGGCCCCTATATGGTTTACTACACATAGATGTAATGTTATTGTTTACTCATACATATGCATTTGATTGCCCATAAGATGTGCACTTGTTACCATATTTAGTATTCTTAAGTACTATTCTTAAGTAAATTTTGTGTAAACTTTTGCTACTGTATGCTGTTCACTGCTTTATTTGTTTTTCCTTTTTTTTCCCCGGCAGTGGGTGGGGGGGGGGGCTGGGGCGGTTAAGCCACACTTCAAATTCAATACAAAAATTTAAACAAAGAGTCCGTGAAACAAAGACTATCTCTGTGTTTAAGAAAACTCTGCAGAAATCTCACTAAATATTTATAATAATAATTAAACAAATTATAATAACAGTTATTTATAAAGCGTAATAATTGCCGTAAAATGTTATGTATAATACAAACAATTCTTGATGAGACAATGACAGAAAATTTTGTTTCAAAGTCTGTTTAGACATGTTCTCTATCTATGTAGGCAAGTAAACTTGTTTATCCACAATTCAACCCCCCCCCCCAACCACAAAAACAAAAACAAAACCACAAGATTTTGTTTTTCTAAGGTTAAGTATCTCAATTTATTGCTCATTACTATTGTAAACGCTGTGATATAGTTATACTATGAATAGCGTACCTAAATGCATAATAATAAATAATAAATAAATAATAGAGTTTCAAAACCTTTTTTTTATCCATGTGTTCTTTAAAACTGACAGTGACAGATTTTTATGGATTTTTTCAAAACTCTTTGACGCAATATTCTCATAGGAACCCGCTTTTTGCACTTGCCACCGTTAAAAGTCAAACCACACGCCTAAGCCCCCAAGTTGCTAAATGAGTGCGGATTAATTTATAAATTTATTAATCCTGGACCAGCACAACCGCTGAGCACCACGCTTCATTTCTCGCTCTCTGAGTGGAGAAACGGACGCTTCATTACCGTATCGGAAAGGAATGCGTCTAATGCACCGTAAACCGGACCGGCCAGTGAAGAGTGGAATTTCATTAAGAGTTTTTTTTTATTGGGGGGGGGGGGGAGGGCTGTATGGTGATCCACCATGTCAGGGTTTCTTGCTGGGCCAACATCTGCACTGAACAATAGAGGCAGCTGATCGACAGTGTCGTAACTAATTTTTTAAAATTTTATAGATTTTTGAGTGGGGAGAAATTAAAAGATGTGGAGCGTTCACAGGTCCTGGACAGTTTTTATGAATTAAGAAATCGCTTGACATAATTGTTGTGTGTTGGTTGAACAATTTAGGAATTGTAGAGCATGTACTTTATTTTAATGTGGATGTGAATTTTTTTCTTGTTTTAGAATTTGGTAATAAATAATATTGATATATATTGGAAATGAGGAGGACCAGGCCACTTTAAACTCATTTACGCCATTTGTTTGTTTGGTTTTTGTTATCTAACTAAAGTTTTAAACTTGCTTTTTAAAGATTCAGGTGTTGCGTAGAGTATTTTACATGTAGGTTCATATTTATAAATGAACACAAAGTAACTTCTTTTGCTTGTACTAAGTTATCGCTTACATGTACCATAGAAAATGAAGTGTTGAAACTGAAAGATGGCGTTCACCTCGAAACAAAAATGGAAAGTTCTGCGTACAATTCCCCTCACGAGCACAACTCTGTGTTCAAATCACGCAGTGTGCAAAACCTGTTCAAATAACCGTATTGCATTGTATTTATACAATTGAGATGCTCTAATGTTCAATGCAATAAACAAAATGACAGGAGAAGAACATTGTACATTAAGTACATGTACATGTACAATAAACAAATCTAGCAAATTACTTTACAGTGTATTTGTACATTGGGCATAAGTGTGTGCAGAGCACTTGACTAGGGACCAGATACCATTTTAATGTTCTTGACTTTGGTAAAGTGCAGTGATAAAATACCGGCCGCGTCATTTGTCCATGATTGATGTTGGCATTCTTTGTTTTCGTTATACGTTCCGATCAATTTGCGAGTAGAGAATGGACAGTTTTTAACCCTTCAGAGAGACCTTGCATTTCCGTATAATTATCGCCACACGCCCAGCCATGTCAGATTTTTCCTGACCTTTGACCTTCGTCTTTTCCAGTGAAGAAAACAAAACATGAAATAGAAAACATTGTGGACAGTACATGTTTGTTGACTTGGGAAAATGTGGGACGTGTCAAATCAGGACATAATTTTAATATGAATGACAGTTTTGGCTGAGTGTTGAACTTGTACTTGTACATATGGATGTAGGCCGACGTGTACTGTAGGTTATGCTTCATGGTTATATCTTGCGACCTTTATGGTAATTCTTTTGAGGAATTGTCACATTCATCAAATCTCATCCCTGCCAAAGTGAAGGGTTCAGGAGGACTGGGGCCAGAAGGACTGTAGGCCCAAATATCAGTTGCTTATCACTGGGTCGGGCATTCCAATCAGATCCAAGAAGTCACATGCTAGCAAAAGTGCTTAGCATGGCCTAGCATTGATAGCAACTACATATGGCAGGCCAGTGCCCAATTTCATAGAGCTGCTTTTATAAGCACAAAAATAAGCTAAGCAAAACAAAATTATGCTAACCAGAATAAGGTTACCAGCCAAAATACCATGTCACATGTACTGTACAATTTGTGACTGGTAACCTGCTCATTATTGCTAAGCAGGGATTTTTTAAGCAGTATTTTCTGCCTAAGCAGCTCTATGAAATTGGGCCCTAGAATTACACAGAGGCCATAGCCTCTGTTGCCTCAGTCGTGGCCTTGATGCCCCTTCAAAAGTTTCTCACAGATCTGAAATTTTCCATGGGAATTGCCCTTTTTGCAAAATGAAATTGCCTTGCCCTCTCAAAGATGAAATTCCATGCCTTACATGGTAATAGTTTTAGATATCTTACTAGATGCTTGATATTTCACGGAGGCCATGGAGACAATTGCCCTCTTGCCCTTGGTCATTGCCTCGGTGTCCCTTGAAATGTTCCAGTAGTTTTCCCCGCATTAGAGGTTCCCTTTATCAATGACAAACCTGCCTTCCCCTTGCAAGAACAAAGCCTCATCATACAATGCATTAATACTTAATTCTTCCCCGATAACAAAAATTCAAAATGCTGCACGTTTTCAGTACTCCATTATTTCTTTGAAATCTCCGGCCTTTAAGAAACCTGCGGATATTTGATTCATCAAACGCATATATTCGGTTATTCTGCACATCCCTAGCCATTTCATTGCCAATAAAATACATTCAAGGTCACCTTATTACTTCCTCTTTTTTTTCTCCCTCTTCTACCCGCATTGTGGAGAACATGTTCACCATGGGCTCTGTGTATTAGTGTGGGTTATTGATTATTTCATGAATTACCGCATTGACAATCTGCTGTCGTGCCCCTCGGGAAAACAGATGTTTTTTTTCTCCAAGAAGACGGGAATATTTGTCTTTGGGGCTGGGAATAAATTTTGAAAATGCCATGAGAAGACACGGAGTTGAGTTTGTAGTATTAAAACAAATTAATAACAAAATAACAAATGGTATCAAATATTGTACTGGGACATGAATTACATGACCATATTTGTACTGCATGCAGAAAGTGTGTACTTCACTTTTTAAATTTTCATATCTTTGGTTCCCCCCCAACACTTTTTAAACCTAAAAAACAGGGTTTTTTTTACAAATATAAATTGTGCATGTTTTTATGTTTACATATAGTGGATATACACTGAACATAATTGTTCACCCCCCCCCCCCCAAGGTTACATGTATGTGTTAAAATGTATTGGCTTGTATCATTCACTCAAGTTTATGACAAATTGTGTACACAAAACAATGTTGACTTAATATTCCATAACTACAATTTTGACTCCATGTTGTACATGTATTGTGTAGACACCCAGTGTTATTCTATGTGTTTATTTTGAGCATGTCCACCGTTATCCGGAGGATGTGTTGCATTTTGGTTCATTTCCTTCCTCTATTTTGTGTTTCCTTTGTTTTGTTTTTTTGGTGGTGATTAGGGCGGGGGGGGGGGGGGGCTGAGTGTCGATGGAATAAGTTATATGGGAAAGAAAATTTGTACTAACTTCCATATATGCCCAGTTATGTACGTGTACAGTACATACATGTACTTGCATGTGGCCAGTGGCTTTAATGTGTTTGTTTTGGGGTTCTTTTCTTGATATATATTTTGTGGTAAATTTGTGGGTTTTGGGGTTTCTTTTTGTGTGTGGTTGTTTTCAAGTTTTCCTGTCTCGGAATGTATCTTTTTTTCCTGTGTTTTGTAAATGTACATACTCGTTAGTCATGGTTGTTGATCAAACAGTAAAAATGTTATTTTTTAAATACATTTCCTCTTACAAAATAATTACATTTCATTATGTTCATGGACAAATCATTCCTTAAACATTATGTTTAAACATCCATTGTTAATGTCGTCTTTGGTGTCAGAGCAACAGGGAAGTGGGCAACATAATCATAAACATTATTTCCCCTCATTACATTTTTTGTTTTTTTTATCTTTTTGGCTCAAGACAAGAAAGCTCTACTGCAATGTAATACAAGAGTTCCGTCGTAATATGAGGAGGCCTTCCTCTTTGAGATGAATTGCTCGGTTGGAGAGATTCAATTTAGGGGCGGTCGTCTCACATCAATGTAAAACATCCGTGTGTATGAAACGGCACAATTGCTGTATTACATACTTGTGTGAGTGTACATACTGTGTGTATTATGCTAAACACACACATACAGGTCTGATGGGTTGTTGTTTTAAGGGCAGGGCAGATTTTCCTTCGTAAAGAGCACCTCTTATAGGGAAATTTTATCAGTTTCTACTTGAACGGTTTTAAGGGCACCAAGGCAATGACCAGTGGCATGGGGGCAAGTCATTGCCTCGGTTGACCCCTTGAAATGTTAATACAACTTGTTATTTCCCTCGTTAAGGTGCCACTTTAACCAAGGATAGTGCTTAAAACATTTCTGCTAAGCAAAAGTAAGCAGGATACCAGTCACACATTGTACATGTGACAAGCTATTTTGGCTGGTAATCTTATTCTGGTAAGCATACTATTGTTGTGCTTAGCTACTTTTTGTGCTGAAGCAGCTCTATGAAATTGGGCCCAGGTCGCAAACGTTATTTTAGAATCCACACAAACCTTATATTTCACTCTTCCTCCAGAAGAGCCAGGAGCTGTTGGTTTCAGGATATTTATTAAGTGATATTGTCTTGAATTGACGGAATGTATTGGAAGATAATCACAACCTTCCTGCGTTAAGGGCGATTCTAGGGGCTCTCCCCAGGACGAGCCCAAACTGCAGGGACCCGGACACAACCCTTATCAAGCTCGCCGGTAACAGGACACCCTGTAACAAATGTATTGGTCAGAGTCGAGTAACTTTCAATGTAATGCAAGTACGCCAAACAGAGCTTGAAAAAACCCACAGGATCTCTTGTAGGAGTCCATTCCCTTGTATAGCATTAAAATGCTACCCGAAATGTCTCAGTTGCTGATAGAGTAATGCGTAAGAACTAGAGGGCATCTAAAATCATGTGACCCGGCCTGACTAGAAGCACAGGCCGTATCTGAATTGGCGGCTACAGCTTTGGCTACAATTGTTGCTAAGGGTGTCGCTAAGGACGCACTCTATTTCAACTCATTATAGTGCAGAAATCTAGCCGTAGCCGCAGTGCTGTTACGGCCAATTTGAACACGGCCATATTCTCCCATTGGGACAATGGTGCTGACCCATCCTGTGACACGGGGCCCAATTTCATAAAAGCTGTTTAACAGAAAATTCTGCTCGGCAATTTTCTTTGCTAAGCAAGAAATGAGCGAGGTACCAGTCACAGGGATGGTAGCTGTGCGGTATTTTGGCTGGTAACCTATTTTTCTTAAGCAAGAGTTTTCTGTGCTTAGCAAGTTTTTGTGCTTACATGCTTTATGAAGTTGGGCCCTGGGGCCGGTTTCACAAAGAGATCTGAACTTAGGACCAGTAGCTGGTCTTAACTTAAGACTAGTCCTATCTCTTAGCAATGCCTAGGACTAGTCCTAAGTTAGGAAGAGTTTTGTGAAATGGACCCCAGGTCACTTATCAGTTTACACAGCAAACATTTTTCAAGTTGACATTTTTATGCAATTTACCCATAAGGATTTGTGCCGATGATGGGTCAGCGGAGTCACGTGTGTTACATTGTGAGTGCTCCCTCTTGTTCTTATATAACTCTATGGTTGCTACTCAAAAGTATCATTTGCTACTCAATAGTAGCACTCAGTGTGCACAAATCATTTGTGGTTTAAATGTGGGGTGTCATGTGGCCGAGTGGTTTAGAGCATCGAATTCAAGTTCCGATGGTTCAGTCATCGGGGTGTGGGTTCGAATCCCGGTCATGACACTTGTATCCTTGAGCAAGATACTTTACTATAATGGCTTCTCTTCACCCAGGGGTATATTAAATGGGTACCTGCGAGGGTAGAGGTTGATATTGTGTTTAAAAAAGCCTCCGGAGTGCCGTGGCAGCTCGGGGCTGTATACTCCCCAGGGAGCTGAGAAAGATTAAAGGAACAATATTGGCCCAATGACCAGGGCACTAAGGTAAAGCGCATTGATACGTTATTGATAAATGTGCTATTATAAGAACTAGTTATTATTATTATTATTAAATATTTTGCTGTGGAAAATTGATGGACAATATCATTCTCTGGTAGTGGCAACATCTAAAAAACTTTCAAAAAATAATCAAATAAATTAAATAGATCATTGAACAAGAAATATGGAAAGAAAAGAAGTAGGCCCTGCTTTTGGTTTCGTGCAAATATTTCTGGTTGTTGACTTATGGAGGGTACATTTATTGTACCTGTAGCCAAGCAAAGTACTAGACTGGTCCCCTGTCTTTATCTGCAAGGATATAAGGATGAAGACTTACAGGCCCAATGATTTCAGCTTGGATAAACTTGTAGTGACGTAAGATTTCAATTTCTGTGTTATGATTGGTCTGCTCCAAAGTGACGTAGTTTGTCAGCTACACACCAGCAGCAGCTACACACCAGCAGCAGTTCACTGTACTTTCGATCGTCTGCTGTTGCATCCGTATGTGCATAATGTTTGTATGTAATGTTGTTTCATTCACAATGTCATGTGTACACCTACACTTGTGTGTGTGTATACATGTACTTCGAATCTCTGCCGTGTGAATTGGGATGCGAAGTCAAAGGTACATCTGGCAGGCGGGCAAGGTTGGTATCTGACGTTATTCACGAGCCTCAAAGTGTGACGTCAGATGTTCAGGCTAGCAAAGTACATGAATGATAGTACCACACTAGCCAGTTTAATGCCAACCGGTTCCAGACAATCTCAAAGACGAACATCATCCTCGTTCAAATTTCACATAAAATTCTTGATTTTATGGGGTTAAGTTAAGATAGAAAATTGAACATATTCTCCTATGCCCAGTGTAGCATCCGCCTGCCAGAGCTGAGGAAATACAGTGGAATGCACAACAAGGTCACTCTTTTTGTACACAAACTGACCACTACTGCCACTCTGTTTAAGTGTAAATAAAGGGTTCCCCAGAATGGTAAATAAAAATCAATTTGATTGAAAATTCACCCCTCAATCATTCTGATGTTTTCTCCCTCTAACCTGAATAATTAAATCAAACATATCCAATTAAATTACCGCTATGAATGGGGGGTCATTCTTTTCTTCCACCATTCCTTCCCTTTTCCTTCCCATCTCTAGGCCTTGGAATTCCCCCGTAATTGACCAACCCTGCTCAGAAATGTTGACGCCAACGGTTAGCAGACATGTGGGAATCGTTTGCATCAACCCAACACTTTATTATCATTTCAGATCAATTATTAAGTTTTGACGTCATTTGAAGGTAAAAGGATAGTGCGTCGAAGCGTTAAAAACCCCAGCTTTGTTTCTGGGAACAAAATTTGAAGGAAGTGCAGAAAGATGCGGAAAATGTGGTTTTGGTTTAATGTGCGAAGTGGAGAGTGGTTTATTTTTTAATGGAAGTTAAAGCGTACATGTACTTTGGAGGTGTTTTTTTTTGTGGACAAAATTAGTAATTGTCGTTGAAAAATTTGTTCTCCATTCTTTTAATCAAAAAGCCCAAACATTTTAATTGCAATTGTTGAATTTTGCAGAGGAATCTTAGGGGGTCTTTAAAAAAAAGGGAAACATTTTATCATATAAAATACATGTATTTTTTTTAATTCACTAAATACATATGTTTTAGATAAAGAAACTGACATTTTTACAGAAAGTAAAAGGTTCGTGTAAACTAACTTCCATTTTCAAGTTGAATTTGAAACAGGGCAAACTGAAATGCAAATAATACTGAGCTTTATTATGAGAGCAGTATACACAATGTCATTTCCTCTGCAGACTAGTTCCTCCCCATTGTTTATTTCAGTAAGCTTATTTGATTCTTTCTGTTTGGCTCTGTCTGTAGTTTACAGAGAAAAACTTGCCTATCCCTTTAAAATTAATAAAAGAATGCCCCTAAAAATTGCCTATCTCTTTAAAATTAAGCAAGAACACCCCAAACAACTTGCCTATCCCTTTAAAATTAAGCAAGAACACCCCCAAAACTTGCTGGTCCCTTTAAAATGAAGCAAGTTCACCCCCAAACTTGCCTATCCCTTTAAAATTAAGCAAGAACACCCCAAACAGCTTGCCTACATGTATCCCTTTAATATTAAGCAAGAACACCCCAAAACTTGCCGGTCCATTTAAAATGAAGCAAGAACACCCCCAAAACTTGACTGTTCCTTTAAATTAAAATGAAGGAAGAACACCCCCAAAACTTGCATATCCCTTTAAAATGAAGCAAGAACACCCCAAAACTTGCCTATCCCTTTAGAATTAAGCAAGAACACCCCGAAACTTGCCTACATGTGTATCCCTTTCAAATGAAGCAAGAACACCCCCAAAACTTGCCCATCCCTTTAGAATTAAGCAAGAACACCCCGAAACTTGCCTAACCCTTTTGAAGCAAGAACGCTCAGCGGAGGAGGTTGCATTCATTCTAGATAGTAGTATTGGAACAATTGAGATGTGAAATGTTGTTAGGATCACCCTGTTGCAAATGCCATCACAGCAGCTCGGTTGGACGAGCCTGTCAAAGCAATTCCCCTCTGCCGCTCAAAAACCGAAATGCAAACGATTTCTTTTCTGAGGTCAGTCATATTATAAGTAGGACGTGTCTGAGAACAACACCATTGGACGTTTGCAATCCACACAATGTTAGAGGGTGTGGGAATGGGAAGGGGGGGAACGCTGGCCCTCTTCCTGTAAATTTCAACAGATAGGAAATAAACGCCTGTAACTTGAGCGACTCTCCTCAGGATCAGTCATCAGGATATTAAAACCACATCGCTTAATCCCCGAACAGGTTGTTTTTGTTGATTAACGTTTCGGCAGCTTCCTCATTTCCTCGTCATCAGGTCGTGAAGGGGGGGGGGAAGGCTCCTCCCGGCAAATTTTGTACCGGGTGGCCTCTGCTATCCATAGATTGAGACGGACCTTGGCTGTGGCAGCTGTAAGGTTTACGTAGATGTAGAGTAGGCCCTGAGTACCTTAATACCCTTTGCAATTAAGGAAACACATCGGTGTTATGAGGGTGTAACTCTCCGTAGCTATCTCTCAATAAATGTCACGGGTCTTTATAGTCAGACGCGGACAGAAACTTGGTTGGGGGAAAACAAAATCGTTGGCGTTGGCGACACCGTCTATCATCGAATCTAAATTACCTTTTGGTTGTCCACTCTGAGCCGTAACGTGAACTTTTAAAAATTCTGATGTGAGCTGTCAAGTGTGAAACAGTGTGCTGTAAACTGAAGACTTGTTTTTATTTACGGAGGTTGAATTTGATCGGACACGTTATGCTTGCTTTGGCGTGGCTTTAAGAAATCTATATTCTGGATTGAGGATAGGAAAAGCATAAGTCTACTAAGTACATGTCACTATTGTTATTGTTATCACCACTTGTCCCCTATTTATCACCAGTCCTTGATTCAAAAGAAATACAAGGAGAGCTCATTTAATTATTGAGGAGAGCTCTTTAAGTGAAATTTAAAAAAAGATTTGATCACAATTTCACCATTCATGATGTTTAATTTAAGCGCTTGCCTCTGATGATTCTTATGTTATACTGGATTGGAACTGCGGATTATTATTTTTGTTAGGCTTATATGAGCAAAGCAAATAAACGCCACATCAGTGGATCATTTCCTAATGTGAAATTTTATATATTTTCAATTTGTTTGCAAAATGTTGTTGGTCCACGTCAAATTGTAAGGAGTGGTTTTTTTTCACAAACTCCTGGGACAAGGTTTAGTGGCGCGATTGCACTAACATTTCTTGAAAATGAGGGTCTGCATTTGAAGAAAAAAAATCCTCAGATCTCAAAGCTTTGAGAGATGCATTTACTGAAATCTACGCTGTCTTCCCTCTAATTTGTAATCCTGTTATTTGACCATATAGAGAATGGTCACAGTCATTAAGTTTCATCACTTTCACACATGTTGTGGCCTTCACCGGTTACTACCCTCGGGAAAAACAAAAGAGAGAGAAAAACCACCCGCATGACCTCTTGAACTTTTGCCCTCAACATTAGGTAGAATTAGTTTTATTGGACCAGATAAACAATGGGCTGGAAGGTGTGGGGAAACAATCAGGGAAATGCGAGAAGGATTTCATGCAATCTGAGACCATCTTTAGCACAAAACAGTGCTTACCGGAATAAGGTGGTTACCAGACCAAATACCGTATCACATGTATAGTCTGTGACTGGTTTTCTGCTTATTTTTGCTTATTATTAAAAACTATTTATTATATGACCAGGGATAAACCTATGGTGGATACATGCACTTTACAACTTACAAGACTATTGTTTTTTATTATAAGTGCACCGGACTCATTGGTGTAAATATAGCCACCTTTAAAATGTAACCATTACCTGGGCCCAATTTCATAGTGCTGCTTAAGCACAAAAAGCAGAATCACAGCAAAAATTATGCTTACCATAATATGGTTATCAACCAAAATGCCAGGTTACATGTACCATCTGTGACTAGTAACCTGCTTTTTTTTTTGCTAAGCAGAAAGTTTTTAAATTTTAAGCAGTATTTTCTGCTTTGAGCAGCTCTATGAAATCGGGCCCTGGTCATGGGTGCACCTTTAAGAAATCAGCACCTTCTTAATTGTGACCACCTTAGGGGGCCCTGGTGTGATTTATGACATTGTCCTCAGATTGGAAACAACACAAAGGTGTCTGACAAACCACACATGTTTAATTAGGTTTTAATCACATGTTTAGACTGGCCAGTAATTGCTCACTGTCTGACACTTTAGCTGATGGCATTTATCCCAAGGACTCCACTGGTTTTTCTCTGTAAATCTCTCATCTTACTTTGTCCTTATCATTAAAGGCACTGGACACGTTTTGTAATTACTCAAAATATATAGAGTATAAAAACTTACTGGTAATTAACTGCTGATAGTATAAAACATTGTGAGAAACAACTCCCTCTGAAGCAACGCAGTTTTTGAGAAACAGGTAGTTTCTCACTAAAATATTTGAATCTGCAAAAGACTTCTGGCCTGAACTGAGCCATTCTCAAGCATCTGAAAGCACACTATTTGTGCAACAAGGGTGTTTTTTCTTTCATTATTTTCTTGCAACTTTGATGACCAATTGAGCCCAAATTTTCACAGGTTTGTTATTTTATGCATATGTTGGGATACACCAAGTGAGAATACTGGTCTTTGACAGTTACCAAACATGTCCAGCACCTTTAAAAAGTCATTATTTCTTTGGTTAATTCTTTTATTAATTCCTAAATTTCAGTGTGGATTGGTTATTTGTTTACGCTTTGAATTGTAGACTAACTTTACCGGGGAATGAATGTGTTAGTCTTGGTGCAAGACGTTGTTGTTCCTTATCCAAACACCCTCTATTGGTGAAATAGTGGTTCGTGGCTTCTTTCCAGCGAACGCCCTCTATTGGTGAAGTAGTCACGCCGTGTATACAGTATTGAGTCGCTAGCAATAACCTATAGACCTTTATCATGGTGCGGCCATCTTTATTTTCTCCCATTCAACTCATTGCAAATCAAACCGAGGCTGAAAGGAAAAATAGTCTGGTTCCTTTTTGTACAATGAATATTGGCATTCATCACTGTTAATGGATACATGGGACATGACTAAGATGATGGCAGCATGATAAACATACATTGTATGTATAAGAACGTCTTGCACCAAGACTAGGAATGTAGCAGAAAAACAACCCCCAACCTGTCTATTTAAGCCAAACAGAATTCCAATGTTACACCGGAACCTGAGTTTTTTCACTCCAGGCTTACCACAATGAAGGACTACCACAATTTGACATGTCTAACTCTATCAACAAGCTTTTACACATCCTGGGTTTTACAATTTCACAATCGGGTGCGGAGGAAATGCGAGGCTTTGGGCGCACTCTAGCCAAACTACCAAGAGTCTGTAAAGGGTTAAGAATCATTGATAACACAACAGCCTAACTGTCCGCAACTGTAAGTGACCAATCAGTTACCCTGTAATTAGCACTAGATCGGGAAAACCTTTTAGTTATGCTGGGAGAATTTAAGTTGTGGCCTTTCGTTCCTGCGCTAAGCAGTTGATGGAATCATCATAAGAATAACCAACAACGTGAACTTGCAGCTTCTACATGTAAGTTGACAAATCACTTAGCCAGCCAAATCAGAAAACATGCTGTACTCCTTCTGTTTGTTTTGGGTTTTTTTAAACCAGAGACTTAAAAGTCCTGACTTTTCTTGCACTGTCCCTAATCGGTTTCTCGGGAAGGAACTTTGACAACCATTGTGTTCATGTCACATGAGGGAAGCCTTCCAGCGGCCAGCCGGGTCGAGCAGAGCAGAGCAGAGCAAAGCAGCCCATTACGAGGGGGGGGGGGGTGACGTTTCTTGTCCGGGACTTTAATAACACTGTGACTCGTACATTACAAAGTGCTGTTAGCTGGCGACTGTGTATACATGTATGGTTAATAGACGGTCATGCCCCATGTCTGAACTCCAGTACAGCTGATGTGTAATTTTTGCATCTGTTGAGTGTACATGTAGCATTTTTAAAAGGGTTGTAAAGGGGATGCGTAATTGTGATTAAAGTTTATTTTCATAAAATTGTTCAGGCGAAAATGTTGGGGAAATCAAAAGTTGGGGTAATCTGAAAGTAGTGTCTAAGTTGATTGAGTTTTGCTTTTACACTGATAAAAATCTAAACTAAATCACAATGTTCTTTAATCCCCGATGTGATGATTGAATGAGCCATTTTGTGAGTTGGATTTGAATCATGTCTGGTACAATGCCTCGTTGAGTCACAACTGAATGCTCAATTTTGAATTCAACAGACTACAATGTAAACATCCAGTGTTGCTACAGAAAGTGTATGTAGTTCGTATGTCACATGGTTAGGGGCAAGCTTTTGCAATGCAAACCTCCAGTTTGTATTAAAAGGCATTACACATTGCATTGCAAAACACAAGACCACTGGACTTGTCTAGTCATGAGTTTACTAGTTTACTGGCCCGATGCTAAATTCACTGGCCTCGGGCCTACAGTCCATTGTACATTTTCAGCCCTGGGCCCAATTCATAGAGAGCTGCTTAAACACAAAAAGTAGCTAAGCAAAACGAAATTATGCTTACCAAAATGCCATTCTATCTGCTTACTTTTGCTTAGCAGAAAACTGTGAAGCAACATTTGTTGTTTGAGCAGCTCTATGAAGCTGGGCCCTAGGTCTTGCAGTACTGGCCTTTGGAACAGATACAGTGAAAGGGATGAGATGATGCCTACAATTCTACTAGACTTAAAGGCAGGGTACACTTTTGGTAATTGTCAAAGACCAGTATCCTCACTTGGTGTATCCCAACATATGCATAAAACAACAAACCTGTGAAAAATTGGGCTCAATTGGTCATCAAAGTTGCAAGAAAATAATCAAAGGAAAAAACCCCGTTGTTGCATAGAATTGTATGCTTTCAGATGCTTGAGAAAGCCTTTCTCAGATTCAAATTTGTTGGTGAAAAATTACCTCTTTCTCTAAGACTACATTACCTCAAAGGGGGTCGTTTCTAACAATGTTTAAAAATATCAACAGCTCTCCAGTGCTCTTTACCAAGTAAGTTTTTATGGTCGTTGACGTTAACTTGTGGAGTAACTACCCAAAGTACACCCTGCCTTTAAAGTTACATGTACAATTGTACATGTAGGCCTACTGTATACCACGCACTGTATAATACTGTAGACTTTAAGCTCAACATATTGTGTCAGGTATTTGTACACCGTCTGGATAGTTCATTGCGGTCAGTTTGCACAGCTTCAGGTTTTACCCGGACTTCCAGGCGGAATTGGCACAAATAAAACACAAAATGTATCACCCTCAATGTGGGCTTTTTTTGTTCAGGAAGCTTGTTTACATTCTTTGAGGGGAAGGGAGAATGTGTGGGCTAAATAAACATGAAGTGGTGTGGGAGAGAGGTTTTTGTCATCCTCTGTTTATCCTACACGTACATAGTAGACTAATAATACACATAAGATAAAAAACAGGGGAAAAAGGCTTTTTCTTTGATTTTTGATTTTTTTTTTACATATCAGGGCTTGATTTCACAAAGCACTAAGATTCATCTTAAAGATGAGTTGTCAGTACTACCGTAGTGATTTGTATTGTGACATCACACTTTGCTTAGCAGTTAAGTTTGATTCGAAGTTAAAGGGTCTCTATACGTTTGGCAGTTACTCATAAAATTAATGGCAATAAAAACTTACTTGGTAAGAAGTACAGCAGCTTCTGGTAGTACATAAAGCATTTTGAGAAACTTTTCACTTTGAAGTAATGTGGTTATGGAAAAAGATGTAAGTTTAAAAAACACAAAAAAAACACAATTTGAAGCTAAGAAGTGTTTCTGTCAGAAACGTTTCTCAGATTGCATTTTATTTTTCCTGCATAGACATAACCGCTCCAGATTTTTGGCAATATCTCAAAAACGCTACCACCTTTTGAAATGAAATTTTCATGGCCTACTATTAAAACTCCTTTTTCAATTTATACAGACTTACATTTACATGTACACTTTTGATGTGCACTTTGTATACCCATTTTCCTAGAGCTGTTTGCTAGGAAACGTTCCACAGATTTTGCCAGCTAATATCCAATATTAATATCCAATTTTGACATATATAAACAATGGTTTTTTTCTCTAATTGTAACATGAAGAGGTGTCGTATGACTGAACAAATTGAGATTTCTATGAATTCATTCACTGAAGAAGAAAAAAACCATGATTGTTAATTAGTGAAAATTATTTTTATAAGTTTCAACCTAATAGCTCACTGATTATGAAGTTATCAATATTTCTCTCTGAACTTCAGTCAGAGTCAAGAAAATAACATATATGAAGATCCCAAAAATCAATATTGAAGGAGTTATTTTGATTGCAGTAATCTAAGTAAGCACCGCATGAGCATGTATAAAATTCCTCACAAATTTAATTATATATTTTTTTGCTGTTTTCCGCTTAAATGGGATCACTGAATTTTGAGAAATTTTTTCAGGTTGGTTTGGTGGTATATTTTTTGAATTGAATTAAATTAAATTTACTCAATTCCTAAAAAATATGAATAGTAAACCAAAAAACCACAACTATGTACAGAATAATAAACCAAACAAGACTGTCTTTACATTCAAAGAAATTGGGTTTCTGAATCAATTTGCAATTTCAGTAAATATTTTCAATTTGAAAAAGAAAATACTTGGAATTTTGCCAGTGTTTGATTTGTCAAACAGGATTGGCCTTCCAGATGAGTTGAAGTGCAGCCTACCTACGCATGCACCGGTAGCTTGCTTTGCAAACTGTGCAGTGTATACATGTTTAGAGTTGGTTACTTCCTGTGACCTCCATGTCAACTTGACTTTGGTCTTTTAAAGGGCGGGTTCAAATACACATACAGTGTAGTTTTTGGAATAGTACGGAATTGGAATAACTGTATTATTTCAGAAACCAATGATATAATTATGATATTTCTCTTGAAAACTAAACCAAATGTACTATACCATTATGACATATTTCTTGATAACTATAGAGGATTGGAATGAATGTACTCTTCCAGAGACCAATGATGTACATGTACCATACATGTACATGTACATTGTACCTTTATGATTTATGTCTGTCGATAACTGGATGATTGGAATGAATGTACTCTTCCACAAACCAACGATGTACCATCCCTTTACGACATGTTTCTTGATGACTATAAAGGATTGGAATGAATGTAGTCTTCCAATAGCCAATGATGTACCATCCCTTTATGATTATGAATGTTATGTTTCTTGTAAACTATAGGATTGGAATGAATGTACTAGTCCAATAACCATGGATGTACATGTACCTTCCCTTTATGAAATGTTTCTTGAAAACTATAGGATTGGAATGAATGTACTCTTACAATAACCAATGATGTACCATCCCTTTATGAAATGTTTCTTGAAAACTAGAGGATTGGAATGAATGTACTCTTCCAATAACCAATGATGTACCATCCCTTTATGAATTGTTTCTTGAAAACTAGAGGATTGGAATGAATGTACTCTTCCAATAACCGATAATGTACCATCCCTTTATAAAATGTTACTTGAAAACTAGAGGATTGGAATGAATGTACTCTTCCAATAACCAATGATGTACCATCCCTTTATGAAATGTTTCTTGAAAACTAGAGGATTGGAATGAATGTACAATGTACTTTTCCACAAACCATTAATGTACCTTCCCTTTATGATATGTTTCTTGAAAACTAGAAATAGAAGATTAGAATAAAATGTACTCTTCCACAAACCAATGATTTAGGCCCACCATCCCTTTATCTTCTCTAGAAAACTGGACGATTTCAATGAATGTACTATTCCACAAACCAAACATGTCTTTGTTTATTCCGGTTGGAGCTCTTGAATTCGTATACAGACTCTGTCTCATACATTTCTTAACAAAACCAACATTGATCCAGGATTGTTGAAGGGACATTGTTTTTTTAAATATTAATATGAACGTATAAGGCCTATCATCATCCTTTAGTCTTCAAGAAATGTATTTTGATCCAAATACACAGTTCATATTTCCCCTTTATAAAGGCAAAGTAAATCTTTGGTTTTTGGAACCATTCGATTTTTGTAATCCTATATAAATGTAGGCCTACATGTATACGTACAAGACAGCGAACCTGTGAAAATTTCAGTTTAAAAGGAGGAAGCGTTTTTGAGATTTCGCCAAAAATCTGGAGTGGTTATGTCCACGCAGGAAGAATAATCCGTAATTGAATACACAATCATGCAGAAACGTTTCTCAGATTGACAATCTTTTGAATCCCTTTCTCTAAAACCACATTCCTTAGAAGGGAATCGTTTCTCAAAATGTTATACATTATCAACAGATGCAGTACTTCTTACCAAGTTATTTTTTATGGTCATTCAATTTTGGCGTAGTTACCAAAGGTATACCCTCCCTTTAAAACAAATTTGAAGAAGTATTATAAATCTTTATGAAATTATGACAATATCAGGGACTATTCCACGTGCATATTGAGCAATACGCACAAAGTACCTGTAGTTTTGTGTGTGTTGACTTTCTACATAGTATATTTGCATCATATTTATGTGTACATACACAATTACAATGGATTATGCACAATGACAATGGATGACCCACAAAGCCAAGGTAGAACGATGATATTTGTAATGCCTTGGAGTCAACGGGTTGGGCTCGTTGAATCAGCCCACTTGAATGGGTATCAGTGAATAATGACATTTCATGGAAACAGCGGACAGGGGGTATATGAACGGATTACATCTGGCATGAAACTCGGCAAGTTAACTCAAATATTTTCCAGGTCGTTGAACTCGAGAATATGTAAATGTCAGCAGATAAATGCAGTTGTACATGTAGGTCTACATTGTACCTGACAGTGACATGATTATTTTAGAATGGTTGTATTGCACTGCGTGAACACGATGAAGGCAAGTTCGTACATCGGGAAAATTGGAATCTGTGTGTGAACTTAAAGGAAGATTGGACGCTGTTAATGTAAGGGGAATTGATTCTCCCGATTTGGAATGAGCTGAGGCTTTTGCGAGCCATTCACCATATTGGATGTCACCTTCCAGTATCGCTGATACCTACAGCTGTGCAATGTTCACATTATACATGAAGATTATTGTATAGGTATCCCCCTTAACACTAGCCCGGTTTACATGTACATGTAGGTACTACGTTGTCTAGTAAATACTGGTATGGGCTAGTTAGTAAAACACCACTTCTCAACTTGCCCTGTGAGCTACTTAAAACTGTGCAACCTACTCGTTTTAATGCTCACATTTCTTCCTTTTAAAATGTGAGTAAAACAAAAAAGTGTTAACTTATTTGTAAGTGTTTTAAAAATGTAATTTCATTTGACAATTAAACTGGTTGTGATTGCTAGCATTAAAACATGAGACAGATAAAGTTATGACAATACATGTTTGAAAAGTGGGCTACTAAAACTTCCTGGGGGCAAAAAACGCACAGTTTACAAGCCTGGTGGGCTACTTTTCAAAAAGCTTAAGAGCAAGTCCTGGTTATAATGACACATTTTCTTCTGTTCTTGTTGTTTATACAAAACAGAAAAATGCAACTTTTGTTGATGAAGTAAGCTTTCAAACAAGATGTTGTAATTTTTTGGGGGAAAAGGTTGTTGCCACCTGAAATTGCTGTAAGAGTTATTCTGAAATTTATACATGTTCTGATTCTGTCTGACCTCAGCACCCCAGGTGCGTTCACATCTGTAAGATTATTTTTGAAACACAATGAAGTATCTTCTAAAAGATCTCAATGTTTATCCAAACATCGCCTCAGAATAACCTTTCACAGACCCAAGAAGATGAGCGAGTATTTATAGATGTACAGATTGTCTTCTGAAAAATCATTTCTTAAAAACAAAACAAAAAACATGCGGAAACTCCAGAGGTTTCAAAAAACAATATTCAACTCTTTTTTGTGTCCACTTCCGCGGGCAAACACTTGAACGTTAAAATCTTCTACTCATCGTCGCTCCTTAGCATATAGGTATTTGTTTTGGGTCACTGAAGCAGGCAGTAATTGTCTGTATTATTGAAATTTCCTGGAAACTGCGAAAGTTGAAAGGGACAATCTGATGGCTGGGGTGAAGCAACGGGCAGTCGAGAGAAATGCTCATGTTTGAGGACAGTGACCTGTAGGGAGTACTACATGTAGTTACAGTGTACACATTGTGCATCAATGTGTGGGGGTTCAAAGTCCATGCAAGATAATTCAATGGATGGGATGGAAGTCTTGTTTGGCTTTTATTATGCGGCAGCCATCTTGGTCTAGTTTCCTTTGAACAAGTAAATGCCGGTTCTCTCTCATTGTGACTGATTTCATTTCTTGGGTTGGGGTGAACAGAGAAAAAATGCCTAGAACGGGATTTGAACCTGCGACCTCTGGATTGACATACTGGCGCTCTGTCTGGCTCTCGCTATTTAGCTCTAATGCTGGCGGTCTCCCTATTTTGTCAATATGTTTGTTTCAGGGTGCCAGTTATTTACATAGCCTCGGTTTGGTACCAAAGGTTTGTGTTAAAGAATAAAAAGATGGCTTCTCAAAGTTGGTGTCACTCAACAAATTTATAATTTGGGGTTTGGAGATTTATGTTTATTTACAATATGCCCCCCCCCCCCCGTACCACCATTCAAAATAATAAATAAATATTGTGGCATGTTGTGGCCGAGCGGTTTACAGTGTGGGACTCAAGATTTTTTGGCTGAGACATTAGGCATGTTATGGTGTGGGTTTGAACCCTGGTCATGACACTTGTGTCCTTGAGCAAGACAAAAACTATAATTGCTTCTCTTCACCCAGGGGTAAATGGGTACCTGTGAGGGCAGAGATGGTTCTTGTGATTGAATGAGCTTGGTACACTACATATTTGGCAGCACAGGCTGTGTACTCCCCAGTGAGCTTAGGTTGTTTAAGGAATTAAATAAATGGCCTAGTGACCAGGGGAAATAATGTTAGCGCGTCACTGAGTGACTGATTTTAGCGCTATAAAAGAAGCAAATATTATTATTATTAGTATTAAAATCATTGTATTCTTTAAACAAAGTTCTACGTCCTTCAAAATTGTCATCTTCCTTCTGGCCCGACCATCAAATCTTCTGGCCTGACCATCAAATCTTCCGGTTCAGCACATCTCTGGTGAAACTTAACTGTTTACTCTGTCTAACCTGCTGTGTTGAGAAAAAAATATACGACCGGCCACGGTCCCTTGAGCGGAGTCAGTTTTCGGTCGTAAATAACGCCGGCTCGTTAGTTAGGGGGAGTTGATACAACAGTTGCATTTGTCTTTAATAGAAGACAGTTAATCTTGATGTTCTGATAAGCTAAATGAATCATTGTCGCTTTGCAACAAATCCTCAGTCTGCTTGTTTTTTATTTAATATTTTTTTCAAGGCAGTATCAGAGGATTCTCCCCTGGCTTCTAATAAAGGGGTAAATTACAGGATTGGTCAACATCAAGACTTTGCAGGGATGAGAAATGTCAGATTTTAATCTGAATTCAGACTTTTTTTAAATATCTTCCTGGTGACAAAAACGCTGCTGCAATTTTCTCTAGTTAAAAATCAGTCCTTCTCTTTGATCTACTTCTCTAGTGCTGAGGATACTGTTCCCAGAAGCTCCTTGGAATCGACATGTATAACCCCAGGGGTTACCAAAAGGTGGAAATGCCATCATTTTTCATCATAACTCCTAAGATCTGGATCCAAGTTTTAGACTTTTTCAGTGCCTGGCCAGATGTACCTTTGACCTCGCATCCAATTCACACAGAGATTCACAGTCAATTCACACGTACATGTACACTGATGGTGAATAAAACAACATTAAAGGCATACATACAAAAATTATGCACACGCTGCATGCAGACGACTGAAAGTGCAAGCTGACAAACTACATCACCTCGGACCAATCATAACACAGATATGGAAAGCTTACGTCACTGAACGTTTATTCAATGAAATCATTAGATCCAATGAAATATTGGACCTGTTAGACCAGTACGTGTCTTTATCCTTGCAGATAAAGACAGGGGACCAGTCTACTTTATCCTCTGCTCACCCCTCACCATTGCTTTTTACGATTGCTGCAATTGCTGTTTTTGACCGTTCGAGGGCATGTGTCGGCCGAATTTACGTGATGCGAAACAAGTAAAACAAACAGGTTTTTTCTTCTTCATTGTTACTATTATTATTATTTATTTGGCCATTGAGACAAGAAAACAACACACAGGCAGTCAATATAAGATAAAACTGTAATTGTGATGCAAGGATATTTGCCGTTGAAAGCGCCCTCATGCGGTAAAAAATGCATTCAATTGAAACAAGCAGGTGGCACAGAAACCCTGACAAACCGATTTGATGGCGTTTTTCCCATGGGTCGGATGAGTTGTGTATTTGTTTAAATTGAAAACAAGGGTGATAGAAAAGCCAATGATGTTTAAAAACCCTCAAAGCTTCCGTATTCTCACACTTCTGTAAAACCTCGGGAGAACCTTTTGAAGTGATGTGTACATCGTTGATGTATTTTAAACCAAGAACCCAGACAAAGGCTGTAAACCTTGGGTGAAATAGTCGTTCTTCTTTTTGGATTGATGTGAATCTCTATTCATTACTGCTGATGCAGGCAGGGAACTTGACAAAGATGGTGCCAGTATACTAAAACTCCAATTATAAGTGTGGTTTTTTTTACTGGTTAAACTTAGCCCCAAGTGTGTACTGAAGCTTGTTTAAAACTGTAATGGTGTTGCAAAGGTTATGGTCTAATGGTTTTTACAGTGTCGTTGATGAGTACAATTCCTTTGTGGTTTGAGCTAAGAGTAAACATTGCCCACAGTCATATATTTCAGGATTTCACACTAGGCCTGGGAGCGAGCGGTCTTTTTTGCTTTGTTTAATGAGGACACTATCAATAATTTGTGTGTATTTGGATATGTCAGAAGAATTCACAGTGAGGGGTTGAGCCCTCATGCAAGTTTAAACGCAGCCATCTGTCAAGATGTGTTACAGGAAGAGATGATGCAATCTGAAAGATGTGCCTTAGAATTGATTAATTATTGATGATTGATTAGGTGGCTTGGAACTAATTATTTGATTATTGGTTATTGATTGTGTGGTTGAGAATTTACTGTTCGATGATTGACTATTAAGTATGTGGCTGGGAATTGATTATTTTGATTATTGACTATTGAGTATTTGGTGATCGATTATTGTTTACAATAATATATGTGGCTTGGGATTAATTATTTTATAATTAATTATTGATTATGTCACTTGGAATTGATCATTTGTTAATTGATTAGTGATTATGGTGGCTTGGAATTTATTAGTTACATGTAGAAAGAAAATGTGTAGAGCTTTACAGAGCAGGCATGCAACTTTTTGTTTTCTCAGTTTTATAGTGCAATAGAAAAGTGGAGAACTTTAAAGTAATGCATGCAAGGCGTTTTTTTGTGTGGTTTTTTTGCAGTAAACAAATTCTGTGTTTTGTTGAAGGTTAACGCGCATAATGCACGTATCGTTCACATCTATTGTAATGTTTCTCTGAACCAGTGCCAAAGATAACTTATGAAATAATTATGAAAGTGTTATGAAATGTCTCAAGACCCACAAAAGCTTCCTTTTTTTAAATTTATGCTTTGTTTCCTCCGTGTTTATTTTTCTGAGACTGATTAGCGGTGTTCTCTTATTACAGTGGTCTGCTGGCAAAATGCTTGTTTTAAAAAAGGTATAATACAGGATTGGTAAGGATAAAAAACCTGATTGTTTAATTTCAGTCTGAAAGCGTACTGATTATGCAGTTCATACTAGAACCATTTCTCCTCTGAAATATTTCTCTCTGAAATGAAGTCATATTCGAGAAAACTATCTGAAAACCTTTAAAAAAAATGCAACAGCTGATTTCCGTTGTTACAACCAAAATTAAGGACAATGTTTTTGCATGTTTAAAATTGTGCATGATTTTTCACTATTTTTTTCTGACTCACACAACGGATTAAGCTCAAATTTTCACATAATAAAATGAACACTGCCTGCAACTACATGTACATGTATTTTGTCAGCTCTACCAATACTGTATAATACCTTTAACCACTTTAGAGGACTAGCTGACATTTTCTCCCAAGTGCATCAGCTGGATAGTTTATTGCTTCTCATTTCAGTGCTACGTGTTAAACAGCTGGCGGACCAGTGAAACAAGAAGCTTACTGGGCCCAACTTCACAGAGCTGCTTTAGCAGAAAATATTGCAAACAATTTACTAATTAGCAGAAATGAGCAGGATACCAGTCAAAAATAGTACATGTGACATGGTTTTGTTGGTAACCTTATTCTGGTAAGCATAGTTTTGTTGTGCTTAGCATTTTTTATGCTAAGTATTTTTTGTATAAATGCTTAAGCAGCTCTATGAAATTGGGCCCCGGTCTCGCTGTAAAAGTTTCAGGGCCAACCCTAATCGGTATACTGAAGAAACCAGTCCTGTGTCGGTAGCGTCAGACTGTCACTAAGCAATCCTCTCCTCCCCTCCCCATCTCCCCCTCCTGCCGTCAGATTATTTCAGCAAGTGTCTGGCACTCCAATCACTCTAATGCCAAAACCTCATCCACTAATTTCCATCAATTTGCCAGCCCCAACTTAATTTTATCAGCCGCGGCCATGAAATCTCAAAGTCAGCCCCATCCAGTGTCCTCGGCGTTTATGCTTGAAAAGATTTTCTAAGCAGTCAGCCATTTTCTGATACTGTCTATGGGATTACCGCTAACGGGTTTAGTCGGTAAAATCAGGGGACCTTCGGTTTTTGTGTGTGTGTGTTTTTATTTATTTTTTATTTTCTAATCCAGTTAGAGTGATTTCTGACCGACTTCTGTTATGTTATTAGTGGGTGGGGATGCTCATTTTCCAGACCCCTGTTGTCAACATGGACTTGTCCCACAAGCAGTTAACTATTTTTTAGACTTGTCTTGTAAGTATGTTTTAAGCAGGCATGGTTGTTTTGGCTCGGCAAGTTACTGTTAATCAAATACAATTTGCTTTGTTACCTTTATTAAACCCATCTACATGTACATATGTAAGCACTTTTGATAATTTTCAAACCTGATATTTTGAGGCACGTCGATGAGGGAAATTTGAATTTTTACTGGAGCATTTCTAAGGACAACCAGGCAATTTTTCCTTCCCCAATGAAATATGCTGATTACGTTCACACATGTGCACAGACACTATTGGTTGGCAAACGCCATAGAGTGGTGCACTAGGCATATATGCACAAATGCGTATGCGTCACACTACCATCAGCCCCATACAAAAAGACGCAATGTCACCTAATTTTGCCAACCGGTAGTGTTAGTGCGCACGCAATTGACGTATGTTTCATGGGACTTTAGATCAAATTCACAAAAAATTTCCAAGAAAACCATTTAGAATGCCCCAGATTGCACAGTAGGGCTTTCACAACCAAAGATAAACACTAAGTAGAAAACATGAACACATATTTCCCATACATATAATTTCCCATATATTCCCATATATTTCATGGGACTTCAGATCAAATTCACAAAAATTACCAAGAAAACCATTTAGAATGCCCCAGATTGCACAGTAGGGCTTTCACAACCAAAGATAAACACTATAGTAGAAAACATTCCGAGGACCTTGTTCCAATTCAGCTTGCTCTGGCCATTTCTTCCTCCATGCTCTGGCCAAACTTCCAATAATTTGGGACCAGAATGCCCCACAGTTTTGAAAAAACCTGGGGAGAATACTGGTTTATTGATTCAAATGGGAGAAGAAAAACAAACATGGCAGCACTATTTTCAAGGCTTTTTTTACTGTGATATCATACCAAGCCTAAACATGGAATACAAACTGAATACAGAAGGCATTATCATTCTTCATGATCGGACAATCACTTCCACAGATGGATTATTGAAACTTCCCAGTCTGTCCCTTAGGGTTCCCCTTGGTCCTCGGAGATTTCAACCCTCAAAGAGGAACCTCTGTCTACCAGACACAATACCTTCATTATTGAAGTGGCCGTTAACATTAATTGAACTACCACAGATCTTGTCCCTGATACCAACCACCTACCCCCCAAGGTTGATGTAATGGTGGTTAAGCAATTCCACTTCATTAAAGGTAAATTCATGATCGGAAATGATCAAAATACAAATATTCGTGGTGATTTTTAAATCTTAAAAATTACTGAATATACATACATGTACATGTTTGATATGTAAGTAGGATTTGAAACTTTGCATGGTGGAGATAAAGCATAGTAAGGTTTGCAGTAACTCCTTGTACATGTACATAAAAAAACCATAATGACATGTTTACAGCATTCTCCCTCAACCAAGGCCCCAGTGGCCCAATACCAGTGAAAACACCTGAGGAACAGTCAAAATTCACTCCAAGTGGTCTGGCTGGCTAGTTCAGTGTTGAAAAGCATCCTATAGATTGGTGGAAAAGCTGGCGAACTTGTGAACTGACGAGCTTAACCCGATGGCCAGTCATTGAAAAAGACAAATCCTGGTCCACCTATCAACAGCAATTGTCCTGAGAATTCCCCTTTTCTTTCTTCTTCATTTTGAACCATTTTGATTCCATTTGTTACCAACTCTTCTCTCGGTTGTAACAAAACTGGTAAACTAATTATTTACAAAACTTTCATCGGTGTGGTTCTGCTGGTCCCTTTAAGTCAATTTGCCGGCATCCTTATTTGTGTTATAAATGAACTCTTTGTGAATGAATGAAATAATGTTCAATAGTACAATGATTAGCAGCTTCCTGTCCATAAATTTTAATTTTGGTTTGCAAATGTCTCGGGGACTCTGGGGAACACCAAACAATAAAGAGTTCTTGTAATTTGAATTCTCAAGCAATATGGTAAAAAATTGCAGTAATGCATTTTTACATATTTCTGTAAGGTTTTGGCTGTCTGCATGTATCCTAGAAATTATTATGTGAACCAGGGTCATGCTTGTTAGTTATATTGAATGATGTAAATTTATTTTTGCGGTGGTGCGCTGATTGTTTCCCTATGAAAGGCTGGGGATAAAACAAAGAAAATCTTAACCCTGCAGGATTCTCAAGACGTTAGTGAGAGCTCGTCAAGTTGGTAAAATCATGTCGCAAGAGGGCGCTCCATTATTGATCACCGATGTCTTGGGCCAAGACTATTATTATCCTACATGCAGGCCACTTAGGCCATGACCTCTGTTGCCCCTTGGGTTGGCCTTGGTGCCCCTTCAAAAGTTTCCCATAGACTTAAAGTAGTGTCCTTTGCAAAATGAAAATGGCCTTGCCCTCTCAGAGATGAAATTCCAGGCCTGTACGTGTCCGTGCAGCTATGGCACTCCACAGCAGGAAGAAAACCTCTTTGTTGAGTCTCTTCTCTACTCTACGCTACTCATTTCCATATAACGCCCCTGAGTTTCTTGATCTCATCCATCCATCTTCTTTCCTGTCTCTTCTCTCGACCTTAGCGCTAATAGTAATTCAAATCCATTCATTTCTGTAACCATCGACTTTCTTGTCTTCTTGTATACTTGGCAGGCACGATATTCTTCCTACTTTAGTCTGTTTTTCCTATTTTGTTGCCCTTTGACAAATCAGAAAAAATGGTTATTAATAAGGCCTTAAAACTCTATTAGAGCCTACACCATGTGTACATGTACATGTAGGTTAGCCCTTGTACATGTACTTGATAAAATGTTCCTACTTTTTTCCAAGAACCAAATATCATGCCTGATTTGGACTTCTTATCTCCATTTCTTCTTCCTAATTTTTGTTTTGTACTTCTACAAACATCTTTCACTCCAGTTGCCTCTTGTCAAAGCCTCTTGAGACTCCCGTCTTTATCGATAAAACATGCATTTGATGTTTTCACAAGGAAAGGAACAGTGGAGAAAATTGTTTATAGTTTTTAATTTTTGTGGTGGGGATTAAACTGAATTTCTTTGAAAATAAACAAAGAGTAACTTTTCTTTTAAATTTCACACATGTTATGGTAGTTTAGCAAGCGACGATTAATTTGAGAAGAGAGTGTCAGGTTTTATTCTTTCTTCCCGGAGTGAAACTGAAAACCTGTGAACAGATGGAATACAATTTTTTTGTCGCAAATTGAACTTGTATGGTTCACTTGTTGTAGGCCAACTTTGGACGCTGTGAATGTATGTGTTTGCCATCTTTGGATAATGTGATTGTATGTAAAGGTGTGTGCACTGGGGTTTGCTTTTTCTTCACAAGCTCACTGACATTATGATGCATTGTGGATGTCTAGCACCACCGTTTTCTTCCTACATGTTCGGATGTATCTCCCCATTCACAAGCTAGTGTATCGGGCCAATACGTGCGAATTGTGTGCCGATACCTACGGATTGTGGCTAATAAGCAACAATTTTGTTTGTATTTATTTTCTGTTTTACTTAACATCAAATTTACAAAAATCATCAAGATAAAGCCATTTAGAAAACATTCCGAGGACTTTGCTTTGGCCAAACATCTTGACAACAACATTTATAAATGTGTATCGTGTATCGGGTACCATGCAATATCAGCCGCTTGTCGAAAAATGGTTGTTCATATACATGTACATATAGATGCATTTGCTGGAAAAAAAAGATTTGACTAAAAACTGGGTTTTTTTTTGTCAGCCGACTGTTTCAGAGTTTTATAAAGTTGAAAGGAACAGATGATGACTATTTTCCTTACGGAGCCAAGATTGCACGTGGGTGCGCTGACGAGAAACTAACAATAAATTGGCCCGATGTACATGTAACATCATGAACGAGGTACATGTACATCTACATGTATGTGTATGCACCAAAAAGGATCCACATGAGTTTACATACATGATAGTATGATACAGTTTGCACAACATATAATTTCAAAGGTTCATCCCCCCCCCTCCCCCAACTCACCATGCATCCCACCTCCTCTTTATACTCTGTCCATCTCTGTCCTTTCTCTATGGTCCATGCATGGGTCCATGAAAAACAACAGTGCTTGATGATCACCACACATGTACTGTACCTTGAAATTGTTTACACAAAACACACTAAACCCCTTCATTGTCCATGGATATACTTTCTAATATTTCTCCCCCCCCCCCCCTTCGTTATGAAAACAAGTGTTGCATAAAGAACGAGGTGTTAAATTCACCAGACTTGAGCCCCGCCTGGGCATGTTTTCACAGGCTCAGCTCTCCAGGACGGACTGGCCTTGAATGTGGTCACACTGTGTAGTTGATGTCTTAATGATTGTCGGAGCATAATGCATTTATAGTTGGAGGGGGATTCCGGGGGGGGGGGGGGGGGGGTTTGTTTGGATTGGTTATTCATTCATGAATTGCACCGTGTGTATAACGTTGTGAAGGATGGTGTTAAAGGCAAAGTATACCGTTTGTTTTGTGAACCGTTTGATTGTTTTAATCCTATATAAATGTAGATATTATACAATAAAACTAACCTGTGATAATTTCATTTCAAAAGGTGTGGCGTTATTGAGATATCGCTGAAAATCTGGAGCGGTTATGTCCACGCAGGAAGAATAATTCGTAATTGGAATACACAGTCTGAGAAACGTTGAAGAAATGTTTCTCAGATTGAAATGTTTTTGAATCCTTCTCTCTATAAAACCACATTTCTTTTAAGGGAATTGTTTCTCAAAATGTTTTACATTATCAACAGCTGCAGTGCTTTTTAGATGTTATGGTTATTAATTTTAGGAGTAATTACCAAAGGGTATACCCTCCCTTTAAAGGGTTACATGTGACATTATTTTCATTAAAAATATTTTGCTCATAGTAAATTAGTTCCCATCCTCTAGTTTTCAATCAACACACCATGCAACTTCTTTACTTCCAACCTGTGGAAAATTCATCATGTTTTTCATGATTTTAGTGAAAACTTCAAAAAAATAAGTTCAATATTTTGCAAGAGATTTCATCATGCAAATACCGGATTACTGGATTGGATGGGCGGATTGTTCCACAATCAAAGCAAATAAAGTTGCAGTATCATATTGCGGGGTGTTTTACTTTTTCAATATTTGTTAAAATCCACTTCAAATTGACCCACGACCGGCACGTATTGGCCTACAATGCATGCGTATCGGCCCGATATGCTAGCTTGTACATTGGGAATGGAAACTGATATTGTGTCAACTCTCGAGATGGTTGAAACAACGGCAGGAGGAAACAAAAATATACTGTACAACTTAGTTACAAAGTAGTCTTCCATGTTTTTCCTGAAATGTGAGAATGTTCATTCCAAACTGAGCACTGAGCGTGGGTACATTTTGACTACATACTGTAGCACATGTTTTTATGCACACAGCACACAGTGACTGTGTCAGTGTATTAGAATATTTGACATGACTGCACTGTTGCTATGGGTTTAAGGCGAGGAACACATTTTGTCCATGTATGGTATTGATGATGCAATACCATCATGGACCATGAGCACATTTGCCTGATGGGTGCACCCCACTAAATAGGGAGAAAACAGAGCATCGGCCTCATTTATATTTTGTAGGCCCTCAAATTATTCTATATTAGACAGATTTGAGAGCCCAATAAAAGGGGGAAAGTGTAAAAAGAAATTCAAAATTGTGACCTGGGTGTTGTTGACTTCAAACTTGAGGTATTTTGGTTGACATATATTATATGTAGGCCCTGAAAAAATGGTCCTATTTGCCAAGAGGTGTAGGGACATTTTCAAGATTGATGCTCGGACGATTTCACTGCTGTAGGGGTGTTTTTATTTGGAGGGAGAATAATTCAACGGGCCTTGGGACTGCACATGTATTAAATTGAGCAGAGGATAAAAGTTCAAGAGTCAATGGATAAATTTCCCTTTATTGTAAAAAAGCTGTGAGACTTCTAAGGATTATTATTTTCTTTTTGAATATTTAGCACTTTGCACTGTGTGCTATTGCTATGGGAGTTTGTATAGTGGGGTTCACCCGATACAACTTAAGACTTGGAAGGGTGCCAGGCGGACCAAACCCTCCACTTCAGGCCCTCTATATCAAAACTGCTCCAAGCATAGACTTTTTCGCAAATACTCGGTACGCGCTCATTTGCTGTAGGAAGAGGTGCATGCTGGTATAGTAGTGACACATTTTAGTCGCCAACTAGACCAGCATGCACCTCATTCCATGGCTAACGCATGCGCACAGAGTATTTGCGAAGTAGTCTATGTAGCTCAGTTTCATTTGTAAGATTGTGGGCGTATGGGACTCTTTGGTTAAGGGGAGCAGAGGTTGATTTGCCTGAAATATTACATGGGTAAAAAGTTTGGGTTTTTTGCTTTCTCTGTGTAATTTTTTTCTCTGCTTACTGTGCCAAGATTGTCCCCACTGTTTTGCCTGAATTTGAAAGGGCAGTTGCCCTCCCCTTGCCTCCCTGGGTTGTATGCCTATGTGTAAGATCACCCATTCGACATCTTTTAATGACAATCAGGACCAAAGCATCTAGTTATGAGTATATCATTGTGGCTGTCGGTTCTTTAAGCAACATTTGTTATTGTCAGTATCCGCACTTTATTATTGGACCCAACATACATTGTACAGTGATGAAATAACAAACCTGTGAAAGTTTAAGCTCGATTGGTCATCGGAGTCACAAGAAAATAGTGGAAAAAACACTTTGTATGTTTCCACTGTTTTCAATCTGGTTTTGGACTCCCGAGATCAAAACTAATTTTATTTAATTCATTTCTAAAAACAAACTGTTGTGCATATTGTTATTTTCCTTCCATGCTCCCCTCCTCCCATTCCTTGTGGGAGGGAAACTTTAAAATAATGATAATAGTAAAAACGTCTTATTTTCTCTTTTCTTTTCTCTTTTTGCACAGTCTTCCAATAAACCTGTGGCACCGTTCGAAAGTGGACCTTCTCTGGCAGACGTTTGAGGGAAGGAAAAAAAACCCTGACAACGTAAAAAACCACACCACCTTGATAACATAGTGACCGCAACGTCCACAGAGGCACTACTGCAAGAACAGAAAAAAAACGCTACGCACATAAATCTCACGGATTCTGCTCTGAGACGAAGACATTTTCTACGTGCAACGGATATGTACAGATTTTGATACAGTGGAACTCTACCCTGGAGACCATCCTGTCAGATAAACTATGCAATCTACATGTATAGGAAACCATCTGTGATATACTGGTACCCAGTACCGATTTTTAGAGTTCAAAGTCGTAAACGTGTATGAGATGCCAAGCAAATAAGGTTGTCGGTCACTGGTGAAACATTCATACAACGTGTGTACTGACCAGATTTTTTAATATTCATGAGCTAAGAAAAATGGGCTTTTAAGTCAATACTGTTCCTTAAGTTAGGGCAGGGCCAGTATTTAAGCAGACTGGGCACTTACATTAAAATATTGACTTTATCTACATACATATAAGCCCCATTCACACTTGATGGATTTCCCTTTATATTTTCTGGCAAAATTGATTGACCTTTTTCCCACTTGAATTGCCAAACTCCCAGAAAAATAGCGATTTTCGGGGGAAATAGCAAAAGTACCCCTGCTTGGGAGTTGGGTTTAAGTGAGATAACCCCAGGGGTTAGAATACCGAGTGTTAACTTTTCCCAGAAAAACAAAATGCATCAAATGTGAAATGAACATTGGGTGGCCATGGGGTTAAAAATTCTCCAGGAATTTCCTTGGGTTCTATTGCCTGGGTGTTGGCTCGGTAGTGTGCAAATGGCCGTAAAGACCAACGCAACAGAGTTTGATGCCACCTGAGCCTCATTTTGTGGCTCTGCTTACCCTGAAATTCTGCGCTTACGGTCATGTGAAAAGTGAAGTATTCACACGCACAAGCAGGAATTCCTAGCTGACCTGTGAAATACACTTTTTCTGTGCTACCATCAGCGCTGGTACTTCGCTTACAATTAGCAAAGCCATGAAATTGGGCCGTGGTTGTTTTAAGTCCAGATTTGGAAACTTAACACATTTGGTTTTAGTTAAACTCTTTGCCGTTAACCAGAAACTCTCACAAGTGCAGCAATACTTTGATGACAACTTTATCTGCTTGGCGGGTTTGGGGAAGTGTTTCCCCGAATTTGGCAGTCGGAATGTCTGTATTATATTAAGATTCAACAATGAATTTCTTTCTTTTTTATATTATATGTATTTATGGGCAATTTCCGTTTAATAAGAACCCTTAAGATTCAAGGACTGACAGGAATTTTGATTGGAATTCAGGGCCCAATGTCATAAAGCTGGTTTTCTTTCAGTCAAAACAAATCGTTGTGCTTACTGTAGACCCCTCGCGTATGATGTCACAAGCTCAAACAGCGCCCTCACTGAGGTCAAAGGAAGACCGATCATTGGCTGAGAGTTATGCTTGATGTGTACATGTGGCATGTTTTCATCGTTTGACCTTGGTCATGGCGACCTACGCTGGGGGCCTAGAGCAGAAAATGTGCATAACACATACCTTTCATAAATGATTAAGATTTGTGTGCGTCTTTACAATGGGTTTGCGCTGTTGCGACACCCATCTGAGAGAGCCACTGGCAAAATAGGGTGCTTTTTGCTTTGATAACGGTTTATGGATTAGAAATTGAAGTGGCTGCTTCGTAAGCAGAGAGCGTCGGCCCTTCTATGGCAAAACAGCATAACTCGAAAAATGACATTTCGAGAAAGCAAGTACAGAGGTCAGCTGTTTTGCCATAAAAACGGGACGAACGTGTAAAAAGAGGCCACGATACATGTAGGATATGTCATGTTCAAAAACATACATACATGTAGTATGCCTTTGAAACGTTGAAAAGGAAAAAGTGACCTCAATTTACCCAGAAATAATCTATATAAAATACAATTTTTTTGAGTTGGGCTGTTTTGCCATGGAAGAGAGTCGGTTTTATGAAATTGGCCCCTGAATAATACGTCAATGGGATTAATGGTGCAATGATAGGGAATCTTTCATGTCTGAAGCCGCTTCGCTTCCGCTATGGCTATTGGCTGCAACACTGATGTTAACATATGGGCAGTCTTGTGATCAAGCCTTAGCCATAGCCGAAGCTGTAGTTTCAAACATGGTAAATTAGTTGTTTTCTGGGATTGATGGATATGAATTAATACCAAAGTCGCTTATATTGACGACAAAAAAAACCTCTTTGATGGAAAAAAGAAAGATGAAAGTAAAAAAAGAGAGTTTCTGTGGCCTGTTTGAATGGTCAGGCTATAATCACAAGAGATCTGCTGTAATGCACACCGTGTTATTACAACAAGTAAAGCTCATATCGGAATGGACGCAATCACAACCAAAGAAGAAAAAAGCAATCCATCCTTCTCAAATGGTTCATCCTCTCCTGCATAAAAAAACAAAACAAAACAAAAATAAAAAAACAGCCGGCCTCCATTCATCCAGAATGACCGATTAGAGGTACAGATTCTCGTCTCCGAGTGGCTTTGAGAAGGAAAATCAATGCTTCGGTAGGTTTGGCCGATATTGTCGGGAGACTTTTCGACCGTTGCCAGTTCATCAGGCGTGCAGCAAGTGGCCGTGAGGACAGACAACAATCTGGCGTCAGATTTGCTCGGAGAGCCTTCTTGGGAATCAGTCATGCAGCGGATTACCAGGCAAATAAAGGAGGAGTAGCATATATACATGGGGACCTGTGGATTGATAGCGTATCACTGTGGCAACGTAAGAAATATCACGGGTACCAGGTTTAAGTCATTATGAATCTATGTTAAGGCCTGGGATGGATTCATTTACTTTCTATTCACTGGAGAAATTACGTTTGGTTACCAACCAAGTCAAATCCAATTTGAACTCCTGCTTAGACTTCCCCTGGTTCCCTACTAGTAGTGTACGTATTGCAAATATGCTTCGGAGAACAAAATTCGCTTAGCAAATTTTGTATCGGTTACCAGCCAAACTGCTTTCAAGTTCATGTACATGTAGTAGAGTTTGCTTGGCTTCTTCGAAGGTCATGGTTTGGGGGGGGGCACATCACATGATCTGTCCTGCAAAATGAGCCTATGGTTTCTCTTTCTTGAAGCTCAAATAAACAATTTTTTTATTTTTTTATTTTTTTATTTTTTTATTCTGTTGACAGAACTTTTAAGTTGATGGATCATTTCTTTCCCTCACCTTGTGCAAAGTCATTATGACCTCATTCTAATTTTGTTAGTTAAGGTCAGACACCTATTTCCCCATCCCCCTCACAACCAACCCATCATAATATTTTTCATGATTACACACTATATAAGTATATGTAGGTGTCACTGAAAAAAAAAAGCCCCATCCGATGTTTTGTGCAGGGTTTTTAGTTTTTGTTTTTGTTTGCTTTGAAGTAATTGGCCCAGAATCACTGCGGTTCACACTACACCTCCAACTCCTTTGTTGAACGACAGTGACTCCATATGTTGCTGTCACTCAGTGCAAGTGCTGATTATGAAGTCTGAAGAAACAGCAGTCCAGGGGCATATCATTAATGATTTACACGAACATAAGGGGGTCTTAGATATTAAAACTATTCAATCTCTGAGACATTAGCGAGGAATTTCACTTCTGTTTGGTCGAGGCACTCATCAGAACATCTGTGAGAAAATTGTTAACAGGCGACCAGACCTGTTCCCAGTTTCATAATATAAGTTTTGTTTTGGCTTACAACATCAGAAGAACATGTGTTTTAAGCAAAAGTGTATTTCATAAGCGATCAAGAAGATTTGACAGTGCGTATGGCGATGTTCACAATGGATTTGTAGTGTTGCATCACTTATCTGCTTACAAGAACCGCCATCAAGCTGGCATCCCTTTTGCTTTGCTTACGGTTAGCTGTGTTTATGAAATTTAAATTCTGCTAATGGCCGTTCCGTAAGCAGAGAACGTCTGCTTACAGGGCCCCATTTCATAAAGCCTGTAAGCACAAAAACTTGCTAAGCCCAGACAAAATCTTGCTTAGCTGAAACAGGTTTCCAGCCAAAATTACATGAAGTTTACATTGTTTCAACTCGTTTCCAACTAATTTTTGCTTAGCAAAGAAAATGGCAAAGTAGTTCTTAACAGCTTTATGAAATTTGGCAGCGGGTGCAATTTCTTAGAGCTGCTTGAGCTCAAAAGTTACCAAAGCACAAATTGTGCTTCCAAGAAAAGGGTTACCAGCCATAATACTGTGTCTATGTACTGTTTGCAAACGGTTTCCTGCTTATTTTTTGCTTGCAGAAAATTCTGAAGCACTACTGTCTGTTACGGCAGCTCTATGAAATTGGGCCTAGAGTTTTGACTTCAATCTTGTGGTAAAAGGCACTTTTGTGAGGAGAGCATTAAACAAAAAGGCCCCCTAACAAAGGGCACCATTTTAAAAGCGAGTGAGAAAATTTGAAATACTCACTTTAAAGTGTTGGCAGTCTGCTGCAACTCTCTACAGGAAATACACTGTTAGTACATGTATGCATTCATGAAACCCAAAACCATGAATTGTCACCATTTTTCTTATCATAAAATCTCTTAAACTGTAAGCTGAAACTTGTGGATTGAATGTAGCGTTGTCCTAGATTTGTAGTAAGAAAAGAAAAAAGATTATGTCTGCCACAGGCAACAATTTTGCTGACATTAAAAATTGCACAGGCTTATCTGTTTGAACCGCAACACGAAAAGCGAGAAGCGAGTACAAAGTCACATCATCCAATTGCACTAGAAGCTCTTAGACCATTGATTTGCAAATCTCTGTACTTAAATAAGGATTACAAACACACATTGGGGCTTTGCCATATCACAGTTTCTCATTAAGATAAACATCAAGGGACTTATTTATAACCCTACACCACAATCCAAACATGTACGAAATAAGCCCCCCTCCCCACCCCCGTTCTTTAAGTTTTCCCCCCTACCGTTTAATAATAGCAGTTTCAGAAGTTGATATCCCTTATGAATCAAAAAAGGAAATTCCCTGCTGGCTTGGTACCAGCCGGGCCTCTCCTGATAAACAATTCAGAAGTCGGCCATTTCCTCAAGGAGAATAAATCTTCAAACCCATGGAATTGTCTGACAAGTTTTTGAGGCCCAGATGTTTTTGTTTTCACTCTTGAAAGTGGGGAGGGTGGAGGCTTGCTTCTTTTCTTTTCCTTTTTTTACCAGGGAAATCTTTGACTCTATCAAAATGCCATAGTCTAAGTCTGTGGGCTGGGTGCAAATTCACAAAACTCTTTAAGCAGTAAATGGTGCTTAGCAGATGTTTTTCTGCTTAGCAAGAATTTGCAGGGGAACCATTCACAAACAATATACATTACATGGTATTTTGGCTGGTAACCTGTCTCCTCTAGGCAAAGTCCTTCTGCGTTTGGAAATATTTTGTGTGCTTAGCTGTCTGAAAATTGGGCCCTGGTACAGGGTTGTGAGTGTGGCCCTTCTTCGCCAGTCAGGGTTACTTTAGCATTGGAGAACTGAGTTCAGCAAAATCAGGCAAAACCAGGGGGAGGACCTTTAGGATTTCGCGGTATTCAGGTTGGGAGGCGCTTCCAGATTCAAAATGAAGTACTCAGTGAAGATGTTAGTCCTACATTTTCCTCGCGTCTGAAAGAGGGACCAGAGTAATTTCTCCTCCTCCCTTTGGTGTGCATGATTTGAATGGATGCCAATCAAAATGGCTGCACAGTGAAGCATTTTGGCTGGCTGACTGGTGCATTTCTTGGTTCTCATTCACACTTAAGACATTTAGAACAATGGATGAGAACTGTAGATTAAAACAGAGCGCCCTCGTTATGCTCAGTGTTGTTTTTGTGTTATTTTATGTACATGTAAGTGGAAGGACAAATTGCAATATTTTAATTTTGAGGCTTATATTATACTAAGTATTACATGAACAAAGTGTGAATTGCTTGATGGAGTTACGCTACACCCGTAGGAATGGAACCAGGGCTTGATTTTACGAAGGGCTAAGATTCATCTGAAGACGAGTTGTTAATATCACCATAGTGATTTGTATTGTGACATCACACTTTGCTTAACAATTAAGATTGTACACAGTTAAGATCAATCTTAGCTCTTTGTGAAATCAGCCCTAGGAGAATGCTGTGTATGTGTAAGTTGTCTGCGCATATAATCTGCTCTGTGGCAATTTGTGTGCGCTGCCATTTTAGCTGTTTGGCAAATTCCAGCTTCCCCATTGGTTGATCTGGTTAATTTTGCCATACAGGCATGTCACATGGGGCCTTTCCCAAACCTCGGCTTTGGCTCCGTCTCCGGCTCAGACGGAGCCTTGAGTCAGAGCCCAAGTCGAGGTTTGAGAAAGGCCCCTGGTATTGATACTCTGTGTCCACATCTGACATAGAGGGCGTGCACAGCAGACACAGATGACCATTGAGCTCGGCGTTCTCCATGTTCTATGGACCTTATGCATTGACGTCATACTGCCGCCATCTTAAAGCCAAATGATGATGAAACAATAGGACGCGCAGCACAGTGCCAATGAGCAAACCTTCTTTTGACCTCTAGACGAGAGCCTCTACTCAAATGATGTCAGGTGCATAAGGTCTATTTCTATGGGTGCACCCTTGTAGTTACTCTTCCTTGTAGAGTATTTTTAGTCCTGTTCTATTTTGAGAGCAGAAGCTGGTCTACTCTGACACAGGTGGGCACAGCAGATTTCACTTCGCTTGGTCGTACACTTCTGGAACTTTTGTTGCTCAAGGGCAAGTCCACGGGTATCTCGCGTAGCGATCATGACATGTTAGGTTGCTTTCAACCCTGATGCTTCATGGAGGGGATTGACTCCATGCCCCTGGTCATTGCCTTGGTGCCCTTTGAAATGTTCCAGTAGAAATCTTTGTTTCCCTCTCAGAGGTGCCCTATACCAGGGGGAAAAAATGCCCCGCCCTTAATACCAGAACGAATTACCAGCCATGCTCTTTTGTTAACAATAAACCCTCAGCATATCAAGCCATAAAAATCATTCAAATAACCAGATTACATATTGCTGTAGTCAATGTAAACTGTTGAGTTAATAACAACAGTAATGTACAACTACAATAATGTGACATAAGCCTAGTTATTGGATCAATGGGGTGCCCCAATTCGACCAGTGTAAATGTGTGACGCGCGCTCACTTGACGTTCCACGATCATTCTTACATCATGTAGTGTTTCAGCTCTTTTTTTAAGGGTCCACTCACAGGCCTGTTAATAGGAATTATTTATGTGATAAATTTTCCATCACTGGGTTTTTAATGAGGTGAACAAACTTTGGGGGAATGTGGTTTACCCATAATTAGTGCCATACTGATAAAATCCCCTTGTCTAAATATTAAAAGTGTGAATTTAACATATTTCAGAATCTGTTAATGTATTTTCGGGGTATATTTGGACAAGTTTTACAGGTTTTGTGTATAAATTAACTTTGAAGATGGTCCACAAAAATTGGTCATCATTTTAAAATACATGTATTATTAATTGCAAATAGTAGATTATAGACTCTTAAAGCTATTTGTGCATATAATATAAAGTAGATTTTAATTTAACAACCAACTTTCTTTTTAAATCACGGCTGTATATGTATCTTTAAGTGATTAATTGAATTGTCTTCTAATTTAACCCAAGCTGTTTTCTACATGCCCGTGTTTTTCAAACTGGTATTGAAGACCGAAAACACATTCTAGAAGTTCCTTCAAGATGTATTTAAAGCGTAAAATAATTAATTGTAACAGCATGGAAATTATTTTCTGAAAATGTAATATAGGATATTTTTATGATGTAAAAGAAAAAAATCTAAAAACTAAAACAAATCAAAATATGTTGTGATTGTCACCCTCAGCCTACAAATGTCTGTTGTAATTAAAGATTTTTGTTTTTACAAATGTACTGCTTACGTAAAAACCTATTGAGTCTAAATCTTGTAAGTAAACACATTCAACTTTAAAGTTGGGAAAGAAGGTGCTTAAAATGCCCCTCAAAACAACCCTCCTTTCCCCGAGGAGTCTCCCGAAGCTCTGAATATTTTTCTTGCAGTAAGGGGAGCGCTTCTTTTCCTGACCACCCCTCCCTCCCCAAATACTTTTTACCAGAAGTGCAGTAAGTACCCTGTCAAATTTATATTTCCTTTCCAACATGTTCCCTCCTCAGGGTCCTTGTAGGCTTAGCATAAAGTTAAAAAATCAATGTCCTAAAGATTTCTCCCCTCCCCCTTTCCACATTCCCCAAAGAACAGTCTGTGCTAGATGTTGGCATTGATGGATGGCTTAAAGTATGCACATAATTGCCTTCTTTTTCGCATTGATTTGTGTGAATTGTAGCTTTTCTAAAGTGGTCTTAATGTCTTCACATACATGCAGACTTAACATTCTTGGCACACTGTCAGTGACAGTACTACTGCTACTACCCCAGGTACTGTCTGAGTCTGTTGGCACAGCACATTGCTGACGTGTGTGTGTTTAGGTTGTGCGTTTCCAAGTGTGTTAATGAATGCGTTTGTTCTGCGTTAACACTATCCTTATCTGCCATTTGTTACTAAACACATTATGAACAGTGGCAAACGTACCTCGTACACGCTGATGTGGGTGTGTTTAGGTTGTTTGTGCGTTTTCAAGTGTGTTATATGCATTTGTTTTGTGTTAACACAAATCCCCATCTGCCATTTGTTACTTACGTGTACACAGTTGGAGTAGTGGCAGAGTTACCTACACATACTTAATGTCCCTCAAAGTGGGTTATTTTCTTAAGAAGAAGGGACATCAGAAAACTAATGGAGGTACGCTACAGTTGACTCTTTCATTTTTTGCTGGTTCCTTCAAATGTAGGTTCCTTCAAACAATGGAAGAATGCTACCCCACAAGGTTTTGTTTGTTCAAGTTGTACCCAACAGAGGAATTCTTTTGTACAGGGAACAACAGTGCAACATTAGAAGGACCCCACAAACGTCATTCATTAGTGTGTATAAATGCCAATAAATGCTGTATTCAGCCACTTTGAAAAGGTACCAACAGTATGATACCCTCAACCCCAACCCCACTCAACAAATGTTGGCTAAATGTAATTGGAAAACCCCCAAGCGTTCTCTATTATTTGTAATGCAAAGTAATGTTGTTAATTTTGACTAACTTTTATATCTAACTTAGTTATTCATTTTCTTGTCATTTCTTCCATCCCTCTGTTGAAACAGAAACCACCATATTAACCCTCCTACTGTCTGACCATTCAATATTATCCTCTGTGATTTGAATGATAGATAAACTATGCAAGCCTGCAGTATGATGTCATGTGGTGAGTCCTCTGCACAGTACACAGTCAATCCTCCCACTGTCTGACCATTTAACATCATCCACTGTGGTTTTGAAGGATAGATAAACTATGTCAGCCTGCAATATGACATCATATGATGAATGCATCTGCATAGCACACAGTTACACATGTACATGTAGTTCTGTGCACAGTTGTGCCACCATACATAAACCCCTGAAGTTGAATGATTTCAAATGTTGAGTCAACTTGCTTGAAAATGGTACCAAGAGTAGGAGGGTTAATGTTGTTGAATTGTTGCTTTCCTCTGCCAAAGTTTCAATGTCAATTTTACTTTAAAATTATTTTGTCACAATCCTGATGCCAAACCACCATGATTTAGTGGTGCTATTATAAGCCATACTGGTAACTGTAACGCTGTTTAGATTTGATAACAGCATTAGCATCTCAATATACTTTGTCCTGTACGAGATACCAGTGAACCAAACATTAATGTTCATTGCAAGCGACTGGTTCCCAAGCATAAAGCAATACATGTATGATGAAGCCATGTGGGCACATTCATGTTTGTGTGAAAACTTGAAACTAGCCTTTCCGATGAAATTTGCTAAAATTAGGGAATTCTTTAGAATTGGTTTTGCAAATGCCATAGAGTTGTGCACTAGGCAGATGCACATTGGTGCATGCGGCACGCCACTAGCAGCCCCATACAAGAACCACCATTTCTTTTTTCACTTGTCGCAATCAAAACAAGAGTGACGTGAATTACGTGCAGAAAGAAACTTGACATAAAATTAAACTGTTTTTCATTGTTTTCCTTTAAATGGGACCACCGATTTGGGTGAAACATTTCACAATGTTGGTTGTATTTTGTGATTCCGAAAAAACATTGATGTACTTCACCTTTAACTTTCTCTCCTCCCCCCCCCATGGCATTTCAAATAATCATGGTTCATAGAACAAAGGATGGATGTCGAATATGCGTGTGTGTGGTCAGAACCACTAATCTTTAAAGGGAAGTTATGACATTGGATTGTGAGAAATTCACATCCATCCATTTTACTTCCCCTTTAAAAATGGCTGCATAACTTGACTACAACCCAGTTCCAGGAATTTGTAGCCGCTTCACAAGACCAGGGACCGATTTCACAAAGCACTAAGATTCATCTTAAGATGAGTTGTCAGTATTGCCATAGTGATTTGTGTTGTGACATCGCACTTTGCTTAGCAATTAAGAGTGATTTGCAGTTGAGATCAATCTTCGCTCTTTGTGAAACCATTTTCATGGCTCTGCGTACCGCGGAATTGTGCGCTTGTAGAACAAGCACGAAATTCTATGGGCCGTAAGCACAGAATTCCGCTTGAAGCAGTGCCATGAAATTGGGCCTCGTTTAATAAATGTCCACATCAGCGGATTAAAAAATATATATAGTAATAATCAAATAATAAGCATGCAGTCTATTTTTCATAGCATCTGCTGAAAATGGTTCACTGGTTTGTAAGAAACAGTTTAATACTCAAGGAAAGTTGACGTGTAGCAACAATTTACAGGAAAATTTATGAAGATTTTCCTCATAATTGCATTCAAAAATTATGTATTTTACTGTTGTGTGCATTATGCACATCCAAATGCTTGTATTATTTAAATATGTAACTATTAAGACAGGTGCAAAAAGGTCAAAGGTCATACAGTATGTAAATTACCTTTCTAATTTTTTGTCTGGTAAGCTGACTCAAATGTGTATGAAATGTTATGATTTAAGATTCACTGGACTTAAAATGCTGATGTTAAAGGTATTTGCCTTTGTGTCAACTGCTGTGTTGTATTGCCCTCTGACCCTGTGACCCTGTGACCCTAGGATGCAACTTCCTGTTTACGGTGCTTCTTGAGCAGAATACACTGGATACATGCATCACCCATAATGCATTTGTGTTAATATTTATTGAGTGTTACGAGGTGATGATGTCATCAAAATCTTGTGATGCTCACTTAACAAAATTGTGGGAATGTGCAAAGCTTCAACTATACAGCTTCTAGTTGGGTCAGTGTACAAGACATGATTAAATGAACTTTACCATCGGCTTTTTCGAGCATTGTTAACAATTATTAGACTGGTGCCTATTATGTCAGATGTTATGTAAATGTGTACATTTCATTATGAGTTTACATTTGACAATGTTAAACTGTCTTTGTTTACAAAAAAAAATCACAATTAATGTGTTGAGAAATATTGTACACTTTTGTATGGATACACGACTGGTTAGTTACATGTATACTTGTACATGAAATGCCATGCAATAAATGCCTTGGGAATTTATCTCTAATTCAGTTGAAGAGTCAGTGTCTTTTATTGTATTTTTTAGTTGTGCCGGGTTGGGTTTTTCTTTTTGGTAATTTGAGATGAGCATTTTGGTTTTGAAGTAAACAAAAGAGAAAGTTAAACAGATTCCATTTCATTTATTAATTTCACAGGTTAACAAAAAAGGTACAAAAATACAATTATTTTCAGAAAATATTTACCCGGTACACAGAAAAGCAGTTTAAATGGTACCACACCCATGTTGGATTACGAAAAAAAGAAACCAAATTAGGCCATGTCTGAATCAGGTGACTTTGGCTAAGGCTTTGGTCATTGGCTGCAACGACAGAAGAATAGGAGTTTTCGGCATTCAAGCCATAGCCACTGCCGAGGCCATAAATTCGGATGTTGTATAACTGTCAAGTTGATATCTCCTGGGCCCAATTTCATAGGGCTGCTTAAGCGCAAAAGTAGCAAAGCGCAACAAAATTACGCTTACCAGAATAAGATTACCAGCCAAAATACCATTCCACATGTATCATCTGGACTGGTATCCTGCTCATTTTTGCTAAGCAGAACATTGTTAAGCAATAATTGCTGCTTAAGCAGCTCTATGAAAGTGGGGCCCTGATGCTGGAATTTGAGAGTGTGCACAACATTGGTCAAATTGGAAAATTTAATGTACACATGATATAAAGATGGTCATGGTGGAAAACTTCCCTTGAAATAGTTTTGCCTGAAATGCTTTAGTTTTTGAGAAATAAGTGAAAGAATTGAGTTTTGATCTCACTGAGTTTGACATCCGATGTTTGAAAACAGTTAGGGTTTTTTTCTTGTGACTCCGATGACCAATTGAGCTTAAACTTTTGACAGGTTTGTTTTTTCATGTATATGTTGGATCAAACAAAGTGTAGATACTGGTCTTTGACAATTACCAATGTTTTCCGTGTGCTTCAAACAGATATACATTAAAAGACACAATGATCTGTAAGCAATATGGGGTGTGTTTTGTGAAGTAGAAAAAATTGATATTGCTCACTGTTTATTGTTTCTATTAATGTATGTTTGTTCCTCAAAAATAATGGTAGTATCGGGAGAGACCTTTAATAGATTTATAGTGAAATTAGTTTCATAATGAACTTTCCATCTCGCCCTTTTAGCTCGGCCATTAGGATGAATAATGATAGTCCAAATTTAAAACTATTAATGAAACAAAACAAACGTAGCTCAGTTTAAAAGTTGGAAACAATATTAGTTTTTTCCAACTGTATTTCTGAAATTAAACTTAAATGTTGACAGATTTGCACATTATTACACGATATAAAGATGGTCATGTGGGAAAATTTCCCTGAAATAGTTTTGCCTGAAATGATAAAATGTTTAGGAAGTAGAAGAATGAGGTTTGATCTCATGAGTTTGACCCGGCCTGTTTGGTTTCTTTAAAAAGCTGTGTCTACTGCACTTGTGTTTTATAAATAGTCAACTCCCTACCTTTTCAAACCGATTCACCCCGAAGATAATCTCCTACCATGTCTTCCCAGAAAGTACTTTCACTTTTTCAATCAGGTCATTTTCAAGTTTGCACGGGCGACCTATTATTGTCATGCCTTTCTATGATGACTCACTGGCTATAGACTGCATGGGCAAGTCTTGAACTAATTGTGCACTGATGGGTTTAAATTAACCTTCATAAATGATGCTACCATTCTGTCGTAGTATTCCCTGTGTTCATCAATAATAATGAGTACTGTTTCTCAATACACGTAAACAGGGGCCAGACTATTTTCACTGCCAGCCTCGGTTTGGTTTATTGTATTTAACTTTGGGGCCTTTTCCAAATCTAGGATTGGGCAAGCTCTGACTTGGCCTCGTCATCAATTTTGGGAGCAGTGTGCATTTTTGTTTAGCATGTTTTGAGAAAACGACTTTCAGTCAAAAACATTGCATGAGTGCACTTTTGCCAGACAAGTACTTTCTTTCACCTTTAAATGTCTGTTTTTTGGACCCATATGCTTTACATACCCCCATCTGTCAGACAAAAATATGTTTGTAATTTTAGTTGTGTCAAAAGTCTCTGCTTTCGGAGATTGGTATAAATTTCCAGTTCGCTTGCAAGGCCTGCCAAAGTAATTTTTATCCATTACTTTCATTTTGAAAACGAAATTAAACAAGGAATCATATACTATTTTTTTTATATATTGTGCGTGACAGTTTATTTCCTCCATAATTATTGGCATAATGTTTTTAGACATCTCACCATATGACGTATTTTGTAAAGATCATTTTGGATTATTTTTTAACTCAACGGACTTCCGTTAGACCACAGTTACGCCATGTGACATTGAAGTATGTCACTTCATCAGGAAATCCTTTGTTCCAAGTAGTTTGCACAACCCACTGCCGAAAATACATTTGCAAAAGGCCTACGACCTATAACATGTAAAAGTGGGAAACCTAGATTGTTATCTGGCCAGACGGACTACAAACAGAAATTGCAATGTTTTTTGAATCTGAAAGTGGCGTTCCTGTGGCCAGCGTTAATCTCTGGAATGCAAGCCCACCCGTGTTATTCCAGCCAGCTCTTTTTAAAATATTTTAACTAGGCCAGTCTGGCATAGTTTGTTGTTGAAAATGTTGAGATTTTATATTAATTTTGTGTTCTGTTTTTAACTTACCCTAGCCCCGGCTGGAAAATGACCTTTAAAAATGGGTGCACTATAAAAGCGGGTGTCAAGTTTCTCAAACTAGAAATAGTGCCCTAACTCATGCCAACTTATGGGGTATGTTACACAATGAAACAATGGTACCCCACAAGTTTGTTGTTTGTTCTAGTGGTATCCCACAGAGGATTTTTTCAGAAAAGGGAATAATCGAACAATGGGATCGGGAGTGTATGTTGCAATATTATTAATGTAGGACCAAACTTAGGTCCTAAGGGTGGGTGTGTTTACTTGTGTCTAAAGTTTTATTAACCAATTAAGTAGGCCTAATAAACTTGAGAATATGTGAAATTAAATGTCCTTTAAAATAATAATTACATAAACTATCCCCTTTTATTATTTTTTTGTTTACCCCCAAAAAGGGAAAACAATGTGCAACAACTGTTACACGCCCACTTTGCGAAATGAATGGACGTTGCTAACGCTTGAGGGCGCCCTTGCTATTCAGCGGAGGATTTTTTCTTCTTCTTGACACGTAAACGTACCGTTTCTTTCGTCTAACAGTAAATCATACAACACACCACGTGCCTAAACATAACGAAGAAATGACGTTCGTACTTCCGCACTCATAAATTGTGAATTTTATTAGTCTAACGTCTCTAAATGTCTTCTTGGAGTGTTGTTGTTGTTTGGTGAGTGCATATTTCTTCGTGAAACGTATTGACAAAGAGGTGAAAATGTATTTTTCCGTGATATAATTAGAAATAAATGTCGACCTTGCGAACATGACATCTTCTTCTAGACCCAGTAACTGGGCGCTGTACTCGTTTTCCCCCGAAATTTTGACATCTGCGGTCGTACGTAGTATATCCTCCCGTACCCCAATTTCGCGCATCACAAATATTCGCGCAGGTACCTCATTTAACAACAGAGGCGGCGAAATACTACTACGGAAGAAGGAAGTGGTGCGCCTTATATAATTTTTTTTCAATTACCAATTGTTTGCATTTAACTGGACGCGGGGGCTTACCAACTTTGTGATAACAGCGCAGAGTCAATTTCCCAGAATGAAGGGAGGAAGGGACTCGTGAGTGGGCGTTCCAGCCCAAGGCAGCCAAGAATTCATGTGGACGAAACGAAACTTGACAAATCAGGGTAGATTGCAGGCAGCGCAGTTCGTTGTGTGGCAGCGATGTTCTGCGGGCTTCAAATTCTCCTCTCAGGTGGGCTTGACATCAGACAATTAAATTCATTCAATTCTTACGTGCGCGAATAATGGGGATACGAGGATACTAGTAGTCAATAGTACGACCGCGGCAGATGTCAAAATTTCAAAAAACAGGTTCAGCGCCCAGTTACTGGGTCGAGATTGGTACAAACAACACGCTATCTGACGTAACAAATTCGTCGGAAAAAGTTTGTTAATGAGGGTCTTGTTCTCCCTAGTATAGTAATTTTGTCTTTAGTTAGATTATTAGAGTTTGTTATGGAACTGAAAGTTTTCTCCCTAAAAAATAAAAATGAATTCTGAAGAAAAAAACACAAAAGGCGACGCAGGATTCGATGGGGGTGGGGGTAATTAGGGCCTACCACTAGATCTGCAAATGTTACATCATGTAGTTTATTAAGTATTTTGGTGTAATTTGAAATTGACGAATAAAAAATAAAATAAATTGAGCAGCGTTAAAAAAAAATAAAATCATAAGAAATTTAGAGAGCATGAGTTTTTTATTTGATGACGTTTTTTACCCAAGCACAAACTAAACATACAAACTATAACTTATAAGAAGGGCTCAGGGGGCGACTTGCTAGGGGGACACATTGCCAGGGGGGCGACATTGCCAGGGGCTCTGTCTGTAAGAAACGAGCGGCTAGGAGCGACTTTGTTTGGTGGGGGGGTGACTTTGTTGGGGGCGAGCTTGCAAGGGGGCGAGATGACCAGCCTCCCTGGGTCCAATCGTCTTCATTCATCGCTGGATTTGTATGAATGATTGAATAAGCGCTAGTAAAATTACAAACTAACGTTATAAATCATGAATGACGTTACCACCTAGTTAGGGCCTAACTAAAACCAACGTAATTTATAAAGAAATATTTAATTATGTAGTTATTGTGCGTAAGGTAAAATGGGTAAAATTTCCGGATCCAACTACCACTTTTTCATTCATTATGAAATTGTTATGTTGGTGTAACCTTAGCCCAGGTTGGACTCCTCCGTTGCATACAACGCGACGGAGTCCAGGGTATAAAGGTCCTCAGGCATTGCGACAAAATTTATAACCATTTTTTATCATATATTTACCTTTTTGAGGAAGCTGAAACGTGACTCACATGTTCCTTGTATCCTGAACCTTACGCCTGCTCTATTCAGAATTGCCAATTTTATCCTTGGATGACATTATTGTGAAAATAAAATGGAAATTGACGCATTCGTTGCGACATTTAAACCAGGGCTAGTGTAACCTTAGCCCTGGTAGGACGTCAGTCAGTGCCACTGCACTGACGTCCTGGGTATAAAGATCCTTTACAATGCGAACAAAATTTTGAGTAACATTTTAAAATATTTTTAGTACCTAATTTGAGAAGCTGAAACTCCATTCACTTATTCTTGGTGCCTTTAATTACACTTTTGCTGAGTTCAAAACCTATCAAATACATCCATGAATGACATTATTTCCGAAAATAAGTCCAAGTTGTGCACTGGCGCTGCGACTCCGTCGTGTTGCCGCCCCGAAGAAAAAGCGTTCAGTGTTACGGGTTAGACAGCGCCCTCTTTTGTGGACTTGGTTCCATGTCAGTTGAGGTTGTCGCAACGAATGCGTCAATTTCCATTTTATTTTCACAATAATGTCATCCAAGGATAAAATTGGCAATTCTAAATAGAGCAGGCGTAAGGTTCAGGACACAAGGAACATGTGAGTCACGTTTCAGCTTCCTCAAAAAGGTAAAAATATGATAAAAAATGGTTATAAATTTTGTTGCAATGCCTGAGGACCTTTATACCCTGGACCCCGTCGCGTTGTATGCAAAGGAGGAGTCCAACCTGGGCTAGTGTAACCTTAGCCCACCTTGTTGAGCTGTAATGGCTCTCTTTTAACATCGGTCTTATAACACTCACCATTATAGCCCACCATCCATACATGTCTTAAACGCATAGTAAAAAAGTACAAGCAAGTCGTACCTTCCTCACTTTGTTCCTTACATCTGGCGAATTTTTGTGACATATTCCAGGGCTCACCAAATGATGCCTTTGTCCAGATATGATGATTTAAAAATGGCTAAAAAAAATTGTGTACAAAAATTACGTTGAAGTTCGTCTTGCAACGGGGCCGCCATCTTACGTATGATTCACTGCCTGCTGATCGTGAGAAGTCAGGGCACCCGGCTGATCTGTCCGTGGTGTGTGTATGGCGTGTCATGAATATGCATCAGATGACGTCACGGGAAGTTGTAATACTTCGGAGCTCGATGTGTGCGCGCGTGCATGGCAAGTCATGAATATGCATAAGGTGACAAGCCACAACCTTTGTCTTTGTGGTTTTATGACCTGGTTCTGTGGCCCTTAGGAGTGGGTATAGTGTTCTACTATGGTTCTGCTAAACCTGGAAAGTGTGTTGACATCCGCTGGCTTAAAGTTTTGATTGGAACGGTAGAAACGAAATTCACAAAATTCATTTATTAAAGGCACTGAACACGTTTGGAAATTGTCAAAGACCAGTGTTTTCACTTGGTGTATCCCAACATATGCATAAAATAAGCCTGTGAAAATTTGGGCTCAATTGGTCTTCGAAGTTGCAAGAAAATGATGAAAGAAAAAACACCCTTGTTGTTCAAATTTGTGTGCTTTCAGATAGGAATAAAAACTTCTTGCAAGAAGTTTTTATTATTTTAGTGAGAAATTACCTCTTTCTCAAAAACTACGTTACTTCAGAGGGAGTCGTTTCCTACAATGTTTTATACTGTAAATAGCTCTTCATTGCTTGTTACCAAGTAATTTTTTATGCTAATATTTGTTTTGAGTCATTACCAAACGTGTACGATACCTTTAACTATTTTGAAGAAAAACAAAAAAATAATCCTGACCTACCTACCCTATTTTTTCTGGCCCGGTACGCCAACATAACATTTTTTTTTAGGTCTGAGTGAAAAACAGGCAGTCGGATATGGAATTTTTTTCTAAAGGTAATGTGCTAGAGTAGCACTAGCAGCGACAATTAATGGAGGGAACAGCTCTTCGGTCCACGACCGTCGAGAGGATCAAGTGTTATGATAGGATTCTCGCATCTAAGCTTGAAGTTTAGTAGCATTGACTCCCTAGGCTACCAATTTAGTATACCTTTTCCAAGGATACATGTATTTTGTTTTAAACTTTTAGACTTGAACTTTATCGGAGTGTCGGGGACAGATTGTTCAGGAGAGGTAAGGAAGGGTTTAACCTAAAAATTCCATTAAGTACTTTAGTGGATTCCAAAAACAAATAAGTAATTTCTAAAAGTGGTTGAAAAGAGTATACACTGGAGGTTTAATGAGATTCAGGCCAATTGCTGTATTTTGCACCACAATTTAACCTTATTTCACTTGTAATGTTTGTTTTCCAGCAACAGGTGAGACTCGTATCCGTTGTCATGACGACTAACGGGGAGGAAGATGTATGTGTGGCCAACGGTGACATTTCTGGTGAAGAAGAGGGCAATGTTCCGGAGGTGTCGTGTGACAATTGCAGGGAGCTTATCGAGGTAGGTACATGTAGAGCGTTGGGATGGACTGGGTGAGATTTCACGGAGACCAGTGTTTTTGCTGTCTGCCCATTCAATATCATCTACTGTGGTTTTGAATGATAGATAAACTGTGTCAATCTGTCATGTGGTGAATGCATAGTACACAAATTAAACAGTCAACCCTTCTACTATCTGACCATTCAATATCATCTACTGTGGTTTTTAACCCTTTAGAGACCATTCATTTATTCATCACTAAACGCACAGACATTTGCTAATTTTGTTTATTTCTTCAATCAAATGTTTTCAGTAAAAATTTCAACAGAAATAACACAAAACAGAAAATTTTGTGTTTAGAAATTGGGATACTATGTTAACAACATACTACATTGGAATATTTCATATCCGGACATGACCTTTACTTTGACCTCTTTATGTGAATGGAAGTAGGCCAAACATTGAGGCCGTTTGCGGCCGCTATGGGCATTTTGGTACAAGCCGCTTGTGGCCGCTATGGTCTCTAAAGGGTTATTGATAGAAAAATTGTGTCAATCTGCAGTTTGATGTGGTAAATGCATAGTACACAAATTAAACAGTCAACCCTCCTACTGTCTGACCATTCAATATATTCATGTGGTGAGTGCATCCACAAAGAACACACACGTACTAGTTCTGTGCACAGCTGTTCCACCATACACAAACCATGCAGTTGAATAGTTTCAAATGGTTGGTAAACTCACTGGAAAATGTTACCAAGAGAAGGAGGGTTGACAATCTGGAATGGATGTTGAAAAAACCAATAAAATATGTAGATTCTTTGAAATCTTTTCCACAAGTGTTTTCTTCATTTGTTTGGCTCTTTTCCCCCCCAGGAGCTACAGAAACGGAAGAAGGAACAGACCATTTACACGGCTCTGAAAAAGAAGATTTCTCTCACGGAGTAAGTCCACTGGGATTGTCAAGTTGTTTGTGGGGAATGAAGGATTTGCTCTTATTTTTTGCAGCATCCAGCCAGCAGGACCAGTGACCTTGTTTTTTGTCCGTCAGCTTTTTCAACAGTCCGTATTTCATATAAAATGAACGCTCTTTTACACTGAACTCACCTATACCATGCCCGATATGTGGCAGAAGGTGTGTCTCCCCCGAAAAAATGTTCCCATACTTGAACACAATCTTTTCTTCTTGTACAGAAGTACCCCCCCCCCCACAACCATGTAGAGAATTCCTGAGATTCCCAGAACACAATGAAGACACAATAGGGGGTACACCATGCAACATATCAAGCTTTAAATGAACTAACCAGCCAGACCACTTGGAGAGAATTTGGAGAGGTCCTAGGGTGTTTAAAGGCATTTTACACGTTTGGTAATTGGAGCCTATTGTTTGTTTCAAACCTATATAGTTGTAGATATATACCATTAAACTAACCTGTAAAAATTTCATTTCAAAAGGTGGTTGCGTTTATGAGATACTGCGAGGAAATCTGGAGCGGTTATGTCCACGCAGGAAGAATAATCTGCATTGGTCAGATTCAAATGTTTTGGGGGATAAAAAGTGATATATTTTTCCATAACTGCATAACTGCAGTGAAAAGTTTCTCAAAATGTCTAATACTATCCAAAGCTGCTGTACTTCTTACAAAGTAATTTTTTATTGCCATTTATTATCAGAGTCATTACCAAACGTGTACGATGCCTTCTGGCCAGCAGATCACTGTTAATGGAGAACACTGTTTTTACATAATGTTTAAATTGGTAATGTATCTTCTTATTGGACCAGACCGTTTGCATAAGTGGAGTGTGTAGTTATTATACGACAGACGAAAAGAACAAATCAACTGTGAACCTAACTTGTTTCATGTTTGTTTTGTCTTTTCCTTGCAGCTCTCTCATCAAAAAGTACAACAGTAAATGCCAAGATATCCTTTTAGTTTTCAAGAACTTGCAGTCAGTCTTCAGTACATATATCACTGCATCACCTTGTAAAACATTCCAACTTGCTATACAAATCCGTCTCATAATTCAACAACGTAGCATACTTGTCTGAACCATTTTTGGGCAGTATTTCCAAAATGTTTCCGTGCCTGTGTGGGGTATTATTATTCAAAACACTTTGGAGGTTCCAGAGTGATCATTTTCATTTGAAAATATTGTTGTCACCATGAAATCCTGACTTGACAAAGGAAAGACAACAGAGGTTCTTATAGTAAGCATTGGGATTTGTTGTTCTCGTATAAGCAAAAATTAGAATGCGTGCACTGTGAATCGCAAACCTCAGCCGTAAGCCATGGCCGATAATTTGCCCTGGAATGCTAGAATCTCGGAACGCTTGGACATAACCTCCGAATGTGCCCAATACAATGATAAACAATAAAGGGAGCCAGTCCATTCATGTAATGTATGCCACATTTGAGAACAAAAGGACAAATTGGGAGTTGGGGATTACATAACATCCCCTGGAAACTGGGGAGATTTAGAGCTTGAGTTACAGTACCTTGTGTCCCTTTTTGTACAGGTGAAACAAAGCGAAGTAAGGTAGGTGAGTGCCTGGAGGATATACATGTACAAGTTAGCCATCCGACTGGCTGCAACAAATTGAAGGCACTTGGAAGTTTTTCTGGGCAACAAACACTGTCCGCCATATAACAGTTTAGAATCAATTGGCAAATTGAGTATTATCAGTAAATAACGTGAATGTAGGTCAAAGAACATATTTTCTAAACTCGGCGTTTGTTTTATTATTTTATTATGCACGTTCATACGTTAGCACGCAGTACTCAACAACGAATTCTGGTTTAGCGTACTGCACGGATTGAACTGTTTATTGTTTCTGTATATTTCCTCAGTCTGTGGGTTGACTGAACAGACTCTGTACTCGGTAGTTTCATCAGAGAGTTTCTGGAGTATTTTTTGTTAAGCTCATTTCCTTGACTAATTTAACACAGTTTGATCAACAGCAACAGAAACTCCAGGATGTCACCTCGAAACTGGCTTCCATGAAAGGGTGAGGAAGTTCGTAAAAAATAGAAGAGAAAGTACACGTATTAGTTTTGAAACTGTTGAAGTCGTATTTAGAATTTTTACTCTGTGTAGAGTTCGAAACTCGGCTAGCAAAACACTTCAGCTTTAAAGGTATTCAACAGGTTTGGTAAGGATAAAAATGTCATTGTTAAATTTTAGTCTGAAAGCTTACTGATTATGAAGTTCATACTAGAACCATGTGTGAAATATTTCCCTCTGAAATGAAGATATATTCGAAAAAAAACTGTACCTGAAAACCTAAAAAGAATGCAACAACTGATTTCGGTTGTTACAACCAAAACATTAAGACCGGTGTGTTTACCTTGCTGAAAATTTTGCATGGTTTTCACTATTTTCTCCTGACTTACACAGCGGATTAAGCCCTCTTTTCACAGGTTTTTTATTTGATGTATACTTGATCACATAAAACATGAACACTGTTTGGACTATTTGTCAGCTCTACCAATCCTGTATAACACCTTTGTTTTTTATGGATGTTTTTTTTATATGCTTTCATAACAAACATTTGTCTTCTCTCCAAAACTTGAGGTTGGACTCATACCATTAAAACATTAAAAAAATAAAAACTTTTAATTGTTATGTATTTTCATGAAATTCATGTTATGTACTGCAGCAGAAATTTATAAATTAAAAAGTTACTTTGTTCAAACGCATCCCCCTACACAGTTACACTTCAACTTCACAAGTTTACTGCTATCATTTTTCTTGTGATCCACACCATGCAAAGCTTCAAACATCACTTGTCACTTGTCTCTTAACTGCTTGGATTCAGATGGTCGAGTCGTGAAAGTTACAGTGTCTTATTGTTCTTGAATTGTCTTGAAAGAGCAGTCTTGTGCACTGGACTCAAGCTCTTGTGTTGTCAGAGTGTGGGGTCGGGTCCTGGTCTTGACCATTTTGTCCTTGAGCAAGACACTTTATATACATTACTGCTTTGTCCTTCGCTTCGGACAACAAAAAGGAGACATTTAGTGTTGTGTAAAAGATAAAGAGCCCAGTCCACTTATTGTTAAGAGGAGAGGTTTGCTCTGGCGTTTCTGGCGTGATAAAAAAACTGCAGATTGCACCGCAGCACATTGTAAACCCTTACAAGGTGCTGTATAAATGGGTTTCTTAATTCAGCTCTGCATACCTGTTGAAAAAAATAATGAGCATTTTGACATGCCCATTGGATGTTTAAAAAGCTTATAAGAACTGCAATTTGTTATTATACATTTTTTTCTTCAGGGACTGCAAGGTGCTGGAAGAGCAACTGACTGTCACACTGAAGGAGATTGTTCCCTGGAAATGTGTACGTAAATGAACTTTCAACTTCTGAAACGTCCATTCTAAGGTTGTACAGCCGGGTCTCGCTATTGTTATTAAAATATTCTACCTTTCTTGGCATGTCTGGTAATTAAACCAAAGTGACTAGCGCTGTAAAGCCCGGTTCATACTTCCTGTGAATGCGATGCGAGTTTTGATTTCAGAAATTCGGAGGAGTTGTGCTGAACTCTTTTGAAACATTCGCAGCGAAAACAGAGCTGTGACGTCAAATTCGCTTCGCCCGAAGCATTTGCAGGAAGTATGAACTGGGCTTAACCTCTAGGCCTGAATGTACCTGTGTAGAGATGATGATAAAGAAACGTCAGTTTTAGAGGTGGGAGGAAAAACCTGAATTCGGGGGAAACCCACGGAGTCAGGTATGGACAGAAAACCCAATCCAATGCAATTTAAGAATATTAAATGCAGTTTCCTCAACCCCCCCCCAAAAAAAAATGCCATTGTGGGAAATTTCCTCATACCTGCAGTAATTTTTAAAAGAATACCACATTTTATTCTACTTGTTTGACAAGGATGCTAATCCATTGCTAGGCTGCAAGGTTGTACAATGCTCAGTAATTTTTATTTTAACCGAGGAAATACTTGTTTCTGGAACAGTGATCACGCTAATTTTGATTTGGGAATTTTTGTTCTTCTCTTCCACAGGACAAAAACAAGTTTTTGAAGGAATATGATGAATGCAAGAAGAGGCTGAGTGAGACGGAAGATAAGCTGAATGGAAGCGAGGTAAGGGTCTGCGAAGGTCTCAGCTCTCTTAGGGATTGTATACGTTTAGTAATTGAAACCCACGGTTTGTTTTAATCCTATATTGTTGCAGATATATACCGTAAAACTAAGCTGTGAAAATTTCATTTCAAAAGGTGGTAGCGTTATTAAGATATTGCCGAAAAGGCCGGAGCGGTTATGTCCACGCAGGAAGAATAATCTGCAGTTGGAATACACCTTCTGAGAAACGTTACTGTCATTAACGCATCTCAGATTCAAATTTTTGGGGATAAAAAGTGATATCTTTTTCCATAACCGCAGTATTTTGAAGTTCAGGCATGAGAATCTTCCGGATTTCCGGATTTTTCACTTCAAAATATGTGGTCTCCGAGTTCAATGTGAATTTGATATAAAATTTGGGGGGTAGGGTGTTGGGGGAATGCATTTATATTTCGCTAATCTCTCGTCTTTAAGTCAGAAATTGTAAGTTTACCTTTGTAAAATCATACCGCGGATCGACACACCGTTCGTGAAAAACGGCACGTAAACAATTGCCGTCCGGCTTCCATGTGCATCGCGTATTCAGCGAGATCAATAGATATGTGTAGACTTCTTTCATTCCTCGCTTCAATCACGGTGCGGTTTATTAATTGTTTGACCGTAATATGTTTACTGCTGCAGCAAAGAAACATGTGTGGAGACTTTGGGAAGTCTACTGAAAACAATGCGCGGTGTATGGATGCGCGCGCATTGTTAGACTTTTTTATGCACGTGTGTGAGAATCGTCGACGTCTGCATAAACCGTTAAAGTCTCACATTTTTTGTGAGCTTTTTGAGATAAGATACGTCTAGCATTTTTTATGATTTCATTATTGTTTTTTGAGTATTTTCCTCCTACTAACTCGACCCATGGAGATAGGATATGCATGGTTCAACCACTGAGTGCGGCGCCGACGCTTGGTGACGTTGCCCAATTTCCGGACATTGCCCAAAATCCGGACATGCATTTTTAGCGTTAGATTTTTTTCGGGATTTTTTTCTGGATTTTTCATCATCGCCCATTCTCATGCCTGGAAGTTAAAGGTTTCTCGAAGTGCATTATACTATCCAAAGCTGTTGTATTTGTTACCAAGTAAGTTCTTATTGCATTTAATTTTCAGAGTCATTACCAAACGTATACAGGGTGTGCATAACATTAGTAAGAGTAAAAATATAAATGTTCACATATTTACACTCAACTTACATGGTATAAACATGATCATGGTGGGAAACTCCCTCTGAACTGAAATATTTTTGCTTGCAATGCAACAGTTTTTGAGAAATTAGTAAAACAATTAGTTTTGATCTTGCAAGTCCAAAACTCAATGTTTGAAAACAGTGAAAACATTGAAGGTTTTTTCTACTTTTTTCCTGTGGCTCCAGTAACTGATTGAGCTTAAACTTTCACAGGTTTGTTATTTCATGTAAATTTTGGGTCACATCAAGTGTGGATACTGGTCTTTGACAATTACCAATGTTACACTTGTGATTTAAAGAGGGGCTCCAAGTTCAAATTGAGTTTAATGATGCACTCATTTTCCGAGATACGCCCAGACATGGTTTTGTTGTTGATTTTTGAAAATATTTTTCCTTGTAAAAGTGTCTGAAAAAAATACTACAAATAATATGTCAATGTTATTATTTGTCAGGCTCTTTGTGTTCAGTTTGAGAGCAAGTTGGAGGAGACGGAAGACAAGTTGACAGCCTTACAGGAGGATATTGTGAAGAAAAAGAAGACACGGGAGAATTGCAAACAAATGTAAGTTGTTTTGGTGTCGACCTTACGCTGATTTGAACTGACTGTAGATTTACAAATCACTTTCTCAAACTCTAAAATCAGCTTCTTCTAATAGTTCAACTTGCACTGACAGTGTTTACCGTGTACTGTGTAGATGCTTTCACCGCATGATTTCATAGTGAATGGTCAGACAGTAGGAGGGTTGACTGTGTACTGTGTAGATGCGTTCACCACATGGATATCATATTGCTGGCTAGTATAGTTTATCTATCATTCAAAATCACAGTGGATGATATTGAGTGGTCAGACAGTAGGAGGGTTGACTGTACAGTGTGGATCTGTTCACCACATAATATATATCATGCTTGCATAGTTTATTTATCATTCAAAACCACAGTGGGTGATATTGTATGGTCAGATAGTAAGGAGGGTTTATGGGGGCAAAAACACACTATCAGATTTTGGCATACGGAGCACTTCCAAATACAAAAAAAGTATTTCTCTTAACTATTAGTGTTCAATATTATTTGACTTTTCTATTCTTTTTCTCTCTCCATGTTGTTGCAGGGAGAAGAAAGCATCTGCTTACAAAGGTAAGAATTCCCCTAAACCCTTTTTTACCATAGGCCACTTTTGTCAGCCAAGCATCCACATAAAAAAAGCACTTGACAGATAGAGCTGCAGTTGCCCATCTTGCGCCTTGTGGCGCTATACAATTGTTGCTGTAAACTGCAGGATTTTGATGAATTTAAGTAGCTTTTATACCAGAAATGCCTCAAGTATCAGGGAGTAACTGTCACCTATTCATCGTTTTTTTTCTTCACACAGAGGACTTGGTGAAATGCAGGAAGGAGTTGAAGGTGACCAAGAGCCGAGAATCATCTCTTGTGACAAATTATCAAAAGGCAAAGGTCAGAGGTCAATATGGTCAAACATCTTATATTTAGTATTTTTTATGCTTTAACTAGGAATGATATTTGGCCCTTGGAAAAAGTAGGACAATTTTATTTAGTACAAGGACCAACCTATACATGTACACATGGTATAAGACTTTGGTAGGATTTCCCTGACACTTCCGAGGGCAAACAAAACCGGAAATCAAATTTTTGTGGGAAGAATATCATGCCTGTTTGGTACTATCCAGTAAGATGGGCAACCATTTAAAACCATTGAACTGCTTGAATTTTGTATGGTGGCACAACTGTGCACAGAACTAGCTGTGTACGTTTGCATTCTTTGTACCCACATTCACCAAATGATATCATGTTGCTGTCTGGCATAGTTGATCTATCACTCAAAACCATAGTGGAGGATACTGAGTGGTAGGACAGTAGGAGGGTTGACTCTGTACTGTCTAGATGCATTCACCACATGATATCATACTGCTGGCTGGTATAGTTGATCTATCTCTAAAAACCACAGTGGATGATATTGAAAGGTCAGACGGTAGGAGGGTTGACTGTGTACAGTGTAGATGCATTCACCACAAGATATCATATTGCATGCTGGCATAGTTTATATATCATTCAAAACTACAGTGGGCAATATTGAATGGTCAGACAGTCGGAAAGGGTAAAGGAAAACACCTATATATAAATAATAAAAAATGCCTTAATGAAGTAAATTTTCAAAGAGATACAGCTATAGATAATTATTCTGTCACTTTGATGACTTGTCTCTAACTACATAACTTTTCTTTCAAATAGAACAAGATATCTGAACTCGTCCAAATCCTCCGTGACCGCGGTTTCTCTGTTCCAAAGATTCCTAAATCTCTCCGTGGTGGAACTGCAAACAGTCACGAAGAAACATCAAATGAAGGTGGGTCAAGCGTGTTTGACTTTTGTCAACTCCGAGGTTAGTCAGTGACACCAAGGTCTAAGTCTTTCTTTGGCGATGGACCTTGGAAGTCTCAAGGACATTGGAACATTTTTAGGGGACTTTGGGTTCCCACAGACATCACTGGTGCATGTGAAGATAACGAAATGGAACACGTTTACCTTCCCGAATCCTTCTACATCCTCTTTGCCAAAATGGAGGATTCAGAAAGCCTGAGGGCTGTAGGCCCAAATAACAGTTGCTTGTCACTGGGTCAGCCACTCCAATCTTACCTAAGTCACAATTTGGTGTAGAGCGACATGTCAGAAGAGGATATTGGAGGATTGGGGCCACACTCCAGACAAACTGCCAAGTCTGTAAGGAACTTTAAAGAAACACTGGCTCAGTGGTTTCTTTCCCTGCCTTTCACCTCTGTTGATGACCCTGGTTCGAATCCCACCTCGGACCAGAGCCTTGCATGTGGATTGGGTTTTTAGTCCCTACCTGATTGCGTGGGTTTTTTCCCTTTGGGGTTTTCCAAGCAATGCACACAATTTTTTTAAGTTATTGCAGTTCGCAATACGGATACGTAGAATTGTATGCGTTGCTTCGCGTGCATTTTCATTTTTACGCATTGCGCATTGGGGATTACGCACAACTCATGATGGACACATGGATTTCTGGTCTCACTTTGATAACACTGCCAAATTGTGTGAACATTTTGCAGGATTTCACAGTGTCCAAGACGCAAGAAGCCATACCTTGAATCGCTCTAAAAAAAATTGTCCTCTCTTTCCAGACACTGATTTTGAGACAGTGGATGAGGTCTTCTCCAGACCTCAGGATAGATCGTCTCCGCCAAAACAAGAATCACCACCAGAGGAGGCAGAGCATACAGAAGAGAGAAGAGGACGTCATACTCGAGAGGATGCATGCAACAAGATATTTGAGAGGTTCTCAACGAGTGAGATGGTGAACTGCATGTCTCCGCTTCCTCCCTCGCCACAGCTGTCTCTACAACATGAGGTACAAGCTTGATTTTTGTATAGATGCGATGAAGTGATTTTCTAATGATAGTTCATTGCATCAAATTGTTAACATTTCATCAGAGTGTTACCTTTTACCCCCTCTGAACCTAACATTACCCAGTAAATGACCTTTAAAGGCATCGTACACGTTTGGTAATTGGAGCCTATTGTTTGTTTCAAACCTATATAGTTGTAGATATATACCATACAACTAACCTGTGAAAATTTCATTTCAAAAGGTGATAGCGTTTTTGAGATATTGCCTAAAGTCTGGAGCAGTTATGTCCAACTCAGGAAGAATAATCTGCATTGGAATGCACACTGTGAGTAGCGTTACCGTAACGCTTCTCAGATTCAAATGTTTTGGGGGATAAAATTTTTCCCATAACCGCAGTTCTTCGAAGTGAAAAGTTTCTCAAAATGCATTATACTATCCAAAGCTGCTGTTCTTACCAAGAAAGTTTTTATTGCCATTAATTATCAGAGTCATTACCAAACGTGTACAATGCCTTTTACCACTTCAGGGGCCGATTTCACGAAGCATTAAGATTCATCTTAAGATGAGTTCTCAATATTGCCATAGTGATTTGTATTGTGACATCACACTTTGCTAAGCATTAAAGAGTGATTTGCAGTTAAGATAAATTTTAGCTTTTTGTGAAATAGAGCCCAGGTGGGTATTCCAAAAAAATTCTAAATCTGTTCGTGGTAGGTTTATTCAGAACTGTATGGAGCTTCTGGAGTAATCGTTTTCATTTAAAAATATTGTTGGCACAATGAAACCCTGACTTGACACAGGAAAGACAACAAAGGTTCTCATAATTAGCACCGGAATTTGATGTTTTTTTTGTGAGAAAATATGAGTAGGCACTCGCCGTGAATCTCAGAACCTCGGCCGTTAGCCACGGCAGGTAATTTGCCACAGAGCAATCAAAAGCTGGCATTCGTTTGTGTGTAATTTTACCTAAAATCATATATCATTGTTCAGGAGCATTGCTTGTGGCAGAAACTTTTAATTCTGAGAAGACATTGGTCTTTGAAGAATGTATGTGAAATCCAAGTCAAATTGTTCAACTTTTCTTCCATAAATCATCTAAGAAAAACTATCTCAATGCAACACTTACGGGTAATCAGTGGAGCCAGTTTGTGTGAAGTGGGCGTGGCTTACAGTGGAATTACGTCACACTCACGAATAGGGCCAATCAAGTCTGCATGCAAACCTATCATGAAAGGTCCTCTCCGAATTGTCAGTTTCTGTCAAAAGAAGTGCCTTAGAATGGTGAAGTGAATTTTAGTGAAATAACGCTCAAACATTTGTCTAGCTCTGGAGGCGGAAGTAGTAGAAACCTTACAGCATTTTTTGCATGTGTGACCAGGGCCCAATTTCATAAAGCTGTTTACCGGTAAGCAAATTTTTGTGCTAACTGTAGCAGAAAAATGTGCGTAAGCATAAGCGTATTTCACCATGATTTCTCAAGTTAGCAGAAAATTTCTTGGCGCGCATGCACGTTCACCATGGATTTGCATTGTTATGTCACTTGTGTGCTAAACGTGGGTTAGCCAGCATTTACCCTTGCTTACAGTAAACAGCTTTATGAAATAGAAATTCTGCTAAGGGACGCTCTGTAAGCACAAAACGGCTGCTTACATGTTTTATGAAATTGGGCCTAGATGACTAATTAACAGGTTTATAACCATAAGTCAAAGTTAAGAGTCTGATGCACTGAATTGTCCATTGAATGTGAAACAAGAAAGCACCTTAAATTCCAAATTTGTCAGAAGTCATTTCAAAGTTTATCAAAACTCCAGTTTATTTGTGTCTAGAACCGAATCAAGTAAAAGATTATGTCTAAGGTAGAGTAAAAATCTTCTGAAGATGAAAGCAGCTCAAGAGTTTGTGTCGTCTTTTATCATTTGACAATAATCTCTTAATTCTCTTTAAAGGTACTGAGCGACTTGAGTAGTAACATGAGTGAGGATGACGCAAGAGATGACGATGACTTCTCAGATGTTGCTGATGAAATCAACAACCTGATGGAGGTGGATTGTCTTTGGGAGAAAGGCCAAGAAGGAAGTGAGAAGACGCAAGACGAGGGGAGAAGTCAAGCAGTCAATGAGCCTCAGCAGGCGCCTCTTGAAAGATCCAAGTTGTTATCTCAGGTTTATGACGACCTTTGTGAGGATTCTGAAGGAGAGACAACTGAAAAACCGAACCATGATGAGATATTTCGCACAACACCACACACAATGCCACAGAAAGAGTCCCTGAGCGGAGCTAAGCCAGCATCAGAGGAGCTGCTAACTGCTGTGGAGAAGGAAGAGCTAAGGGATAACATTTCTACATCTAGCCAAGATGACGAGGACTGTGACTTGGAACGGGTTGAACTTGCAAAACAAAAGAAACACAGGGAACGAAAACTTACTGAGGTTGACAAGTCTAGGAATGTTGCTTCTTCAAATGTCAGCGGCAAGGCTTCTAAGACGATAGACCAGGACACTGAAGTTTTCACATTGGGGAGTTCCTTATCCGAAGAGTCTGATGATGATGAGGATGGTAAATTTAGTACAGGAAGGAAACCCTTGGAAAATCCAGAACAGGAGAGCTTGTCGGCTGGTAGTTTGAAAACCTCACCAGCGATTCAAAGAAAATTGTTATCGCCAGTTCAGAGTGATCTTGACAAACATGGAGATGCTACCATTAAAGCCCAGACGAAGCTGCTCTTGTCTCCAGATCAAAGAATGACTCGATCTCAACTCAAGATGCTCGCTTCACTCGGAGACATTGACCTTACTGGTTCCTCTGATTCAACATTCATATCTGATAATACGAGAGAGAAGTCACATCTTGAAAAGATCTCATCGCCTGCTCTACGAGATGGTAGTGTACTTCAAGACAGAAAAGAATTCAACAGTGATGAAATAAAACTTTCAGCACAGAACCCTGAGAAGCTTCAAACAGTTAGAAAACTGTCCAGGTCACATCCACATCAACCTTGCAGAAGACCTATCACAAGGAGCTTATCTCCTTCTGAAACCGAATCATGCTCAGAGACAGCTCCTCCTTCCCCGGCCAAATCTCTCAAAAAGAGAGCTTTGAGATTCAGTTCAGTTTCAGACAATGACCTTAACTCTCAAACTCCTATGATCACATCAGACGTCATAAAAGCAGAGCCTGAGCTGTCAACATACCTCGATGCAAGTTCTCTGAACAGGCACTCTCCACGACGACTCCTTCGTTCTGTTTCTCTCACAGACGATGCTTCTGTGAATAAAACTGTTAAGAAGGAAAGACTTGAAGAAGACTCACTGCTATCAAAAGCTCATCAACATGTTTCTCAAAAGAGTTCTCCAAAAACGTTCCTGCGATCGTCGTCTGTTCCAGGTGACACATCATCTGGACAACAGGCTGAGGATATGCCAAGAAGAATCACAAGGTCCCAGAAGCATCACCTTGGAAGCCCACCTAGAGAGAAGATAATTCTAAAACGATTGACCAGATCGTCTATCAAAAGATCAGCCTTCAAAACTAAGTCCATAAAGCCAGAAATCTTGTCCCAAACAGACACTTTTTGCTCGAGAGCAAACAGCGAAACAGTTTGTACAAAAGAAACCAAAGTGGCTAAGAGCCTTTTTGGTAACCAAGAACCTGTTACTGCTGATGATTGTGCTCTTCTTAAATCCGAAAACACTTGTAGAAATGTGGACCCTGAATCAGACAACTCTTTGGGAGATTCTGCCCAAACTCCATCACAGAGAAGAACAAGAGCTGCTTCAGCTGATGTTAATTCAGATGATAAAAGTACAGGAATACAGGTTTGGCCTTTTGGTAGCCAACAAATTGACAGACGTAGAGCCACGTTAAAAGTTGCAGAGACAGAGGCGAACCATGTGGAGTCTGATGCTAAACCTGAAAGCATAGATAGCCTGAAATTACCGTGCAGGTCAGCTACGAAAGCAACTTGCAAAATTCAAGAACATTGTAAGAATAGTGGGGATGAGTCATTGTTTGACAGCTGCTCGAGACCCTCCGGCACTGGTGACAATTTGTCCAAACAAAACCTGCAGGACAACTCTTACAGGCATCAACCATCAGTAGCTAAATCATTTGTTGAGAGAGTCGACCCCTTGGAGTCCGACGTCAGAAATAAATTGGTTCATGCCGAGGTATCCTCAGATGACTCTGATCTGCCATTTGTAGACATCTTTAATACTAAAAAATCACCCCAAGGAAGCGACGGTGTTCATAAAGATTCCATCCAAGAGAGGAACCCGACATGTAGTGAAGAGACAAAGCCAGGAATCTTGAATCCTGAGCTAAAACCAAGTTCAACCAAGAGGACCATTTTGGATGGTGAGGAACCGGTTCTCAAGAAGCCTAAACTCTCATTCCATACCACGGGAAAAGACAAACCAGATTCAGAATGCTTTGGTACCATGACTTCTGAATCCACATCTGAGGAGGATGCTCTCACTGAAAATACCCCAAGTGAGGGTTCTGGAGACAAAGCTGTAATTGATAGATCCCAACTATACCAAAATGGTTGCCATGTTGCTAAAGATTGTACCGAAGGTGAGCAAGTGAGACAAAGCATCTGGGAAGAAGCTGAAACAGGTTTGAGTGAAGATGCTGCTGCGAAAGCCTCGTTTCAAATTATAAAGACAAAACAAGGGAGGACTTCTGGTGAGCCAATCCCAAATGCTAGCAGAGAGGAACTAGCCATGGAAGAAGATGATAGTGTCGATGCAAGACTAGAGCACACCCTGCAGGGTGGTAATACGGTATTGACAGGAGAAGAAAGTGTGGGGAAAGATGAGGTGATAGAAGATGTTGAGACCAATCAAGTAATCCATAAGGATGTTTCTGAGGCTGTCGACACAACTGAAGATGGTGCAACTGCATCAGTCAAGAGAAACGCCAAAGAAAATAACAAGGAAGATAACAAACCAAGTGTTGCCATCTCTGAACTGAAATTTGGAACCAGATCAAACTCTAATACTTGGGGTGAGGACGTTGATCTAGATGATAAACAGCAACACACAGCTGATAAAAACGAGATAGGAGGCAGCACGAGTGGCACTCTTGAAGGTTCAGTAAACATAGAAGAAGAAAGTGACATCAGCTTTGTTGAAGTAGAGCAAGATGTCGCCCATCAGGCTCCAGGGCGACAAGAAGATCCAAGAGATACTTTAGATAAAGCAAGCAGCAACTCTTCTTTGCTGCCAAGAGCTGCTTGTCAATTAGAAAGATTCTTATTTGATACTTCTTCCTCCGAACAAGAAGGAGTACCTTGCAACAGCATTGCTTCCCAGGTTGTTTGTGTGGAGGCAGAATCGTCAAGAGCTAGCACCCCGACCACAGACGTCTTGAGCATCAACTCTATGTCCGGTCATGTTTCCCCAGTCTCTCCTCTTTCTTTCCAGGAGTTAGACAGGACAAGTCCCCTCTCACCCCTGGCATCCGCCCCTCACAGCCCTCTTGTCTCTCCACTCAGTCCATCTCCAAATATATTTTATTCCCTTGGTACTTTTCCAAGAATAATATCTCCCTTGCCACCGTCGCCAGGAAGCCCAGAATCAGAGTTAGATGAAGATACTGTTGAGCCATCGGCACCGAGAGGTGTCGTATCAGCTGATGTGGTCAATCGACCAAGGATGATTTCTCCACTCTTTCCAACTCCAGTCCCACCTGTTGTTTCCCCCCTCTTAGAGCCTCCTATTCCCCATGTCCTGTCCCCCCTCAGTGATACCTCTCCTCAGAGATCTGGCGATTTCGCTCTCGGTGACCGCAGCCCAATGATCTCCCCCTTGAGGAATCCCCTCATCCCGTCACCCTGCAATTTTCACGCAGAAGCTCCTAGAGATGCCTTGTCTGTGAGACCCCAGCACCTCGCTGCTCCTAGGAGGCAGTCAGCATCTCGTTGCCTCGCAGCATCTTTTACTATTGCCACCAGTCCTCCTGGCATGAGCCAAGCACCTGAGATCATCAGTCCGAGACTCCACTCTCTGGCTTCAGAGCTGGTGTTTGAATTTGGAGAGTCTCAACCGAGTACTTCCGTGTTTCAGAGGCAACGACTCTCAAACATGGCACCAAGTACTGCTCATGAGGCTCAAGCTAATGCATCGAACAATGTTGACTATGAAGGAAAATCAAAGGAGCCGGAAGAACAGAAGGCAACTTCTGTGAAACGTGGTTTTAAGAAAATTCATTCAAAACTAGATAGTGCCAAGAATGAGGCTGCGGTTGAGAAATTTCCTGAAACATCAATTAAAATAGATTCAAGTGGACAAAATGAATCAGAGAGCCAGAATTTACATGATCAAACCCAAAAGAAATCTTCAGTCAATAATTTGAAAATGTTAAAAACACCCAGAAGTCCAGAGAGGGAAAATGATGGTCCTCTGAAAACAAGAAGCAGAATCAAGCAAAAATCCTCTGAAGAAGCAATAAAAGATAAGTCACTTGGAAAATATAGGAGGAAGAAGGCAAAAACTTCATCAGAATGTAACAACTCGGTTCAATCTAAAACTTCTGACGACACAGAAAGTTACACATCCAGAAGACTTACAAGAAGTCAACTTGGTGCACCAACGGATCCCAATCTTTCTGGATCTAGTATGTCAAATCCGTCATCTTTACTTCAAGGTGAAAAGAACTCTGAGACCATTCTAAAGTCTGCCAAGAGAAGGAAGAATTCCAGAAATAGATCTGGAGAATCAGAAATTACCGAGAGGACCAATGATACAGGAGAAGATGGATGCAGAGATGCTTCTTTCACAAAAATGTCTGGAGACGTTGCATTATCTCAACAGGCTTCTCTGAGTCAACCAGTGGGACCAAGTACCTTGTCGGAAAAAAGACCGCCACTTCTAATTCCAGCAGTTGATGTAAAAAAGGTTTCTGGTTTCAAGAAATCTGGCTCGTTGCGAAGGATGCACGACTCAAAACAAGAGCCGGAAGCTTTAGCGAGGGCAGGGGACTCTGATCATCTGACTAATGCAGCTTCAGATAAAGTAAAAGCCACACAAGAGGATCAAGGCACTGTTGAGGGAAAACCTCAATCCAGGAAGCCAAAGGCTGTTGAGAACCATTCTTCTCTTGGGAACTTCAGTATCAAGAAGAACCTTGGTGAAAACAACTCATTTTGTCAGAATCAATCTCTAGAAGACGGTGTGCCAGCTTCTGGTGATGATACCAACTCCTATAAAGATTCCCCTGAAGAGAAATGCAACAGCAACAAGAGAACCAACCAAACGCTGAGACCAACGTTGATGGCTGGTGGTAGCCAACAGACGGCTCCAACAACTGTCAGGACCATATCTCGGATCGATTCCCAAGACCAGCAGGCAACTGTACCCAAGGCCATCCAGGTAAAAGCCAACATCGGCAGTGTGTGGGGAAATATTGCCTCTCGCAAAGACCCGAGATTCGATCTTTTCAACCGTGGTAAGAAAAATAAAGTCAGGGCTCCAAAAGCAGGTCATGGTGATCCCAGCATGTCGTTTAGGAGTCCAGTAAATACTAACTCAGAAGGAAATCCAAAGCCCAGGCAGAATGATAATCAAGAAGCCCTGAGAGGCAAGTCACAGTCTCAATTGGACTACAGAAAAAACAACAGTGATGCCTTCTCCTCAGGTGCAGGATCCAGTTTCTCGCCGAGAAGTCCACCGCCTTACCAGAGGATGGAGACGCAACCCGCTCAAAGACCCTGGTCGGTAGAAGTGGCCAAAACCAACTCGTCAGACTCCAAGATGGACAAAACCAAAAACTTAGATGCAGGTACTTGCGATCAAAGTACCAATCCAACAAAGACATTTGTGCCAAGTGTAGCCGTTGATTTAAGAAGTGGATCTGATGAAGGAAAGGGTGATGCTGTTCAAGACTTACGTAGTGGGAGCGTGAGAGCTGGTGTGTCTAAGCAATCGGGCTCTACTTCCTTGATCCATGGGAATCAAAGTAGACCAGGAGGAGTCCAACAGTGGACCTCGGGAGCTGCCATAGAATTCCCAATGCAGAGCGGTGATATTCTAGCTCCTGCTAGGTCCAAAGGGGACATGAAGGGTAGGAAGAGACCTGTCTTCGGAAATTCAGGATGGGACATCGATGAGCAGCCATCCGCTAAGCTGCCAAAGGTAAACATTTTTATCACGTTGTCTTTGAAAAATGAAACTCTGAACGTTCTTCTTATTCTCTTTGATTTCAACATGTTTTTCCTTTTGTACTAAAAGAGTATTTTGTGTGCTATAAAGTATAATGTATTTTTTTTAGCGAATATGAATTCTGACCACAATGGAATACCGCCTGAAGACACATTGAATAAGTCATAAAAATTGCCCTCTCTATTGTACCCTTTCAGAATAATTAACAGTTAAGTGCTTCTCTGCATCCAGGAATATTATCTGAGGGTAGAAATTGTTTTTTGTGCATCTAGCTGTAGACATGGTTGCCAAATCTCATTTAAAGGGACACATTGCCTTCGGATTGGGAGCTTTGGGCTACAGGGATGCCAGTATTCCGGCTATTGCCGGAATTCCGGCTTTTTCAAATTTTCCCCAAATTTTTCCGGCGCTCCGTATTTCATCAGGCCGGAGAAAATATATTTTATTGAAAACAGATTTCCGGCGCTCGTTTGGAGCGACTAGTGTTTAATGATAATGTTTTGAAAGCGCCCTCAAGCGTTCGTACATGTATAAATGCCGGAAGTATTGAGCGAAGACTAGACTTTTCTGTCGAATGTGTGCGTGGTGCCGTATGGCATGTATCGATGTATTTTGTGTGTACATCCATACACGATCTTGAAATCACTCTGAGAATTTTGTTTCGCGGACGATTGGCGTTACCATTGAGACATACCGACTGAGTTTTTGGCGTTACATTAAGTCATTATGGATGTTGAAAGAGAAGCTAATTTGAAACAAATTGATCGAGGGGTAAAGAATAGGTTTAATTGGCGGTGGCTGGAGTCGAAAGACAGTGGGGGTTATTTTTTATCAGACTACATGAGGAAGATCGACAACGCGGGTAAATTTTCTTTTTCTTTATGTTTTATATAAAAAAATCGCTGTTATGTTTTTGTTTTGTTTTTTTGGTCTGAGCGGCGAGGGGGGGGGGCAGTGACCCCCATTCCTTCGCAGCAAATTTTTTTTCCGGCTCTGAAGGAAAGAGTCACTGGCATCCCTGGGGCTATAAAAAGCGTTTGTCATGAAATGAATACGGTTGGAAAGATATTTTAAAAGTAGAATATAATGATTCACAAAAATATCCCTTGAAATTATGGTGTTTTTTGTAATTTCACGACAGAGCATAGTCCGCTAGTTTGTAGAACAAAAGTTTTGACTCCACAGAATGGCAGACCATATGTTCTGCTGGTTGTATTTCCAAAGACAAATTTATGTTTTTTTAGTCACTACTTACTAATTACTACACACTCTACGTGTTTTTTGTGCATGAACAACTCTTTATTAAAGATAAGCAGTAATTCCAAACAGCAAAATGTTGAGAGGTTTGAAGTTAGTGGCGTAACTAGACATTTTCATTTGGGGGGGCAAGTGGGGGCAAAGATTAAATTTGGGGGGGCCAAAGAAGTGCAAGATTATCAATAAATATGTTAACTGATAGTTGATACACACCAGCTGATACATACCAATGCAGTTCTAAAACAGTCTACATAGTTTGCAGGTAACAAAAGATTGCAAAAACAACCAAATCTTAGAGAACTTGTCATTTTATGTGCACGGTATTCTCAAATTAGGCTCTGTGAGTACCAATTAAATTATTGTTTGTATGCTTTATTTCAGTGTAAATACCCAAAACATAATAATTGTGACAAGTGTAAGCCATTAAAAAAAATCAAAATCAAAATACAGGATTGAAATTGTGGGTGTAATTATAATAATCACATTTGTGTGCTTGTCAGGGCACTTGTGCTACTAGCGCTCCCAGTATTACTAACAGATACATCTTCTTCGAAATTCTCCTCGGCCGAATTCTCGGATGCAGAGTCCATGCAATACTCTGATGGTACCACATAAGAATCAGAATCTTCTGTATTTTCCTGTCTCTGCCTCTTAGGTGTTGGAGCACGAGGCAAAGACGGGCGCTTTGATATGGAGAAGAAAATGGTCTAAGCTACCTTTTTCGCTGGCCATTTTGCTGTTTAAATCTCCCTGTTGTGCATCTGAGTACAATGTGTTTACGGAGCTATTGGTCTGCGTTCAGGGCCCAATTTCATGGCTCTGCTTACCGTGGAATTTTGCGCTTACGCCCAGCTGCGTCCCATATAAATACACACGTTACAATGCGCGTCAGCGCAGAATTATTTGGTAAGCAGTGCCATGAAATTGGGCCCAGACCACCACATATTAAACTGAACTTTGTGACTTCCTGCACTCTCTCTGTAACCGCAAAACCACAACATACATTTACCCCCAATACGATCGCGCGCACGTTTCCATGCATTTGTCGGCATGACTGCGTTATAGTCCACATACTGATATGAATAAAAGTTTTTACTTTTTACGGCAGCATTTTATGCAGCCTTAAACGATTTATATATTATAAGAATATACTTTTCTGTGATTTCATATGGGGGGGGGCAAGAGGGGGGGCAAGGGTTCTGAGCGGGGGGGCACAGGCCCCCCCTGCCCCCCCTCTGGTGATGCCACTGTTTGAAGTCAATGTGCCCCTATAACATTTTAAAATGTAATTTATCGACTACTGTTGACGAGACGCTTCCTTAACCTTTTGCAGATTATGACCCCTACACAACCCTTGACCCTTTCAAGGTCAGGGGTCACACAACCTGATTCAGATGTCAAGCGTACAACTCAATACAATCTGGAAGCTTTAATTCATCGGATTACAGAGCTGCGACCAGACTCTGCCATTACACCTGTAATTGCTGAGGTTATAAACGTAAGTTCAACATCGCTTAAAAATAATAATAATAATTATTATTACATATATATTCCTGGTAATAAAACCAGGGATGCCTCATAAGTGAACTTAATCACTGTAGCTCGCAAGCCTGAGGAAACCTGTAAACAAGGGTGCTTGCTATGTGAACCAGAAACACCGGGGTTAACCCCTACTCTTCCACGATAAGTGTTCTGTGTTCTTTTAGGTGCACTACCAAATTTGGGAAAAAGTATCTTGCTCAAGGTTACAAGTGTCATGACCGGAAACTTGAACCCACACTCTGCTGATCAGAAACACCAGAGCTTGAGTCCAGTGCTCTTAACCTCTCAGCCACGACACGCAACCATTGATTTTTGAATTGAATATGCAACAGTATATGATCAAGAATATTCACACATGCACGCTTCTATTGTTTGACCTTGCAATGCCAGGAGGCCAAAAGTATTACCACATAGTTAGCCACTTTCCATTACTTGATTCAATATTGTAGGTGACAAATCAAAGTTAATAACTAGAGAAAAACAGGTATTTGTGATTTTGTTGTCATTTTGCTTGTGAACGTGACCCATTAAGAACTCACTCCGCGGCAGTGAAGTTAATAACAAGAAGTCCCCTCGACCCACTAAGCGAAAGTAGTAGTCCCAGCCAATTTCCTACCTTCTGCCCAGGTAGTAGTTAATAAGCAGGACAGTTCTTCTCAGAACTAAGTAGTCTCCCGAATTCCGAGTAGAATAAATAGCAAGACAAGTTTTTAAAGAACAAAATCTACCCAGCAAAGTAGATATACACATGGTGTTACCCAAACCGAATATACATTTTGCTTGTTTCTGTCTACAGTTTGTAGGCAGCAGTGCCATCAGTCTGATGCCATCCATTCTGGCCAAGTGTCGGTCCGGGAACACCAGCCTCAAGGCGATGGTTCTACCCCATGAGGAGGAGCTTGCTACATGCATTATGGAATCGGTCTTCTCAACCACGGTCAGTATTAAGAAGTATTGTTTCGCTGAATCTTCAGTGGTTGTCTTAACTCTTTGTTTTGTATGTTTGTTTTAAGATGATCTTAACAAAAAGGGAACTCGGCAAAGCTCCCACAAGGAGATATAAACGCCAAATAGCAATCTAAGTCTTAAATCAACTTTTACCATCAAACATAAACTTTAACTTATGCAAAGCTGTGCATTGTTTTAAGGCACTGAACACGTTTGGTAATTGTCAAAGACCAGTGTTCTCACTTGGTGTATCCCAACATATGCATAAAATAACAAGCCTGTGAAAATTTGGGCTCAATTGGTCATCGAAGTTGCAAGAAAATGATGAAAGAAAAAACACCCTTGTAGTACAAATTTGTGTGCTTTCAGATAGGAATAAAAACTTAAGTAGTTATTATTTTAGTGAGAAATTACCTCTTTCTCAAAAACTACGTTACTTCAGAGGGAGTCGTTTCTCACAATGTTTTATACTATCAACAGCTCTCCGTTGCTCGTTACCCAGTAAGTTTTTATGCTAATAGATATTTTGAGTAATTACCAAACGTGTACAGTGCCTTTAAAGACGAGTGGTTAAGAAACCAAGAAGCTTTCATCTTTTGAATATATTGTGCATTGTTCTTTGTAGAAATCCCACATGGGCATGCTTATGACGTGCCTGTCCAGAGAACTTCAACAAGTTGTTTCCACAGAGCTGAATCCAAGGGTCGTCGTTGGCGCTGCATGCTGCAGGATGCTAGCCGCACTCGCCAGGAAGATAGGTAAGATAAAAACCTTTTAAAAGTCGGAACCGTAAGAATGTTCTAATTGGATCGGATACAAATTTTCTGTTTGACTGCTGGAACAATCCATCGGAACGTCCAAAATACAAATGCCCATATTCATGTAGGATTGCTCCCGTACTTCGCCACAATGATGGTGTCTAGTGAAACGTTCTGGCAGTCCAATGGATTGTGGGCGTGTGCCTATGGGAATGTTCTTTTGGGCCTAGACCGTGCCGGACTTCTGAGATGCTCCCTTAAGCGTATTTCACAGGTTTTCGCAAGGAATCTTTTGTTGTGTATATTCGTAGTTCCTGTAACCATGAAGTTACTAAATCATTTTTTGCTTACACCTGGTTAGTTCAGGAATTTGGCGCTTACCCTGTAAGCAGAGAATGCTGAATGTAAGCACAGAAATGCACTGTAAACAGAGAGATGTAATTAGGCCCAGGGCCCAATTTCATAAAGCCTTTAAGCATACAAAATTGCTAAGCACAGAAAAATCTTGCTTAGCTGAAAATGGTTACCAGTCAAAATTCCATAAAGTTTACATTGTTGCGACTGGTGCCCCACTCATTTTTTTGCTTAGCTAAGAAATTTGCTAGGCAGTTTTTTTCTGTTAACAGCTTTATGAAATTGAGCCAAAATCCTGAACACGGCACACAAGACCACTCAGTGCTTAACCAGGGTTTACCCTTAACTTTTTCAGTGACTAGTCAGCAGGAACAGTTAGCTTGTCATCTTACTAGTCCGTCAGCTTTTTCATTAGTCAATATTTCAAATGAACTAGGGATGCTTTTCAACACTGAACTAGCCAGCCGGACCAGTTGGAGAGAATTTTGACTGGTCCTCAGGTGTTTCAACTGGCATTTGGCCAGTGGACCCACTGTTAAGGGAGAACAGTGTTAACCCTTCTTTCCCACTGAAATGTTTTTGTTCTGTTATCACCAGGAGCCATTGAAAGAATACGAGTCTTGTGTTATGACATCGTACGGGAAGATATTCCAGACGCTGCAGAGCTTCTGTTGAATGTGGCCGTCACATGGTCAACTGTCTTGAAACAAAAGGTATGACCGAGGTTTCATCATTGCAACTTCAATCCCTAGCAGCAATATTTATGCCCAAGCATCAGCAGTCGCCCTCCACTTTCCCAAACCACTTCTGTGCCCAGCTGCGGTAATGTTTTTTGAACTTCTTAGAGCTTCTTGAGTAATCGTTTGTCTTTGGAGTCTTTGGAAACATCGTTGCCACAATGAAACCCTGACTTGACAAAGGGAAAGACAACAATGATTCTCATAATTAAGTGGCGGCCTGTCCATTCTTGTTTGCCGCATTTGTACAACAATAGGACAAAGCTGTGGAATCGGGATTACACAATAACCCCCGGAAAGGGATTTTACAAGGTATGTTTTCCAGAACCTGTTGTCACTCTTTGTATGAGTGAAACGAAGCGTATCACAGTAGGTGCCTGCCTCAACACACTACACAATGGAAAGTCTGGGTGGGTAAAAACGTCAGCAGTCTGGCTCTCATCAAAACATTTTTTGACTCCACAAAATGGCGGACCGTGTTAGTTCACAAAGTAAAAGGAAAACCACACAAATTTGAGGGATATTTGTGTGAATCATTATATTCTACTTTTAAAACATCTTTCCAACCATATTCATTTCATAACAAACGCTTTTATAGCCCAAAGCGCAGCGTCCGAAGGCAACTTGTGTCCCTTTAAAGATTTTACAACGATATATTCCCAAGGAGTAAATGTTGACAAGATGTTTATGTTTGTTATTGTTTTCTTCTTCTTGCAGGAAGGACCTAAAGCACTCCCTCTTTGTTCTGCGTTGGAGATGGTTATTATGCAACGTCTTGCAAATGCTGCATCCACTCAGGATCAACACGCCCAACAGGTATTTTTATTTTTTTAAATGAACATGATTACGCTTTGGCCCGACACGGATGTACGATAAACCAGAGTACATTTTTAGTAGAGTGTTATTTTTGCTTTGGATGAAAATGATAAAACTCAATGGAAACTTCGGCTACTTTGCCTTTTTGTGAATCAAGAATAAGAGGGCAATACTTGTGCCTAAGAAAATAAAATGCACTGCTGCTTGCTTTGACTTTTATATGAGGGGACTTTTTTCTGCGGTGTGCCTATTAGCTGTATACTACTGCCAAACAGCGCACCACAGCAACAAGAGTCCTAAAGGAATTAACTAAAGGTGGGTGAAGTGTCCTCTCAAAAAGTAGGAGCGCTATTAGTGCTATATGTACTCTCTGGTGCTGGCTGTAAACTGCGTCTTCAGTGAGGGGTCAAAAAGATAAATGAGAGAGCGAGTGAGTGTGCAGCCAACTTTTGTATACACATGCGTAAGTGGAGTCTGAAAAACGCACCTGGCGTTGCGTAACAAAAGGAATGCATGAGAGCCGCCTGGGCAATTTTAATGGAACAAAGAAATTTTCTGTAAGGTCTACGACACATTCGATGCTTTTCAAGTCATGTAGGAAATAACATTCAAAGGCTACTCTGATGATGACATTCATACCCCTGACTTTTCATAGATGACCCAATAAGCGCTTTGAGACGCCCGTAGATAATGAGCTATAGAAAAACTAGTTATTATTATTTGTCCAATGGCATACATTAATCATGCCACTTTGCATATCAATTTGCATACCAATAGTTGGAAATGATTATTTTGTAATGTGATTAATTAGTGTGTTTTGTTAATTGTTGTTTTCTTTGTTTAATTCCTGCAGATGATGAATTGTTTCCAATCTATCTGTGGATGGCATGTCCCTAGTGGGAATGCAATTGCTGAGAGCTGTTGTAAACTTCTTACTTCCCTTCAAGATGTTACCATAACCAAGTTCTACATATCGGAGAAGTCAGGTATGCCTGGCACTTTATATTAACCCTTCTTTTCTTGGTAACGTCTTCTAGTGAGTTGACCAACCATTTGAAACAATTCAACTGCGTTGGGTTGTGTATGGTGGCACAACTAAACCGTGTAACTAAACCGTGTATTATGTGCGACTGTGTATGCGCTGATACCTGTCGTACTGCAGTCTGGCATAGTGTAACTAAACCGTGTATTATGTGCGACTGTGTATGCGCTGACACCTGTCGTACTGCAGTCTGGCATAGCTTATCAATCATTCAAAACCGCAGTGGATGATATTGTGTGGTCAGAGAGTAGGAGGGTTGACTGTGTACTGTGTAGATGCATTCACCACATGAAAGCATATTGCAGGCTGGCATAGTTTATCTATCATTCAAAACCACAGTGGAGGATAGTGAATGGTCTGACAGTAGGAGGGTTGACTGTGTACTGTGTAGATGCATTCACCACATGAAAGCATATTGCAGGCTGGCATAGTTTATCTATCATTCAAAGCCACAGTGGAGGATAGTGAATGGTCTGACAGTACGAGGGTTGACTGTGTACTGTGTAGATGCATTCACCACATGATATCATACTGCAGGCTGGCATAGTTTATCTATCATTTGAAACCACGGTGGATGATAGTGAATGGTCAGACAGTAAGAGGGTTGACCGTGTACTGCAGGTATGGGTCATCACATTTTGTCCAACAATTTGTGTAAGAGGGTCTATTAGATATATTGGAAACATGGAGAACGAAGATAAGATGCATGGGCAACTTTCACCTAGTAAAAAATATTTTCTTTTTATCGCAATATTACTACAGTTAATTTACACATTTTCAATTTTTGAAAAGCCTTTTTAAAATTTGCGTTAAAAACAAGCAAATAATATTGTGAGGACTCCAGCTAGCTTTAGAAAGTGTCAACATTGTAATTTTTGGAATTAATTTTTTTTCCAACAGAACCTAGGTTTGCAAATTTAACATCCAAGTCATATGAGCTGTTGAAGACTGTCGAGTTGTATGCTCAACACCTCGGTTGGGAGTGGACCAATGACTACCTCATCAGGGAGAAGCTGTGGCCTGTACTGAAGATCTGGAGTCAGGGCTTACTGCAGGCTACCAGTCCAGCAGGAACCAGTCAAGACCGGCTGAAACCGGATGGCACTGGACTAGGTGTGGAAACGCCGGCGGATGCGTCGGCGTCTGCTGTCATGAAGATTATCGGTGAGTTCTTAATCTTCTTTTCATTGTTTTTCAGTTTCCTCCAGAGGATTGTATTTTTCTTTACTACCTGTGGATTATTACTCAGCTGAACGTGAACGAGCTTTCACAAAGCTCGGTGTTCTATTGGTTCCCCAAATTAACTCTTTCAGGCGCCGACCGGTCGCTAGTGGCCAGTTTAAATCCCTTCAGAAAACAAATTGTTAAATGAAAAATAAAGATTGCACGGCCACACAGTTTTCAGAATGGGAAAGAGGACTCTTGAGGGTGCTATTGTGACCTGTTTTTTGGGGGGTCACCATTTGCAAAAAAACGAGTAAACAATTAATGTGTCCATAACATCAATTTATCTTCAAGTATGGTGTGTGAAAGGGTTAAAGCAATAATGTAACAGACATTTAAAGGTATCGTACACGTTTGGTAATGACTCAAAACAAATATTAGCATAAAAACTTACTTGGTAACAAGCAGCGGAGAGCTATTGATAGTATAAAACATTGTAGGAAATGACTCCCTGTGAAGTAACGTAGTTTTTGAGAAAGAGGTAATTTCTCACTAAAATAATAAAAACTTCTTGCAAGAAGTTTTTATTCCTGTCTAAGAGCACACAAATTTGTACAACAAGGGTGTTTTTCTTTCATCATTTTCTTGCAACTTCGATGACCAATTGAGCCCAAATTTTCACAGGCTTGTTATTTTATGCATATGTTAGGATACACCAAGTGAGAACACTGGTCTTTGACAATTTACAAATGTGTTCAGTGCCTTTAACACAGTCCATGCAGCATTTACACGCTTACCATATATTTACGTGCAAATTTACTCCCAAAATGGCAAGCTTGGCAGGCAGTAACCGCATGTGATATTGGTGCAAGGGGGTCTATTGGATGTGTACTGTACTGCAACATCTCTGAATGCGTGACTTTCACATTTTTATTTGTACATCCAGGGAACGTTGCATCACTGGGACTCAAAAGAAACAGACAGTCGGTGTACGAGATTCTTAAGATGCTTGCTGGAGTCCTCCAACAACCAACGGAATCGGGTAAGTGACTTCATTTCAGTGGTGATGCCTCTTGTGATCGGGTGATAGGAGGAGGTCAGTTGGTTCTCTCCCAAGCCACAAGGTTTTTTTCTCCGGGCCCTCCTCATCATGAGTTGTCAGTATTACTGTAGTGATTTGTATTGTGACTTAACACTTTGCTTAGCAGTTAAGATTGATTCGCACTTTGGCTCTTTGTCTCTTTGTGAAATTGAGCCCTGGAACCCGCCAATAATTTTAATGCCGGTTCTTTCTCTACTTCCTCTCATAGTTCCGTCGACCGTCCAGTTCTGCACGGCAGAAGCAGTCCTAAGTCTCTCTCCCAGTAACCCGACATTCGCCCTTGCGGTTCTACAACAGTGGAAGAAGAAACGGCTGGATACCCTCCCCTCAAGAATCGAAGAGAAGATGTGCGTCCTCACAAAGATCGCTTGTGCTGCTTCAGGCGCGACTAATTATTGACTTGTGGCAGGGGGTTTGACTAAGTGAACTTGTTGATATTTAAAAGTGTAGTCAGAGTTCAGAAGTCAGAGAGTGATAGTGGTGTCTGAAAGTATTGGATCCAACCTTGTTCCTATGGGTGGGTGGCAGTAACAACCCCGCTTTGAACAGACCCCCGGCAGGGAGACACTGACATAGTGATTTATTTATTTTGCACCGAGCACTTGTAGGGTGCTTAGTAAGCATAAAGTACAAGTATTTTGGCACAATTGCATTTCTATACCTCACGTTCAAGGGTGTGCACAACAATAAACCTCATGGGTTGTGTATGGTGGCACAACTGTGCGCAGAAGTATTACTGTGTATAAGTATGTACCGTGTACATGCGTTCAACACATGATTCCATATTGCAGGCTGGCACAGTTTATCTATCATTCAAAACCACAATGGATGATATTGATAGGTCAGACAGTAAGAGGGTTGACGGTGTATTGTGCAGGTGGAATCACTACATTATATCATTTTTGCGTGCCTTTATGATATGTTTCTTGTAAGCTAGAGGATTTGAATGAATATACTCTTCCAATAACCAATGATGTACCATCCCTTTATGATGTTTTTTGTAAACTTGAGGATTGGAATGAATGTACTCTTCCACAAACCAAAGATGTACCATCCCTTTATGATATGTTTCTTGTAAACTTGAGGATTGGAATGAATGTACTCTTCCACAAACCAAAGCTGTACCATCCCTTTATGATATGTTTCTTGTAAACTGAAGGATTGGAATTAATATGTTTCTTGTAAACTGGAGGTTTACTCGATCTCTTGCAGTAATGCAGTTCTTAAACAGGTCAAAGGTCAGAGTCAATGTACTCTTGCTGATCAATGTTATAGCACCTGGCCTAACCTGCGTTGGTATAAAACCATGAGGATAAAATATGCATTATTTAATTGATTTGTTTTGTACCCGTACACTGATGTGGGATAAGCACTGTATACTCGATGCTTTTCCAGTGTCCTGCAGAAACAATCACCTAGTTGTGCTTAGCATCCGGCACGCTCGGTGGTCGAGTGGTTCACATATCTGCTCCAGAATGCAGGGGTCGTGGGTTCGAATCCCACCCAAGAAAGCCTGTGGATTTTTTCCCCTGAGGACTCGAATGGCACTGAGTATACAGTGCTTAACACACATTACGGTAAAACCAAGAAAAGAAAACAAAAATATATATATATATGTATTATGCAAGCTGGCAAAGCTACTTTGATTATGACTTTATGAACATAAAAAAAGGAGAAATGAAGAAAAAAACCACACCTGATTTTGTGTGTGTCCGTCTGTTTTTAATGTAATAGAGTGTGCCATTCTTGTGTCGGCATCTTCAGAAAAATTGTTTAAAGGCACTGAACAAGTTTGGTAATTGTCAAAGACCAGTGTTCTCACTTGGTGTATCCCAACATATGCATAAAATAACAAGCCTGTGAAAATTTTGGCTCAATTGGTTATCGAAGTTGCAAGAAAATGATGAAAGAAAAACACCCTTGTATAAATTTGTGTGCTTTCAGATAGGAACAAAAACTTCTTGCAAGACGTTTTTATTATTTTAGTGAGAAATTACTTCTTTCTCAAAAACTACGTTACTTCAGAGGGAGTCGTTTCCTACAATGTTTTATACTATCAACAGCTCTCCGTTGCTTGTTACCAAGTAAGTTTTTATGCTAATATTTGTTTTGAGTCATTACCAAACGTGTACGATACCTAAGTCGAGTGTGCCAGACGTCACCTTGGTGTTAGTCGGTTTCAAATTGGGCGTGCGGGAGGTGGGAAGTAGGTGAGATGGTTAACAGGAAAGATACAAACACCTTGCTGTTTTCCCCAAAATTTGACCGAACATTTTTCCTTTCCATATCGCCTGGAATGGAGTGCAAGGAGCGAAAATTTCCTGTTGTTAAGTGTCCATCTTGGCAACTTTTTAAAATATTGACTATTTCTTGATACAACAGTGCCCCTAAAAGGAAGATATAAATTGATTTTTTAGCCAAATCAATTGTCCCAAGCACCTGTAACTCGGCAACTGTCTTTTACAAATAAAGGACTTTCTGTCAGATAATTTGAGGAAAATCGGAGAGAAAAGTTTCTCGAGACTGACAAAATTGCAAGACTTACTACCCCTTGCATTTTTCTCCAAAATTTGGCCGACAATTTGTTCCTTTCTAAATCGCCTGATATTTGGCAGAGAGCTGAGATAGAGTGCGAGGAGCAAAACACTCTTTGTTTGAGTCGTCTATGTTGGCAACTTTTATATATCACAGTGCCCCAAAATGAAGATACAGATTGATTTTTTGGCCAAAGTTCTTGTCCCAAGCACCTGTAATTACGGGACTGTCCTCTGTAGATTAGGGACTTTCTTTCAAACGAAAATAAAAACTGTATTTTGACCCAATACCAATAATTTTCTCATGGTAATTGTGTGTAGGCATCTAGTTCACCTACGAATGGTTAGCTATTTACTAAAAATAGACTGCCTCATTGAAGTAGCCTATTGTCTTGAAAAACAAAAGTGTTCAAAGGTAATTTGTGCAGAAGGTTAGTCAGAGTGACGACCGGGCGTTCGGGGGACTCAAAGTCTGGTCGAACCAGCATGGTGATCCCCGTAGTTCCCTTGTGGGATTGGCTAGTCCCGGTCCCTCCTTATCCTTTCCACACCCGGAATATTCACCCTACCTAATTTATTAGGGGAGAGACATAATAATAATAATAATATTAATATAATCACTTGTGATTTTATTTAAAAAACGGCCGAAAATTGACAATGCAATTTGCAAGGAAACCCTAATTTTGTAATTTTATCAAAAAACAGGCAATGGACAATGGACAAAATTGCTGTGCTTAACCCTTGTGATTTAACTAAAATAAACATACGAAAATTGACAAAACTGCCATGCTTACCCCTTGTGATTTTATCCAAAAACGGTCGAAAATGGACAAAATTGCAAAATTGCAAGGCTTACCCCTCTTGTGATTTTACTTTAAAAACGGTCGAAAAGGGAAACATTTTGAAGGCTTACCCTTTGTGGTTTTATCAAAGAAATGGCCGGAAATGGACAAAATTGCAATTTTAATTAAAAGCGGTCTAAATGGACAAAATTGCTATTTTAACCTCTTGTGATTTTATACAAAACGGTCGAAAATAAACAATCGCCATGCTAACCCCTTGTGGTTTTATATAAAAACAAACAGACGAAAATTGCCAAAATTGCCATGAACCCTTTTTGAATTTTGGAAGTATGGAATTTCATCTTCCAGTTTCGACCGGAAGTAAAGGTCACACGGAATCACACTTTGTGTAAGTTTTGTACAATACTTGAGAATATTTCACCTGCGGTGCAAAGATCTTGTATGTATAGCAATTATGGTTCTCCAGATTATGAGTTTTGAAAAATATGAATTTGTTTCAGACGACTCGCCGAGCAGAATAACCGCCATTTCTCTACTCAAAGACCGATACAACGATGCGTGATGTAGTAACTCGGCCCTATGTAGCCTGAGCCCTACAATCAGCCTGACCTAAATGGAGCCTCAAACACGTCCTTTCAACATGAATTGATAGTCACTGTGTTAATCATTGATTTTACTTTAAAGACATCTCTTCTAAGCTTAGTTTGAAAAACACATGTAGCGTAATAAATATTTCAGCCTAGCGTGTATAAATGGCGCTACTTGCCGCTGTATTCAAGTTTCAATTCACGCTAGTGTAGATTTTCGTATTCAGAGTACTTCCTCAAAAAGTTCCTTGCTCTATGCTCATACTTACTAGGATAACGTACCCGTATAAGGCAATGGTTAAATAGAAAAAAAAACTTTGTTGGGGTAGGTTTATTGTTCAGTGCTTGAACACGGAAACAAAATCTTTTTATGCGCAAGAGGAAGTGCCAAGTTGACAATAAGAAGGAACTGACAAGTTGACAATAAAGAAAAAGTTGCCTATTTTCACTGTGAACCAAACTTGTTTGCCACTGTGCCTCTGAAGTTCAACCATAAGACATCTTGTCTGAAAATATCATTATTAGTTTAGCAGTTTGCCTTGAAATGGAACCAGCGTGTATAAAAATGACCCTGTTGGTCTTCATAGCCGTGTTTGCTATGAGAGCAAGATCCCAAACTCAGCATAGCATTGGCTCATATACAACAAGCGAGACGGAGCGGTGTGTGTGCCAGCCACACGTCACCATCAACCCGCCCGTTTGCGGACGCTACTCCGGTACAGGCTGCAACTCTACGACCGACCAAGAAATACTTCGCATAGTCTCTGACAATCACGAATCGGTTTCCTCTGAGCTACGGGACATGAAACAACAGTTAGAAATGCTGCAATCAGCAGTTACTTCCATAGTTGGATTGCTAAAAGGTATAGTAACACAATATTGACCATGAGAAAGCAAAAGTAGGGCCCATCTTTTAATTTTTGAAACTTCATAGCCTACTTAAAACTTAACTCTTCGCAAAATTGCCGTTTCGGCATTAAGAACTGTGCCATTACTTTTTATTATGTCGATCGAGTTCCAACTTCGATGACGCAATGACGCTGCTGCCAACAAACGTTTGTGTACTCCGCCAAAACTTCGGTCAAATATCTCAAAAATTCTAAGTTCCCTAATGAGGCCTAGCCAAATACATAGCAAATTTATATATAGGTTTTCTCGGTCAATTTCGGCAAATGAGCAGCTAATTTAACCACTGCGCCATTCTATTTCGCGCGAAATCGAATGCTGCTGAAAAGGGTCATTCGATTTCGTTTTATGACTAGTCAAATGTACTGTTACGTCATTCGATTTAACAAAATAATCATTCAATTTAACAATTCAACAAGGCAGCATTCAAATTCGCATGAGCTTTTTGAGGCGTGTGTTTAGTCATTCAAATTCATTTTTGGGCAGTCATTTCTGGAATTTGTGCAATCTAAAATAACGCTCTGTTAAACTTTTGTTTCCTTTCGAATTTTCAAGGCATAAATACGGTTTACTTATTGGCACTTGATGAGTCACTTTGCCGATGTACTTCGAAGACGAGCTTTCGCTACAGTTTTACACGCATATTTCTAGAAATGGTAGCTCAATAAGAAACCAGGAAAAATATAGGTTTTCTTGGTCAAATTCGGCAAATGAGCAGCCAATTTAATTTTCGTGCGTTCGAATTAAAGCTATTTTGCCTCTCCAGTTTTTACTGCGTTTCAAATTCAGAACTCGGGGATTCAATTTCGTTTTGAGGCATTCAAAATCCTTTAGCAGGCGCGGATCCAGGGGGGGGGCGTGGGGGGCGCACGCCCCCCTTTTTCATATAAAAAAAAAAATGAGGGAGAAAAGAAAAAAAGAGGGAGAGAGAAAGAAGGGGGTGGGGAGAAATGGGGAAGGGAAGATTTTGCTGCTTGGTATATTTTCACGCCCCCCCGTTTGGAAAATCCTGGATCCGCCCCTGTTTAGCACTGTGTTCAATTTAGCATATCGTCATTCTTTTTCGTGACGCAACCATCATTCAATTTAGCAAAGCTGGTTCGACTGGAGATTTTTACTGATTTCTTTTTTTCAATTTCGTAAAGAGGCAATCAATTTCGCTAAATGAGAATTCAAATAAGTAAGATCAAGAAATGCAAATAAACACTACACTGGACTAGGAAACTGTTTCGTATCTTCACTTTAGTTCAGGTAAACCTTATTTTTCTTTCTTTATGTTTCCAGTAGATTTTACATGGGGCCCATTAGGTTTCTTCTTAATCGTCGTCGTCGTCGTCGTCGTCGTCGTCGTTAAATGATCAATACCTAATTTTGTATTGTGTTTGAATGGGGCGTTTCTTTATATTTTTCCTGGTTTCTTATTGAGCTACCATTTCTAGAAATATGCGTGTAAAACTGTAGCGAAAGCTCGTCTTCGAAGTACATCGGCAAAGTGACTCAAGTGCCAATAAGTAAACCATATTTATGCCTTGAAAATTCGAAAGGAAACAAAAGTTTAACAGAGCGTTATTTTAGATTGCACAAATTCCAGAAATGACTGCCCAAAAATGAATTTGAATGACTAAACACACGCCTCAAAAAGCTCATGCGAATTTGAATGCTGCCTTGTTGAATTGTTAAATTGAATGATTATTTTGTTAAATCGAATGACGTAACAGTACATTTGACTAGTCATAAAACGAAATCGAATGACCCTTTTCAGCAGCATTCGATTTCGCGCGAAATAGAATGGCGCAGTGGTTAAATTAGCTGCTCATTTGCCGAAATTGACCGAGAAAACCTATATAAAGAAACGCCCATTCAAACACAATTCAAAATTAGGTATTGATCATTTAACCGATAAAGACCCCCCATAAAACAGCAGCAGCAGCAGCAGCAGCAGCAGCAGCAGCAGCAGCAGCAACAGCAACAGCAACAGCAACCGCAACAGCAACAACAACAACAACAACAACAACAACAACAACAACAACAACAACAACAACAACAACAACAACAACAACAACAACAACAACAACAACAACGATTAAGAAGAAACCTAATGGGCCCCATGTAAAATCTATTGGAAACATAAAGAAAGAAAAATAAGGTTTACCTGAATTAAAGTGAAGATACGAAACAGTTGCCTAGTCCAGTCTATCTGTTTATTTGCATTTCTTTATTTATACTTATTTGAATTCTCATTTATCGAAATTGATTGCCTCTTTACGAAATTGAAAAAAAAGAAATCTGTAAAAATCTCCAGTCGAACCAGCTTTGCTAAATTGAATGATGGTTGTGCGTCACGAAAAAGAATGACGATATGCTAAATTGAACACAGTGCTAAAGGATTTTGGATGCCTCAAAACGAAATTGAATCCCCAAGTTCTGAATTTGAAACGCAGTAAAAACTGGAGAGGCAAAATAGCTTTAATTCGAACGCACGAAAATTAAATTGGCTGCTCATTTGCCGAATTTGACCAAAAAAACCTATACATATTATCAATGACCACCCTCAAAGAATTCCCATAGGAACTGGCTTTGACAAAGGGCTAAGAGCCACTTCTGGCTGAAATCAATCATGTCTTCCATTGGAATTTGTTTCACTGGGTTTAAAGGCTCTTATTTGATGGTTTAGACCATTTTGAAAGGGATTATGTTCACCCTCGGGATCGTAGCGAGAGACTTGGAGGGTATGAGGTTGTGGGATCGATGACGTTCCCGAAACAACAAATCAACAAAAACATGGGCTTTTCGAGAACAATATTTTGGAAGTTAAACTTTAAAATTTCACAGCGATTATTTTAATTACTTTTATTTATTTATTTATTTATGAATTTATTTATTTTAATTATTATCATTATTATTATTTATTTCTTTTTTGGGGGGAGGCACTTTAGAATGTGCTGATTTTGTTAATGTTTCGTATACTTTTGCTATATTGTTATTCTTTCGGTTTTGGTATGGAAAGAAAACGGAAAATAATTTCTGTCAGCAAATCGGCTTGGCTCTCAACGAATTGTTAACGCCTCCAGGAAGCCTCGCCTTCCGGAAAGACAAGTTAAGGGTTTGAGGGAGGGGGTGGGCTGGAACTTGATATTGTTTTCATAATACAGAACATAACGTCTGACGTGGACCACGATGTCCGACAACCAATTTGAATATTGATTTGTCCAACATGTCTCAGACGAGATTTAGTCTGTGTGGCGTGTCGTGTCGTGGCTGAGCGGTTAAGAACACCGGACTCAAGCTCTGGTGATTCTCATCAGCAGAGTGTGGGTTCGAGTCCCGGTCGTGACACTTGTGTTCTTTGGACGGGACGTAAAGCCGTAGGTCCCGTGTGTTGTGTAATGCACGTAAAAGAACCCAGTTACACTTATCGCTAAGAATAGGGGTTTGCCCCGGTGTGTCTGGCTGTGGCTGCTAAATGCGCCGCAGCACATTGTAAACCCTTGGTCTCATAATTTCAAAATAAAAATAAAAAACCCTGTTTTAGAATGTTTCTGTCTGTTCAAGCGCCTTGAGTACCTTATTGGTAGATACGTGCGCTATATAAGACTTTATAATTATTGTTATTATGTTAGACATATTGCGCAACATGTACGTAGAATGACGCAGCAGTATGTCAGAATGTCCATCGGTAATCAATGCAGGATAGTCCAGTCGTATACCAATAATTGTTGGAGGAGAAATGTCACGAATTGACAGAAACTTGTATAAACTGCAAAATAAGTAACTAATGTTATTCCAAGCTATATTAAATTGAAAGACTGTGATTTGTTTCGATTTACTTGACTAACTTCTGAAAAGATATCCGCTTTTTTGCTGAGAGCGTTTGGATACTAAATATATTTCATTTAAATATTTGTCATCATGAAGGTAGTTCAGCCTTATTCTTCAAGGATTGTTCAGAGGTTCTGACTAGGGGTGTGACAGAGAGTGGTGTGTACACGGTCAAACCGTTTGACTTCGGTGAGCCCTTCCAGGTGTACTGTGATATGGAGACAGACGGCGGAGGCTGGACGGTAAGTTCATCGTAGTTTATAACTACCAACAAAAATCAATAAATCAAACAAATTAAAAAGAAAAAGTTCATATTTCGGGCGTTTTTTAATTATTGAAAAGGTATTCCAGCGACGTAAGGACGGCAGTGTAGATTTCTATTTGGACTTTGCCAACTACAGCCGGGGCTTTGGGAATCTAGAGGGAGAGTTTTGGCTCGGCAACGACAACTTGCATCGTATGACCACTCAGGGCGAGTACGAACTCCGGGTAGATCTGTCAGATTTCAACGACGATACCGCGTACGCCGTATATGGCTCGTTCAGCATCGCCGATGTGAGTGACAACTACAGGCTGACGGTGGGGAATTATTCTGGAACTGCAGGTAAGAAGTTATAGGTGGAGATTGTATAGCTAAACAAGAACCTTACCGGGTAACTGCCCATCGCTGCAACCGACCAGTTTACATTGCTTTACAAGCATTAGGTTGTTGTAAGTGGCCACGAAACCCAACAAAGCATAAATAAAACATCATGCCTTTTGGGCGCTTTAAAGTTGCATGATTTTCTGTCTAGATTCGCCTTTCATATTTTAAATATAGCAACATCATTTCAATTAGACAGCGGTTCAAACAAATATCGGTGTAATGCCGACCCACGGAAGAACCAATACTTTTTAAGCTTAACAGCAATTGAGCCCATGTGGTTTAATGGAGTAAAACTTTATTACTGTATAGAATGTGAACATTTTACTTCACTCTTCCCAATATCTCCGGCTGCATTTGATCCATTTGTTCTTAAAGGGACACGTTGCCTTGGATCGGGCGAGTTGGTCTATAAAAAGCATTTGTAACCGTTTGTTATAAAATGCATATGGTTAGAAAGACGTTATAAAAGTAAAATACAATGACCCACACAAATATGTCTCGAAATTGCGTGGTTTTCCTTTTACACCGTGAGCAAACATGGTCGGCCATTTTGTGGAGTCAAATTTTTGACTCCACAAAATGGCCGACCGTGTTAGTTTGCAAAGTATAAGGAAAACCACGCAATTTTGAGGCATATTTGTGTGGATCATTGTATTCTACTTTTTTAACGTCTTTCTAACCATATGCATTTTATAACAAACGGTTACAAACGCTTTTTTTTTTAGATCAACTCGTCCGATCCAAGGCAACGTGTCCCTTTAAGCATACACTTTATAGAGCTGAGATACCTAAGTTATGTAAGAAACAAGTTCATTTTTAAAGTTAACCCCTGCCAACATCAATCTTACACTTATGACTATGACCATGTGTGTTATATTTCAGGAGACTCGTTAGCATACCACAATAACCGGCCCTTTTCGACCAAAGACCGAGACAACGATGACCGGGGCAATAACTGTGCCCAGCGACACCTCGGAGCCTGGTGGTACAAAAGCTGCTACCGCTCCAATTTGAACGGGATATACTTCAATGAGACCACTTCCAATGGCCAAGGAATTAGATGGTTTGGCTTTTCGGGTTCCCGCTTACTCAAAACTACTGAGATGAAAATTAGAAGTCAAGCTTAGTCCTTAATAAGGTGTATAACAAACCCATATAATAATGCACACAGTAAACATATCCTTAACAATCACCTGATTACTTTATCTTATTTACAATAATATAGGCCTACATGTACCTTGAAGCCTAAATGCCAAACATTTACCATTATTTTTAGAGACACTATCAATAGAAATCAACAGTGTAACGCAATGGATAAGACATTGTATAGAATTGGTCACGACGATTAACAAAAATAGAGTTAAAGAAATCAACTAGTAGTGAAGTGAATGTCAAGTTAACACCCGATTCGACTAGGCACCATAACTTATTAAGAAAGAACAAAATTGGGATAAAAGAAACCACAACAACTTCAAATATTAAACTTGTCACTAAGAATGGTAATACTGTTTCAGGTTCAGCTGAAATATTAAAGGAAGAAGTAGATTTCTAATCATGTATACAAGTATAGCTCTACTGATGAATCTGGTTTTGACAGTTGTCTTCCTATAGAGACTTTAGACCATGGTCTTTGTATTGAGGATCAAAGCTCTTGTGAAGGTCCGTTGAATGAAGCTGAATGTGCTACTGCTCTTGAAGATATGGCTAACAATAAGAGTCCTGGTGTGCACAAACTTCTTCTGATAGCGCCCTCTTTTGAATCATCCCCCTTCAGCCCATGTTAATTTCCCGTATTGGGGACTGAATCTCCGGGGGACAGATTTCCCTATGACACCGGCCGAATTCTACAAATTCTTTTGGAAAATTTTCAAATGTTTTTTACACCTTGATGCCTTTAAGTTCCCTTTTCAATCAGGTCAATTAAGTATGGACCAAAGACGTGGTGTTATTAACTTAATCCCAAAGCCTGGTAACGATCCAACATACCTGGGCCCAATTTCATAAAGCTGTTTAGCAGAACATTCTGCTTAGCAAATTTCTTTACTCAGCAAGAAATGAGTGGGGTACCAGTCACAGCAATGAAAACTGAATGGTATTTTGGCTGGTTTCCTATATTTCTTAAGCAAGAGTTTTCTGTGCTTAGCAAGTTTTTGTGCTTACGTGCTATATGAAATTGGGTTCTGATGAACTGGAGGCCCATTTCGTTTTTAAATGTCGACTATAAAATAATGTGCTTAAGCTATCGCTAGTAGAATAAAAAGGGTTTTGCCAACTTTAATTGATTCTAACCAAACAAGTTTTATGCAGAATCGATATATCGGTGGAAATAAGTGTCAAGTTTGCGAAAGAGGCTAACGTTCCAGGGATTATTTTATTTCTAAATTTTGAAAAAGCAGTAGGCCTAGATAAATTAGAGCGGACATTTGTTGAAAAAAGAAGAAGAATTAATAATAACTTAAACAGGATAACCTGAAGTAATGAAATGTTCTTATGTTGGTTTTGTTGGTTTGACAGTACTTTTATTGCTAAGTAGAAGATTATATTGAACTTACTCTCACAAAAGAAAGTTAATATGAAATGTAAGTAGCCTTAAGAAAATATAAAAGACTTACACAATTCAGTATAGAAAGCATGTTTATCAACCAGACACTATGTGAGATCATGAAATATTAAACGTAGGAAATGACTACAATTTATTCGTATCATTGGTGGATTTTTTTGTTCAATGTCATAGAACTATTTACAGTTTCTTCCATCAAGAATACTTTATTTAAAGGTATCGTACACGTTTGGTAATTACTCAAAATATATATTAGCATAAAAACTGACTTGATAACGACCAACAGAGAGCTGTTGATAGTATAAAACATTGTGAGAAACGACTCCCTCTGAAGTAACGTAACGTAGTTTTTGAGAAAGAGGTAATTTCTCACTAAAATAATAAAAACTTCTTGCAAGAAGTTTTTATTATTATATCTAAAAGCACACAAATTTTTACAACAAGGGTGTTTTTTCTTTTATTATTTTCTTGCAACTTCGATGACCAGTTAAGCCCAAATTTTCACAGGCTTGTTATTTTATGCATATGTTGGGATACACCAAGTGAGAACACTGGTCTTTGACAATTTCCAAACGTGTACGATGCCTTTAATGTAACATAAGTATAAACTTGTTTCGAGCCTTAAAAGACAAAATATCTTGAATATTTGTAGTACACTTTGTGCGAACACATTATGTTAGAACACTTTGAGAGAGACTCTGTTGGGATATAAACATCAGGCCATTTATTTGCTTTGCATGTTTATATGTAATTTGGGTTGAAGTATCCCTTGGCGATTCTCATTTGCAGCATTGTGATTTCTTTTTGATTTAACTGATGAATTGTTTTTACTTCTGCTTCTCTCTTCTTTGTTTTTTATATATTCTTTTTATATGTAATTATACACTGTCAGACGAGAATTGATTTGGGCTTGTGCCAGATCCGGGTTTATAAGTTCTTACACGTACAAATTGGCAATAACAACCAACAAGGAAGTAAACGAACAGACAGTGCTGAAATGATCAACAATATTTAGGTGAACTCGGAGAGTTCAACAAGGATAGCTAGCACACTTTGGTTGTGATGTCTCTGCAATACACCCACCAGGACGATACATCAATTATAGTCCTTGAATGGCTACCCAATATGTTCTTTGGTTACCGTCTTCATATCAAGACAACTTCAAAATGATTGTTCATCGACAGCGGAGTAACCTATCCCACTATTTATATTTATCATCTCACCACAGACTGTAGCTGAAGGCTTTTGAGGCAGCCAAATTGATTAAAACATTCTAGAAAAACGATCCTTAAAATGAGTTAAACCCCACCCTTACCCCATCCCGTAGACACCACGTCACTGTATAGCAGGACTAAAGCTGTTGATATTCCACCCGGAATATTCACCCTACCTAATTTATTAGGGGAGAGACATCATAATAATTATAATATTAATATAATCACTTGTGATTTTATTTAAAAAACGGCCGAAAATTGCCAATGCAATTTGCAAGGAAACCCTTGTAATTTTATCAAAAAACAGGCAATGGACAATGGACAAAATTGCTGTGCTTACCCCTTGTGATTTAATTTAAAACAAACAAACGAAAATTGCCAAAATTGCCATGCTCAGCCCTTGTGATTTTATCCAAAAACGGACGAAAATTGACAAAATTGCAAAGGCTTACTTACTTACCCGTTGTGCTTTTATCACCATTTGGCGCTGTGCCTGTAGCCTCGTTTTTGGATTACAATGATAACATCGTGCATAAAAAGGCGTATGCAGCACTCAGGGGAGTGCTGGGTACAAGTAACTAACCACAGGTATAGGTGTAGGGTAAATCACACATAAATCACCTTTATAGAAAAAAAACTATACAAGACATGATGATGCAAGTCCAATGAATTGTAAAACTAATGTAAAGTACTACTTCTACCTCCATGGTGATATTGTCGTGGGATTCCTTAAATGTCTGTTAGCACGGAGTCAGTTGTACGATCCAACAGTGAACAATTACTTTATATACCGGTACTATTTATACATCCGTTCTGGACGTTGCCAGAACCCTTTTTGGTTAATGAGATATGAATTTTTGAAGTATGGAATTTCATCTTCCAGTTTCGACCGGAAGTAAAGGTCACACGGAATCACACTTTGTGTAAGTTTTGTACAATACTTCAGAATATTTCACTTGGTGCTAAGATCTTGTGTGTATAGCAATTATGGTTCTCCAGATTATGAGTTTTGAAAAATATAAATTTGTTTCAGACGACTCGCCGAGCAGAATAACCGCTATTTCTCTACTCAAAGACCGATACAACGATGCGTGGTGTAGTAACTCGGCCCCTAAATGTAGCCTGAGCCCTACAATCAGCCTGACCTAAATGGAGCCTCAAACACATCCTTTCAACATGAATTGATAGTCACTGTGTTAATCATTGATTTTACTTTAAAGACATCTCTTCCCAGCTTAGTTTGAAAAACATGTAGCGTAATAAATATTTCAGCCTAGCGTGTATAAATGGCGCTACTTGCCGCTGTATTCAAGTTTCAATGCACGCTAGTGTAGATTTTCGTATTCAGAGTACTTCCTCAAAAAGTTCCTTGCTCTATGCTCATACTTACCAGGATAACGTACCCATATAAGGCAATGGTTAAATAGAAAAAAAACTTTGTTGGGGTAGGTTTATTGTTCAGTGCTTGAACACGGAAACAAAATCTTTTTATGCGCAAGAGGAAGTGCCAAGTTGAAAATAAGAAGGAACTGACAAGTTAATTGACAATAGAAAAAAAAATGCCTATTTTCACTGAGAACCAAACTTGTTTGCCACTGTGCCTCTGAAGTTCAACCATAAGACATATTGTCTGAGAATATCATTATTAGTTAGCAGTTTGCCTTAAAATGGAACCACCGTGTACAAAAATGACCCTGTTGGTCTTCACAGCCGTGTTTGCTATGAGAGCAAGATCCCAAACTCAGCATAGCATTGGCTCATATACAACAAGTGAGACGGAGCGATGTGTGTGCCAGCCACACATCACCATCAACCCGCTCGTTTGCGGACGCTCCGTTCCCGTGAACTCCGGTACCGGCTGCAACTCTACCGTCCAAGAAATACTTCGCACAGTCTCTGCACTCTCTGACAATCACGATTCGGTTTCCTCTGAGCTACGGGACATGAAACGACAGCTAGAAACGCTGCAATCAGCAGTTACTTCCATAGTTGGATTGCTAGAAGGTATAGTAACACAATATTGACCATGAGAAAGCAAAAGTAGGGCCCATCTTTTAATTTTTGAAACTTCATAGCCCACTTAAAACTTAACACTTCGCAAAACTGCCGTTTCGGCATTAAGAACCTGTGCCATTACTTTTTATTATGTCGATCGAGTTCCAACTTCGATGATGCAATGACGCTGCTGCCAAGTTCCCTAATGAGGCCTAGCCAAATACATAGCAAATTTATATATAGGTTTTCTCGGTCAATTTCGGCAAATGAGCAGCTAATCTAACCACTGCGCCATTTTATTTCGCGCGAAATCGAATGCTGCTGAAAAGGGTCATTCGATTTCGTTTTATGACTAGTCAAATGTACTGTTACGTCATTCGATTTAACAAAATAATCATTCAATTTAACAATTCAACAAGGCAGCATTCAAATTCGCATGAGCTTTTTGAGGCGTGTGTTTAGTCATTCAAATTCATTTTTGGTCAGTCATTTCTGGAATTTGTGCAATCTAAAATAACGCTCTGTTAAACTTTTGTTTCCTTTCGAATTTTCAAGGCATAAATACGGTTTACTTATTGGCACTTAAATTTCACAGCGATTATTTTTATTTACTTTGGTTTATTTTTTTATCTATTTATTTATTTTTATTATTATTATTATTATTATTATTGTTATTTTTTTTGGGGGGAGGCACTTTAGAATTTGCCGATTTATTTAATGCTTCGTATACTTTTGCTGTTCTTTCGGTTTTGGTATGGAAAGAAAACGGAAAATAATTTCTGTCAGCAAATTGGCTTGGCTCTCAACAGATTGTTAACGCCTCCAGGAAGCCTCGCCTTCTGGAAAGACAAGTTAAGGGTTTGAGGGAGGGGTGGGGCTGGGACTTGATATTGTTATATTACAGAACATAACGTCTGACATGGACCACGATGTCCGACAACCGATTTGAATATTGATTTGTATAACATGTCTCAGACGAGATTTAGTCTGTGTGTCGTGTTGTGGCTGAGCGGTTAAGAACACCGGACTCAAGCTCTGGTGATTCTGATCAGCAGAGTGTGGGTTCGAGTCCCGGTCGTGACACTTCGTGTCCTTAAGCAAGACACTTAACCATTGTTGCTTCGTTCTTCGGATGGGACGTAAAGCCGTAGGTCCCGTGTGTTGTGTAATGCACGTAAAAGAACCCAGTTACACTTATCGCTAAGAATAGGGGTTTGCCCCAGTGTTTCTCGCAATGGCTGCTGAATGCGCCGCAGCACATTGTAAACCCTTGAAAGGTGCTTCATAATTTGGTCTCATAATTTCATTTTTTTTGTTTTAACCTGTCTTAGAATGTTTTTGTCTGTTCAAGCGCCTTGAGTACCTTATTGGTAGATACACGTGCGCTATATAAGACTATATTTTATTATCATTGTTATCACAGACATAATGCACAACATGTAGAATGACGCAGCTGTGTATGTTAATCGATAATCAATGCAGGATAGTCCAGTCGTATCAACAAATGTTGGAGGAGAAATGTCATGAATTGACTGAAACTTGTATAAACTGCAAAATAAGTAACTAATGTTATTTCAAGCTATATTAAATTGAAAGACTGTGATTTAATTCGATTTACTTGAATAACTTCTGAAAAGATATCCGCTTTTTTGCTGAGAGCGTTTGGATACTAAATATATTTAATTTAAATATTTGTCATCATGAAGGTAGTTCAGCCTTATTCTTCAAGGATTGTTCAGAGGCTCTGACTAGGGGTGTGACAGAGAGTGGTGTGTACACGGTCAAACCGTTGGACTCCGGTGGGCCCTTCCATGTGTACTGTGATATGGAGACAGACGGTGGAGGCTGGACGGTAAGTTCAATTTGCTTAAAAATTTAACAATATATTATACATACCTACACAAAATACAACGAAATAAAAAAACAGAAGTTCATATTGTTGGCGTTCTTTTTTGAAAAGGTATTCCAGCGACGCAAGGACGGCAGTGTAGATTTCTATTTGGACTTTGCCAACTACAGCCGGGGGTTTGGGAATCTCGAGGGAGAGTTTTGGCTCGGTAACGACAACTTGCATCTTTTGACCACTCAGGGCGAGTACGAACTCCGGGTAGATATGTCAGATTTCAACGATAATACCGCGTATGCCGTCTATGACTCGTTCAGCATCGCCGATGTGAGTGACAACTACACGCTGACGGTGGGGACTTATTCTGGAACGGCAGGTAAGAAGTTATAGGTTGAGATTGTATAGCTATATACAAGAACCTTACCGTGTAACTGTGCCCATCGCTTCAACCGACCAGTTCACATTGCTTTTTACAAGCGATTGGTTGTAGTAAGTGGCCACGAAACCAAACAAAGCATAAATAAAACATCACGCCTTCTGGGCTCTTTAAAGTTGCATGATTTTCTGTCTAAGATTCGTCTTTCATATTTTAAATATAGCAACATCATTTCATTTAGACAGCGGTTCAAACAAATATCGGTGTAATGCCGACCCACGGAAGAACCAATGCTTTTTAAGCTTAACAGCCATTGAGCCCATGGTTTAATGGAGTAAAACTTTATTACTGTACAGACTGTGAACATTTTACTTCACTCTTCCCAATATCTCCGGCTGCATTTGATCCATTTGTTCTTGAAGGAACATTACAGAATTGGTTTTTGCTAATAAAACAGTTGCTGGCAGTGTAAGCACTTTATGTAATCCACCATATACATAAACTGACAAACCTGTAGAAGTTTGAGATCGATCGGCCATCTGGGTCACGAGAAAATAGTGAAAAACCGATTACACATTTGCATGTATTATACAATGCATGAATAAAACGCTCATGAGCTAAAAATTCCGATCGGAAATTAGTTTTATTTATTTCTCACCAAATATAGCATTTCAGACAGAAATATTTCTAGGGATGTTTTCTACTATCATCATCATTAGACCGTGTAAGTTTTATGTAGCCTAAATCTGTGATCTTAAAGAAAATTTTAATTACCAGTTCTGTAACGTTCCTTTAAGCATACACTTTATTGAGATACCTAAGTTATGTAAGAACCAGATTAATTTTTAAAGTTATCCCCTGTCAACATCACCCTTACACTTATGACTACGACCACGTGTGTTATATTTCAGGAGAGTACGCGTTAGCATACCACAATAATCAGGCTTTTTCGACCAAAGACCGAGACAACGATCTCTATAGCGGTAACTGTGCCGAGGTCTACCACGGAGCCTGGTGGTACAGAAGCTGCTCCAACTCCAATTTGAACGGGAGATACTTCAATGAGACCTTTTCCAATGACCAAGGAATTAGATGGTCTAGCTTTTCGGGTAACCTCAAAACTACTGAGATGAAAATTAGAAGTCAAGCTTAGTCCTTAATTAATAAGGTGGATAACAAACCATTATAATAATGCACGCAGTAAACATCTCCTTAACAATCACCTGATTACTTTATCTTATTTACAGGAATATACAATATGTACCTTGAAGCCTAAATGCCAAACATTTACCATTATTTTTAAAGACACTATCAATAAGAATCAACAGCACTGTAAAAACAGTGTTTAGAGTATAAACACTTTTCTAAACACTTTCTTGCTATCACTTTGTAAACACGTCCTAATGGCCAACATATTTAATAGCTAAACGTCTAATGCACTAGACGTTTAGCTATTAAACATTTTAATGTTTAATTTCTAAAATCTAATGTTTTAATCTAAACTTCTAATGTTTAATGTCTAAACATATAATGTTTAATATATAAATACCAAGTATCCTATACTGCTAAACACTAAACATGTCTAAACATGTTAATCATTAGGACGTGTTTACAAAGTGATAGCAAGAAAGTGTTTAGAAAAGTGTTTATACTCTAAACACTGTTTTTACAGTGAGTGTTACGCAATGGATAAGACATTGTATAGAATTGGTGACGTCGAATAACAAAAATAGAGTTAAAGAAATTAACTAGTAGTGAATGTCAGTAACTTATTAAGAAAAGAAAAAAAATGGGATGAAAGAAACCACAATAAATGCAAATATTTAACTTGACACTAAGAATGGAAATAGGTTCAGCTGAAATATTAAAGGAAGAAGTAGATTTGTTATTCTAATGGGGGCTACAAGTAGCTGTACTGATGAAGCTGGTTTTGACAGTTGTCTTCTTGTAGAGACTTTAGACCAAGGTCTTTGTATTGAGGATCAAAGCTCTTGTGAAATTCCGTTAAATGAAGCTGAATGTGCTACTGCTCTTGAAGATATGGCTAACAATAAGAGTCCTGGTGTGCACAAACTTCTTCTGATAGCGCCCTCTTTTGAATCATCCCCCTTCAGCCCATGTTAATTTCCCGTATTGGGGACTGAATCTCCGGGGGACAGATTTCCCTATGACACCGGCCGAATTCTACAAATTCTTTTGGAAAATTTTCAAATGTTTTTTACACCTTGATGCCTTTAAGTTCCCTTTTCAATCAGGTCAATTAAGTATGGACCAAAGATGTGGTGTCATTAACTTAATCCCAAAGCCTGGGAACGATCCAACATACCTGGGCCCAATTTCATAAAGCTGTTTAGCAGAACATTCTGCTTAGCAAATTTCTTTACTCAGCAAGAAATGAGTGGGGTACCAGTCACAGCAATGAAAACTTCTTCTGATAGCGCCCTCTTTTGAACCATCCCCCTTCAGCCCATGTTAATTTCCCGTATGAGGGACTAAATCTCCGGGGACAGACATGTTTAGGAGAGTGACATAGTGGGCATTCCACAGGTTGTGACTATGATCCCTTTTCTTTAATCTTTTCTGTTTTAAACATTGTGGGCATGAGCCCACAACACGAGAAAAGCCCACAAGTACAGATCCTACTTACAAGTAGCCCCTCAATGTAGCTCTTGTAAGCACAGATTTCCCTATGACACCGGCCGAATTCTACAAATTCTTTTGGAAAATTTTCAAATGTTTTTTACTCGATGCCTTTAAGTTCTCTTCTCAATCAGATCAATTAAGTATGGACCAAAGACGTGGTGTTATTAACTTAATCCCAAAACCTGGGAAAGATCCAACAGACCTGGGCCCAATTTCATAAAGCTGTTTAGCAGAAAATTCTGCTTAGCAAATTTCTTTACTCAGCAAGAAATGAGTGGGGTACCAGTCACAGCAATGATAACTGAATGGTATTTTGGCTGGTAACCTAATTTTCTTAAGCAAGAGTTTTCTGTGCTTAGCAAGTTTTTGTGCTTACGTGCTATATGAAATTGGGCCCTGATGAACTGGAGGCCCATTTCGTTTTTAATATAAAATAATGTGCTAAAGCTATCGCTAGTAGAATATAAGGGTTTTGCCAACTTTAATTGATTCTAACCAAACAGGTTTTATGCAGAATCGATATATCGGTGGAAATAAGTGTCAAGGATGCGAAAGAGGCTAACGTTCCAGGGATTATTTTATTTCTAGATTTTGAAAAAGCAGTAGGCCTAGATAAATTAGAGCGGACATTTGTTGAAAAAAAATGAATTAATAATAACTTTAACAGGATAACCTGAAGTAATGAAATGTTCTTATGTTGGTTTTGTTGGTTTGACAGTACTTTTATTGCTAAGTAGAGGATTATATTGAACTTACTCTCACAAAAGAAAGTTAATTTGAAATGTAAGTAGCCCTAAGAAAATATAAAAGACTTACACAATTCAGTCTAGAAAGCACGTTTATCAATCAGACACTATAATGTGAGATCATGAAATATTAAACGTAGGAAATGACTACAATTTATTCGTATCATTGGTGGATATTTTTTGTTCAATGTCATAGAACTATTTACAGTTTCTTCCATCAAGAATATATCTTTATTTAATGTAACATAAGTATAAACTTGTTTTGAGCCTTAAAAGACAAAATGGTGGATATTTTTGAAGTACACTTTGTGCGAACACATATTTGTATGAACACTTTGAGAGAGACTGTGTTGAGATATAAACATCAGGCCATTTGCTTTGCATGTTTATATGTAATTTGGGTTGAAGTATCCCTTGGCGATTCTCATCAGCAGCATTGTGATTTATTTTTGATTTAACTGATGACTTGTTTTTGCTTCTGCTTCTCTGTTCTTTGTTTTTTAAAAATATATTTTTTGTTTTTTTATATGTAATCACTGTCAGACGAGAATTGATTTGGGCTAGTGCCAGATCCGGGTTTATAAGTTCTTCTACGTACAAATTGACAATAACAAGCAACAAGGAAGTACGAACAGACAGTGCTGAAATGATCATCAATATTTAGGTCAACTCGAAGAGTTCAACAAGGATAGCTATCACACTTTGGTTGTGATGTCTCTGCAATACACCCACCAAGACGATACGTCAATTATAGTCCTTGAATGGCTACCCAATATGTTCTTCGGTTACCGTCTTCATATCAAGACAACTTGAAAATGATTGTCACATCGACAGTGGAGTAACCTACCCCACCATTCATAATTATCATCTCACCACAGACTGTAGCTGAAGGCTTTTGAGGCAGCCAAATTGATTAAAACATTCTAGATAACGATCCTTAACTCGTTCAAATGAGTTAAACCCCACCCTTACCCCATCCCGTAGACACCACGTCACTGTATAGCAGGACTAAAGCCCGGTTCATACTTCCTGCGAATGCGAATGCGATACGAATGTTGACGTCACAAATTCGCAACGAACAATTCGCAGGGGTTGACCTGTGGGAAACCCCTGCGATCATTCGCAGCGAAAACAGAGCTGTGACGTCAAGTGACGTCCAAATTCGCTTCGCATTCGCATTCGCATGAAGTATGAAAACCGGGTTTCATGCTTAGATTTTAAAAAACCACTTGAAATAAGGTAAAATTTAGCGCTTTCAAACAAGAATGTAAAGTATTTTCAAATTATGGAGCCACCGCACTCCATCTTATACGACCGCTCAGTGTATTTGGCGAGCATGCACCATTTACCACACGTTCCTAGCTATTGAGCTGCAGTTATACGCACAAACTTGATGGTCGTCCAGGCTATAGCTGGCCATGCCCAAATCATAATTGGCAAAGGCACAACTAAGGCGAAATAAAAACAAACCATGTTTAGCGTCCCCGCCCGCTTCCTTTTTAGAGGCCGCCTGCTTTTTTCCCTTTCTTTTGTAACGAACCCCCCCCCCCCAATAAATTTCAATGATCTCATTATTTTGGTCTCATTTTCTGTTGCATCTTGCCCACAAGAAGCCAATAATGTCATTTCCTGAGTCCAAGTGGTGGCCATTTTGAAAAAAGCTGGGAACCATCTGGAAAAATAGCCCGGCCGGTTGTTTTTAAAAATGTGTCGGGCGGCCATTTTTGAAAAAAAGAAAAAAGAAAAAAAGGCCCCCCTCCTTCCTTTTTTCAAAAAGGCAGGACGCTAAACATTGTTTTATTTTATTTTGCCTAATGCTGATTTCACAAAGCGCTGAAATTTTATATTTTAAACGAAAAAACACACTGGTTTCAATATGTTTCTCATTTACCCATAAAGGTTTTTCTTCTTACGTGTTTGTTTGGTTCACCGGTTGTTTCACTGAGTGATAATGGATTATATTTGTCAAATTTTCCATTTAAGGTTTGAAGCATGTAAAGCGTCTCCAGTACAATGTTTAGATTTATGCTGAAAAGTTGTTATTTTCTTAATCTAAGAATGCATGTCTTTTTATTGTGTCAATAAACTTGCGCTTCCAAGTATTTCGTATGATGTTGTCTGATATCTTTTGTGTGAAAAAGTTGAATTGGCAACACATAGTGTTAATACTTTTTTTGTTTTAAAATTGATTGAAACTATCCAAAAGAATTATAAGTACCGGATTTAACCAGAACTGTCGCCGTTACAATTTCATGGTAATTCCAGTGAAAACAAAAAGGGCAAAACAGGGGTTTGGGGTTTTTTCGTTTATAGTAAAATAGTAATTTTTGATCAGCAACACGGTAAACTTGATTTTCTTATCCATGTTGACCATATCCTTTAATAAGCCTTCAATTGTAGTACCGACTTCTTGGATGTCAACCTGCATTGCAGTAAAATCATTTCTATCGACTTTGTTTTCGAGAAACAGTTCAACAATAATCAACCTTTCAGTGACTGTATCTAGGTATTTGGCACATCTTTCTACAATCTCTCTGTCTGTTTGTATGGCAACAAGTGCTGGATGTTCACATTCGCTATACTACAGAACCAATGAATGTCGGATCTCTTGTTCATAACATTATATTCGGTGTCATCCATCTTTAGACAATCCGGACAAAACCATTCCAAAAAACTCTCACAATTCATAAGCTTGGAGCCAAAATATGTAAAAATGACATCACATGGTTTACAAGGCACTGCACCAAGCATAACGCTAGTGCTGTTATACGGATCCCCCATAAGGAACAGGTAAAACGTTACCTCAAATTCTAACATTTTGAGGGGACGAAAAAAGCTATTTATATCAAAAAACGTGGAAAATTGACAAAGCTAACCACTTTGTGATTTTTCATAAGCAGTTAAAAAATTGTCATTTTTCGTCTGTTCTTTTTATTAGAAACACAAGGGAAAACCTTCCAACTTTAGATTTTTTCGACCGTTTGGATAAAATTACAATTTCGTCGATTTTTGACTGTCGTTTGATAAAATCACAATGGGTAAGCCTAGTTATTCTGTCCATTTCCAACTGTTTGTTTATATATATATATTGTTTTATATACAATCACTAAAGGTAAGCCTTGCAATTTTGACAAAATTGCAAGACTTACCCCCTTGTGAATGTATGAAAAACAGTCGAAATTCTTTGATTATATGGATTGTTAAAATTCATTAATATTAAAGCAAATTTGTGCAGAACGTTAGTCGGAGTGACGACCGGGCGTTCGGGGGACTCAAAGTCTGGTCGAACCAGCATGGTGATCCCCGTAGTTCCCTTGTGGGATTGGCTAGTCCCGGTCCCTCCTTGTTCTTTCCCACCCGGAATATTCACCCTACCTAATTGGGGAGAGACATGGCGGACCCCAATCCATTACAGTTAGCCAGCAGTAAAAGTTATGTCCCTTTCGGTACGGGTAGGATTCGAACCGGGTGTACCAGCTCTGGACCGCACGCAATTGAACGATCCAATGCACCGAAGTGCCCGTTGGTGTTTGCTGTTGGATTTTAATACTACTTAAATAATGCCTCCTTTTAAATTCAAAGTGAAAAAAGAAGCGGACACATAAACAACAGGAGTGGGATTCGAACCGGGGCACTTGATCACAAGTCCGGGCTTCTCTCACCACGCCACGGTATCATACACTAGGGGGACAACTAAATAGTACACAACTTTTGGTAAATAATAATATAGGTTAAATTTGCATCGGGGATAAAGAATATTATTTGTGTTTTAACCATGCACTGTATATTCACTTCAGTACTTTTTTTTATTTCAAGACATTTAGTTTCCACTCCAAAAGAGAATAATCATAACAATAACAAAGAACAGTAAGAGGATAATTGAAAATTGGGCATAGCCAGAAAAGCCACAGCTTGTGGTAGGTATGCCCGGACAGACAAAAACACAAATGGACTAACAAGTACTGTGTGAGTATAGGTTTGATTTTATCTAAGACATAATATACTCTTTTTGTGAACTAAAGTGGCTACATAGGGATGACACATGTAACAATACATAGGACAAGGCGAAATGGTTCAATTAACAATAGTCTTGTGAAATAAATATTACGTCAGGCATATTACTCGGGTAGGATTCGAATCCTATTTTCACAGTGTATACAGTGGTAAACACACATTAGTGTATGGACAAAAAAGCACACAAAATATTCTTTATCCCCGATGCAAATTGTTGCGGTACCCGAAAACCAAAACACAATATCTAATCTCAACGACCAAAATAACCTTTTTTATTACTTTTATTCATTTTATTTGTATTCATTTGATAGTTTTATATATGGACACCATAATTCAATTTGTTTAATTTACAATATACACACGAATACATAATACTTACACATGTGCATACATTTTACAAGGAATCTACGGAGATCGATAATTTTGAGATAAATGTTGTATAAAAGTTCTAAGTAAAGTGGTTTTATATTCTATTTATTATCCCCACTAATGGGCAAAGCGCCCACATTCGTATAAAAGTGAAAAATGTAACTATACCTAATATATGGGAAAACAACAAATCTGTCAAGTTGTAAAGTATACTATTGATTAAAAACACTATCGATCATTAACACACTTACAGAATGAGGGTGAAGATTTTTAATTTGGTTAAGAAAACTTACTTATATAGGGCAGGATAACCTCAAGCCAGAACTCTTTATAATACGATTGGTAGACCTTTAGTTTGTTACACACATGGACATTGAGCACTGAGAATGGTGCGAGTGCAATTATCTCCACGCCTCTCTGTGGCAATTCATGCCTGCCGCCATTTTAGCTGTATGGTAAATTTCAGCTTCCCCATTGGTTGATCTGGATAATTTTGTCATACAGGCATGGTCACATGGTATTGATTATGTCATAGCTGACATAGCAGGGCCCAATTTCATAGAGCTGCTTAAGCAGAACATAATGTTTAACAATTTTCTGCTATTAGCAGAAATGAGCAGGATACCAGTCACAGATTGTACATGTGAATTGGTAGTTTGGCTGGTAACCTTATTCTGGCAAGCATAATTTTGTTGTGCTTAGCTTCTTTTCGTGCAAAAGCAGCTCTATGAAACTACGCCCTGGACAGGCGAGCTGAGAAATCACCCCTGTTCAATTTCTAAGTTTTATATAGTCAATTCCTTTCAGTAGTATTGTGAATGAAAAAAGTCTGGCGTCCTAGATTAAGTTTCATGCAATATCGCGTTCGCGGATACTGGAGATCATACGAAGATGGCCCGTCCGAATCCATCGACTTCGGCTACGGCTATGGCCGTTGGTTGTAACGACTTTGGCTATGGTCGTTGGCTGTTACGCCAACGTTGAAGAACATGAGTTTTTTGCGTTCCGGCCATAGCCACTGCCTAAGCAATACATTCCGACACGGCCGTACTGTCAGGCCGTATCGGAATTGACGGCTACAGCTACGGCTAGTGCTGGGGGTGTTGCTATAAGGACTTACTATACTTCAACGCATGATGACGCGGAAATCTAGCGGTGAGCCGTAGCCGCCAATTTGGACACGGCCTCATAGTTGATGACCATGATACCATGACCTTGCTGTATGGTTTCAGATGGAAATAATGAAGTTTGCGCGTAGTGCATTATATTCAAAATAATGTGAGGCAAACGTGAGGCTGGAAGGGTAAATAGTCTTGTAACCTGTTGGTCTACTGTACATAAAGTATTAGGCTACTTTTAATTATTGCGTACGAGGAATGTCTTGAAGACGAATGTTTGTGGTGATTAACAGAACCGGCGATACCAGTGACATAGTCTGGTTCCTTTCGTGAATTATTGTTCACTATCATCTCATCATTGACGCAATCAGGAAACACGTCAAGTATGGCCGACTTACTTAGACATAGGTCTTGTGTGCATCCAGCTGACCGTCTAATTCTTATCCTGACAGTTTCGTGTTTAGAAGGACTGGTTACAAGTCTATTCTTTACGCCTCACAGCAACAGCCGGGTGCACTACACCAATGGAGAGAAAGTCGTGAACCGAGGCTCATGAATAAAATGTAATTCCACAACTTTTTCTGTAAATGAAAGATTTGAAGGTCATGGCTTTTATGGGTTGAAAAATGGTTCAAATTGTGCCCCTGGGGTTGTTGACTTTTAACCTAGAGCATTTTGGGTACATTAGCCCTCTAATAAATTACCCTATTTTGCTGAAAGGTGTTGGGCCATTTTTTCCAAGATGGAGTTTGGCCAGTTTACTCGTTCAGGGGTGTTTTCATTTTAGATATGAGCCTAGCTCAAATATTTTATGACTAACTTACTAAAAATCGAAAAGAAAAATGGAGTTCAGTTGCCAGCAAATATATTTGATTCAATCTGAGAGACTTGAAAATATTTGTTGAGTATTTTAGATTTTTTACATTTTAGCATTGGTTGCTTTGGCGAGCCTATTAACTTAGTGTGGTGCACACCCGGACCGCATATTTGAAGGGCGCCCTCAGTAGATCGTGTACGTAACGAATAATTCTATCTACAAAATACCCTTTTTTAAAGGTTCGAGTAGAAACAACAAGTTGGTCTATCATTTATATATAATTTAGCTACGTACATATGATTATTGCTTTGAAACAGTGTTTGTGTATTTAAATTTATGATATTTACATAAATTTTTAAAAATATTTCTTAATTTCTACCCAAAGACATTCACACACCGTGATATAAGTTCTATATTTTGCATCCTCATGTCTCACTATGAATAAATAAGTCTATTTTGCACTTTTATACTTATACTGTGTGCAGTGTACAAGTGTTTATCATAAATGCCTATGTATATGTCACACTTTTAAAATCTGAATCAAGATATATTTTCAATAACAGTAACATTTCAAGTATTAAAACAGGTGAAAATGTAAAAGTTTTTTTAAAAATATTAGTTAATGCATAGGGTACACAATAAGACAACACAAGTTTTAACCAACTGGGATTATTCACAGAGCCTGTGTGAATCACACACATTTGCTAAGCGCGGACAGGTTTGCTTAGCAGCAATCGGTTACCAGCTTATGATGCTGTGCTATTTATACGTTACCGAATGGTTTAATGATTTATTCTGTTTAACAAGAAAATTGCTGCTTACCAGCTATTTATAGGGAAGCCGAGGAAACACAACATTAATGAAGATGTGTATGTACGTCGTCAGTAGGTCAACAAATCGTAGCAGGTCACAGTGGTGAATGCATACAATTACAAGGTTAAGGTGAATATAAATGTGCTGTTGAGATAATGAAGAAAGCGAGCGATGATGAGAGTGGTGAGATGGATGTTGAGGGTGATGTTACAGAAGATGGTGTGGTGAGGTCAAAATGTTGACAATGGTGATGTGAATGAAATGATGTAGTTTAAAGGCACTGAACACGTTTGGTAATTGTCAAAGACCAGTGTTCTCACTTGGTGTATCCCAACATATGCATCAAATAACAAGCCTGTGAAAATTTGGGCTCAATTGGTCATCGAAGTTGCAAGAAAATGATGAAAGAAAAAACACCCTTGTTGTACAAATTTATGTGCTTTCAGATAGGAATAAAAACTTCTTGCGAGAAGTTTTTATTATTATAGTGAGAAATTACCTCTTTCTCAAAAACTACGTTACTTCAGAGGGAGTCGTTTCCTACAATGTTTTATACTATCAACAGCTCTCCGTTGCTCGTTACCAAGTAAGTTTTTATGCTAATATTTGTTTTGAGTCATTACCAAACGTGTACAGTACGATACCTTTAACATTACAGAAGGAAATGATGGTGTTGAAGATTAAGTGATTGAGATTATGGTAGTGAAGATGACGGTTGTGAAGATGGTGGTGATGACGATTATAATGATTACGATTCTGTTGGTGAAAGAAGATGGTGGTGCTGAAGCTGATGGTGACGAGGATGATTATGATTAAGATGATAGTGAAGTTATGATGACAATTAAGGCAATGGTGGTGAAGATTCTAGTGACGAAGGTGATGGTGGTGAAGATGATGGTGATGGAGATGGTAATGGGGGTGATGAAGGTGTGGTGATGACGATTATAGTGACGAAAATGATGGTATTAATGAAGATTAAAGTGCTGACAATTAAGGTGATGTGGTGAAGATTCTGGTGATGAAGTGATGGTGGTGAAGATGTTGTTGATAATGATTATAGTGACGAAAATGGTGGTGATGAAGATTAAATGAATGACAATTATTAAGATGATGGTGGTAAAGATTCTAGAGACGAAGATGATGGTGGTGAAAACGATGGTGATAAAGACGATGGTGATGAATATGGTGGTGATGAAGAGGATGGTGGTGAAGATGATGGTGGTAAAGATGATGAAGGTGATGGGGATGATGAAGATGATGGTATCAATGAAGATTAAATTGATGACAATTAAGGTGATGGTTGTTAAGATTCTGGTGACGAAGTGATTGTGGTAAAGATGGTGGTAAAGATGATGGTGGTGATGAAGATGGTGATGATTAAGATCATAATGAGGAAAATGATGGCGATATAAAGATGACAATAATTGGTGGCGCTTCTGCCGATGCTGATTGTGGTGAGTATGGCTTTGTTGGTTGTTGGATGGTGACTGTGATAATACCAACGGTGATATTGACGGTATAAATATTAAGCGAATGTGTCAGATTCGCGTGACACCCAGCAATCAACCTCTTTCGAAATTTCGCAAGACAAAATACACAAAAAAAAAAACCTTCAGACATCTACACAGCTTTGCTTCTCGAGGAACCCTTCATCCTATAATTATTTGCCATCAGTAACAAAATACATCACCACAAAGATGGGAGTCTAAGATGCAAGCAAGGTGCTAGACAGTAAAGGCGTAGGGGGGGGGGGTAAACCCATAAGTGACTCAGTTTCATTACATTACACGAGGACTTGATAAGAGGACTTGATAAAAAAAAAACTTCATCCAGCTTTATAACGCCTTAGGGGTGCACCCCGGTGGCTGTCGCCACTTCCTCATTTATCCTGGTCTTGGCTTGGGCTCTTCATTATGGCAAGTTGATTGCCCGGTTTTACGTTATAATCAACTCAGAGAGAAGTCCGGCCACCTCGTTCCCAGGGAGAGGGTCGCGATTGACGACCCTGGCAGTTTGTTTCTCTTTACGACGAGTGCCATATTTTCCGATCGCAAGTAAACATTTTGTGTATTATTGTGCTCTTGGAAACCACAGTAACGCAGCGAAGTTTACAACGTGTGTATACTTGATTTAAAGTTTGCGCTGTACACCCCCCAAACACTCTAAAAACTCTAAGTTTTTAGAGTTTAACTCCCATCCGAACTGAACCAATTCCGATTATTCCCGAATTGCGTAAAAAAAATCTTTATTTGAGAAGTCTTCATAAAAAATAAAATAAAAATGATTTAAAAACTTGTTTATCGTGTGCACTTTTCATAATTGTTGATAGTTATGTTAACCCTTTTAACATTTGGAATTTGTTTAGGGTTTAACGAAAATTTAACAAGAGCGGGAATTGAGACTGCGACATCTGGATTAACGTTCCCTTTGAATTGTGTGAAACAATTTATACCTGGACATTATCAACAAGTAATGCATGATTGTTTTTTGGGAAAAAGTACAGTACATTTCATACCAACTGCATTCATTTCCCTTCGCTGGACTCGGGGGAGGGGGGGGGGGCACTTTAGTGCACACTGCTTAGCACACATCGGTGTATGGTAAAAACCAAATTATTATATGTTGGAATTAAAATGGAATTCAATTTCGATGAAATTGGTGACCACAATTTTGTGCGAGAAGATTTCGAGAAAACGCGTAGGCTTAGTACATTTTAGTTTGCTTATTCCCAACATTCTTCAATGATCACCATCAACTTCTGAATAAGCTTATAGTCTAAAAGAAACAATCTGATTCACTTGCAATATTGTTCCATGTCCTCCAGAAACCCGTAAATTACTAGCAGCGGGGTTAAAACTGACGACAAAGTGCGTCAAGGAACGATCTTAACCGGATTCCAATACAATTATCCCCAACCGAAGTCTGTAATTAGATCTGACCCAGAAACAGGTCTGGTACCCTTTTCAGAGCCTCTCACACCGTTCCAGCTTAACGTAAAAACAAACATTTTCCCCGGACTGTTTGCACCATACGCGCTCATCGATTATTTCAGAATTCAGTTTTTTGGACGAGGTTTTCGTCTGCAAGCTGCGTGAAGAAGGTGATTGCTTATAACCTGTATTGAAAGATAAAGAGGCTCCTCTTTAATAGTATCGGTTTCTTCACCGGTCACATCTGTCAATAGCCACGGCAGGGCTACGCACCCTAAACGCTGATTGAAAAGGGACTTTATTCACCCAGTTTGTCTGAAAGCTTTCGCTTGGGTTCGCGTTTTGCCCCACATGCTTAAAAGCTAGCTGTCCGTGATATAGAAAGGGGCGGATGTGAGCAAAACAGCAGCAGTAACTTTGCCAACTTTGTCATAACGCTTTACTTTAACACAATTCTATAAGTGTGTATTTATACGGTGACCAGTAGCAGCACGTGTGTTCACATCATCAATAATTTACCTTTAAAATCCTGGTTCAAAGTGACAATTTAAACGCATGCCGATACTGTACTTTTAACAACTTATCATCCGTACTTTATTTTGATTCAAAGTGAGTAAGCACGATAGGTTTAAATTCGCAACTTTTACCAAAGCCCTAGCTTGTATTGATACAGAGAATAAGTAAACAAACTGCAGCAACTTCGCCCACGTTACCAATACTGTCCCGTATCTTGAATACAAAGAGACTATTTATAAAAGCATACCGATACTGCACTTTTAACAAATTACCAACCGTACCTTATTTTGATTCAAAGAGAGTAAGTAAACAATAGCTTGCAAATCTTACAACACTCCTATGATTCAGAGAATAAGTATCCAAAACTGCAGCAACTTTGCAGATAACATAACTTGTCTTGATTGAAAGAGAGCTATCATACAAATAGCCTCAGTTTTGCCAACATTTATAAATGCTGTACTTCATCTTGATTCAATAGCCTCAATTTGGAACACATTGCCATCGTCTTTAATTAGATGAAGGAGATACCACTTATACGCGTCCCGTTCGGCGTGATAGACCATCCGTACAGCTCGCTTTCGTCATACGATAGCGTCAAACAGGTACTTTAGAAAAAACAAGTGTATAACTGACGGCCGGTCCTCGTAACTCAATTCACGGTCCCCTCATTAGAACGAAGAGTTACACGATGGCAGAATTTAAAAATTCTCGTCTTTGAGCTTAGCCTGTTTGACCACAGAAACCTTTTAAAACAGTTTCGGCAACGAAAGACATTATTCATGGCATTTTGTGTGACAAACATATGACTCGCGCGTGAAACTCTGTACACGGTCAAGGTATCAAACTAGAAACGGTTGAACGGTCACAAAATTCAAATCAACTTCCTTGAGTTTTTGTTGTTGAATGTTTAAAATTCAAGAGGGGCTCCGAGGCTAAATTCAGTTTTGTGTTGCACTCATGTTTCCCTCGAAAAAGACTCTGCTATAGGGTCAAAACCTCAGGACATAAAACTAATTTTTGCATTTATACCATAGCTCTTTCGGGTTGGTAAGCAGTTTGCAACAGCTAATTCTATTTTCGCACACATTTTTTAAAAATAGTTCAAAAGAAAGTGGGGAAAGTTACACGTCTCTATACCTCACGATAAAACGGTGCAAAAAGCCATTGTATTTAAAGGTATCGTACACGTTTGGTAATGACTCATAACAAATATTAGCATAAAAACTTACTTGGTAACAAGCAACGGAGAGCTGTTGATAGTATGAAACATTGTAGGAAACGACTCCCTCTGAAGTAACGTAGTTTTTGAGAAAGAGGTAGTTTCTCAATAAAATACAAAAAAACTTCTTGCAAGAAGTTTTTATTCCTATCTGAAAGCACACAAATTTGTACAACAAGGGTGTTTTTTCTTTCATCATTTTCTTGCAACTTCGATGAGCAATTGAACCCAAATTTTCACAGGCTTGTTATTTTATGCATATGTTGGGATACACCAAGTGAGAACACTGGTCTTTGACAATTTCCAAACGTGTTCAGTGCCTTTAATAACCTTCCACTGCGAATTGTGCCAACATCCAACGAAAAATCCAATGACGTCACATTTCAAATATGAGGGTCCGTATAATATACACTTGTGTACATGAAATGTCTAGTTTATTCCTGAATTTTGATGGTAGGCCTATTCAATCAAAATGGCATCGAATTTAACCTTTTGACTGAGGCAAAAATTCCTCTTTGGAATATACAGACCCATTTGTTGTTGATATCCAATGACGTCATGTTTCAAATTTTACTCTAAAAGAGTATGAAGTAAAATGACATTTTACGCCATTATTAACGTGAGGTTAGAGACCTGTATCATTTTCACTTTCATAATGACTCTGTCTATTAATAAATTTACAAACAATGAATTTGACCATGGAGCCCCTCTGTAAAATCAACTGCCATAAACATATACATATTTTTAGATAAAACATTTGCAGGTACACAGGTATATTTCTTGTAAGGTTGGTCCCGGGAAAGCAAAACCCGTGAGCCCAATTTCATAGAGCTCTACAAATTTCTGCTGTGCAAACATTTTACAGGAAACCAGTTAGCCTACAAGTGGTACATGTGAAGTATTTTGGCTGGTAACCTTTTACCGGTAAGCACAGTTGTTTTGTGCTTCAAAAGAAGCTGCACATAAACTTTTCTTCACTGAACGCGAAATCGGGTAAAGATGAGGTGCATGATAAAATACACAAACAGGAAAAACATTAACAACAACAACAACATCAAAAACAAACAAAAAACATGCAAGCTTCGTGAATATTCAAAACATTTAAATAAGATGCCCTGGGTTCCGAAGTGCACTGATTGAATTACGAAGGAACCAATATTTCGCACTTAAGTCTTAAACCGGGCCTCAACTTTCTCGAATGCTCGCCGGACTTGTAAAGTTTAATTTCCAAGACCTCGGTCAAACATGATCGCTTAAAAACTGGTTGAGGTGAACGAGGTAGCCTGAAGGACCCCCCGTGACTGCGAGAATGTTAGTTTGCCCTGGAGGGGCCAACAGCCAATATAAAAGGCTAATATCATTTGACATTATTCGCTTATTGTCACTTTGAGTTGACTTGTGCGGGCAGAACATGTTCCACTGCTAACTGATCTAAACCATTAGATTAAATCAAATAAAAGTCCATTTATATGAATGTAAAAAAAAAATCATCTCTTAAGGGTGAGACGATTCACATTCAAAACAGAGTGGACGATGCAACACTTTGTTTCAAGAGCATGAAACCTCGAAAGTGTTGCAGAGAAATATCTCGTTAGCTGAAACAGGTTACCAGCCAAATTTACATTAAGTTTCCATTGTTGCCACTCAAAAAGGGCGCCAAAGAAATTGGCAAGCATTTCTTTTGCTTAACAGCTTGATGAAATTTGGCCCCTGGAAACCAAAGGAATTACCAACAAACACGAAGAATTCTTAAACATGAACTTTTTCAAAAAGGGCGTTAAACACAATCATAAGAACAGATCTTGGGCTTAGACCAAATGAACAGCCAATAACACGACTTTAGGCACTCGTTTAAGTAATGGCCGTTTACTGTCGTCATCATTATTACTTCGCGCATAGTAGACTGGAGTGACGGCTGTTTCATGAATAGCCCATTAATCCCAAACTTGTTTAAGAACAATGTTCATTTAAGTATACGACATTGGGAGCTCACATTTTGTGAAACTCCAAACAAAACAAGTACGAAAACACTTTTGTATACTAATTTCGTTTTTAGTTCATTTGCTACAGAAGTTTTTTCAATTTGGAGTATTCCATAATCGTATTTTGTTTTTGTCGAAGATGATACATTTTAAATTGAAATATTTCCTCGGAATGAATTTACTTTCTACACATTTTGATATTTCCAAGTGAGCTTTCAAAAATAATTGACAAAAATAAAGTTGACTTTAAAGAAACAATTTTTCAACGTCGATATTAGCATAAAAAGAATGTTGCAGTTTATCTTCAAGACGTCAAGACGGCTTAAAGAGACTCTCAGCTCCGTCAGAAACTAACAAAAATTGCTTCGCCATCTCTTTAAAGGTAGGGTAATAGATTGTTTTTTGTCGACGTAATGCTGATTTAAAGGCGATTTAAAGAAATATACAATACAAGTAACATGTGAAACTTTCAGCTGAATACAGTGTTTACTTGCAGAGAAAGCAGCAAAAACACAGGTCACATTAATTACAAGGACGTCGAATTCATCCGCGTTTAGGGAGGTGACAGCAGGTACTAACCGCATCTCTGCCCGCAGCATTCGCGAACGGAAACAACCCTCAGAAATCTGAGAAACGATTTATGCATGAATCATTTCTCAGATTCAAATGTTTTGGAGTGAAAAATTATCCAAACCATTACCTCGAAGGGAATCCTTTCTCAAAATAGTTTTTACTATCAACAGCTGCATGCTTCTCACCAAATTAATTATTTATGGTCATTAATTTTTTGAGTATTTACCAATCTACGACCCTACCTTTAAGTCGTGCCACAACCGCGTAATCTGGTGCTGCATTCTACGGCCCTGGTCCATTATGCCATTAAGGACTCCCTACCGATGGAATTTGGACTAATGGTGGACAAATCAACAGGTTGCCCATTACCTGTTTATTTGCACGGCTTGATGACGACTCAACAAGGCCAGTAGGACCTTGGGTCTCGAGGTCTCTACGACAGCAGTGGCTTCGGAGAAAATAAAGCATCGCCCCAAAGAAAAATTCCTTTCGCAAAACTTTCAAAGTTGGTTAGAATTTCTTCTGATTTGTATCCCCCGATTAGTTACTGCGGAGTGTATACATACAATTAAAAGTATTGTACACTTTTGGTAACAGCTCAAAATCAGTGTCCACATTTTGTGTGATTCAACATATGCATGAACAAACAAACCTGTAAAAGTTTGAGCTTAATTGGTCATCGAGATCACGAGAAAATAGTGAAAAGAGACCTTATGTGTTTTCTGTTTTTTTTTCAAATTATCGCGCGTGATAAAAACTATTGTTTTACTCATTTCTCAGAAACGATAGCATTTTAGGCAGAAATATTTTAAGGAACCCTTTCTACCATTACTTACTTTAAATCATGTAAGTTATGTGTGAATCTGTGAACATTGTGTTTTTCGATCTTACAAATAGTGTACATGGCCTTTAAAACTAATGCAAAATGCATTTTTGCAAGATACCAAGTTACTGAAAATGTCTGTTGAATCCTCACATTTTAACGGGACAATGTGAAATAATATTTGACAATTTTTCTTTCAAGATTCTTATTAAGACCATTTTGTAGAAAAAAAGAGAGAAAGCTAAAGCAAACGTCAGCTTGAAATAATATTAGGCCTAACGACTTTTTGCTGTTATTTTTGTTAAATACCGGCAACGTATTCTTGTCCTTATCAAGACTGAAGAAAGGTTTGCAAAATATTAAATAATGATTTATTATGTTTGACACATAAACATGAAAAATGATTATAAAAATGCAAAACATGAAAAATATCAGTTGGTCCCTATAGATAAAAGGGGATAAAATGGGGGAATTGAGGGATATTAAACTGAGAGTTCTCCACCTACGGGCGACAGAGCTTTCCTGCTTGTAGAACATGCTGACACGATCTACCTGGTTTTAGATGTTTGGTCGTGAGCACTCTTGGTCCTTGTTATAGATGTAATTGTCGAACTCGGCTTTCCAATCCACCATATATTTGGTGCTCCACTGGTGAAATTCCTCCTTCCATTTCATCTCGGCCTCGTTGATATCAGCTGTATACAAAAACAGAAGAAGTTACCAACAAATTACACCAAGGATCATGTTGACCATCCTGTCCATCGACATTTTTTGAACCATTATATCTGACACATTGTGTCTGACGAACCATTATGTCCGACCCACTGTGTCCGACAAACCATTATGTCCGACCCATTGTGTCCGACAAACCATTATGTCCGACCCATTGTGTCCGACAAACCATTATGCCCGACGCATTGTGTCCGACAAACCATTATGTCCGACCCATTGTGTCCGACAAACCATTATGTCCGACCCATTGTGTCCGACAAACCATTATGTCCGACCCATTGTGTCCGACAAACCATTATGTCCGACCCACTGTGTCCGACAAACCATTATGTCCAACCCATTGTGTCCGACAAACCATTATGTCCGACCCATTGTGTCCGACAAACCATTATATCCGACCCACTGTGTCCGACAAACCATTATGTCCGACCCATTGTGTCCGACAAACCATTATGTCCGACCCATTGTGTCCGAAAAACCATTATGTCCGACCCATTGTGTCCGACAAACCATTATGTCCGACCCACTGTGTCCGACAAACCATTATGTCCGACCCATTGTGTCCGACAAACCATTATGTCCGACCCATTGTGTCCGACAAACCATTATGTCCGACCCATTGTGTCCGACAAACCATTATGTCCGACCCATTGTGTCCGACAAACCATTATGTCCGACCCACTGTGTCCGACAAACCATTATGTCCGACCCATTGTGTCCGACAAACCATTATGTCCGACCAATTGTGTCCGACAAACCATTATGTCCGACCCATTGTGTCCGACGAGCCATTGTGTCCAATGAACGGTTTGTAGGACACAATGAGTCAGACATAATAGTTTGTCGGACATGATGGGGCGGACATAATGGTTTGTAGGACATTTTCGTTTGTAGGACATGATGGGTCGGATATAGTGGTTCGGACATAATTGGTCGGATATAACGGTTCAAAAATCTCGTTGGACATAATAGTCAAAGTCGGACATAATGGTGGGTAACAAAGCGGACTCAAATGGCGTCTGCCTGCAGAAGGGTGCACCGCACTAAATAGCGACAAATCATGCGCCAAGCCTCATGAATGATTTGTGAACCCACAACTGGTTCTGTAAATCAACCACTACTGTGCCCTGGTGTTGTTGACTTTCAACTTGGGGCATTTCAGGTATTTCCCAAGCATATATGGCCCCTTATCCAAGATGGAGTATGGCAAGTTTACTGATACTAGTTCAGGGTGTTTTCATTTTGGATGTCATAACTCAAAGATTCAACTGCTAACGTCCCTAAATTTACAAGAAAAAAGAAGTCATTAAACTGTCTTGGTTTGATATCAAGAGGGTAAGAGATTTTTAAATATTTTTTGAAAATTTAGTATTTAACATTGGTTGATTGACGGGGACCTTAGTATAGTGTGCTACACGGAGACGGTGGTAGAGTAACAATCTAAAGCCGAGTAAAAAAATAAACATGATTAGCGTCCGGGTTCCTGAAAAAAGAGAAGTGGCAGGGGCTTTTTACCCCTTTTTTTCAAGACGGCCGCCATTCTTTTTAAAATTTCCAACAACCATTGGTTTTTCCACTGTTCAACACACAACAATGAAAGAAACATGTTAGACAAGACATTGAACATGTTTACAGTGGTTTTATTTATCTGTTTTTATCCCTGTAACCCGGCACAGGCTAAGTTCTGACTTATATTTAATTTTCTGATGTATAAATTGACATTTTATGGTTTTTAAATCTCATTTTGAATTGGTAAAATAAAAAATAAAATCCATGCCCCCCCCCTGCAACTTAAATACTGGGGCACTAGCTAGCCTCCTGTCTATTGAGGAAGCTTGGTGCTTTGGGGCAAATAAAGACGTGTGCACAAATAATCCTTACACAAAACTAATTAAAGGTCCCTTTTTAGTGTATCATATAAACAGAGGAATGACGACCAATTAGCTTGGGACATGGTGGAAAGCTGGCAATAAAAGTCGAGCTTATAGACCAGTCAGAATGAAGTAACGTTGGACGAATTGGCAGGTGATGTACAGTTATACGAGCATCACATCCGTTAATTTAGTTAATTGCACTGCTTTCAAAGTTACCGATCACGAGATTGTCTTTTGGAAAAGTTTTTGCAGCATGCCTCCAATTTTTAAGGGATTTATTTGATTTTTTTTAATGGATGTTGGACTTCTATTCCCTTTTTTAAATATTCCTCGGTTAGGAATTGGTGGCTGAAACGCTAAATTTTGACCTTTAAAAATGAAAATTTGAGAGCACATTTCACAAAGTGACTAAAACGGAGTGTGGCGAGCAGCGCTGTCAAGACCACCGTAGACTCGAAAATGACTTATTTTTCATGATTTTGACACTTTGTAGCCGTTCAAAGTGCCTGTGCCTTTCTGTATACATTCTGTCAACCCTTCTGGACAGGTAAGGATATAATTTGACCTAAATTAAGTGAGATAACTTGGGGGCATGCTGCGGAAAATTTACCTTTCATTTTATCAAAAAAGAAGAAGAACCTACGGTGGCCAGCTGTGTTTGGTAGAACAACTCGCAGAATTGAGGGATTTTCAATACTTTACTGTGACTCTCCACTAGACGAAATAATACCTAACCTTTAAACGGCCCGTCATCGAGGCTAATGATGGTTGAGCGAGACACCTCGACTTTACCGGGGCAAGAGAAGGACAAGCCCGTCATCGAGAGCCCCGTTATCGGATCGGATATCTGTGTCAAGTGGACGGGGGAAGGAAAAACAAACGTCGTCTCTCCCCGTCAACATTGAATATATACATTTTGCCCTTGCCGCACTGTCGCAAACTTGCCACTCGTTATTTGCATAAATTACCGTACCACCCGAGTATCATAACATGCGCGCAGAGAGAGATGTGATTTGGGGATCCGCGTGTGAATGCTATGCAGTCCCCGAGGGGCCATTTGTTTGTGCTATACGATCCGGACGTTTTTTGGGGGGACCACGGCTGGGATAGGCCTATTATTATTGATCCGGGGATTTCCAACATGCACTTTTCCAGATCCTCGTACATTTGTTCCATGGAGCTGCGATTAAACAAGAACATTTGCTAGGTATTGTACACTTTTGGTAACAGCTCAAAATTAGTGCCCACATTTTGTGTGATTCAACATTTGCATGAACAAACAAACCTGTGAAAGTTTGAGCTCAATTGGTCATCGAGATCACAAGAAAATAGTGAAAAGAGACCCTATGTGTTTTCTGTTTTTTTTTTCAAAATATCGTGCGTGATAAAAACTACTGTTTTACTCATTTCTCAGAAACGATAGCATTTTAGGCAGAAATATTTAGGGAACCCTTTTTAACGATTACTTACTTTAAATCATGTAAGTTGTGTTTGAATCTGTGAACATTTGTGTTTTTCGATCTTACCAATAGTGTACATGGCCTTTAAGCGTGGATGAAAGGCAAGTTTACCGGTTCCAAATTAATTTTTGATGTGGTTTCGCTCATAACTCAAAGCTAGTCTAGGTCCGTCATTGAAGAACAACATCAATTACTGCATCAATTTAATAATACAAAGAGTGTCCTCCTCATTTTCTTGATTAGGCTAATTACTAAAAGTCAGTCATCCTTAAAATTAAAGTTGATTAGTCATGGAATGTTGCTAGCAGCTATATATGGCAATTTCCCCCGTAACTGCAGTCTAATGAGAGATTGCCTGCTGTACGGAATATGTATCTGACAGTTTGTTATAAGTCCTATACCCCCTATCGTACGAATTACGGGGCCACCCCTGCAAATTGGCACCCTAGCTGTAGCTGACCCCACAACATCAAAAATAGGGGGCCATTCAGAATAGTCAAAGTTAAACAATTTCGATTTTTGGTCGAAATGGTTTTGACCCACCCACCCACCCAAAATATCGACTTTTAAATATTGAATGGCTTCATAATAATTATAATGTATACACTGAAGAACAAAGTAATGCCTCAAAGGAACCAGATATTTTAGATCAAAGGTATCCAACATCAGTAGTTTTCAATGTCTTTTCCTGGCTTTAACAAACAACTATGTATAGTTTAATCAGGAACGAAATTGACGATCTTGGCCAGCTGGATATTTTTTTTTCGTTTGTTAATAATATGTATATGTTTTATGGAGTTAAGAACCAAACGGGTGATTTACAAACATAGAGGTTCAACAAAAACATTTCATAATAGCCCTATTCCGTATCTTACTGAATTGTTCAATGACATGCTTAAGGATTGATTTATTTTTATCTAAATTAATAGTTTTAAATTTTATATTGGATTCATAATAGATCTGTTGTGTATCTGACTGGATTGCTACATGCCTTTAAAAAATGTTTGTGCTTGTTTTTGTGCCCTGTTGTTGTTGTTGTTGTTGTTGTTTTGTTTTTGGGTTTTTTTCAATGATTTACATCGCCTATATATATGTTTTTTTGCGCTTTAAAGTTTTTATAGTCTATGTAATTTTTTAACTTCCTTCTGTGTATTTTTTTACCTATTGTAACCACTGTGCAATTCAGCCTTCGGGCTGCAATATGGTGTGAATAAACCCAAAAAATAAAAAATAAAAATAAAAATAAAAATGTATATAATTATATGTAATTTGTTTAAACAAAAACTGAATTTCGATTTTCAGTTATTTCTTGTGACCCATGCCACCCGAAATTGTTTAACATTGACTATTCTGAATGGCCCCTAACTATTGATTTTTTGTAATGAAGTATTTGCAGTTGTTGTTATAGTCCATCCTCATATCAACGCAAACAAACAGGAACAATTTCACATGTCTGAGACACTTCGTCCAGCCTGTTCAGCAGTGTGAATACTTGACCCCACACTGAAAACACTGGGGTGTTAAAATTGACACCATGTGTGTTGTCACATACAGATACCATAAATAATCAGATTTACACCATAGGGTGTTCAGGTAACACAAATTTCTGCCGAAACAATCACATTGGTGTTATTTTAGCACCCTATGATGTTAATTTTGGGTCTCAGAGATGGTTCACTGAAGGGTAGTGAATACGTACGAGACCTTGGTGTTATTATTGACACAAATTTTACATTTCAGCAGCATATTAAAAACACATGTAAATCTGCCTCTTTTGGAATCTTTAAAATTTGGAAAACTTGGAAACTACTTGACCGACCCACAACTGCAAAATTAACCCACGCCTTTGTATTCTCTTACCTTGATGATTGTAATTCATTTTTTTTTCTGGCCTTCCTCATTCATACCTACTTCCACTTCAAAGAATTCAGAATACTGCTGCAAGGCTCGTTACTCTCTCAAGACAATTTGAGCACATAAACCCAATGTTGCGTTCTCTTCATTGGCTTCCCTTACACCATCGTATTTCATTTAAAGTTCTTCTTTTGACATACAAATTTATCCATGGTCAAGCCCCTACATATCTTTCAGATTTGATTTCCTTACGTTGTTCTAGTTCTTTAAGACCTCTTCGATCATCATCAACCTTGCAGGACCTCGTACTGTTACAAGATATGGTGACCGAGCTTTTTCAGTAATTGCCCCTATCCTTTGGAACAAATTACCAGCGCATATTCATAATGCTCAATCCCTTGATCAGTTTAAGACCTTGCTGAAAAAGAACCTTTTTAATTCATGAATGATATTCTTACGGGCTCAGTTGTGAGTCGGTCAAAGGAGGTGCACACCATCTTATTCCTTGTTTGTTTGATCTTATGCTTGATTTTTATTATTATCCATGTATGATTTATTGCAAAAAAGTACAGATTTATAATTCGTAGGACATCACTTCAATCTTCCTAATCATTCCATTTCTAACATGATTTTACAGGGCATTGAGGCACTAGGTAACCACAGAGAGACTGTTCGTCTAAGTAGGGAGAAACTGTGGATAAGGGGCCTTCAAACCATCCAACCCCATGGTCTGAACATCCAAGAAGGAAATGACAAATAACCTTTTGTCTTTGCCTTCTCCTTTTCCCCACAGATATCCTTTGAATGTTTAAACACAGACAAAAATACACGACAACATTTTTCATTTTGTTATTACTACCCCATGTTCCCCTCCCATGTCACACTTTTGTACCCCTTAGTGCGGAATTGCCCACGTGCATCCATTGGTGTTAGAAGAAAAAGCAAAATCGAATCAGTGTTCATTAGAAGAATCGAGAGTCATCTCGGAGCTGCCACTCAAAACAATTGCGTAACAGAAATTGATTTTTAATCATCACCTAGGTCGCTTGAACGCAAGCTAGAGTGTTTCCTAATGTAAATGTAATTAGGGAAGTCTACATGGAATTAATGTGTTGATAGTTTCCAGGTGTGGACCTAATGACAAAGAGGTTTATGTTAATTATAAATACTAAAGGATGCTTTTAAAATATTTGTGAAAAGAGAAGGAACGTTTAAATTCGCAGCAGACCAGAAAAAGAAGAAGAAAAAAGTCAGTTTATATCACACGGCCAACATTGGTAATTGTCAAAGACCAGTATCCACACTTCATGCTATACCAACATAATACATGAAATTAATGACAACATGTGAAAGTGTAAGCTCAATCATTCATCGGAGTCACGGGAAAATAGTGAAAAAACCCATCACTGTTTTCAAACATCGGATTTCGGATCAAAACTGATTGTTTAAACTCAACAGCGAAGATCACCAGAATGATCGAGAACAATTATCACAAACCTTACCGCAAAATTATTTAATAGACCCCACCCCCCCCCCCCCTTACCCGGTTTAGAACTGTATTTTCATTGGTACAAACTGTGGCTGACATAATTATACCAACGAACCCGCAAAGAATTTCCTCCCGTAATTTATTTTCTCTGACTTTCTCTAAAACAAATAATAATCAAACATTGTAAAACACAACAATGTTCTTTCGACAGCCTTCAAATAAACGGATGTTGAACTCCCGGTTGGTGTCTGTCATTTATTTTGTGTTCGCGAAACAACTTGACCAAAAGAACTTTGACCTTTAAAGGCACTGTACACGTTTGGTAATTACTCAAAATATGTATTAGCATAAAAATTACTTGGTAACGAACAACGGAGAGCTGTTGATAGTATAAAACATTGTGAGAAACGACTCCCTCTGAAGTAACGTAGTTTTTGAGAAAGAGGTAATTTCTCACTAAAATAATAAAAACTCCTTACAAGAAGTTTTTATTCCTATCTGAAAGCACACAAATTTGTACAACAAGGGTGTTTTTTCTTTCATCATTTTCTTGCAACTTCGATGACCAATTGAGCCCAAATTTTTACAGGCTTAAGTGAGAACACTGGTCTTTGACAATTACCAAACGTGTACGATGCCTTTAAAGGCACTGTACACGTTTGGTAATTACTCAAAATATATATTAGCATAAAAACTGACTTGGTAACAAGCAACAGAGAGCTGTTGATAGTATATAAAACATTGTGAGAAACGACCCCCTCTGAAGTAACGTAGTTTTTGAGAAAGAGGTAATTTCTCACTAAAATAATAAAACACTTCAGACCTGAAGCCTTTTATTCCCACCTGAAAGCACACAAATTTGTACAACAAGGGTGTTTTTTCTTCGTCATTTTCTTGCAACTTCGATGACCAATTGAGCCCAAATTTCCACAGGCTTGTTATGCGTATGTTGGGATACACCAAGTGAGAATACTGGTCTATTTGGCGGCTACGACTGTTGCTAAGGGTGTTGCTAAGGACGACCATACTTCAACGCATGATGACGCGGCGATCCAGCCGAAACGGTAGCCGTAGCCGCCAATTCGGACACAGCCGTAGCACATGTCGAGTCGCCCACTTGCGCAGACGTCCCCGGAAGCTTAGAACATTTTCGAAACCACGGCTCGGGGCTCAGGCTCCGGCTTAGGTTCCATAAGTTATTTTGAAAACGTGTGCTTTCGGTAGGGGCCTCAAACAGGCAGACTGAGCCTAAAAGCCGGAGCCCAAGCCCAAACCTTGGTTCGAAAAGGGGCTACAGATTCAATGATAGGCCTACATGTATTTTGTTCGTGCAAAAAATAGTTAATGGCCTGACGTTTCGACCCTAGCAGAGTCTTTCTCGAAGGTTAAAAGACTCTGCTAGGGTCGAAACGTCAGGCCATTATTACTATTTTTTGCATTTATACCATAAGTCCTTTTGGTTGGTAAGCAGTTCATGCAGTTTGCGACAGCTAACTCTATTTTCGTATTTTGTTCGCGTGGCAGCTTTTGCTGGTAACCAACATACTTTATAGGCTTACCTGTTTGTGCGTTCAGCTTTGGTAGGTACTCCCTCCAGAATGCACACTGACTGGCCTTATCGTAGTCAGTATACAATGGATTATCCACAGTGGAGGAATCCAAGATGTAATGTTCCGGAGCATCCAGCTGGAACGGTGGCCACCCTTCAGCAAACTCGTCCGGATCGTTCGGATGTTCTGTGTTGGGATTTCTGTAGGCGTTGTGAGATTTTTGGTAAACTTATAATTAACATCATCATCTGATTCATACAGATTGTTGAACATAAATAAATAAGTAACATTTATGTTAAACAAGTGAGGTTTTAGGAGACACTATGTAATAAAATAATCTCTTTATGAGCTGTGGTGGTTCTGAGAAGATCCAGAGGTATCAACTATAAATTTAAGTTCAATAACAAACCACTGACATAAAGGCACTGAACACGTTTGGTAATTGTCAAAGACCAGTGTTCTCACTTAGTGTATCCCAACATATGCATAAAATATCAAGCCTGTGAAAATTTGGGCTCAATTGGTCATCGAAGTTGCAAGAAAATGATGAAAGAAAATTTGTGTGCTTTCGGGTAGGAATAAAAACTTCTTGCAAGAAGTTTTTCTTATTTTAGTGAGAAATTACCTCTTTCTCAAAAACTACTACTTCAGAGGGAGTCGTTTCCTACAATGTTTTATACTATCAACAGCTCTCCGTTGCTTGTTACCAAGTAAGTGTTTATGCTAATATTTGTTTTGAGTCATTACCAAACGTGTACGATACCTTTAAAGGGTCTGTATATAATACGTTTGGTAATAACTCTTAAAATGAATGGCAATAAAAACTTACTTGGTTAAAATTACAGCTACTTTCGATAAAGCATTTAGAGAATCATTTCACTTCGAAGTGATGAGGTTATGGGAAAAGATATAAGTTTTTATCCCCAAAAATTTGAAACTGAGAAACGTTAAGTTACGTTTCTCAGATTGTGTATTCCAATAACGGATTATTCTTCGTGCGTGGACATAACCGCTCCGGATTTTGGAGATATTTTAAAAACGCTACCACCTTCTAAAATGAAATTTTCACAGGTTAGTTTTATTGTATATATCTATATTTATATAGGATTAAAACAATAGAACGGTTCCAAAAAACAAAGGTATACGTTCCCTTTAACAACTAATGCATGTGAAAAGTAGGCCTATGGCCGCTCGTGTACAATAGATGGCATATTTCAAAATCTGCACTCTTCTGTAAATTGAGTTCTTTGATTCGACTCTGTCTCCTGCCATTGATTTAGTTGTAAGACTGGGACGACAAAAACATGTTCGTGTCCATATCTCGACTTTTGCTACGGCTATGGCCGTTGGCTGCAGCGACAACGTTGAAGAATCGCCCCTTGCGGCTATCCAGCCATAGCCACTACCGAAGCCGTTAATTTGGACTCGGCCTGAGTTCTTCTAGTTTGCATTGTTGCATGGACATTGTGTAATATGCAGCCATGCTTGTTTTCTTAGCCCGTAAAATGGAGCTTAGCACAGGCAATCAAAGCAACCTTTTGTATAAGAGAGACAAAAACTTTTTCCGATCAAAAGCATTCTGCAATTCAATAGAATTTTGATTTGCAACAGTTATGAGAAGAAATATTGGAAACATTTTCAAAGATGAAATCCGCGCAATTGGTTTTCTTCTCTTCTTGGAAGAGGTGGTGGCTCTGATAAGAACAAGTTAGTCTTCTCAGGATCTCCACTAAAACATGGTTATCAACTGTAAGCATTATAGTCTCCTCTTTACCTTCCGCACCTTGCAAAGGTTTGGTTTTTACTAAGAAGAAAACTAGGATATCACTTGAAAGACATACCATAATGAAAGAGAGAACATCCTTACCCAGTTTTCGCAAAGTTACTCCATAACCGCATCATCTTCCTGCTGAGAGCAATGTCGTCTTCTGAGAATCCATTACTCGGATGCAAGGGCTGACCGAAGACGTAGGTGATCTCGTCGCCGTGAAGAACCCCCATCCACTCAGCCCAAGGGTTGTTCGACGCCCGCTGCCGGAAGCGGTAAAGGTACGCTTTGTTGTCGGCTGCCGTTTGTGCCCTGGCAGTCTCATAAATGGGACACGCAATTTTGTAGTCCGTCACGAACGCCTCAGCGGCGTCCCGTAGTTTTCCAGGGTCCCGTGGGTCGAGCCAGTCCGTGTATTGAAATTTTATCGCGCTCATGGCGAACTTGTTCATGGATTTAAAAATTGCCCCGACTGTTTCGTTAAACTCTGTGATGTTGATCAAACTTTCCGTGTCTCTTTTGAAGCTAGGAAGGTAGTAGATCATGAAGAATGAGCCTTCGTTTTTATTGGAGCCGAGCATGATGTCTGTTGTTTTGACCGCGTAGCGCTCGAAGGCAGACTGCGGGGTTTCGGTGATGAACACGCCGTCCACGACCGGGACGAACGGGAAGACGTAAACGTGGCCCTCCACAAACTCATGTTCCAAAGTCTCGTTGGGGTCCTTGGTGCGAAGGCACGCCAGGATCTGGGCGTCGGTGAAGGGGGTCCCGTCTGAGTATTCCACGCAGTTGAGAAGGCGGGCGAATTTCATGGCTCGCCCCCTTGCCTCTTCATCGGAGAGCAGGCCCCAGTGACACAAGGACGTCCCACTCTGCATGATCGCTCGGTTGAACAACGGGGAACTCAGCCGGGACTGTAGGTGGTACCCGATGCTTACCGCTCCGGCACTCTCTCCAAATAGCGTCACTTTATCTGGATCCCCGTTAAAGTACTCAATGTTATCCTGCACCCACTGTAAAGCCATGGCCTGATCAAGAAGACCCATATTTCCAGGCACCTCTGAGTTTCCAAAAGATAAGAATCCATAGGAGCCGACTCTATAGTTCATCGAGACTACGATGACACCTTGTGTGGCGGCTAGGGTGCTGCCGTCGTACACGGGTAGCGTGGCCACCCCACCGTAGAACCCCCCGCCGAATATCCATACCATGACCGGCAGTCTATCCCTGCTGGGCCGCGGAGAAGGTACCCACACATTCAAGTAAAGGCAATCCTCCTCCATGGGTAACTGTGTGTTCCACATTTCAGAACCTGTAAAATTTGGGTACGTTGTGTCCAGCACTTGCACGCACGACGAGCCAAAGGCCGACGCGTTCTTCACCTCGGGCCTCCACGACCCCATGGTCTCGGGCGGCTTGTAGCGCCTGCTGCCCACCGGTGGCCTTGCGTATGGTATCCCCAAATATGCCACAACGTGGCTCCCATCGATGACGTGTTTCCGAAATCCTTCAACTTGTCCGTATATTGTGTCGACCAGTTCCTCGGAACTTACAGCTGCATGTGATGAAATGACGGCGATTAAAAGAACCAAAGTGGCCAGGAAAAGGCTTGAAAGGTACCCCCTGCTTGCACGCAGCGTCATGACGACACACCTCGGTAGGAACCTGCGTAACTGGATGAAAAGACAAAACACACCATAAAGGGCATATCTCGAATTGCCTCAAAACTCCATTGATATCACTAGTCTTCGTTGAAATTGATTAAGCATACGATAGATTACAATGATCGATGGTTCTAAACAAACACCCTGCCTAAAATCCTGACATAATACTGCAATGTCACTTAGTTCCTTGTATGATTAATGAATGACAGTTTCTCTACAGTCTACAGACCAGTCCCTCAAAAGTCAGGGCTTGGGTCTGCCAAGACAACTGATTGCTGCACCGGCCGTGAGTCTCGTGTATATCAGAGCAAACCCACCCACATCAGGGATACTTCACTGCCCAACCCGGCCAAGGCGTTAGTGACTTAGCTACATTGTTGCAATTAGCACATTGTATGAGGTATAACAAAAAAGTGCGAACCGTTTTCAAGATCGCGCTTAACATGCTAGTCGGTAATACAAGCTTTTAGGTAGAGTATTGTATAACGATAGGGCGCCAGTGTGTGATTACGTCCCGTTGAAGATAGGAGGGTCTAGGTTCAGACAGATTTATACATCCAGGACTGCCCTTTGCTCTTTTTGAAAGAAATAAAATACGAGTAAAAGTAAATAGCAATCCATCATTTCGACAATGGGTTTTTATATTGTCAACACAGCACACAGCTCAAATACTATTTCGTCACCACAACTCCTGGCATCACGAGACACGTCATTAGTCACGTGTTACTACATTCACGACCTAGGCCCTAGGTCGTTGTAGAGCTCGCCCGACTCTTGTCGCAGAAATAATGCGTCATCGGCAAAAACCTAACATTTATGGATTTATTTTAAAAATATTTGGTCTAGTCTAGTTAGGGCCGAGACAGTGTTTCTTTCAGGTGTGCCCATTTTGATCAACAGCTTCGGAGTATAAAACATTGTCCACATCAAAAAAAGGTGTTCGACCTCACCAAATACAAGGTTTGCAATGATTGATATCACGTTGCTCTGTCATATACTGACAATGTTATACGAAATACACTCAGAATAGTTATAAAAGCAGTCAGCACTGTGTATATCAACTATTATTATGGATGCTTATGTTAAATTAATTTAGGCCTACAAGGTGTCATAAAACGCTGAGCAATATGGAACTAACCGCTGCCAAAAACCCCACAAACACACGTGTTTTACTCTAAAAAATAATTGTTAAATTCAACATTTTAAAGAGTGTGGTGAGTGACAACTTTTTGTAAACTCAAATTTTTCTGATTAGAAAGGAGTAACAACATTATAGTATGTTAGATTTGACTTTGAAAAATGTTAATTTAACTTGTTAAAGGCACAGACTGTACACGTTTGGTAATTACTCAAAATATATATTAGCATAAAAACTGACTTGGTAACGAGCAACAGAGAGCTGTTGATAGTATAACACATTGTAAGAAACGACTCCCTCTGAAGTAACGTAGTTTTTGAGAAAGAGGTAATTTCTCACTAAAATAATAAAAGACTTCTTGCAAGAAGCCTGAAAGCACACAAATTTGTACAACAAGGGTGTTTTTTCTTTCATCAGTTTCTTGCAACTTCGATGACCAATTGAGCCAACATTTTCACAGGCTTGTTATTTTATGCATAAGTTTGGATACACCAAGTGAGAACACTGGTCTTTGACAATTACCAAACGTGTTCAGTGCCTTTAAAGCGTGAATTAAACACTATAGTTTTAAGAGTGTATACGTGCAGCATTACTTAATAATACGTCTGCACAAAATTGAAAAGAACTACAACCGGTGAGATAAAATCCAATGCATGTACAACCCATTGTAGGGTCACTAATGGTGTAGTATGCATCAGTGTAGTCTTCAGTGTATGTAGAACCACATCATGTACCCTGCATATATCAAAATATGAACAGACTTTACTAATTGCACCTGCACATTACTAATTACAGCAACGGGGATCGATTGATTACAATACCAATATCATAAAACCCATCACGACTGATGTACCGTGGACTGCCGTTATCACAGGGAGCACATGAGACCGGCCTGCGGCACGCTGTGGTAGAGACGGAGTCAACGTTACCCGGAAGAAGAAGAGAAATGCATGATCCGCCATCTTGTTCACGTTGACAACGGAAGACAAAAATTGCAATTAAATATTCATGCGCAGTTCAGGTGTCATCCAGTTGAATTTAATTGAATGCTACGGTGCCATGTGCGTGTCATCACGACAGCACCAAGTGGTGAAGTATAAACAATCTGGAAGCATTATTTTATAACTACAAATTAATAAATATCAAGTAATAGAGCACAAGGGAAACTGACTGAGTAAATTTTAGATTAATTTGGGGTTGTTCAACCCCAAATTTATTAATTAAAAATAAATAAAAATATAAATAAATAAGTACAAAAATAAACAAAAATAGCAAAACATTAAATTGTATCGCGGTTTACTTTCCCTTTCATTGAGAGAAGTTATCATTTTGTTTTGGAATAAAAAGAAAACAAATCGACGAATAAAATACAAAAATCACACTTCTCGGGTTACACGAATGTTGTTGGTGTATAGCAGTGAACGAACAGTGAACCTGTCGCTTCGACCATCTTTGTCGTATCCCCTGTATACTCTAACTATAATGAGCATGCTGTTCATTATCCAAAAAAGGATCAGACTACCTCGGCCTCATTTTGGGTGAACTGAGTCTGGTCATAGCTCTGCGATTAAATTGAATGAAAGAAAACAAACTGGCTGACTAAGTGATGTTTAAAGCTTTACATGGTGTGGATCATAAGCAAAACTATAGTGTAGTAACCTTGTAGGTACAACCATGTATAACACTCTTTTGGGAGAAGTGTTGGTTCTGAGAAGAACCAGTGAGGTCTCTGACTAAGATTTGGACGTTACACACTTACTGGTTACCCCCATGTGTCACAGGTCAAATATTGACGTGCGGTTTCTAGCAGTCACGTGCACCACACGTGCGAAGTACAAACTGTCAAATAAATCACGCCTTAAAAGGCGCGAACGAACTTTCCGAGCCGTTTCATCTCCCCCAGAAATATCCATGCGCTCTTTTACGTCCCCTGCTACACAACTCATCAATCTGTGCACTGCGCCGTTATGATGTCTCGTCATCTGGTAAAAAACTCACGCCTGGTTTTTTTTTAAATGTTGTCTTCCCTCATGGTTTAGTCCGATTGGAGTTTTATGCGGTCGTATGTGTTCGCAAGATTTGACTTGACATTTAGCAAATTGAGGTGACGGGGGAACGGAGAAAAGTGCAGGATAAAATTGGATCGTAAATTACATGGGTTATTGATAAGGCGGAATACGGGGCTGGTACGTACATGTATATAGGGATATGCTGTGATGAGATTATCTAATACCTGGAGAGGCTTAGATTGGACTGAGACGCCTTGAGAAGTTGATGGTTGTTCCGTGTGAGTGGTTTCTTTCTATTACCAAGGGGCTGAATGATGGGAGGTAGGGTATTGGAAGATGCCGGATGTAGGGGGAGTTGGAATGTTTGGAGTCTGGTTTTGGTATCAGGACGGATTAGTGTCCATAATGGACGGCTATCTCGGTGCAGAAGTCTTACACTGCTGCCATTCAACCAAAAGTACATGCCCAAATTGAGACTGGACTTAAAATAGTCGGACCCCCTTGTCTAAAAATGGGACACTGGTCTCTTTACTGTCAATGCACAAAGGAAACGCGACAAAGATGCGAAAATGGAGGTCGTTGACAGTTAAATGAAAAGTAGGTACGACCATTCAGCTTGGTATAAATTACAGTCTGCCATCTTCTACAACTTATAAAAAAAATACCTTTCATATGGTTAAACGTGAATTACTGAAAACGAGGCTGGGATGGCAGAAATAGTCTGGCCCCATTAAAGTAAAATGAGAAACGGTATTCAGTATTGTTGATGTTGCAAATATGGAACAAGACCAGGACGGAAGCAGTACTTTTCCGGTTGAGCCACTCTGCCTGTTAGTTTGTATAGTTGACATTGGCATCACGATGGGATCAATAATAACAGGCTTACATACGAAGAAGTGTTGTGTTATGCAAGTGGTCGTATCTACGACTCCGGACAAGACTCGGGGTGACTGTCCCTCAATCTCGGCCGTCATCCGAGTCGTCTTCGCGGCACCCGTCTCATCCAATTACGGTAAATGTCTCGATTCCTGATACACAGCTGTCGAGGTGGCGGTGGTTTATACATGATGACAATCAGGGTAGACATATCATATTGACTCGAGTAGCTGGATACAAAGAAAGCTTCTGTATCACAACAAGGCAAGCTGATGTAGTCCCAGGTCACCATCACTTCCTCGGTCAATGTCTTAAAGATACGTTTCAGTAATCGTTTCAGTTGATGTGGTGTGTGTTTAAACTAAAGCAGAGATGTAAAGAAGGTGATAATGACCATGGTTTCCCATAAAGACATTTTCTGACATATGCCATAATTTTCAAATTGAAAACAATTATGGTACTTCGTTATTTACGCGCTCCAATATTTAAAAAAAAAAAAAGAAGAGGGGAAAAAAGGTAACCATACAGCTAACGACCGTCTTACCAACATTACAAACACTACCGTATATCTTATCTTTATTCAAAGAGCGTAAGCATACTGTATACAGCCTTACCATCATTTGTGGTCATTACCAATGCTACACCTTATCTTGAATCAACGACTAATCATACAGAAAAGAACCGTTTTACCAAGCAATATTACCAACGCTATCTTGAGTCATAGAGTAATCATACAGAAAAGAACCGTTTTACCAATATTACCAATGCTACACCTTACCTTGACTCATATAGTAATCGCACAGTTAAGGACAAACTTATCAACATAATTAATACTATACCTTATCTTGATTCAAATAGTAATCATAAACAAAAGAACCGTTTACCAACATCCCAAACGCTACAGATTACAGGCCCTACCTTATCTCGTTTCAAACAGAGTAAGCACACAAAAAAACCTTCTCACCAACATTACAAATGCTTTAGACCTACGCCCTACCTCGTCTTGATTCAAAGAGAGAGTGTAAAAACAAGTAACAATCTTACCAATGATTACCGATATCCAGATGGATGTAAACGTAAATTCCAGCGGCAAGAAGTCGGTCATTGACGGTAATTGCTGTCAATTCATGTACCGTTAACAGCAAGAGTTGCAACTGGACCGAAAGAATTTCATAAACTAAAACTGGAAGGTCGTGAGCACCTTTAATCTTAATAGGAAGCCGGAAATTTCTTTTACACAAATACCCGCAAACCACGCGGGAAAATAAGCAAATCACACTCAGATTAATGAGGGCGCGTGGGGTCATGACGCCAGCGGGGTACCAACACATTTTCATCAAACGGAATTTTCCAATAACTATTTTACCCTAATTGCCCCTGGCGGGCCTGTTCATCCGGAACAATTTAATAATCGACGCAGGCCATTTGGATCGCAAGAGGAAGTGCTGCAAAAACATTATTTTACAGAATTTCTAAGTGAATTGTTACCTGTTGACAATCTTTGCAGTTAAATATTGTTTTTCGATTTTGGGCTTATACAAGTCAGGAATATACTCTTGTTGCGTTGCCTCAGTGGTAGATTTAGAGATCAATTGATTGACCGAATGTACAAAAGGTGACCCTTATAAATTACGGGAAGTAGGCCTATATGTTTATTTTTTATTCGGTCTAATGGATAAGAAACTGAGATTAAATAAACAAATTCTGAAAACTAAAAAAGGCCCTTAGATTTGCTGTGTAGTAGTTGAAGAGTTAATTTTGAATTGAGTTTCTTCTTTTTTGGCCCAGTTTTTTATTTGAAAGACTGTCTTCACATTTTGAATTGTGAAATGGGTCCAGATAAAAAAAAACCCCGCTATTTTAACATTAAATTATTATTTTTGTTGTGTGTAATTTGTATTTGTAACATACCCGATTGTACACACCCGAGCCCGCCGTCGGCTAATACTATAGAGTCTTCTATATTCAACGCATTGGGGGCGCTGTTTGAGCTTGTGACGTAATCTGAAGGGAGGTGAGGGGGCGGGGGGGGGGGTCTTTGTTACATTTTTGATGTACCATCGGCATTTCTCATCTGATGTGCGACGACTATAGTGCTTTAATTAATTAAAAACAATGCTTCAGTCGACCTTGCAACAGGCAAGTTTCCATTAATTACAAAATGTTGGTTTTCCTTGTCAAAATGTAATTCAATTTTATTAAAACGCATTCGAATTCACGCAGTTCCCCCCAATATTGGAAACTATTTAGAAGTATCTTCTTCTATTCATAAATTAAAGGGGGCAAAAATTGAATGCATACTTTTGTCTTACCGATATTCTAAGGGTAGTTTCGTGGTAGGACTGGCTCAAGTCTATTTATAAGCGGGAATGTGCGTTTGTTCAAACTAAAACCACGCCGCCTTGTAATGCTTTTTTATTATCGATTTGTCTTTCTGTTGCTAGGAAGCTGTTCACATTATGTTTGCATTACCATTGAGATGGCCCCAATCTGTCTAGCTATCATTACCCAGCAAACTGGCTTACCCATCTGGTGCATAGGAGAAGTTTCCATTAAAGGTATCGTACTCGTTTGGTAATGACTCAAAACAAATATTAGCATAGAAACTTACTTGGTAACAAGCAACGGAGAGCTGTTGATAGTATAAAACATTGTAGGAAACGACTCCCTCCGAAGTAACGTAGTTTTTGAGAAAGAGGTAATTTCTCACTAAAATAATAAAAACTTCTTGCAAGAAGTTTTTATTCCTATCTGAAAGCACACAAATTTGTACAACAAGGGTGTTTTTTCTTTCATCATTTTCTTGCAACTTCGATGACCAATTGAGCCCAAATTTTCACAGGCTTGTTATTTTATGCATATGTTGGGATACGCCAAGTGAGAACACTGGTCTTTGACAATTTCCAAACGTGTTCAGTGCCTTTAAAGATACTATTATGAGCAAGACTCAATAATAACCGGGCAAAATTTCACACAGTCGTGATTAAGTTAAAGAAAGTTGCTCAGCAAGTATATTTTCTACTCATAAATCAGTGGGAAACCAGTTACACATTGTATTAAGATAACACTTTGTTTGATTGGTAACGTGTTTATGCTAAGCAGCATTTTATGTGCTAAGCAAATTTGTGTGATTAGTGGCTCAATCAAACTGGGTCATAACTTATATCCAGTTTTCAATGTAAATTTTTAGTGCCTTTTTGGTTGTGTACTGTATGTAGTTTTCTTCCGTGTACTCTGTGTTGCAGTTTATACAAAATGAAATATCAGAATAGAAAAATAAACAATTAGTGTCGATGAAACTGCAATAAAAAATGACTTCACCTGACCGTTTATGGATGCGGTGTCATGACAACGGAGGTGAAACAAGAAAGGGGAGCTTCCCGTTTCAAATCAGATTAGACCCGAGACGGAAGAACGCAATTAGATTGCGTGTGTCAAGCAATGAAAGGGGGTACAGTACAGGACATATCGTAACCACACGGCAAGGTCTGGAATAGGTCACGGTGCAAAACCGACACAATGCCCACCCAGCCACAAACAGAAGAGTGTTTGTCAAAAAGCTTCTTGCCTTCTTGACACTATACCGTTATATTGCTTCAAGGGAATATCTTGCCAGCACAGTCTTGTAGCTAGTACAAAGACGCATCTCTGGAGTGTGACCAGAATCGGAGGGGATACCGTGATTCAGTGTCTTGTCTAGACCCTCTTTGCCAGATCTTCCGGTGCCCTTGACTACAAAAATGACCGACAAAAAAGTCACCTCTTTTCCCTAGAGGCTAATTGGTTAGAATGTCCCGAAGTGTCACTTCTTTACCATTTTGGTTAAACTGGAACGGTCAGGACCACGCACAGCTAGCTGTGTACGCGCGGCGCGCAGGACCAGCCAATTTTATCCCTGGTCTTATTATACAGGCCAAATTATTTCACTGGATACAATGATTTCATCGGATAAACGTGCAGTGACGTAAGCTTTCTATATCTGTGTTATAATTGGTCCGAGGTGATGTAGTTTGTCAGCTTGCACTTTTGATCGTCTGCATAATGTTTGTACATGCATGTAATGTTGTTTTATTCACTATGTCTACATGTACGTGTGAATTGACTGAGATCAACTGGCAGGATCCTGCCAGTCGCTCAAGGCCGGTATGTGGCGTTATTCACGAGCCTCGAAGTGTGACGTCAAATGTCCAGGCTACCTTCTTTTGACCTCTAACCGAGGGCGCCCTACTCAACCCAAATGACGTCATGTGCATGAGGTCTATAGATCAGTGTCAAGCCGCCGCCATATTTTGTCTTGTTCATTTTATCAGTGTGACGGGGATGAGAACTGTTTAGATTCATTAATACTAAAAAGGGGCACAGACTAGTCTTCCTTCGATCGCATTTCTAATACGTTCACTTTTCATGTAAGCCTATACAACCAAAAAGCCCCAATAGGTTAGAAAGAAAAACAGTTGTACTCAAGATATAAATTCTCAACTGTGTTGGAGAGAAATCGCATTTTGGAAAAGAAGATTGCGACTTACGTACAAGCAAACATATCAATCATTCAAAACATATGAAAGTCTGTGACGATGTACCGAATAAAAGGAGCACCGGTCTTTCAGACAGACGCTTTCTTTCATCACCAATCTCATATCATATACACCAATCACTAAATTGAAGGGTGTATATAGCTAGAAAAGAAGGCTGCATTAGAATAAGCCGTGAGACATTGGGGGATTGCCCGGCCCACCTAGCTCAAGGAGGCTTTACGTTTAATAAAGGGAAATGTATTAGACAGACTGGGACGACAGACTTGACGTAAAGGGTCAACATTTCTGGAGCTGCCGGTAGAAGAAAGATTTCTCGACAAACTCATTTGGAAATCACAAGAAATCAAAACACACATTTTGTTTCGTCAAATATAAATTGTGGCTTTATAACTCAACACAAAAATGTTGAATATTTGCATGTAAACCATCCAGGATTATCCATTTTCTCGAAAACTAAATATTTTGACCATGCTACATCTTCAGCTGTTCCGACCTTAAGTCAAAATGAGTAAATATGAAAGAGTCAGTTCCTATATCAAATTGAAGCTTAGTACAAATCTGACACGATGGCTAGCTTGCTGTATTGCGCAATCACTGAAATGTCTCGGAGATTGCCGCATTGCGGCGTATTTTGAATAAGCTACAGCATCGAAAGTGAAGACAGTGAAAACGTTTTTACCCAACGAAAAGTCAATGGATTTTTTTGCCATTATTATTACGGTGTGGTAAAAAACTTCAAAAGTCTGTGCGGCGCGGTGCGCTGTACGGTATATTTCTGACGTTTTAAACAGTGTTACGTGTTCTCTGATGTTATAATGTATGGAATTACAGCGCCCTCTACCAACGTGTGTTAAATCTACAAAAGATGAATTTTCAGGGTTTTCGTTTGAGGACAACTCTTATTCCATACTGTAGATTATTAAAAACTTTGTATGAACATTTGACATTTTTTGACATTTTAATCAAAAACATGACCCCACTTTGACCTTTTATTCCGGTCCAAACTGAAAGTAAAAAATAAATAAAAATCACAGTTCCTGAACCACATGTCATAGAGTCAAAATCTTTGTGCCATCTTGTACCTTATGACACCTTTGACATTTTATTAAAAACATGACACCAACTTGACCTTTTCTTCTGGTCCTTACAGGAAGTTCAAACTTAAACAATCACATTTCCTGAACCACATGTCATAAAGTCATAATCTCTGTGCCATCGTGTCACTCACGACACCTTTGACATTTTATTTAAAAAACGTGACCATAATTTGACCCTTTCTTCCGGTCCAAACAGGAAGTTCAAATTTAAAAAATCACAAATCCTGAACCAGGTGGGGTTGGGTACGAATTAGGGTCCTAAAGCACATGGTTCAGTTATAGAATGAAGGCAAAAGTTAGGGTCAGATTCAGGATCAAGTTTAAAATCAGTTTTAGAGTCAGTATCAGAATGAAGATTAGTTTAGTTTTTAGGCACACTTGAAGTCATAATAAGGGCCTGTCAAAGGTGAAAGGTCGTCTATCTTGAAGACAGGCTCACTTTAAAGGTCTTGAGCGTGTTCTAAGTTAAAACAAATCGGAACAGCTTTGTGTTTGTTCACAAACACCTCAGTTGGAATACAAATCAAACTCACAGGAACAAGAACATTTTTGCTTACATCACAATGTTGTATTGTTGCAATTTGACATAAGCCTATATATGAAAACAAGCACTGAGAATGTTATATTACATGGCTCAAATAAGTGGACCTCGCCCGAGGCACTATTCATGGCCGAGCCTCTCTCCGAGAACCTCAGGGATAGAATGTTGATAAAGGGGGAGATACCCTGCCCTGCAGGGTGCACCCACTAAATATTGACTGGATCAATTAGCTGAGCCCCAGGCATTATTTTTTGTAGGCCCTCAAATAATTGATGTAAATGAGAGATTTGAGGGTCATTTTGCTTCAGGGATTGCTGAAATAGGGTCCCACATTGTATCTTGGGGACTCTCAAATTTGGGAGGTTTTGGTATAAAGCTACGCCTTGACAAATTAGTCCTAATTTGTTTACAAGCGTAGGACCCCTTTTCCGAGATGGCCGCTGTTCTGTTTGGGATTTAGCACTCTTGTAGGGTGTTTGTCTTTATATTTGTGAAGGGAGAAGCTCGAGGGGCCAATTCAAAAATCCCATCAAAAATATTTCAAAAAATGAAAGAAAGCTGAAAAGAAAGTTTAGATGACTGCACATTTGTGTTTTCATTTCAAAATGCTGTGAGACTTCTCAATATTTGTTGAATATTTAGCATTGTACAGATAAGTTACTATAATAGGATTTCTGTATATAATCAGTGGGGGTGCACCCTTATAACTACGCGGTTGGTCAGAGTCCCAGAATACAGACATAATAATGACGGTGATATGTAAAAGGGGCCAGACTATATTGGTATTTTGTTTAAAACAGGTTAGCTGTTTGGATGCGTATAAATTGATATGTAAAACACGTTTGTATTTAGCTGTTTCAAAAATTAAAGTAGAACACTAAAAATGTGAACATATCTTTAGGTATAAAGAAAACAAAAACTTTTGAAATCTAGTCGAGAATCTTAAGAAAACATGCAAAATTAAATTCAATCTAATTCAATGTAAGACTTCATTCATTTTTTAATGCTCCATTAGAATGTTCGTGTTTATTTAAAATTTCACTGGCTGCCAATTTTCGTTCGATCGTTTTAAAAGGAAATTAAACAAATTCTCCAAACGCAATTTCTCAACACAATTATTTGTATCTCGTGGCGCCGTAACACAAAGTCAGCTTTGCGATTTCCTGACAGTCCTTTTTTTGTGTTTGGTAAATCTGCTTTAATTCTCCAAACGCTCAGTTACAGTCTCGACAGTTTAATATCATAATTCAATTTGACAATATTACATGACATAGCTGCACTCGCCAGCCACTCATTGATCACACGGAGGCAATTTTCTTAATTTCACGGGCCGGCACGACGGCTGTTTGTAAATTCTCGATCGATAGTGGGAAACAAATAGGCCTCTCTGTTTATTGACCTAAAAGGCGCAAAAGCGGAAAATGAAAGAAAAAAGTCCACAGGAGTCGCTTAAAGATAAGGTACGGTTATGGAAAATGTTTGCCGATAGTCATTTTCTTACCGTCTATGAATCAGTATGATGTACAATATTGATAATGAGCTTAAAGACCGACTGATATTATTAAACACCACTGATACTGTTTTTAAAACTCTCTTTTGCATCAAGATAAGGTATAGTATTGGCAAAGTGGAAAAAACTTGCTACTGGTGACACCATGTACATAAAACTATCTCTGTGTTGTGGTGGATGTGAATACATTTGTTAACCAACGGTTCTTTCTAGAACCACCACAACTCATAGAGAGAAATGTACATGTATTGTCCGCAAACCTTTACTAGATTGTATTCCCACCATGCAAATCTTCAAATCTTAAATACTGTATTCACATACCTAGCGAATAAAAATAAGGTACAAAATTGATAATGCCGGTAAAACTATGGTAAATACTGTAGTATGTGACCCTCTTGTATTAAACAGTGTTATCAAACAAGATGGCCACATCAGGGGCAAGTCTATGGCCGTTTTCAAACCCACGGTTTAGACATCGCCTCCGGCACCATCTTTACTGTTTGAAGTTCCCGTATACCGAGAGTGCACGTTTTCAAAGAGAGCCTAAAGCGGAGCCTATATACGCCAATCCCTTGGTTTCGAAAAGGGCCAAAGTCTTGTGTCACTCTTCACTAACGGCTCTATCACAAGACAAATATATATATACTAAAATATACACGTGACTAGAGAACAAATCTTCTTTGTTGGATTGCATGAACATGCAGGAACATCAATTTACAAATAATTGCTGTAGGCACCGAACCATCACGTACCCAACTGCGGATTAAAAATGTCTTAACAAAGATCTATGAACATTTCCTTTTTGGGCATTTCCTTTTCAAAGATTTAGATTCTTTATCCAGTACCTCTTTAATCTAATGATATATTTATCCGTTAGCTTTAATACACCAACATCTAGCCGGACTGTCGTTTACAGGCAGCTGCACTTTCTGAACGTTATTTTCGACGACTTTGACGGGGGAGAAAATCTGGCAGCTTTTTAAAAATCATTGAGACATTTACCTTCCAGCAGTTCCAATTACTTATATTTTTTAACGATAACACCAGGTGTGTTGCGAATTTTTCAGTGGGGCCCAGCGGCTCGCAGCCCTAGCGACCAATCCCCACAGCGACGCCACTTTAAACGGTGCTAATGCGTATTCTCGGTAGGGTACCTAAACCGTTTAAAGCATTGAGTGTGTGTGTATGTGCTTGTTTGTTTCTTAAACTGGTGGGGTACCAGACTTTATTATTAACTTTCCCAGAAAGACTTCCAGATAATTATATTTACACTTTAATGTGTTTAAAACATTTTTGGATTCTCTTGTGCTCGTCTTAGCACATTTCTCCTCGGTTGCTCCAGACGTGCTAAACGTTCCAAAGGAGACCGACACACCCGCTGTCTACGAATTACGTCATGAAGTGTAATGCGGTAATTTTTTAAAAATTATTATTCACTTATCACTTATCTAACTATTATGGAAATATTTAAAGCAAGAACGAGTTTAAAAAGCAAGAATGTCCGAGGAAAACGTGTCAAAATGAAGAAAAAGCGACTTCTTTAGGTGTTTGTAGCATTTGAAGTATGGCAAGGATTGGGTTGTATGATTTGTTATTTTTCTTTTCTTAAGGCCTGTCCAGTCTTTGACAACAGATGAGGCTACCCTGGTACCCTGCAAAAACTTGAGTGCTAAAATTTACACCATTGGTGTTGTCAAAAAAAGAATCAAAATTGACACCAAGGGGTTTAAAATAACACAAATTTCTTCCAAAACAATTACATTTGTGTTATTTTAACACCCTACAATGTTAATATTGATTCTCTATTGGGTATCTATATGTGACAACACCCATGGTGTCAATTTTAACACTCCCGTTTTTGCAGTGTACAAGTCACAAAATAGACGAAATGGATAAATAAAACAATACAATATAAGGAGGGGTGCGGACAATGAGCTCAGGAGATTGTTGTTTAGGTCCATGTCGAATATGAACTTACAGACTCACAAAAATGCGAGAAAGAAAATTGGGAATAATTAAAACAAAATTTGGGTCATTTTTTACAAAATCGACAACTCACCCCCACCCCAAGTGTTGCACCCTAAAACAGCATCATAATTACTAATGCATCATTCTGCCAGACCTCAAGGATACAGGTCACCCTGACGTAAACGCTAAATAGTATTGAGATGTCCGGAATAAAAATATTTAAAAACACATCAGTTTTGTTTTAACAGAAATTAAGATTTGAATATAATATATTTATTCAAACAATTCATCATGTCATATCAGACTGCCCTTTCACTTCGACAGTTGCATGACACACATCCCGTCACCTTACATTGTGAAAATCGCTAACTTAAAATTCCAGACGAACACAGTTTGACACCATGCAAATTTGAAGAGCACACCCGCAGTCAAACAGTCGTTGATATTTTGGACGCGCAAACTTTACAGCGTTACGACCCTGGGGCGCATTTTATGTACATGGTTATGCGGATGATTGGAATCCCTAGTGCATTTAGCTGTCGCAATGTCCTGCGCTCGGAAAACAAGAAAAAGGGCATTACAGTCAAATCCACACGAGGATGCATTGGACTTTCTTTTTTAAAGTAAAGTTTCTGCTGAGGACCTTAGTTTTCGAAACGACATCTTGGGCTTGGGCTCCGCGGCTATGGCTCCGTCAGTTATTCAGGTTAGGGGTTGCAATCAGATGGACGGAGCCGTAGCCGTAGCCGTAGCCTAAGCCCATCAAGCCGTGGTTTCGAAAAGGGTATATCTAAATATACCTTCACCATGCCCACCTGACCTTGGTCACGTTCCCTGTCTTTAACAGCAATAATATTACTCCATAGAAAATGGGCCAGACTTTTCTTAAGGGAAAAACAAGATGGCTTCCACATGATGAAGGTCTATATATAGAGGTTTCGACAAACATCAGGCGAAACAGAAACAAAATAATCAAAAACAGCTTGGACAAAACATTTGAAACAACAGCACCAACAACGACAGCAGCATGTAGCTGCTACATGTAGGCCTAGTACTGCACGTCGAACATGGGGCTACATCAGCAGACCACATTCTTAAAACTTCCAAGTCATGAATTGACCCGGATTCCGGATCCCAGGGGCCTGACCCATTTCCGGGTCAGGCTGACCCGGAAAGTAGTTAAAAAGTGGGATTTTAACTCATTCTGCTTCATTTTGACCCATTTCTGGATAATTTTTGACACATATTCCGGGTCGCACTGACCCAGAAATGGCTCTGGCTCCACGACCCGGGTTAATTCTGACCCGGAGGTTTTTAGAAAGCACCACCGCCGCCACAACAACAATAACAACAACAACAACAACAACAACAACAACAACAACAACAACAACAACAACAACAACAACAACAACAACAACGAGTATCACCAACAAAACAACAACCATAGGTACAATACCCACGAACAAAAGACATCAACAAGAAGACAACAACGGGAGCATTGCCTGCAGAAGGCACTTTCTTGAAGAGTAGTCGGTTGAAATTCACCCCAGCCGTCGTGGTTTGGGTACTTCGAGTATGTCCTTGCCGGCATCTCCGTCTGAAATTGATACCCGGGAGATGATCGATGAGCAGGCGGGCCTCTCGTCTCGAACCGCGTTTTCCAGGAAACAAAAAGTCCCAACCTTGCAATGACAGGAGGGAATATAATGCACGGACGACTGAGCCAGTCAACAGATAATAAAGAAGTTTCATCAATATCAGCCCCTTAAACCGCTTTGAATATAAAGAAGATATTTGATGCGTCTAAGAAAATTTAATATGCCAATATGAAACCATCACTGATTTGGGCTAAACAAATGACATTGAGCTCAAAAGCTATCATGAAATATTTGTGTAGGCGCATCACTGTTTATTTACCAATCTCGGCGTGCTGGTGGGTCATTCTCAGGATGAAATTTAAAGTTAAAGGAAACTAAAGCATTTGGTTTGTATGAAGCTCAAGCGCTACCCACTTTAGAAAATGCACAATTCTCCTTTGAAGAGTGCATTCACTTTTCCTTTAAGGGAGCGTCTCAAAAGTTGGAACGCCAGGAACGTTTATTTTGGATCGGTAGAGTATTCCAGTGGGCATACATGGACCGGTCCGTTGGACCGCCGTAGCGTTCCGTTGGATCTTTCAAAATGCCAACACGTCATTTATTATCTCGTGAAGGAACGTTCCTGTGGAACGTTCCGCGGCCGGGACCGGGATGACGTGTCCCAATTGAGAAAATGAGCCCGTGTAGGGTTGACACTAACATACACGCGACGCAACCTCGTCCCCATGGTGTGTCGAGCAGTACGAGCTTGACCGCTCTCTCACCCTATTATTGGATCATTTGCATATCCAATTTTTTTGGATACGTATACAATTTATAATAGTCTGGCTGTGAACATGGTGAAAACTGAGTGAGTACAACTTAACATGTTTGGAAAATAAAGTAAACCATGGGGACGAGGTTGCACACGACGCGATAATAGTAGCACTGGTACCTACCTGTTCGTTTATTTACATCTACTTGGAGCTGAAAAATTGCTGACCATTTTGGAAGACTTGACGGTATAAATACGTACACAGTTAATAACGCCATAATTTTTGCGGTTGGCATTTATTATATTAAAAAAACCGGCATACCCGCTTTTTGTGAGTTGATTATAATAAATAATAAAACAAGAGTCCATTTTGTTTGGTGCGTAATGTTTGGTGCGTAATTATAATATGCTTCCAGTGACGTGTGTTCAAGTACGCATAACGTATTTGAGTTGCTTGTTTGACACTTCAAAATTAAAATGTAACAAGAATGCTATTCTGTTAACTTTCCACAGATCCCAGAGTTGTGCATCACATATATATGGATTGTACTTTCTTAGTTACTTGACCTTTAATTTTCTTAACACAAATAAACAATGTCTGCGCAACCCACCCGACCAGCCTCGGCCCGCCCAGTAAATGACACTACTAAAAAATGTGCTAAAACCACATTTCCCATCCAATTTATCGCAATATACATGACAGAAGACGTTCCCTTTTAAAAGTGTCTTGATGAAGACTTCAAAGAAAGTAAGATTTCAGCAGCAATGCACAAATCTGAACAGCACACAGGCGTCACGTACTATGATAAAACAAGTACGCAGCTTGGACCATCGAACGACAGTACGTGCGTCCGTTCCATGCCACTGGACCTTTCTCATGGAACGTTCAGCTTAATCGGCACAATGTTGCGATCCAGCGGAACGTTCCGGCGGTCCAATGGATCGCGGGCATATGCCCCCAAGAAAGTTCATTCGCACCTAGAAAGGGCCGAAAGTATAGAAAGCAATGGCCCTGCCTTGCTTTGATGCTTTAACTTACTAGTAACTTAACGCAAGCACTACCCCTTTGACTAACTAGAAATGCACACTGCCCCTTTAACTAACTAGAAATGCACACTGCCCCTTTAACTAACTAGAAATGCGCACTGCCCCTTTAACTTAAGAGAAGTGCAATCACTGCACCTTTAACTTACTAGAAAGGCAAACACTGCCCCTTTAACAGGCTAGAAGTGCCGTACATAGATCTTCGATTTTCATTGGAGTGGATACGCGTGCAGTGATATCCATGGCCCTTAGCAAGCTGCGCATGAAACGTAAGTCCGTAAAATGCAAATGTAAATAAAGTCCCTGGGCGCTAAAACACCACATTCTGGATCCGAATAAAGTACAGCACTTCCCTGGCTCATATTTCATAAACATTTATGTCATTCAAATAAAAACACATTTCAAAAAGGGAAATTTGTACAAGCTCAAAGTGTTTGGCATGACAGTGCACTGACTCTATATTATTAGGTTAACATTTCGTAGGTATGGGGACCCTGTAGAGGTGATGCTTTAACTTCCGGTCTAAACAGGAAGTTCAAGGTCAGATAATCTTAGGTAAAATAAGACAGACCCTCTTCGTTGTGATTTCTTAAAGGAAATGCTATTTACAAACATTAACGACGTCATCGCTACGTACAATGCGAAACCAGAACCAAAGGTTCAGATTTTCCGAACCTAGCTTCGACAGTCAACTCAAGACCACTTTGGAGACCTAAACACTAAACGTTTATGAGGTGCACCGAGGCTAAATTTTACATTGCCACTAACAATATAATATAATTTGTATAGCCACAAACTACGTTAAAACCCTCCGAGCTGCCGAGGGGCGCGGGCAGAACGACCAGCGTCATACTTTTTTTTAATAACTATAAAATGTGTGGACCCTTTCCGCTAATTTTGATTTTTGAGCTACCTGTAAACACCCCTCTTTCATAATTATACTGTAGTGATTTCTGGGTCAGTGAACTCAAAAGTTGACAAATAGTGTGGGAAAGCTGGGTCCCATTATAACGTGCACACAAAAATCCTATTGTGTGCACAAAAACTAAATTCCTTTCAAAATGTACTGTTTTGCAAATTAGTAGTGAACCAATGTGTAAATTAATTTCCAGAATGCTACAATCTTTAGTGTGTGGGTCCAGGGGACATGTATTCATCTGTTCAGACCATTAGTACAAGAATTGTGCAGTTATTTACCCGTATTATCAAAATGTTTGAATCTGCCTTCCGAGCGCGCCCAGTGAGTCCAGCGTGTAAACATTTTCCCGTGGCTGCTCGGAAGGTTTTAAACGAAAGTATTTGAAGAAACGGAATCGCGCACACGTATAAACTCAATATGATTGGGACCAACTTGATCTCGGAAGTTCGAAGACTTGCACAGTCTTTATAGCATTTTCTCTCATATTAGACCCATGCGTTAAAGGATTGCATTGGAACTGAGTACTGCCCTAAAATGAAAACTGCACAGAAAAATCCACCCCGATTTCCTAAAACCTAACACTGAATAAGTTCAGATTCTCAGGCCTGGAGTTTCATCTTCGAGAGGGCAAGGCCAATTTCGTTAGTGCACTTCTATTTGGAAAATCTTAAAGTCTATGGGAGACTTTTGAATGGGCATCGAAGCCAAGACTAGGGGCAACAGAGATCATGGCCTCCGTGGCCTCCGTGTAATTCCAGGCCTGGATTCTGAATCCAACCCAGCTTGCATATTATTCCTATACTGCCTCAACGTATGGGTATAAAGCTATACCCAACGACAGATGTTTACGTACTGTATTAAAACCACATAACATAATTGCCAGCCTACGATATTAAGTTAATATTATAATTTTAGTCCATCGAGTCTCAAATTAAATTAGTTAAAAGCTGCGTCAATTTAGCATTGTGTAATTTGTATGATATTTTTTTTTTGTATACGAGCTTGGTACTCGAAAACATCATACATTTTGTATACCAAAGGCAGTTTCGGTCTATAGCATTGACAATTTTAATTCACCAAGCTGGATTTTTCTTACTTATGGTCATTGGATGTCTTTGTCAAATAAGATTCAGTCGCCAATGTCTACAACAAGCCAGAAATAATAAATTAGGTGCTTAAATTAAATTAATTAAATTATTTTAAATACGTTGCTGATTAATGTATTTAGTCGTAGAGTACCTCCTCGTAATTTGAAACTATTGAAAAATAATGATTACTGAACATGACGACTGACTCTATGTATAATTTTTTTTATAATACATTCTGGAATTCGTTCTTGAGTCTACAAACATCTTGTCCGACTAGGATTTTAGAAGCGAGCTTTTTAAGACTCCGGATTTGTGAAGCGAACCATAAGGTAAAAAAATGTTTCAGTCTTCGGTAAAGCACGTCAATGAAACGTATCAGCGATTGAGGGAGCGAGGGCTAGACCAACCTTGAGCTAGAATTTACACCGTAATTTGTTCAGTTCGCTCGGCGTGATTCGCAGGCGCCCCGTGGGCCAACGCAGCCACCGTGAGGGTCAAAATACAGTCAGTTAAACAACAGATGACGAATACATATTGATGGTTTTGAGGTTATAAAAACATAGAGGTGGATACTTTGTAATATCTTCCCGGTAAACCACGGGTTAACAAACAGTCCCTATTCATGAAAGAAGTTCTAACAAGAGCAGACTGTAAATATTTTCAACGTTTCGTCTACATGTTTCAATACGGTCGTCAGCAAAAGTCCACCTGAACACAAGTCCACAATCTTCTCGAAACGGCACATTTAGACAATTATTTAAGAGGTCAGAATTATAGGCTTTATTTCCTTGACGGACTTTTAATGATTTTTGTTATATTCGTAAATACTCAACCATCCACTTCAAACGTTCACTCACCATAATGCTAGACAATGTTGATGTGCCGTCCCTTTACCGGAGGGGGGACATTCGCAACGCAGCCGACCCGAGGGCAAGACTGTTTAACAAATATTGGCATTTTTGATCGCGTATATCTCTAACATTTCAGTAATTTATTTTGTTTGATCACGGCTGAACTGTGGGGCCTTTAACTGACAGTGAAACTACTCCGGTGTTTGGATAAACTGAAATTAAACCCAGCACGCTTTGATTTGATGTATTATTGTATATACAAGATAAATGGGGAAATGCCATGTCTGGGACCTTATACAAATGTGGGTATTTGTACCAAAAATTTCTCCCCGGATAGACGCAGCTAAATAAATAATTATAGACTTATTTCATTTTCAAGGTATAACAAAAATCACAAACAAAAACCCCAGACAGAGTCATGATTATGTACGAACTTTTATCTTTGCTGTAGTTGGCCTATTTAAACAGACCGCCACCATGTTAGCAGCCATCTTGTTTTGGCGTCCATGCATAAACTCGCAACCAAAGTGATGTCTGAAGCAAATATAGTCGGGCCCTTTTGTTTAGGTATGACAGGCCGTGTCCAAAATGGCAGATGTGACTGTGGCTGCGGCTGCTGCTAAGGGTGTTTCTATAGGGCAGTCTATACGCTTCACACCATGGTTATCCATCCGCAGACATAGCCACAGACATAGCCATAGCCATGATAGGCCTACACCCTGTGACTTCCCGGGGCAGAATTAACCCGAATTCCGGGTCCCAGGGAGCCTGACCCATATCTGGGTCAGGCTAACTCGGAAACTGGTCAAAAGTGAGTTTTTGATCAGTTTGATCCCCATCCTGGATCATGTTGACACATACTGACCAAGAAATGGGTCACGCCTCACGGGATCCGGATCCGGGCGGTCAAGTCTGACCCGGTTTTTACGAGTGTAACCCTGCAATGGAACCATTATCCCTTTGGTACAACATTATCAAGCCAATGGAAAAGTCTCATTTATATTGCTTCGTCATTAACTGTCCCAGCACTGTCGAACTTCCACTCTTTCCTCTCATACAAAAATAACTACATTTATTTGTATAAACTTCAAACACCCTAGACCCAGTTGTCATGTATAATATAGAGAATGGAAATATTTCCTGCTCTGTAATCGATTAGATTGGAGGACAGATACACACGTTTGAAGTTCCGCTCTTCAAAATGTCAAGGGACATTATTATGGACTGAGAATAGCGTTCCAGACATCAACTGTTTAAGTTATATTGAAATTATGGTGTACGGGTGATAGGCCTAATGTGTGGGTGGTCATCACATCTGCCTAATGCGATTTGATGTATTATGATGACTTGCTCCCTGTAGCTTCAATTCGATGTTCCGTCTGACTTAAAGCAAATGTCCCCCCCCCCATCTTACGTTGAAAACACTTGGTTTACACAATAATAAGTTCATGAGTGCAGTTTAAGCACAGTTCGGCAGTACTATAGTTTACACAGTACAGAAACAGAATTGTTTGTTTAACTAAATATTTCAATGCTAGTTCTCATTACCGGGAATAGTAGAGGTCTTCGGGTGCCCCTTAGCGTACTAGAAACTAAACAATGGCCTTACGTTTTCATATTCTAAAACAGGTTAGCTCGGTCTAAAAACGGATTGTAAAAAAAATGAAACTCACCTGGTTTCTCTTGCCTGCCATCTTGATCAACTCCCTTGGCTGGGTGCCAACAGCAAAGAAACACCCCCGGGCTGCGAAACAATTTCCAAACACAAAGAATCCAAGAGAATTCCTCAAGTGACTGAAGGAATTTCTGTCGATGTGTATTGTCCTCGACAAGTGGTATTGCTTTTTTACAGTATGCCTCTAGTTAGAATATCGTTGGCAACAAAAAACAAGAATTTACTTTTGTACTGAGGCAAACAATGACTTTGACGGTACTCTTTTTCTAAGCAGTTTTCCGAAGTAACTTCATTCTATGCAAAAGTGCGCAACGATGTTGCAGGTGTACATTTGCGTTGGAAACAATAGGTCATTCTGCAGAAGATACAGAGAGCGCCTTGCAATTGGCCGAGCCGCTTTTATTGGCAGATGTTCAGTCTTTGTATCTTCACTTGCGGCAGGTGGATCGAGGCTGCCAACCAGGCGTCCGGTCCATTCACAGACACACAATAATGCACACACCTGATACGACCAGCAATATGATAATTTATATATGCTATATAGATTGGAGGGGAGACTGTATAGCTGATAGCTGTGGTATGAGCTGGCTAGCCACGCGGATGCCAAACTCGATTAGCGCCAAATGGGCTCGGATCGTTTTGCGCTCGCTCAGAGCCCTTCGATTGCAACCGACTCCCAGGCTGCAAAACTAACGAAACGGCACATCCGGGACTGAACTATAACGGAACGGCGTATCCGGGGCTGTATATACAAACGGAACGGCGTATTTGGGCTCATAACGGCTACTTAGGATTGCTTGTTTCCGGATTACGGGACATGCTTTCAAATCGATTCAATTTCATCAAATATTTGGTTAAAACACAATATCATAATTTATCATAGGTGTAAATTACTGCTGTCGTTTTGGAGTAAAAGTTTGGAAACTGAATTGCTAAAAAGTACAATCCTATGTAAATCTAGCCTACAATTTACCAAAGGCACACGCTTAAAGGGACACGTTGCCTTGGATCGGGCGAGTTGGTCTATGAAAAGCGTTTGTAACCGTTTGTTATAAATTGAATTATGGTTAGAAAGATATGTTTTAAAAGTAGAATACAATGATCCACACAAATATGCCTCGAAATTGTGTGGTTTTACTTTTACACCATGAACTAACATGGCACGCCATTTTGTAGACTCCACAAAATGGCGGACCGTATTAGTTCGCAAAGTAAAAGGAAAACCACGCAATTTCGAGGCATATTTGTGTGGATCAGTGTATTCTACTTTTAAAACATCTCTCTAACCATATGCATATTATAACAAACGGTTACAAACGCTTTTCATAGACCAACTCGCCCGATCCAAGGCAACGTTCCCTTTGAGATAATTACAGAAATGGTTGGCGTTGTTTTTGGTCGTTTGTTTTTACAAACAATTTCCATTCGTGATATTGAAACAAGATGATTTCGGGTCGTTCTGAACGTGCTGATGATAAAACACGATTACAATTTTGCTTAAAAAAACCTTTTTGGATTTTACTGCAGTGTAAGGACCAACTTGGGAACAGACCTTGTATATAATTTACAGCAATTAATTAATTGAAGTCATAAAATTCAAGAACTACAGCCCGGCAATATTAATTTACGGTTTGTATTAAAGTTTGGTCAATATCTGCTGAAGGCATAATCCCTTGAAGGTCGTACTTTACGGAGGCAATCAATTTGACAGCGCTGTGTATTTCGTTTGACACACTGAGCGCATCTGGGCCAAATTTCATGGAGCTGCTTTAACGAGCACAAAACATGTTTTGCTTATACTGGAATAAGGTCACCAGCCAAAATACCATATCACTCACACTGTCTATGACTGGTTTCCTGCTTATTTTTGCTTAGCAGAATGTTTGCTTTCCAGGAATTTTTAAAGCAAATTTGGATGCTAGGTTGGTTTGAGTGTTTGCATCATCATTGCTTTATAATGTTTTGAAAACAAGAAACGAAAAAAATAAAAATAATAATTATTATTTGCGCTCTCAGTGCTACCTTTGCTTTCGGTGTCAAACAAAGTCTGTATGTTTTTTCGAAAATTTGAAGAAGAAGAAAACAAAAGAACACTTGTCAAATAATTGGACAAATAGCCTATCTTTGAAACCACTCACCTAAAAGCGCCAGGTCTGTTTTTGGCGATTTGACCCGAAAACTGTTATTCCAATTTTAAATAGCTATTTTAATAAATTTGAGAAAGTTGTGAGCTTCCATTTTAAAAATCCGCCAACAATAAGTTGGTCAATTAAAAGCAAAAATAAATGATTGTCGGGAGGTTACATGAATTTCGTGCAATGTTCGTGGCATATGCGAAAATGTTTATGTTTTTTGTTTTGACACCATCTGTCAAAATTTGTTCGGCGAAAATCGGGCCATGCAACTTTAATAATATTCTACGTTTTGCAACCGTCAAAATTGGACATTAAAAATTAATTTTCGTTTTCAATGCAACAACAAGAGTACAAACAACCCTGTTGTTATTAATATTTTTTAATTAAGGGGGTTTAAAAATGTATTCTTATTCTCCGTTTAATTCGGTTCATCAATTAATGATTATCTCGATATCATGTACCCAAGAATTTATTTTAATAAAAAAGTAACCTATGTTTTGGCTCACAATATTTTTGTAACAGTGTAAAATCTACTTAATTCACGGAAGGAGTAATTAACATAGGAGTTCAACAAACTTTTTTAATGTCTCGGCAAGTAATATTCCTCTTAATTAATTGACACACTTTATCGATTACAGTACCAAGTTATTCCAATAATTATTATTCGTTACGGCATTCGGATACCAGGTAAGACTCAATAGAGCTCTTAAGCACGGATGAAGTTCGCTTAGCAGAACTGGGTTACCATAAGAGTCCAAATACCAACATAGTTATTTTATTGGTGATTGATTCCCTGATTGCTTAGCAATAATTAATTTGTCTCTGCCTAAAAACACCTCTACGAAACCTATCCTGAGTCTGAACAAATTGTTGTTACACTCGAAAAAAACAAACCCTCCATTGTCAGAATTGACCCGATTTCGGGTCTGAGGGGACCTGACCCATTTCCGAGTCAGGCTGATCCGGAAAGTGGTTAAAAATAGAATTTGACTCGGATTCTGCGTCATTTAGATCCCTTTCTGTGTCCTTTTGACACAGATTCCGGGTCATACTGACCCAGAAATGGGTCGGACCTCACGGGACCCGGACCCAGGTAAACTCTGACCCGGAAGCTTTTAAAGTGTAATATCAAAAGGTCGACTTGTCTTGCTTTTAAGTCTGCCTTTGGCAACCCCCTTAGCAACAGCAGTAGCCGCAGCCGCTAGCCCGGGCAAAGCCTTAACAGGCGTCAAAACCATATGGTAACAATGCGCCAACAAAAATACGAATTTTATTTCATTGATTTTTGTGTTCGTTAAAAAAGAAATAAACAATGATTTTGTTTTGTGAATATTACGTCAAATTTATTGCACAAGCCCGAGCGTAACAAGGTCAAAAACTATCAGGCACACTATCGTCATTAACGAATAACATATAATAATAAACATAACAATAACTAGTTTTTATATTGCGCTTTGTCTAAGGGCGTCTCCAAGTGCTTATCATCATTTATTTCCAGACAGGTTTTTAATTTTAATTTTTTAATTATGAGACCCTTTTATGTAACACCTACAAGGTGCTGCGGCGCATTCAGCAGCCACTGGCAGAAACAACGGGCAAACCCCTGCTCTTAGCGACAGTTGTAACTGGGTTCTTTTACGTGCGTTACACAACACACGGTACGAAGGACGAAGCAATAATGGTTAAGTGTCTTGCTTAATGACACAAGTGTCAAGACCGGGACTCGAACCCACACTCTGCTGATCAGAAACAAAAGAGCTTGAGTCCGGTGCGCTTGACCGCTCGACCACAACAAGCCAATTATGGACAGTTACAAAAACCTTTCACGATATACGGGCCACAACACTAGCACGACCGGGTTTTTCCTAACTGGGTGGACCTGGGGGTTTGAGGAAATATTTTGCTATTTTTAGTACTCAAATCTTCTTTAACCCCACATAATTTTAACCCGCTTAATTTTGTGTCCAAACGCTTACACATTTTTGCCGACATGTTTGTAACGAAACAAAGAAATACAATTGAATAATTTTTTTGACATTCTGGAGTCACCGTTGAGGGCACTAATTCTCACCGATTCTCACAGACAAAACAAAATCCAATATGGCCGTCAGCTTTGGCGGCCAAATTAAATACCCATCGGGCACTGTGATGATCACGTGGTATTTTGTATCAACACTTGAACCGAAGAATTAGAAACTAACATAGAAATGTCCAAATGTACTAAAGAAACTAAAATCCAATATGGCCGCCATTTATAGCACTTTGAATTCCCTTAATGCGCTCTAGATCGTCACGTGATACTCTAGACTCAAGTTTAATAAAATAATCAAAAATTAATATGATTAATAGTTCAAGTGACAATTTCAAGTAAAACATAGGTACAAGGTAAACAAAAACCGTTGCCATGATAACAGTGGACCCTAGCCATTTCTTTAATGGATATGACCCCAAGATGAAAGTTTGAAAGGTCACAAACTTTGGCAGTGATCGGCTTGCCGTTAATAAAAAATTATCAGCAAAAATGTCGGCAATAGTTCGAGTACATCGATGTTTTTGAAAGAGTAAATTAATTTTCATAGGCCTACCACTAGTTTGTGTGGTCACCTTATTTGTTGATGTAATTTTCACTCTAAAAACTGCAGTACAGATGTATTGCACACCTTGGATGTGACGTCACAAACTCTAAAGTGCCCTCACTGAGGTCAAAGGAAGATCATTGGCAGTTGTGATCGTGTAGGCAGTGTATTTGACCTCGGTGATGGCGGCTTGTCAGGCAAGGGTCTTTACCTTCAAAGCGTTTGCAAACACGTTCTCGATCTCTCTTGAAGAACGGTTTAATGAAAACTTTATGATAATTTACTCATAGTATAGTGTATTGCACAACTCTATAAAAAAGTGATAGTTACGAAATATCCTGAGGAAAGGTGCTTAATTTACACAGTAAATATATATACTCTGAAATAATGTACATTACTTTATACAAAATTGGTCAGAAGTCAAATTTCACCGAAGATAAGTAAGCCTATAGTCTTGCAGCATTTATAATTGTAGTCGTGGGTAGCTGTATGACGTCATTTTTTTGTTTTGCTGCGATTAAATCAAGAATTTGCAGATCATTTTTTTTAATCTCGTTCAATTGACTGTTGCATGCAACAAACTTAAGTAAGAGTACATTGCCTCATGCAAAAACATTCAAGCAATGGCATCACAAGGTTAACAATGATATTTCTTGCACGATTCGGCCCCAAATGACGGACAAGTTAAAAGTTACAACACTTTATTGGTCTGAAAGTCCAGTTTAACTGGTTGACTATAAAACAAAATATTTGGAAAGACAGTGACCACAGAGGGCGCAGGTTAGCTAAAAGCGGTACACAACTGTGTATTGAGAGAGTTGCGACAACTTGTGATCAGAAGCCATTTTCGGTCCATAAAACGCATGTGCGCACACAGGGTGCCAGTAGACCAGACTGCACATTGAGTTATGCTGCATTTGGACCGAAAATGTCGTCCAGCAACCACGTGACCAAAGAAAACTGGTCCCTCTATGTCGCAACTATCTTAATACACAGCTCTGAAGCGGTACATGAATCTCGAGTACACTGACTGCATAGAAAATCATTCCACTGGTGCCCAACATAGTGTTGAGTGTACTGGAGAGACATTTTGATATTCTCATTCAAGAGATACCTAAAGGTAATTCATAAAGGAACACAAACAAGACACCCGAAATTGTAAAGATGGCATGAAAACGCATGACAACGTAGAGGGCCTTCTTCCGGTCCACACTGCAATAACGTGGCTCGTTGGTGTAGCAACATGTAATCCAGGCCCACTAGTGTGAGGGCATAAAACCGTCAGCCAGTCATTATAACGGAGACCAATGGTGTAGGACTACTTGTCATTGACACAGTAAGGTAAGGTTACAGGAAAAGCGAGAGCGAAACCAAACAGATTCTTAGAAAACTCATCTCTTAGACACGAATGATTTTTTTCCAGTGCAGTGTGTGGACATTCAATGTCAAGAACTACGCTCTAAAATATTGCAATTAATCTATAAATTAAGTACGGTTGTATAAGTAAAACACACACTTTTTAAAGACTGCGAGTGGCAGCCATTTTGAAATGCTCAAGTTTATTATCTTACCAATATACTCTAAAAAAAACACCTACCCCCCAAAAAAAACCACCAAATGGCGCATGCCTGATTTTAAAAATAATGTCCTTGTCATCAAGCTGGTCCCTTGTTTCAGAGTAAAAACTGGAGTGACGCCTGCTTCTATTTATCTACGGCTGATAAAGCGATCATCCCGGAAGTTCAGAATGGTCCGCGACCTGGTGTCATCCATTGGGTGACTCGATGGTCACAATACCCGGAAGTTCATCTATTTGAAACATGTCGTCCACTGGACTCATGGCCAGGCAGAGGTCCGGCAGATCAAAGTCCGACTTGTCTTTGCCAGTGAGCCAGTAGGTAACCATTGGATCTTTACCCTGCAAAAAGAGATACAGACGGTCATTTAAAACAGTGTACACACTTGTGGACTAATAGACTGTGCAAGTCTCGTGCGTATTCGAACATTGGGACCCGTTAAAGCGCGTGTTTGTTTCCTTCACGCGTTGACATTGCACGGTCTATATCATTGAGTTGAAGTCCGGCGGAGCTTTCAACCATGGTGCAGCCATATTATCAAATAACCTCCAACTTGTGCTTGCCTTTAGTTTTTAAGGCTTGTTGTCTTTCAATGTAAAGGCCCAACACTTTTCTTGCCAATTCTCTTACATTTGTATCATTTTTGTTTTAAATAGTCACACTTGTTAATGTTTTCTTTGTTGTAGATTGTCATCACATGATTATAGTTATATCTAAATAGTTTCGTGTGTGTCAACTGGAGAGGAGAGTATCCTCCACAGAAACTTAGTTTCTTTTAGGCAATCCGTCTGGCTCCAGCTGGTTCAACCCAATTCTTTTTGTCGAGAGTTACGTTTGTTATGTTTTATGTGCTTGTACTTTTTTACTTACCCAAGAAATATAATAAATATAAGTTAATAATATATAGAATATGACCCACTCTAAACAAACCAAGGGTGGAAAACTTTGTCTGGTGCGTCTTCGTGAAGTAAGAATGAGACTATTTCTCCAACTACGAATACAGTGAAGCTGACAAAAATACATCAAGAATGTACGTGTAGATCTAAGTTGAATAATGTAAGTGAACAATTCTGCCATACTCATGATATGACAAAATTACAGCGTACCGGTGTCGGTAAAAAATGAGCAAAAAAGAAGTTCGTAAAACAAGAGCAAAATGAAAATAATAACACAGGCAATAATCAATGAGGGCGCCCTATACCTTGACTTTGATCTCCCCGCGAAGCTCCAGTTTGAAGCCTCCCATTTTTATCAAGACGGCGTACGTGGTCGAACTGATGTGAACCCGAAGAGCTATACAAAACATTATTAGAAAACAGACATTGTTGTTCTGCCAAAGACATCATGAAATAACTGGAACATTCATCCTCTCGGGAAAACTGCTCTGCTAGTAAAATTTACATCTATAGGCTATCATTACTAACAATATTACTTTCTACAAATTGAAAAAAACCGAACCCCAAAACACCCCCCCAAAAAAGACCCACCCCAAAAAGAAACCACCCACAAAACATATCAACAAACAAACCTGATACACAAATTTACCAAGATTACTGTCTTTTGTCCAAAGCAAGGATATGTTTTTGGGGTTCATTAAAAGGTCGTGGACATCGCTCAGTTAAAAGTATCACAAATTACGTTAATTGTGAAAACGTTCAGTGGGATAACAACTACAGCAAACGTGTACTGAGGTGAATGACCTTTATCTTTAACACCAAAATTTGCCTGACGGTATTCATGGACTCTTTGACTATCCTTACCTAACCCGTTTGACTCCATACGGGATGCAGTATTTACGGTGTCCCCGAAGAGACAAAATCGAGGCATCTTTTGTCCCACAACACCAGCGACCACCGGACCTACAATACAACGCAAACCTCGTGTCATTTGAACGCCAAAGTATCTTGCATAATTACAATTTCAAAAGTGGCATTTGAAGTTAGCGAGCAAGACATTGGATGACAACCAAAATATTGGGCGCTAACTCGGGAGACTACTGGGGACGGTATGTGGCAACAAATTTACACATCCTCAGAATTAAGTAAACAATGGGAGCCTTTTGGTAACGCTAGGTGGCAGCAGACTCACCAGGTAAACAAATTTGTTTCTTGGAAATGTGCGCCACCTAATTTGTATTGTCTCTCATTGAAAACTAACCGGTTTGCCGTCTTGAAACCTGGCTTTCTTAATTCTTACTACTATACAAATTATGAGCATTATGGCTTGAGATTCAATGGCCCCATGTCCAAATGCGCATGATCGGCGAGCAAAGGATTCTGGGTCAAATCCGAGACCAAGCAAAACCGGCAACCATTTTAAAGTAATGAGGTACACAACTGTAAAACCGGGCAGATTTACATCAGTTAACTACAGCATGGCGTCCACATTGGCAGCTTGATTAATTTGTGAACCGTACTCGGTTTCCCAAGATGCATTGCGGTATATTTTTAAGATGGCGCTTGTTCATATCTTCTATTCAGACATCTTGGGGGTATGAATGATGCAAAGAATATAAACCTACCTGTGTGCATACCAGAGCGTAGTTGCAGCTGCTCATTCGGACGGTGTCTCATTCTGAAGCATTTGACTGAGCTGAGGAGGTCTAAGGCCATGCTGCTGATCTCCGCAGCGTGCCTGTTGCCGTTGCGTTCAGGCACGCCGGACGCAACCATATACGCGTCACCAATGGTTTCCACCTAAACAATGACACGGACAGTAACTAAAAGTTAAAGATACTTCATTGTGGCGCGTCGTGGCCGAGCGGCTAAGAGCAGCGGACTCAAGCTCTGGTGTTTCTAGTCAGCAGAGTGTGGGTTGGAGTCCCGGTCGTGTATGGCACTTGTGTCCTTGAGCAAGATACTTTACCATGATTGCTTTGTCCTTCGGAAGGGACTTTAATAATCATGCAGTAGGTCCGTGTACTAGGAATGGTAGTGCACGTAAAAGAACCCATAACACGGTAAGGATTAACCCCGGTGTTTCTGGTTCACATCTAACCCTGACAGCCTTTCACTTTCGTATTGTACAGCACAGAGGCCGAGTCCTCAGGCTTGCAAGCTACAGTGATTAAGTTCACTTATGAGGCATCCTTAGTTTCATTAACAGAAATAATAATCTGTGTCGTTATGGAAAGACAACAGCTTTCCACACTGACGTATCATTACAAACTGATTAGTAAATTTGTCGTTTACAGGTGTAATAATTACATCTGGGATAAAATGGCTCAGACTGGCTTGTTGTATCAATTCGAGGTTTCGACGTTTGATCTTCATGCCTTTATTATGCAAATATCTTACCTTGTAAACATCGTAGTTGTCAATCGTATCATCAAACAAAGTGTACAAGTCACTCAGTAGTTCCACAACCTATAACAAAAAGACAGGATTTGTGTACGTCATTAATCAACCGGTATCGGACACTGTCAATCGTTAAAAACCGACGCCGATTACGCTTTTCCTACCCCGGTACTGGTTCGTAGAGCTACTATTGTTGGTTTCAAATGTCATTTTCTGTAGCTGCTAGGTTTAAATCAACAACTACTTACTATCAAACAACTTCATAGAGCTGCTTAACGTGAAATCATCCAAAACAAATCACACGGTGAGGCCATCGGTCAGTAGGCTACAGTCCGTTTGTATTTTGCGTGTAATTAATTTTTGTGGAGAACCCAATCAATTTCAAATGGCCCAAACCATTTTATATGGACCCTACTCAAATCATCCAAATAAACAACCAGGTCACTGCTTAAAGTCATTGTACAAGTATACTGAAAAACCCACCTGGAAACCATATGGTTCATTTCACGTAGTGGCATTTGACCTCAAGGACAAGCAATTCCTATGGGAATTCCGGGGGAGTTGGTCATTGATGGATTTTTTTTGTGTGAAAAAGACCCCGGATGGTAACAAGACATTACCATGCTATTTGGCTAGGTGTAGATGGGTAATGCTGAATTGTTTAGATTAAAAAAAAAAAATGAGTGCTGATTATTTAATTAAAACCGGACAGTGGACTACAGTCCGATGGCATCGTTGAGTGTTTTAAGCAACAACATTTATTTAACCATTTTCTGCTAAGCAAAACCGACAAGGATACCATATAGTCACAGATATCAGTTACCTGAAAGGGTGTACTCTCAGATGCTAGTCTGGTGAAGCCGACGATATCGCTGAAGTACACGGTAACTTGTTCATACTGCTCTGCGGTGACCACATCGCCACGTTTCAACTGAGCGGCTACCGTCCTGAATCAAGTCGAAAGAAAGAATTATGAACGACAACAATTTATAGTACTAAAGGGTTGAGAGTAATACTGCCGACAACAAGGTCTGAAACTATGATCGGATTTTAGAAGGTTTGTAGAACTGATGGCAGTTCAACCTTGTTGTAACCTCTGGGGCCGATTTCACAAAGAGCTCAGATCGATCTTAACTGCGAATCAACCTTAAATGTATGCTGAGCAAAGTGTGATGTCACAATACAAATCACTACATGTACTGTATAAACTTTGAAAACTCATCTTAAAGGTACTGGACACGTTTGGTAAATACTCAACATGTATATTAGCATACAAACTTCTCGGTAACGAGCAACGGAGAGCTGTTGATAGTATACAACATTGTGAGAAACGACTCCCTCTGAAGTAACGTAGTTTTTGAGAAAGAGGTAATTTCTCACTAAAATATTTGAATCTGAGAAAGACTTCAGGCCGTAAGCCTTTCTCAGGCATCTAACACACCAATTTGTGCAACAAGGGTGTTTTTTTCTGCCATTATTTTCTTGCAACTTCGATGACCAATTGAGCAAAACAATTCACAGGTTTGTTGTTTTATGCATATGTTGGGATACACCAAGTGAGAATACTGGTCTTGATAATTACCAAACGTGTCCAGTGTCTAGGTAGGATCATAGATTGGTTTTTGTCAAAGTAATGCTGAATTATAGGCAAAATTATAACAAAATATGTGAAAGTTTCAGCTGGTGTCTACTTGCTGAAAAATACACAAATAACTGTCACGATTCTTTTCCCACGAACCTTGAATTCATTTTCATTTAGCCAGGAGACAGCGGGTACCAACCACATCTCTGGCCGCAGCATTCGCGAACGCAACCCTTAGAAATCTGAGAAACGATTCATGCATGAATTAATTCTCAGATTCAAATGCTTTTGGGTGAACAATCCAAACCATATGACTTTGAAGGGAATCCTTTCTCAGAAGAGTTGATGCTATCAACAGCTGCAGTGCTTCTCAACAAGTAAGTTTGATGGTAATTAATTTTTGGAGTAGGCCTATACTTACAAAAGTATGGCCCCACCTTTAAAGGCACTAAACTCGTTTGGAAATTGTCAAAGACCAGTGTTCTCACTTGATGTATTCCAACATATGCATAAAATAACAAGCCTGTGAAAATTTGGGCTCAATTGGTCATCGAAGTTGCAAGAAAATGATGAAAGAAAAAACACACTTGTTGTACAAATTTCTGTGCTTTCAGAAAGGAATAAAAACTTCTTGCAAGAAGTTTTTATTATTTTAGTGAGAAATTACCTCTTTCTCAAAAACTACGTTACTTCAGAGGGAGTCGTTTCCTACAATGTTTTATACTATCAACAGCTCTCCGTTGCTTGTTACCAAGTAAGTTTGTATATGCTAATACTTGTTTTGAGTCATTACCAAACGTGTACGATACCTTTAAGTTGAAGTATTTTTTTTAAACACATTTTGAAATAAACATTATATATATTTGAGCGTACCGTGGCAACATCTGATGAAGTAGTTGGTCGGTTTTCTTCTTTTCCTCCTCCAGCTGAGTCGTTCTGTCATTTACGAGCTCCTCCAAATGATCGGCATATTTCTCCATCATCCCAATCATGTTATCAACAAGATTCTGCGTTCTATTTATTTGCATTTTTCATTTCAAAAGAGGACAACAAAAATATGTGTTAACAATTTTTAGTAAATTGCAACGAGCCCCTTCGTAATAAATATACCTTGAGTGATATCTGATTTGATACTATCTGGGCCTAATTTCATAGAGCTGCTTCAGCAGGAGATATAGCTTAACAGTTTTCTTTTAAGCAAAAAGGAGCAGCATGCAAGTCGTAAACGGTACATTTGACTTTTTATTTTGGATCTAGTCCTTCGAGACCTAGTCCTTCGGGATCTAGTCCTTCGGGATCTATTCCTTCGGGATCTAGTCCTTCGGGATATAGTTCTTCGTGATCAAGTCCTTCGTTATCAAGTCCTTCGGGTATCTAGTCCTTCGGGATCAAGTCCTTCGGGTACTAGTCCTTCGGGATCAAGTCCTTCGGGTATCTAGTGCTTCGGGATCTAGTTTTTCGGGATCTAGTCCTTCGAGATCCAATCCTTCAGGATCTTTGGTGCACAAAACAGATGTAAAGGTTTGTTCAACAAAAGTGACTGGGAATGAAAGTATCACATTGCGAGAAAACTCACTTGCCACCGGATAGTTTAGTAACTGCTGATTTAATCTGCGACAAAGATGGCCTTTCATCGGGTTTCTCCCGCCAACAGATCGCCATTAAATCCAGCATTTTGGGTTTGCAGGCATCTTTGGGAACACATGGGCGAAACAGTGGTCTTGCACCCATCTTGACGGCGGTGACAATTTCTAAAGATTCAACATATGTATCAGTTCTTAATTTGGCTGGTTGGTGAAGAGACACATTCATGTGCAAACAAACAATTTGGATTGTATAGGCCGTGTCTGAATTTGCGGCTACGGCTGTGGCTACGGATTGATCGCTGCGTCATCATGCGTTGAAGTACAGACCTTTCTGTTGCAACGTCACAGCCCGAGTTTTTCCAACCAAGGTTGGAAAGCTATGGGAATCCGTAAATACAAAACAAAAACAGATAGGCACAGTTTTTAATAATTTTACATAAATATTCAAAAATAGTGTTTAATTTGTTGGCAACAAAGCAACCAATCATGGGATGCATTTTTTTTTATTGAAATTTTTGCAAAATCAGATGTTTTCAATTTCGTCACAACAACGCGATTGAATTGCTAACATCGGCCGTCCATGCCAAGCAGCGCTGTTTGTTTAATATCAACAAGAGAAAGGTAGGACATCCTTCGCAATGATCTTATGCAGCAGTCGTAGCCGTAGCCGCCAATTCGATTACGGCCTGATTGTCAATGGCCAAATTGTCAATTGCGAGACTACATAGTCATGAAGAAAACCAGACATACCTCGTTATTAATGAAAAAAAAGGGTCAAGTACATTATATAAAAAATGTTGGAAATAATTTGTGCATAATGGAAGACTTTGGGACGCTGGGTGGCAGCAGACTCACCAGGTAAGTTTCAATTGTTTGAGTCATCCTGAGCATGCGTACGTCTCCGAGAACGATGGATTTAGAACTTGCTTAGTCTGCTGCCACCTAGCGTCCTAAAAAGGTGTCCCATTGGATTTCAATTAAGTTAAAGATAAGACAATCCGTACACATGGGGTAAAATTTTACAAACCTTTTGGATCCAAGTTTTGTGTACAATAAGGCCCCCCGCGAATTACTATCTCCTGAAGTATAATCCCGTAGGAATAAATATCGCCCTCTATTGTTCCATAGGGACTTGGTGGCGGGCATCTGAGAATCTCCGGTGCCGTCCATAACGAGGCTATATAAGACAAGGATAGAAAAGTCATTGAGAAAACTAATCTGATCTTCTCAAACTCAACCAGATCGCTTTGTTTGAGAAGATTTTACAAGGTACCTTTGACAGTACAACAATTATTGTCCTTTCACATGAGGTGTATTTTGTAAAATTTTACAACCATGCTAAAATTTTGCAAGGCACCCTTGCTAAATTGCTCTCGTGTGAAAAGGGTTTTAGGGTAACAAGCGAGGGAGTAACCCCGAGAACTACACATATGCGGGCAGGTTCCACTAGTTACTAGAACTCCAGTAAGCCAAAACGTTTGATTGGCGGGGGGGGGGGGATGGGGCTGTTGGAAACTACAGAACCTGACATCTGGAAGCCTGCTACAAAGAACAGTTGGCTCCCCTTATCAGTAGGCTCAGATCTGAATAGGTCTGTACACTCTAAAATCTCCCGGATCAAAATAATTGACCCGGATTCCGGGTCCCAGGGGTCCTGACCAATTTCCGGGTCAGGCTGACCCGGAAAGTGGTCTTCGTAATTTTGACCCAATTCTGGGTCATTTTGACAAAGATTCCGGGTCATTCTGACCCAGAAATAGGTCAGGCCCCACGCGACCCGGATCCGGGTCAATTTTGATCCGGAAGTTTTTATAGTGTATGTCTGTACATTGTGTGCACAAAGTATATGAGTGAATAATGTTTCAGCCTCTAAAAAAACAAACAAATAAAACTACGCAACCCTGGGACCTGACCCCTTTTTAGATATGTGGAATGGTCCAGCCTAGAATATCAAGGACATTGACTCCCCCAGGGCAATGAACTTTGGAGAAAACAGTGAAATAAATAACGTATGCCATTTACTAAGTGTTACCAGCCCTCACTTAAAGGGGTTTAAAAACGTTTCTGCCATCTGAGTTAGAAGACTCAATTTGGGATAACAGATAAATAAATGTTGGGTAATTAGAATGAAACTTGACTAACTGACCTCCCGCATTTGCTTCAATCGGTCAGTTTTTGTTCCAATGAACGAGTTGTTTATTAATTCATGTACTGTTTTTATTGACTATATTCAACACGTTGCCCCAATTTTATACACATTCTTTGTACATTATTGTAACTTGGCACCTGCCTCATTCATTCTCCTCAAATGCATTTTGAATGTTCTTTTCTGGAATAAGTCAACAGAGGACGCCACAAGCACTAAACAAAAAAGTCTCATAGACTATTCGACGCACCTTTGTATATGTCATGTTCCAAGGCACCCGTCTCGTCTTGGTCTTTTTTAAAGAGAGCAAATCCGTAGTCAGTCAACTTACACACCCATCTCTTATCGATGACGCAGTTTGACGATTTTAACCTGCCGTGCGATTTCAGTGGGGTACTACTGAGGTACTGTAGACCCTGAGAAAGTTCAAGGTATTATACAGGATTAGTGGAGCTGACAAAATAGTCATTAACAGTGTTCATGTTTTGTGGGATCAACCGTATCGGGAAATAAAAAACCTGTGAAAATTTGGGCTTAGTCCGTTGTGTGATTCAGGAGAAAATAGTGAAAAACCATGCACAATTTTTAGCATGTAAACACATTGTCTCTAATTTTGGTTGTAACAACCGAAATCAACTGTTGCATTTTTCAGATACAGTTTTCTCGAATATGACTTCATTTCAAAGGGAAATATTTCACACACAAAAATGGTTCTAGTATGAACTTTATTATCAGTAAGCTTTCAGACTAAACTTAAACATTATTACGTTTTTATCCTTACCAATCCTGTATATTTACTTCAGTGGCATTTATTTTTAAACTTTTTAATGAAAAATTCATCATTAACAACATCATAACGATACCTTACAAATATCCATGGCAAAAGACAGCTTGAAATTGTCGTCAAGTTTGATGTCATCATTTTCAAGAACATCCTTTGATGAAAATTCAAACAACATAATTATATATAAAAACTCAACAAATTCCTTCTTATCTACGAATAAATAGATGAAACTGCCCAGGAGGTTTAGGTTTTCCTGGCCACTTTCAACAAAAACTTATTCAATTTAGCACCTGGCTCTATCAAATTCGTTTTCGAATGATTACTCCGTTGCATAAGCATTCGTCAGTCAAAATGAGTAATTCAATTTCAACAGTGTACCTTTCAGTGGTCAAATAAGATCATGTGAATTCATTAGGTCAATTAAAGGCACTGTACACGTTTGGTAATTACTCAAAATATATATTAGCATAAAAAGTGACTTTGTAACGAGCAACAGAGAGCTGTTGATAGTATAAAATATTGTGAGAAACGACTCCCTCTGAAGTAACGTAGTTTTTGAGAAAGAGGTAATTTATCACTAAAATAATAAAAACTTCTTGCAAGAAGTTTTTATTCCTATCTGAAAGCACACAAATTTGTAAGGGTGTTTTTTCTTTCATCATTTTCTTGCAACTTCGATGACCAATTGAGCCCAAATTTTCACAGGCTTGTTATTTTATGCATATGTTGGGATACACCAAATGAGAACACTGGTCTTTGACAATTATTAAACGTGTACGATGCCTTTAAGTTCATAAAAGCCAGCAGCAAGAGGCAGGTCAAGCATTGAATTTCGTCAATTGCAAATAGGTTGTATAAATCCAATTGAAGAATGATGAAAATGTGGTTTCGAATGTCTATATATTAAGTAGAATGCTTAAAACCAACATGAGTGAGAAGAATGAAATCATGTGTGATGTGGACGAAAACAAAATAGAATGCAACATCTAAAAAGAAACCCTAGTTTGATCGAATTAGGAAAAAAATGGAAAAACCTATAAACAATCTGTACTTTTCGTGGTTGTCTGTTGAATGTAATTTGTTAGCCATTGACACAACTTCTTTCCCTCCAATTTGTTTTTTTTTAAATTAAAAATTGAAGTTATACATTTAATAAATAAATAAATAAAAATATATGTAAACAACTATTTTACTGATAACATGTATGGTATGATAATATTTTCCTTAAAGTGAGTTACGCCTTGAACAGCATGCCGTGGCTTGTCTTCGAGAGAAAGGCATCTCACCTCCGGATCCCTACAGCACTTCTCAAGAATACATCTACAGTCGTTATTAGCAATCAATGGGAGACTTTGAAACGCTAGGTGGCAGTAGACTTAAACATTACCATCGTTTACGTAGTTCTGAGCATGCGCTTATTAGTTCTGAGAGCATCGGATTTACCCGGTAAGTTTGGAGCCACCTCCCAGAAAGTCCCCCATTGTTTATAGCAATTATTTTGAGTGACCTCATTGACATACCTGTAAACTCCCTTTATTGCTGTATTCCATCAGGATGCAGATGTTTGGTTGATCAATGCATGCTCCAATGAACGAGTTTATATTCTCATGTTTCATGTTCCTTGCCTTTGTGAAAAAAAGGAATCTGTTAATCTTAGCATTAGCCAATATGACCTAAGGTATAAATTCAACAATCATAAAATGACCTAACGCTGTATACGACTTGAAACTTTGCATGGTGGAAGAGATACGTGTTTTTTTGCGGCGACACGATGTGGTATCTGGTTTGTTACTGGACGTTTCGACCATCAGAACACACTGGTCGACACGTCGAGTATACAAACAAGCAGAGCCGCCATCACCTCAAACAGATTGCCACATGTCACCCAAAGGCGTAAACCGTATCTTGTATGTGTGTGTTCTGCTACCATTTAGTCTTGAGAAAGACTCTGCTAGGGTCAAAACATCAGCCCATTAACGCCAATATTACTGTTGCCTGAGGCCATTCAACTTTTTCCACTGATACTATATTTTCGGGAATTGTCCTTTAAATTTGACGAAATTTTAGTGGAATACAGCCCCATCCCATTTATAATTCTCTTAAAAATTGTGCAGATATAATATGCACTGTAACACATGCAGCCTCTTTGAAGATAGCATATAGACTATTATACACTTATCCAGATGTTTAAAGGGTCTGTATACGTTTGGTAATTGGAACCCACTGTTTGTTTCAATCCTATAGTTGTAGATATATACCATAAAACTAACCTGTGAAAATTTCATTTAAAAAGGTGGTAGCTTTTTTGAGATATTGCCGAAAATCCGGAGTGGTTATGTCCACGCAGGAAGAATAATCTGCATTGGAATACACACTATGTGAAAGCGTTACGGCCGTAACGCTTCTCAGATTCATTTTTTGGGGGATAGAAAGTGATGTCTTTTTCCATAACCGCAGTACTTTGAATTGAAAAGTTTCTCAAAATTCATTATACTATCTACAGCTGCTTTACTTCTTACCAAGTAAATTTGTAGTGCCATTAATTTTTAGAGCGATTACCAAACGTATACCTTTCCTTTTAGTTTTTAATTAGAGATTTATATGCTAGTAATTACCGTTGAAATTTCAATCAAAAGCTCTCTGTTCAGGGTAATAGTCTTCTTTTTCACCTCTTTGATCGCTACAAAGATACTCTGATGAGAGAAGGAAAGAAAAAGAAAAGAAAAAACAAGCAAAACATTAACAAGATTGAAAGTAAAAAAATAATACCTAAATGTACCAATTTTCAAAGCTCAATGTTAGCAATGTGAATAAAGAGGGAATTTAGAGTCTCGTGTACTCAGGTTAATATTAATTAGTAAGGTCAAGATTACAATTAAATAGACCGTGCAAGTCTCGCGCGTATTCGAACATTTTTGGGACCACTGTGGTCGCATGTACATTGCTTGAACGCGTAAAGGAAACAAACTGGCGCACTTTAATTAACGGGTCCCAATGTTCAAAAACGCGCGAGAGTTAAAGGTCTATTAAAGGTTTTGTTTAAAAGTATATCGTAGGATCCAAAAGACAAGTAAACCGGAAACAGTTTAACACAAACTGGTGCACTCTAAAAAAAATCTTCCGGATCAGAAACGATCCGGTTCCGGGTCCCATTTGGCCTGACCCATTTATGGGTCAGTGTAACCCGGTCTCTGTGTCAAAATGACCCATCGAAATGGGTCAAACTGACGCAGAATCTGAGCTAAAAATAAATTTTTACCAGTTTACGGGTCAGCTTGATCCAAATAATGGGTAAGACCCCCCTGGGACCAGCAATCCGGTGCACACTGGTACAAAGGCAAATATGGACAAACTGTAAGTGAGCGCTTGGTGCAAAATGTTGATTCCGAGGGGAACTTGTATCACTGCACTGTCAGTAGTAAAGTGATACATACTTTAGCCTGCAATTGTGTTATATGGAGACATGGCCATCCCGTAAAGTGATATATTTCGACCCGAAAGAATTCAGTTATCTGCTGGGTGAAGGAAGTGTTTTTTCATGTTGGCCTAAGTTCGCCCTAAACAAGTCAAAGGCCAGTCTTGGTATATAAGGGGGCTACTAGAAGAAAATATTCAAGATGAAAATAACTCAGGGGAGCTGAAGGTAGGATGGAGGGAAACATGCACCAGGCAAGGAGTTCCAAAGAGACGCAGCACGTGCATGTTGGAATGGCTTTGTTTTACATCTCAGCAAAGCGAGAGTGTATGGGTGAGAACAAGCATAAAACCTGGTTTCACGCTCAAACACCCCAATAGGAAGAACCAGGTCGGACATACTGGTGGCACATGTAGAAAAGACCTAAGCTGGCTACGGAATGAGTGGCTGGTGTTGGCAAAATAAAAGCGACCGTAATTGGAATCTCATCAAAAGCTTGCCAGACAGTCTCCAGACCAACCCGTGCCCTTGGGTCTTGCTCTCACTAATCAACTTACACAGTAGGGCCCGATTCCATAGCTCTGCATACTGTAAGCGAAAATAGATGCTTACGGAAATAGAAAAATTCGCGCTTAAGATATGTGTATTTTACAAGTTAAGGCAAATTTGCTTGTTACTAAGCTGTCTTCGCTTACAGCTAGCACAGAAACTCGTTGATTACCCTGTACCCCAAGAACGGTGACCGTCACGTGCAGATTTCTGCGGTGCGCAGAGTCATGAAATTGGATCCAGGGCCCAATTTGATACCTCTGCTAAGCACTGAATATTGCTAAACAAATTTCTGCTTAGCAACAAATGAGCAGGATACCAGTCTCAGGTGGTATATTTGAAATGGTATTTTGGCTGGTAACCTTAACCAGGCAGGCATATATTTTTGACATGCTTAGCTACTTTTTTATGCTTAAGCAGCTCTATGAAAATGGGTCCAGATTTTGACTGCAATCAATGCTTACCTTGTACAAACCGTAGGTGCAGAATCTTTGTATGTCTGTGCAGTTCGATGTCGCAGTTTGACGCCCTGTAGATAAAGCACCGCTTCCAATCGAGAGATGGTCTTTAAACGACTGTGACTTCATTATTCAATGGAAAAAGAACACGCTATAAACAATCCTAACACTCACCAAAAAATAATTACTTCATTTATGGTTGAACAAAGACAAATTTACTAGAGTGGGATTTGACCCCGCGACCTCCGGATTAACGTGCCGGTGCTCTATCAACTGAGCTATCCATAGCTCTAATGTTAGTGATCTCCCTGTTTTGGCAATATCTTTGTTCGGGGTGCCAGTTTAGAAGCCATTCAACCTGTAACTGCCGTATCGCCAGGGATCACACCCAAGTTTACGATACAACATGGGAAGCGGCAGCAGAGGGGTCATCTTTAAGGGGATGCGACTATTTAGGTGTTCGGGCAATAGCCGAACACCTATTAATTTTGTTCGGTTTCTTGAGTTATGATTTTTTGAATTAATAAATCAAAGTTTATTATTTCAAAAAATCATAACTCAAGAATTATATAAGCTTTTTCCACAATATATACATGATCAGATAGGTCTGTCAAAATGTAGCAAACGCTACACAAAGTGTGACCCCATTTGACTTTGACTTCCGGTTCAAACCGGAAGTTGAAAATTTCAAAAATTCATATCTCAAGAACTACTTATATTTCAGTCACAATTTTTACATCAGATCCTTCGCAAACTTTTCTACCTTAACTTCCGGTCGAAATCGGATGTTAACGCTCACGTATTTATTGGCCGCATTAATAACCACATGAAAAGAACGGCACGTGCTGGCCGTTGCGTTCATCAAACCTGCACACAGTCTAGTCTCTGTTCAAGGTTCACGCAAACTGATTTGGCATTACGCATTGTTAGTCTCTAAAACAGCCGTCCATGCAAATTTCGTTAACAATCAAATGCTAGGCTCGATCGTGTGCATTTTTTGGACTTTTGCAGAAGTATGTAGTTTGCTAGCACACCACGAAACAGTAACAGCGCCACTCGCCTTAGCCTCACATAACGGAAATCATATTTTGTTTTAAAGTGTCATCATGATGTCATCAAGCATCCCGTGCCGTCAACTTACAGGTTGCACTTTACACAGATATATATTTACGGCAAAAATGCGAGATTAAAGCTAAAACCTTGCATGTATTCAAGCCGGGATTTGTAACATCCAAAATTTAAGATCCTGTTCAAATGACGTCATCAATTGTCATATAAATATGAAGTCACCTTAAAGGTGCAGTTTAACTTGATGTATCTAAAATGTACTATTTCGAAAAATCATATCTTGAGAAATACATCTATTATGATTTTAAGCTTTGCATTTTTTGTGAATGTTTTATGTATGAAAGTTCTGTATATTGATAATGACATGATTTGACCTAGCTTCCTGTCCAACAGGAAGTAAAATAAATACTAACTATCAGTACAGTTTATGAATATTTACATATAAATTGTCACAGATATTCAATTAATACACGTTCTATAGCTCAATGCAGTCTTAAGTAGGATCGTTAGCATTTATTTCCCGTGTAAACTAAATGTATGCACGTAATTGATTTACACTTTGAAATTTCAAAAGCTATCAACAATTTTTTCATCGACTCAACAAAATAGTTCACACATTGACACAACACTGACCCCAATGAAATCCGAACATAGTGTTTGTTCCAACAAACACTAAATCTCTAGTTATTTCTTGATTTTTGAAATCAAAAATGAAAAAGACCAATAAAAATTAAAAGAGAATTTTAATTCCTAACAGTAGCATTTCTGTCCCCAAAAAGTACAGCTGTTTTGCTTTAAATATTCATTATTTTTTGTAAAAAATTAAATATTTATTTTTGTCCGCAAGGAGTACACCTTAGGCCTACATGAAAATAAATTTGACGACGAATTCTTAAAAAATATGTCAATGAAACAATAACAGCAGAGTCCAAAGGGGAAAAATGTAAACAAGGACACAATATTCAAATAAGCAAGAATACTAAAATAAGAAAATTGGAAACCAAGTTTAAACTAAAGAAAGGTACATAAATGATAACTTACCCCTATGTTCGGCGAATGAAATGACGATGACTTCTTGGTGTCAAATACGATATCGTAGTAGTTGACTCGCCATAGGTTTATTGCTTGTAACCTGGCCTCATTCTTCAAGCGTCTGCAGAGAACCGAAAAGTACTATTCAAAACAAGATTACTTTTACTTGGAAGAGCTAAGTGCTTTAAGTTACAAACAATGATTCCGGACGGACGAACTGCTAGTACGTGTGTAAATCATTGATGGACGACTTGTTGGAAGGACGAGTTTAAAGGTATTGTACACTTTTGGTAACAGCTCAAAATCAGTGTCCACATTTTGTGTGATTCAACATGCATGAACAAACAAACCTGTGAAAGTTTGAGCTCAATTGGTCATCGAGATCACGAGAAAATAGTAAATAGAGACCTCATGAGTTTTCTGTTTTTTCAACATATCCCGCGTGATAAAAACTATTGTTTTACTCATTTCTCAGAAACGATAGCATTTTAGGCAGAAATATTTTATGGGGCCCTTTCTACCATTACTTACTTTAAATCATGTAAGTTGTGTGCGAATCTGTGAACAATAGTGTACAGGGCCTTTAAGTTCTTCAATGAACGTACACAGCCGTCTGCTACGTAAACACTGTGAGCCTGTGACTCGAAAAACATTCACTTTTACAAAACAAAATGAATGCCATTTCCGGCCGAATAAGCGGCTACGGCTACGGCTGGATCACCACGTTAGGCATGGTCTGCTCTCGGCAACACCCTTAGCAACAGCACCAGCCGTAGCCACAGCCGCTAATTCGGACACGGCATGAGTGAAGCCATCTCGAGATCTCTGAAAACCTCTATAGAGAAAACGAATATCCTGGTCATCAGGCCTGGTACTTCACGGAGGAAACGGAGACAATTGCCTCCATGCCCCTCATTGCCTCGGTGCCCCTTGAAATATTCGAGTACAAATTTACAGACCCTGATGTGTCCTTAATACAGGGAGGGTATACCTTGGGTAATTACTCCAAAAATTAATGACCATAAAAACTTACTTGGTAAGAAGCACTGCAGCTGTTGATAATGTATAACATTTTGAGAAACAATTCCCTTCAAAGGAATGTGGTTTTAGAGAGAGGGATTCAAAAACATTTCAATCTGAGAAACGTTTCTGCATACAACTTTTCTCAGATTGTGTATTCTAATTACGGATTATTCTTCCTGCGTGAACATTACCGCTCCAGATTTTCGGCAATATCTCAAAAACGCTACCACCTTTTGACATGAAATTTTCACAGGTTAGTTTTATTGTATATATTTACATTTATATATAGAATCAAAACAATCGAACGCCGTTCCAAAAACCAAAGGTATACTTTGCCTTAAAACAAAAATCGCTTTGCCCCTAAAAGAAAAAAAGTATCATGCTCGGGCTCGATTTCACAAAGCACTAAAATTCACCTTAAGATGAGCTGTAGTGATTTGTATTTTGTCATCACACTTTGTTAAAAGCTCTTTGTAAAATCAGCTCTTGGGTTATGTTTTTTTTCAAATAATGTATTCATTCATGTCTTCTTTTATGTCACTGCGTAAACAAAAGAAGATTTGGGTTAAAACATATTATCTTATCATCCTATAATACAACATACATACATTCTACCAAATAACATTTTAGATAAAGAAAATAACAGTCTTACCGGTAGAAAAACGCCACGACAGACGAGCCGACCACAGCCAGTGTAAAGACACAGCACGATATAATAATAATGACGGGTTCTGATAAATGTACAAATTGTGAAATATGGCGTAATTTGGTAAAAAGAAAATTGAACAGGACAGAGCTGCTTAAGCACAAAAAGGAACTCAGCACAAACAAATGATGCTTACCAGAATAAGGTTACCAATCAAAAAACCATGCCACACGTTACCTCTATGACTGGTGTCCTGGTCATTTTGCTTAGCAGAAAATCTTTTAGCAATATTTTTTGCTTATAAGCAGCTCTAATAAATTTGGACCAGAGAACAAGTAAAACACTGATTGAAAAAGATTATACACGCTCTTTATATGACGCATTTATATCATTCGGAATTTTATTTATTTATTTACTTAGACAGCCAATCCCTAAAGGCCCTGAGTACTAACAGTAAAAAGTAAAATAACGAAATACAGAGCAACATAAAAAGCCATGGATCAAAAACAGAAAACTGAGCGTAAAAAAAACAAAAAATCTTACAAGGTTAGACGAAAAATATCAAAATTATTAAACACATCACAAAAGCAGGGTGCATGAAAATAAAACATGAACAAAACAATTAACACTATACATGAACAAAGGATTACAGCATCGCACTGCAGTTAATCAAAGAGAGAGGCAAATATATAAGAGCTAAGATAACTTTTAAACAGGAAAGAAACAGAAGCCAGTAACCGTCAAAACAACACACATTCAAATCGAAACTAAAATTATAAAAATATGTAAAACTGCAGTAAACGACTTAAAGGTATCGTACACGTTTGGTAATGACTCAAAACAAATATTAGCATAAAAATTTACTTGGTAACAAGCAACGGAGAGCTGTTGATAGTATAAAACATTGTAGGAAACGACTCCCTCTGAAGTAACGTAGTTTTTGAGAAAGAGGTAATTTCTCACTAAAATAATAAAAAACTTCTTGCAAGAAGTTTTTATTCCTATCTGAAAGCACACAAATTTGTACAACAAGGGTGTTTTTTCTTTCATCATTATCTTGCAACTTCGATGACCAATTGAGCCCAATTTTCACAGGCTTGTTATTTTATGCATAATATGTTGGGATACACCAAGTGAGAACACTGGTCTTTGACAATTACCAAACGTGTTCAGTGCCTTTAAAACACACGCTTCAGAAAACCTCACTGCAAGAGAAAGAGCTGAGTCCGAATCGGGCACTTCATCTACGGCTGTGGCCGTTGCCTGCAACAACAACGCTGACGAATGGGTCTTTCGGCGTTCCGTCCACAGCCGCTGACAAAGTCGGACAAAGTCTAAATGTCAAAGTTTGAAAGTTAATCTTTAGGATTGTAGTTAGGGACCAATCGTTTTCAGATTTAAAAATCAAATCTATTAGATTTAAACTAAAACCAATTCAATTTGAATTCAAATCTATGTTTAAATTCGAATCTAATATAGTTTGATTTTTAAATCTGGAAATGATTGGTCCCTAACTACAATCCTAAAGATTAACTTTTAAATCTCTGGCATTTAGAGCACTTTGTTGATCAAACTGAAAGGTTACTCAGCAGGGAATAATGGAGATCTGTCCTACCTGAATTCGATTGGCAATTCTCATTATCCCACCCACAGTCTGGTTCTCCTTTCGGTGGTGTGGTTTTCCCTCCAGGCCAGGTTGGTATAAAGTTCGGTGTGAAAGTCAACTCATTGGTTATGTGATCGTAATGAACAAAGTCCTCAAACCGAGAGTCATGGAAGTCCTGCAGTGCGTAGTCTGGATCCCGGTCTCCAAACTCATCGATCGTCACATAGTTGTCGATACCTGAACATAGAAAAGTATGGGCTTTTTCCAAACCTGGGCTATAGGCTTCGGCTCCGTTTGATGTTGAAGCACCGAGGTGCATCGGTGCAAAATGGACTCTGTTCCAGACTTCATGACGGAGCCAGAGCCCAAGCCTAGTTTTAGAAAAGGCCTCAGGTCGTTTCTGAATATAGCGGCTGTGGCTAGATCACAACGTTGAGACATAGGCTGCCCTGAGCAACAGACGCAGCCACAGCCGCAAACGCAGGCATCGAGAGCGACATAGTGGGGTTTCCACAGGTTGTGACTATGATCCCTTTTCTTTAATCTTTTCTGTTTTAAACATTTTGGGGTAAACCCCACAATCTCCAAAAGCCCCACAAGTACAGTTCCTACCTATACATAGTCCCACAATGCTGCTCTTGTAAGCTCACCCAACAATACGGACACGGCCTAATTAGTCTGGACCGGTCTCATAGAGCAACGAAGCATAACTGAAATGAAGTTTACCAACCAGAATACCAGATATATTTTTGTGAATGGTTTCCAACAGGTTAAAGACAGTGTTTTCATCTTTTTTTCAAGCCAGTTCATTGTGTATGTAATTAAAAATTTGTGGTTATTCAGAAAAACACATGTACATTAAAACTTTAATAAAACTTTAATACTCACCTAAAAATTGCCTGTTTCTCATTTTAATTCCGATGGCTGCTCCATCATACTCGTCACCTCCCTCTGATAAGACGTCATGGAGACCTAAGGCATACAATAACACTGCGTCGTAAAGCGGACCCGCGTGGACATCAACCTAACATACAAAGTTTCAAATCGTTTTAAAGTAATCCGGCAAAATCTGAAATCCATTTTCATTGGAATCAAATTGAGTAAAACAGATAGTAGGCTACATGGGTAATGGCTTGTTAATTAAAAACCGAAAATTGTTCAATGCTAGCTGCACTCCACATACGAGGTGTACCCGCCGAGGTTAAGATTGGTATGGTAGACTGGTTTCGAGAGCAAACTTTGATTCTTGAGCAAGATTCGCAAAACCGTAATTAATTTGTCTTTGACCAAGGCCCAATTTCATTGAGCTGCTCAAGCATAAAATGTTGCTTATTGATTTTCAGCTATGCGCAAATGAACTGGAAGCTAGTCATTGTTTGTACATGTGACATGTGACAGATGTTGTGTTATTATTAGTATAATGTTACTGCGCTACTTTTTGTGCTTTGATTTTGATGACCAGCCATTTGCAGGATTAAGGTCTAAGCATGATATCTCCAAATGTCTCTACTTGTTGGTACCAATTGACTATCCCCCAGTATTGTTGCAGCTCGTCTCCTCATCTTTTTCTCTGGTTCCGTTTGTTCCCATACTGTGTCCAGTGATTGATTGCTGAGCTCCAACGTTATCTGTTTTGCGGCGTATGTGTCCTGCCCAGCTCCATTTTCTCTTGTCACTGCATGTTTCCAAGATGTCTTCGGTCTGTTTCGTTATCAATTTGTTTGTTTTTCTGTTTTTATCCATTTGTTGGTTTGTTTTTTTGCTTTGACGGCGTGTTTTGCTACTTTTTGTGCTTTTGGCAGCTCTGTAAAGTTTGGCCCGATAGCGGTGCCCAGGCACACACAAATGCTTAGCACACATTTTTTGCTGAGCAGCTTAAGGTTACCAGCCAAAATACGGTGTAATATATACCTTTTGTTATTGGTTCCCTGTTTCAGTTTGTTTAGAAGGAAAGAATGTGAAGGGAGAGATGAGGAGACGGTCAGCGACGTCTTGGAGATAATTCGAGCCATACAGACCCAGTCATTCAGGTAACAGTGTGATACAAATCGCCACCAATTTATACAAAGCTAAACATGAACATCAAAAGTTGGCTTCGTACGTTTCTACATTTATCATCTGTAGATATACATAGATCAAAGATGACCCAAAAAGAACAACATTTTTATGAACTAGTACTGAAGTATTGATTTAATAAAATATATTTTCGTAGTGAATGTGAGATACTCTGGCTGGAAGCTCTGAGAGACGCGGAGCGGACATCGACTGTTTTAGCCTCAAATCCCATCGAGGTGTACCTCCAATGTTCCCCCTGCACCGCAGAGCATTACTAATCAGAAAAGCTCCGCGTCACTATCTCCCGAAGAAGCGACTGATGAGAGGCTAGTAGCACATCTCCATTGCCCCACGTAGATGCAACTCAACTACAAAGTGCTGCATCGGCATTTTCACGCGGGGATCTCTCGACCTATGAGGATGAAGGCTCCCCAACTCAACCTCAGAACGAAGAAGGTTCTTCTAAGCAGGTAGGCAAACTTTCTCTGCAGAGCCTTGACATCCTCTCTTTCCTTTTTGGGCTGATTTTGTTTTTTTCAATTAATCCTCTATCCATCTTTAGCTTTAACATGAAAATGTGCAGCCTGGAGGAACCTTTGAGGGAGTGATGCAGAGAATGGACGCCATGGTTGCACAACCGCTGGAAATCAGGGAAAAATGTAAATCTTGGAACCATAAAGATACTTCTAATTGATACACACCACTTATAGTACGATATCTTCGTAAACAATTTTAACTGACCTCACAAGTTACAATTATTGTGAACATCACTTTATGCAGTTATAATTGTTTTGCTATAAAACTGGCTATACCTAAAATGAATGATGAAGATATATCAGCCAAATATTTGTTTTATTTCATTTTCCTTAAACTATCTTTAGCGGCGCAACTAGCTCCAAAGAAGGAAGGGCGCCACAACCACACCAGCCAACTCCACCGATCCGTCGAGAATCACACCGAGCAAACCAACCCAGCCTCCTCTCGGCCTCTCCACCTACTGCTGCTGCAGAACAACGAATCGCGGCGGCTATACCACTGGCTGCAACTCCATTAATGATTCCACCAACTTCTAACAGGCCGTCCATTCCTAGCTTATGCATACGGGTTACTGGCAACACACCACCCATTCCTCCACCAGTACAAAATGCCAACACTAAGAGGTATTTTTTTTATATTTTTTTTATAACCAACACTGATTAACGATTCGGCGGATGTGACATTTCACCGAATGGACAAACAAAATAATAAACATTAAAAACCTATTCATAAGTAGTATTTCCGAAACAAAAAATTGACGAAAATTTCCAATTCATTATTTATTCTGTTATAGGAGACTTTTAAACAATGAAAAAAATCCTTCAGAGATTAACGCCAAGACTGAGAGGAAGGGACCCTCACCTCCCACAACAGCTTCTGCTCTGAGACACTCCTCGGTCTAGCCCTGCACCACTACCTGCCAAATCCTCGTTCATACCGGTTCTTCATGAGAGCGAGTTAGAGGACGTGATGGGAGAAAGTACTCCAGTCCGTCTTGGGAAGGGGGTATTTAGAGAAGTCCTTCTTAAGAAGAGGACATCAGATGGCTTTCTAGTTGCTGTCAAACAGCTTCTTGATGTCAAGGACAGCACGGAGTCTTACAAAGAGATGGTCAAATTAATCAGAACCATGAGGGCCGTCCAGCATTTGATTGAGTTCCCTAAAGTGTTGTGAACCATTGATCAGGAAAACATCGCCATCGAGTTTGTGAGCGATCCGGTTTAATACTAAGACATCAAGAGATTTAAACTCTGTTCTCGCGACCCCCCCCCCCCCCGCCAACTTGGACTGGATCCAGATATGTCTTGACGTGTCAAGAGGACTTCTTGCCCTACACAATGCTGGCTGGTCACACAATGACCTCCACAATGGGAACATTATGGAAAATTAATTTGTATATATAAACTTTCGTGGTGAAGACATTATTAATCAATTATCTTGGCAAACCCTAGAACAAAGAAAGGATTTTTATTTAGCCTGTCTATTTAAATGTGCTAATGGACTTGCTCCAAGTCGACTTTGTAATGACGTAGAAATGTACTTCGATAGGCATGGTATTAATACAAGAAATGCAGACTCTCTTAATGTTGTTGTCCCTAAACTGAACGTAACGTGTTTAAAACAATCCTTTAAGTTTGCCGATGCTAAAGTTTGGAACAATATTCCTTCCTCCATTCAAAGTTCCTCCTCCATTGCAATTTTTAAATGTTTATAAAAGAAACTGTACTTTAAGTAGTTTTACTTTGTATTTGTCTTTATTCTAGTCTATTGTTTATGTTGACCATTTATGTTTAACAGGACATTAATATAAAACAGCTTTTGCTGATCTTTTTTATCCTGTATCCTGACCGCCCATGGACTCAGTGGTAAAAGATATGGAGAAATTTTAGAGAGAGAAGATGAATGAAAATGGGCACAAGAGGGCGTGAGACCAGGTTCCGGTGAAAAAAAAGTTTATGTTAAAATGCAGAACTGAAGCTTGGGAAATCAATTAAAAGGAGGGGCTCCGTTTCATCATTTTGAAAAGTAATGATATAAATATGAATTAATAAAATAGAAAAAAAGCTGCCCCAAAACCCAAATATTTTAATTTTGTATACATCGATTACACTTCGTCATTATATTTTTGATGCAGGGCCCAAAATATAAACTAGTTCATACCGATTTGACTCACCCTGGAGGATATCAATAAATAAATAAATAAATAAATAAATAAATTGTTTCTCCTGTTACTTATTTTACTTGACGTTAATGTTTCACCAAATTGACAAACATTTGGAATACGAACATTAATAAGTGTCCATTCGGCTTGTTTTAAAAAAAAGTCTACCCATTGACATTATTAATAATAACAACATAAATTTAGCTGTTGCAGACTGCTTTAAAACACCAACCAAAAGGACCTGTGGTAAAAATGCAAAATAGTTGTAAATGGCCTCACGTTTCGACCATAAGAAAGTTTTTTTAATAGCATTTGATAAAGACTCTTCTAGAAATGTGAGACCATTAAATAATTGTTGGCACCCATTATTATCATCAATCAAGATCTTTATCAATGAAATGATCTACAAACAAATTCCATGTTTTTTTTTAAAAGTAATTTTGTGTTTCTGAACTAATTGTTTATAACCAACCCGCTACAACTCGAGATTTCATCTATTGCTGCAAGTGTGCCGTTTGTCATGTAGTTATTCATCCAATATTTTCAACAATGGTTTGGTGAAATTATAAAACCATTTCTGTGGAAATGACTGTTCAACCGTAAATTTTTGAAAATAACAAACTGCTACACATTTCCTTGTTAGCATGAAAGTTTTTTCGTTTTTAAAGGAATTCTGTATAATTTGTTCGTTAATTTGGAAATTCTGCCATCTTGAAACTGAGCCCAACCACAGCCAACAAGCCCGACCAAGCACAACAAATCCCAAGTAAGCCCAACAAGCCCAAAAAGCCCAACTAATCCCAACCAGCCCAACTAAGCCCAAACAAGCCCAACTAAGCCTAACAAAACCAAACGAGCCCAACTAAGCCTAACCAAGCCAGACTTAGCCCAACCAAGCCCAACCAAGCCCAACTAAGCCTTACCAAGCCAAACTAAGCCCAACGAGCCCAACCACGCCAGACTAAGCCCAACCAAGCCAAACCAAGCCTAACCAAGCCAAACTAAGCCCAACCAAGCCAAACCAAGCCTAACCAAGCCCAACGAGCCCAACTAAACCCAACGAGCCCAACTAAGCCTAAGCGAGACTATAAGCCCAACCAAGTCTAACCAAGCCCAACTAAGCCCAATGAGCATAACTAAGCCAAAACAAGCCAGACTAAGCCCAACCAAGCCTAACCAATCCCAACCAAGCAAAACTAAGCCCAAACAAGCCCAACTAAGCCTAAACAAGCCCAACTAAGCCTAACCAAGCCCAAGGAGCCCAACTAAGCCCAACCAAGCAAAACTAAGCCCAAACAAGCCCAACTAAGCCTTACCAAGCCAAACTAAGCCCAACGAGCCCAACCACGCCAGACTAAGCCCAACCAAGCCAAACTAAGCCCAACCAAGCCAAACCAAGCCTAACCAAGCCCAACGAGCCCAACTAAACCCAACGAGCCCAACTAAGCCTAAGAGCAAGTTCGAGTGCGCACATTCAGTCGACCCGCTGTCGACCACAGACTAGCAACGCACATGCGCAGTGACGTACTCACGCGAACGACTCATTCGGAAGTCCAGTCAACCATTCAACATGGCGACGTCCACGGCGGCGGCAATGTTACTTTTTACCGATCCGTGCAGCTCTATCCCTTCCGCCTATTTGCTACAGTGTCACTGGTTTCCCTCTCCGTTTACACGACTTAACATAGAACAAGGCTATTGGGACCAGTGAAGAAACCATGGGCTCGAGGCTGGTTTCAAATGGTCGACCACAGCAGTCAACCTATGGTCGACCAGCCTGGGTTCGAGTGCAAATGGTTAACCTTTAGTTAACCATGGTGCGCACTCGAACTTGCTCTAAGCGAGACTATAAGCCCAACCAAGTCTAACCAAGCCCAACTAAGCCCAATGAGCATAACTAAGCCAAAAACAAGCCAGACTAAGCCCAACCAAGCCTAACCAATCCCAACCAAGCAAAACTAAGCCCAAACAAGCCCAACTAAGCCTAAACAAGCCAAACTTTGATCGGAGCAGCTACGTCACTGCGCGGCTGAATTCATGAACCGAACACGCGAAAACGCTTGAGCCAATGCTCGAACACGTTTCTGGTTGGGGTCACCAAAATGCGCCCTGGTTATATGAGCTTCCTCTAATCAAATTGGGCTTTTATACAAAAATTTGATATATTGTCGCATAATAATAGTAATCCCGAGATGTAAAAGGCCATGCACCGAGTGGATTGTATTCTGCACGAACAAAATGCATTCAATATTTGTTTGATATAACTCACAAAGAGATCCTTGTCATTTGAATTTTGTCACATTAAACACAAATTAGAGGCTACAAAATCGTCCACCCCACTTTCTGAAATTTCTAAAAACTCCTTCTTCAAAGTTTACGACTCCGTGTAACAAACGGGCGGGGAACGATTATTTTGAGAATGACGCTGCGATGCCTCCAATAATTATCAATATTGGACTGGCGCTTGTCTAACATTACACTTTGGAGCGTTGCTGCATTAAATACTTGGCAAAATAATGGAAGACAAGCCAGGGCGCGTGTTCCACCAATCAAATGACAAGGATGTGTGCGTGGTATATGATAATTTAAATAAATCGTGATACCTGTTCATTCTCTAGCATTGGTCGGTTGAATGGTTCCATCCCAGCCTGCTCGCGCACCTGCTCCGCAAAGTTGTCATACCGTTCGCCCTCTGGTGTCTTGATATGAATATTTAAGAGGCCATTGAACGCCTCTTTAGCTTTCGCGTCCAACCCATCGCCTGCCATCCAAGTGTTGGCACTCAAGTGGGCGTCCTCGAGAAGGTCCACGCAGATGAAAGCGTAATCTCCTTTGGTCATACCGAGGTCGTACGCGTTCAGCATCAGGTCCCGAATATCAGCTCCGTAGCCGAAGAGTAGCAGTACTGCAACAAAAGGCAAATTAGTGTAAATAGAACACAGTCCACTTTTAAATATAAACGTATTTATAGGGCGCTTTACACTCGAGTATTGAAAACCCCACTTCAATAGCCATTGTCAATTGGACTATACTCTATTCTTCATCTTCATAAAATAACCTAAAATTCAACCAAATGTGGGCCCTAATCCTTATGAAACTGAACAAAATTATTGTCAAATTTGGGTTGAACAAAGAAAAATTGACTAGAGCGGGAATTGAACCTGTGACCTCCGAATTAACGTGCGACCAACTGAGCTATCTAGCCCCTTGTTGGCGGTCCCCTATTTGGTCAATATCTTTGTTCTGGGGTGCCAGTCAGAAGCCATTCAACCTGTAACTGCCCTATAGCTAAGGGCCAGACCCAAGTTTGCGATACAACCTGGGAAGCGGAAGCAGAGGGACAACACTAAAGGGATGCAACTTTGAATTTTAATTTCAAAAATCAAGTAATAAACCACGAGGGAAACTTTACAAAATATTTTTCACAAAACTGGAACAACTTGATTAGTCACGTCCATGTCAAGCCCGTAGGAAACATCGTCGTATTTGGGCGGGGCGCGAGATTTTTTTTCCTACGAACTTTTTGTCCCCCCATACGGCAAACTGTGTACAAACTTCTTTTGAATCCTCCTCCTCCAGCCCTTGTTAATTTCCCGTATGGGGACAAAAAGTTCGTAGGAAAAAAATCTTGTGGGCGGGGCTGAGGGGGGGGGGGGGCGGCATAGAAACCGTGGCCAGACTGAATACAATAAATATGTGACTCGCCATAAAACTTGGTGCGCCAAATTATAACCCGGATTCGTAACTTAAAAGCGCATATTCTATTTAGAGGCATATATTTCGGAATGCTTACTTCTTGCCAAGTCTTTAGACGCCTTCACGATCTCCTCTTTTTGGAAAACATCTCTTCCAAGGATGTTTTCTTGCCCTGGATTAAATGTCACAAAACCAGCTACAAAAATCCCGTTTTCCTCCAAGTCCAACTTCACCGAAAAAGAAGCGGTCTGCCACACGCTCTCACTGGATGTGAAAATATATGCCCGTGTCCATTCATAATGCTGCATAATTTTGGAGAACATCGGTGCCATTTTGTTATACGGACCAACAGTCCGGACCAGGGTGTTATACGTGTCCTTGTTTGAGAGGTGTATGCTAGAGCAACCCCAGGAAACCATGGGTAGGTTCCATGCCGAAGCAAGGAGGCCTGCTGGCTCGCACACTTCATCGCACCCGCCACCGATGAACCCGTGGAGCTTCCTGATGGTCAGAAAGAGATTCACCGTCTCCTGCAGTCCGACTTTCCCGATGCATTTCGTGTCGTTCCAGATAAAGGAGACATTGCGCCCGGGTAGAAGCGTGTCGTTGTCGTTGATGACATCCACGGCGATGGTCATCGCACCGGCGATGTACCTACCGATAGCTCGCTCCCCACTGAAAGGTAGAAGAAGTCCCAGGACTATATCATCGTCCCCGTTAGACTGCAAGACACTCACGAGTACCGTTATTACTAGTGATAAGAGTACTACAGTTTTGATATTCATTTTTACTACTTTAAAGTATGTTAGAATTTTGAGTGTAAAGATCAAATCTCAAGTTTGATTTGATGTCGATATTTACAGTAGACTTGGCAGTTATAACTCTCCCAATTAGCTAATCCAACAAAAACTGCCATGTCAGACATGGAAAGTATCACGAGGTGACTGAATCTAGATAGTGCACATCTTTATCGTGTGTATTGTGTCGAGTACAACAATTGCTCCTTCTCGAAAGGCGAACAAAGCTTAAAACAGTCATTGAATTATACGCCATGTGTGGGCTGCTCGCGTCCCTGCCAACGAGAATTAACGTGGCCTCTTCACTTGAGTATAATGTATGTTGCTCCACGGTATGACATTGTGAGTATCACCACTCAGCGCACACCAACATCAACCTCCATTGCCGGCAAACAGGATCCATCATACAAAAGAAACCATATGTATCACAAGTTATTGGAAAATATCAACACAGGTATACTGGAAATGAGACGACACCAAAACAAAAGTCTCGATTCGTGAACTCCGGTAGAAACAAACCAGCAATCGCCCTTCGCTCATTCAAAGCTAAAGGTGTCTTCCAATAGACTCCGGAAATTAATTGGTTATGTATGCAGCTCGGTGTGGGTTGTTCATTTACTCATTTTTGTTTAAGCTCTCACATCTTTTCTTGAGATGACAGACCTACATCTGAAGATATTAGTTTTCCTTTCTTGTCTTTTCCATGTCAGACACGACGTAATAATCCTGCACAGACGAAAATAAACAAAACAAACATTTTAGTGTAGGCCTAAACATGCTAACATTTGCTTCGGCATTTTTTAATATAAAATTGGAAGAGTTGCCAACAATGAGTTGTCCAGCTGTGTTAATCATTTATTTTCTAACGAGGAGAATAAACGATTGAAAGGTCCGGCAAGTAATGGTAGGTCCCTGGGATAATTAGGAAGAATTGCAAACAATCTTGTTCGGGTATAAGAACTACAAAAGAGTGCCCTAAAATCTACATGAGTAAATCACTATCAACATGATTATTTGATAGACTAAAAATTTGATTAAATTTGCAACGTGGATAAAGAATATCATTTGCGTTTTACTCATACACTGATGTGCGTTAAAGGGGCACAGTGCCTTCAAATCTTGTCAACAAGAGTTGTTCATGCACAAAAACACCTACAGTGAGTTGTGATTAGTGAGTAGTGCTTAAAAAAACATAAATTTGCATCTAGAAAATTTGAAATACAACCAGTGGAACATACGGTCCGCCATTTTGTAGAGTTACAAATTTTGTTATATAAGCTAGAGAACAGTGTTCTGTCATGAAATTACACAAAAACACACAATTTCAAGGCATATATTGTGGGAATCATTATAGGGGTTTTACTTTGAAATATTTTAAAGTTATTTTAATAACAATTATTTATATGGTGCTCGCACCAATTATTGTTTAAGGATCAATTCCGTTTGAAATTGTAGTACACTGCAAAAACCGGGGTGTTGAAATTGACACCACATGTGTTGTCACAATAGATACAAAAAAGAATCAGAATTTACAACAGGGTGTTCAAATTTCTGCCACCACAATTATTTTGTTGTTATTTTAACAAACCTTTAACGGTATTAAATTTGGTTCTCTCTTGGGTATCTATATGTGACAACACCCATGGTGTTAATTTTAACACCCCAGTGTTTGCAGGGTAGTAGGCTAAGAAGATTTCCCTCAAACTTGATTCTCTTTTGGTTTCCGTGTGAACAACTGCCATGCTGTATTTTATATCCGGTCTTGCTTAATTTATAACCACAAGGTATACTTCAATGTACAACATAATATAACAAAAATACAGACACAAACATTGTATAATGTTGTCTTCAAGTTTCCACGTGTCATGGCACGGCTACCTCTTGCGATGTTTTTCGTTAAACTAGCAGAGCGAATGTGTGGTTAAAAAACGGGGGGCCGGGGGGACAAACATCACCAACAATGTCCCAGCCCTCTACAACCTGTATCTGCTTACAAATTCAACTGCACATCGTGTAGTTTAAATTGTCAGTGCGAAATGTAAGCCTATACCCTTTGTTTTACTATGCAAACCTGTCGAGATGCAGTTTAATTACCTACCCCTTCCTTTCGGTTAAATCTTTCTCTATGGTTAAATGTACATGCATATGGTCCCATCCAAGACACTGAGAATGGTCAATTATAATTTAAATACTAGATTGGCTATTAGTAAGCCCTCCGTATTCTGTTGAGATGTAATTGGACTTGGCGTTTGTATAATGGTTGATGTATATTTTCTCTCGTTTCTAACAAAGTGGCACTCTCTTTTAAGGAGCACACACACACACAAACACACGGATAATTTCCTCTTGGGTTTGGGAAGGTGTTAATCTGAAGTTGTGACATAGTGTCGTTTCGTCTGGCACTTGCATACGGCACTGTTAATGGTAATACCCAATAGCGTTAATCTTGTTGATACCTTTGCATTACAGTCAGTGCTTGATAACGTCGATTCTTGGAGCAAAGCTATAATTGTATGTCCCTTAATCCAGTCCAAATGTGCTTCACTTGTGCACATCACTAGAAGACCTATATTCCGGGTCAGTCGCTTCTGACTCTAATCAGGGTCATTATAATTGACCTAAAATTGGGTCATTCCATTCGACCCATAAATCTGGGTCAAATGGAATGACCTAGTTTGGGGGTCAGACAATATTTGACCAAAAATTCGATGTCAAACACTTTGAACCTTGAACCGGGTCAACGTAAATTACCCAAAACCAAGTTTTCTGGGTCATTCTGACACGGAAAGGGTCGTGCACCGTGTGATATTATTTCTGGGTCAGATCTGACCTTGGAAGGGTCATATCTGACCTTGGAAGGGTCAGATCTGACCCAGGAGTTTTTAGAGTTTATAACCCTGACCAGCATCATGATAACATGTTTAGGTTCTAACTAAATCATATAAATATCTAGTTACAATTATCGATTCCGATCGAACTTGTTGTGTTTTATAATATGTTAAACATTTATGTGAGTAAATAATAAATAATAATTATTGTTAACACAAATAATGTTATACATGGCCGGGCCAGGTCTGAAGTGTTGGAGACAGAAATACAGACTGTCGATCTTTGTTATGTACTCCCGTATGAAACAATGAATACAAACTCCATGTTTTAAAATATACAATTTTCCATTTTACCTTCAGTTTTGTACCCAGCTGTTTAGATTACACCGAGTTGAACGGGCACAAAAGCAAAATGGCCGCTCCTGTTTCTACAACCAGAAGAACACTTTATATAAAGAAATTAAATGATGATATATCATTTATTGGTGTCACCAGTGAATAGCTGCTAAATATCTTTCTGTGTAGTGGTTAACTGCAAACATTTAAAACTCATTTAAGGAACGGCAAAAGTTCCATTCTAACATTTGGTTGCCAAGAAAATGTTTACCAGTAATTTGTGGGTTTTTTCATCTTGTTGTCTCCTTTTCTCTCCAAAAGCAAAAAGACCGAAATTTCCCAGAAGTTACTGGAAGAAGACGACGAAGTTTGCGAGGACGAATCGATTGGTACACCAAAAGAAAGCCTTAATCCATATTTCCGAAAGCCTTAAATACCACACCATGTTCACAGCGACTTACCCCATACAGGCCAAACAGCTGGTAATTCCAAAGCCACGAGTGAAACTCAGTGCAACTGATATATAGTTCCGATAAATATGTATCCGTTCAAATCTTTTGACAACAAGTATATTGGTTTGTTTTGTTCTCTATTCTAAAGATCGTTATATGATGCCCAAGGCTACACTCTGCCACCTTTTAATGTGTTTTTCCCGAGATTCAGCAGACATTGAAGGTCGCGTATCTTAGCAGCAGTCAACAAACAGCTTCAACCAATTCAATCACAGCGGTACTGGAGCGGAGATCCATAGTTCTCAAAGTTCCAGATGAAAGATCAGTTCGTGACGTTATTAATAATATAAATACTTTGCATCCTATGGTTGTCTGTATATTATTATGAATTTGTGGGCCTTTCAATTAACATGTGTAACCCGAGGTGAGCTTCCACTTACTGCGGTACCCCTGCGGCGTAATATTTTATCATTTACGGCGACATCATGATCGCATGTTGGAGTGTTTGAACGTTAGAACATTAAATTGAAGTGCCTTAAATACCAGTTGAAAACCAGTTGGGATTTTGACTTGGATTCTGCGTCAGTGTGAAATAGTTTTGGGTCGTTTTGACAAAGATTCCGGTTCACACTAACCCGGCAAGCCCCATAGGACCCGGACTCTGGGTCAATGTTGACCCTGGAGTTTTTAGAGTAGCCTCATAGAAGCCGTATATGGTTTTTATATCAGGAAGGAGCAACGTGGTAGATTAGACAAATTTGCGAGATTTTTTTAAGAATCGCTCTTTTTTTTTTACATCAAAGGGCTAGTTCAAGATATAAAGCTTGCCAAGTGCTAATAAGAATACACTAGGGCCAAGTTCGCGCAAAGGACTATCGTTGACCATAGTTCGACTAAGTTAGCTCGAACTCTGTCGAGTCGAAGATAGATGCACTATACGCTAGTCTACTATTTGGAACCAGGCTACTGGGCATGGTCGCATCGCTGGTTATCAATAGCCGTTTTCATAGCACAGTGCAGACCAGTTATCAGAAAAAAAATGATAACGCACGTTGAGCCGCTGGTGGTCGCCCTGACATGACATGACTAGAGTCGTTCGTATTTCAACTTATGTGCACATGCCCTATACGTGTGCGAACTTGACCTAGTATTTAGTTTTTTATTAACAAAAAATGACGAAATCATAACAAGACCAATCCCTAAAAGCCAATCGAAGAGGAAGCAATATATTCCACTTAACTAAATACATTTGGAGTCATAACGGTATTGATGTATCCCCCAGTTAAAGTAAGGGTCATACTTTGGTAATGACCCCGAAAAGAAATAGTGTATTTATTATCTGAGATTTTTTTGTATAAAGATGGTAGGCCACCTAATGGTAGTAAGCTGCGAAATCATTTCGTCTGAAGTGCCGTTGGTTATAAAGTATCAAAAGTATGTTGACAAATTGGAATCTCCAAAGACATTCGGAAATGTCCTTATTCCCATCTTGGTTGGTATCCTTTAAAGACACTGGACACCTTTGCAAAGCTTTGGTAATTGTCAAAGACCAGTCTTCTCACTTGGTGTATCTCAACGTATGCACAAAATAACAAACCTGTGAAAATTTGAACTCAATTGGTCATCGAAGTTGCGAGATAATAATGGAAGAAAAAACACCCTTGTCACACGCAGTTGTGTGCTTTCAGATGTGATTTCGAGACCTCACGCGTGAGGTCTCGAAATGAATTCAAATATTTTACTGAGAAATTACTTTTTTTCTCAAAAACGACGTTCCTTCAGAGGGAGCCGTTTCTCACAATGTTTTTTACTATCAACAGCTCTCCATTGATTGTTACCAAGTAAGTTTTTATGCTAACAATTATTTTGAGTAATTACCAATAATGTCCAGTGCCTTTAACACGTGATAAGAAGTATAGCTATAATTCCCCATGTTAAAAAAGGGTATCAGACTATTTTGACTTTCAGTCTCAGGTCGTGTCCGAACTGGCTGCGGCTGTTGCTAAAGGTCGTTGCTAAGGACAGCCCAGGCGCGGATCCAGGGGGGGGCGTGGGGGCGCACGCCCCCCCTTTTTCATATAAAAAAAAAAAGAGGGAGAAAAGAAAAAAAGAGGGAGAGAGAGAAGGGGAGGGAGAAATGGGGAAGCTTTGTGTTACGCAGGCGCAACAAACTTCATTTATCATTTTGCTGCTTGGTATATTTTCACGCCCCCCCGTTTGGAAAATCCTGGATCCGCCCCTGCAGCCTATGCTTCAACGCATGCTAAAGTTTCGATCCAGCCACAGTCGTAGCCGCAGTCGCTAATTTGGAAACGGCCATTATAACTTTTGTTGCGATGAGTTTTAAAAAAAAGATGGCTGCTCTACGGCGTAGATTTATCTTCAAAATAACACACACATTTCGTTTATTCTGGTTGTGAAGCCAAGGACTCTCAGAAAAGCGAACTTAATTACTGTATTAGTCAAGAACACAAAGAGAAGACAATTAGGAAGGAAGTTTCAGCTTTAGATGTGGGAGGAAAACCCCAGAGAATTATTCCAGGGAAAACCCACGCAAAGGGACTGAAAACCCAATCCATATAGTGCCCCGGCGGGATTCGAGGAAAGATACCACAACGCCAAATCGAACACCCCGACCACATTCTTAAATAACTAATAATGCAAAATTCCAATCGCGGTAAGCGTCCGCATTGCACGCCGTAATTCAAAACCGAACTTGTAATATTATCAATGGTTATTACTGCTATTCAATCAGTAACGTAATTACGAAGAGCTCATTTGTCAAATTTGACCGAAAGTAGCGAGTCCCGCCGCCAATAAATAAGACGTTCTCAAACAACCTTGCCTGACAGGAATTGATGAGCTCCATCAATTACTAAATGAGCGAGGCCAAAACCTAGTCACACAACAGTAGCCTGTACAAGGAAACAACTGAATCATTGCTTAATTTTCGTCACAGGCCTTCATGGTATTCTTCCAATAGAAATGAGAAGCATTCCGTGCCATGGGCTTGACAAAATGTCTTTGTTAATACAACGACACTTTGAGTTGCATTTGTAGAATGCCATTTGTAGATGTGACTTCAAGTTGTTACTTTTTTGTAAGAGCACAACGCATCTATTTTGTTTTCCTGATCGAGCGAAGAAAGCAATAGTATTCACTCCCCAATTAAGAAAATGAAAATATCGAGCGGCACTCTTCTCAGGGGTTGTAATTTGTGACATTCACAGGCAATCAACTTTCCCTTGCTGCTATACAATCTAGCTTCATTTATTGTCGATTCTTTTAACCAGATAGCCGTTTCTCGGGACAGCCTTCATTTATAACAAACGCACCCGAAACTCTGGCATGAATAATAGCTGTGTGTTTTCAAGGATTACTGATTGCATTACCTACTACTGAATCATGGCAAAACTCCCTTCATAATCGTTAAAACCTTTATATGAAGTTTGAAAATCTGCCATTAACAAATTGCGATCCCCCCCCCCCCTCTTCACCAAACGCAATAGGATTGAAGGCCCCTAATACAATACACCTAAAGGGTTTACAGATATACCGGCACGGTATATCATAGAGAAAATTGTCTAATAGGCCTATAGGAGATGCGTTTTTGTGTTGGACTTTCTGACTAATATGAAATAGTATAGACTGGCTTTGACTCTTTCCCGTTCACAAATCTCATCTCGAAATTTGACTTGAAATTATTTGAATATAAATGTACAACCAGCGTATGAGCTTGTTATTTGTTTGGTTGGAGGACGGTAGGTCAGCCGGTAGGTCAAGCAGTATTCATTAATCAAACCTAATGGGCGGTTGGGTTGGGTTGGTGTAGCGGTATCTTTCCTCGCCTTCCACCTCTGGGACCCCGGTTCGAATCCCACAGGGGGCACTATGTGGATTGGGTTTTCAGTCCCTATCTGGCTGCGTCGTTTTCCATGGAGTATTTCTCTGGGGTTTTCCTCCCACATCTAAAACTGAATGTTCCTTCTTTGTCTTCTCTCAATGGGGTTCTTGGCTAGTATAGTGATTAAGTTCGCTTTTCTGAGAGTCCTTGGCTTCACAACCAGAATTAATCAATGAAATGGCCTGGGCCCAATTTCATAGAGCTGCTAAGCACAACAATTTGCTTAGCATGAAATTTCTTCCTTGATAAAAACAGGATTAGGCCTACCAACCAAATTTCCACATGATTTTCAGGATAAGCAAACAACAGCTGAATACCAGTGACAAGCAATATGCAACACATGGAAATTTGGTTGGTAATCCTGTTTTTATCAAGGAAGAAATTTCATGCTAAGCAAATTGTTGTGCTTAGCAGCTCTATGAAATTGGGCCATGGTTTTGAACTATTCACCGTGCAATTCACCGCATCCTTGTTGACTGTTGCACGCTATGCACAGCAGTACAAAACGCCCTCGTTTAGTGGTTGCTAGAATACAATGAATGTCTAAAGCTTTTTTCATTCTTATAGTTTTATTCTCCAATCAATAAGAAAGATCTACTTGGATGTTATATCAAACAAATAATGAACGTTTTGCATTTGTGCAATGGAGAGAATATTTTCATGAGCTGAATGATGGAATTTTCCACCAACTCGGCTGATGCGCCTCGTTGGATGGAACATTCCTTATTTCAACTCATAAAAATATTCCCGCCAACTCACGAACATTCATTATTTATACATTCTGTTCAAGACCTGAATAAAAAAGATTAGTTAATTTTGAAGGCAAAAAAGACTGTCAACATAATAATTGTCGAGCCCTTAAAGCTAGGGTCATGAATTGGGTTTTGCCGTAATGCGTTTTGCCGTTATAGAAAGATACAATACAAGTCACATGTGAAATTTTCAGCGGAATAAAGTATACTTCCTGAGAAAACAGCGACTAAATTTCACGGTGTTTTCACAAGAACGTCGAAGCCATCCACGCGAGGTGACAGCGGGTGCCAACCGCATCTCTGGCCGTATCATTCACGAACGGACACCTCGGAAATCTCATAAACGATACATGCATGAACCATTTCTCAGATTAAAATGTCTTTGGGGTGAAAAATGATCCAAACCACATTACTTCGAAGGGTATCCTACAAGTCCTCCAAATAATTTATACTATCGTCGGCTTTTGCTGTGCTTCTCACCAAGTTTTTACGGTCATTAATTTTTGGATTATCATAAATATATGACCCTACCTTTAATACCAAACCATTCATCAATTTAAACTTCTTCGTCTTAAAGTTCTAAATGTGAAGTTTGTAGATGAGCGGGGACGATCCCCTTTTGCATGTCGAGGTGGTGGCTTTGCATTTACAGTTCCTCACGAACTCTTATTTAGCCTATATCGTCAAGGAGTTAAAATGATTAACATGATTGCAGTACTCACGGAATCTTATCCACATCTTCAAGAAGTTAAAATGAATCTGATTGCAGTATAGGCCTACTGTGCGCTGAGACCGTCAGCTATTAAAACTTTCTCATGGGCTTTAATTTGAAGACAAGGAGGTCGTATGCCATTAAGTGCCACTTAAGCGTCTCCAAAGGGACTTATAGATCCAGAAAGACCGGTTTAAATAGGTGTGCGTATTTTAAGTATCAGCTATCTGCCCTTGGAAACACCATCTCACAAATGAATAATAACTCTCTACAATAGAAACAAAGGTATACTTTGCCTTTAAGGCGAAACGATTCATACGAGCGATTACACAGTGTTTGCCAAAACCCATGTTAGGTTTGTGGAACCTCGACATAGACAGGCTCCCCGAGTGTAGTTATGTCGCACATTATACAAGTTTCCTAATGGAGGATTGTTGGGTTTAATTTGCAGGTGCACAAATATAATTTTTTGATTTTGAAGAAAAAATAATGGCATGAAGTGGGTATAGTAATTTGCAACGACCTGGATTCGCCTGCATTCAGCGGATTGACTTGACATTATATCAATTGCCCGCAAGAAGGAGAAAGTTGGTTGAGGTTTTCACTTTATAAATTTAAAGCAGATTTAATACCCTTTCCAGAATCAGATAAACACCAAAACTAGAAAACTCTACGTAGGATTTGTTTCTTCCATTGGCTTATCTTTCATCATCAATTCTTTGAAGCATCAGGGCGTGTGAAGCATTAGTGGCGTGTCGTGGCCGAGCGGTTAAGAGCACCGAACTCAAGCTCTGGTGTTTCTGATCAGCAGAGTGTGGGTTCAAGGCCCGGTCGTGACATTATTGGATGGGACATGAAGCCGTAGGTCCCGTGTGTTGTTGTAAAAACATTAATGCACGTAAAAGACCCGTGTACACACTTATCGCTACGAGAAGGGGTTCGCCCCGGTGTGTCTGGCAGTTTGTTTATCTTCAATCATGGGGTTTCGCCCCGGTGTGTCTGGCAGTGTGTTTATCTTCAATCATGATTTGAAGGCTGCACACAAAAGGAAGAAGAAGAAGACTCTTTTAAAAGTTTCCAAGGTTCCATGGCAACGCAGTTTTTCACTTTGTTCAATAGACCATAGGCTGCCATCGCTGAGATCAAACAATGGAAACGAGCAAGCGCGTACGCACCACAAACAACTTTCAACCAATGATAGGTCTTCCTTTGACCTCAGTGAGGGCGCTGTTGGAGCTTGTGACGTCATATGCAAGGGTCTATATAAAGTGATAGCCACCCGGCCATCCTTATTGGCATGCACCATGCATATTTAGTGCTCTGAGCATCATCAAATAAACAATACAAAGTAGAGTTTGAATTCTACATAGCACATTTTTTTCTTTCTCTTCACTGAAATGTCTCGCATTGCATCAATAACAAACTGAGTAAACGGGCCATGTTAAATATGCAAACTTTCTGGGCCCAATTTCATAGAAATTAAGGATATGCATAATACCCTAAGCAGAAAATATTGCTTAAAAACATTCTAAGTAGGATTTGAAACTTTGCATGGTGGGATATCAATCCAGTGAGGTTTGCGGTGACACCATGTGCATAAATCTCTTTGAGTATAGTGGTGGTTCCGAGAAGAACCTGTGGTTTGACAACTAGACGTTTCGATCAGTGTGCTCTGATCTCTTGAAGACGATCAGGTTCCAATTTGATAGAGCTGCTTAAGCAGACAACTTTGCTTACCAGTTTTGTGCTAAGCAAATATTAACAGGATACCAGTCAAAGATGGTGCATGTGACATGGTATTTTGGCTGGTAACCTTATTCTAGTGAGCACATTTTTGTTGTGCTTAGCATCTTTTTGTGCTTTATAAGCAGCTCTATGAAATTAGACCCTGAGCACACTGATCGAAACGTCGAGTTGTCAAACCACCACTATACTCTAAGAGATTTATGCATATAGTGTCACCACAAACCACGCTTGATAACAACATTCTGCTAAGCGAAAATAAGCAGGATACCAGTCACATTATATAGAACATGTGACATGGTAATTTGGCTGGTACTCTTTACTCTGGTATTAAGCGAAATTGTGTTGTGCTCAGCTACGTTTTGTGCTTAAGCAGCTCAATGAGATAGAATAGATCGCAAATACAACAAATTCGCTCTAATCCGTCACGGTACAACACTCTACCAGTCCCTTAATCACATCTCTACCTGACCGTTGTACTGCACTCAAGGCATGGTCAAATTAAGGATATGCATAATACCCTAGTACGAACTCGGACTTGTTTCTTTGATCTGACCGCATAAAAACTCAAGGTGAAAAAGTTCATGCTCAGTGTACACCGATTGGGGTAATGGAAGAGGTCACAAACAGCTGGACAAAATTACTGTGTACATTTATACATTCAATAAACTTGCATCAAATCTCAGTCAAGCGTGTTTAAATTTAAAGTGGAATATGTTCACTGTTCGGCAGAAATTGGCGTCTATCCACTGAAAGCAAGATTAAATACTGTACCAACAATTTACGTTTTTTCCCCTTTAAGCTGGTAGGCCTATATTTTTTTCATGATGACTTGATAGTGACCAATCGAGCATACATCCCGTAAATCAGTTCCATTTCAATTGACGTCACACACCCCTAATATTGCACCATTTTGGGATTATAAATTTTGAACAAAATCAGGGGGCAGCGAGCACGTGCTTTTAATAGAGAAACTGATTATTGCTGAAGACACGACCATTAAGAGATCATCCGCGACAGACTGTCCCACTAAAACAATCAAGAGGTGATTACCCGCGCGAACGGAGCAGGTCGACGACCTTGCAAAGCGATGGCGATCTTTCGTGAACGTCTTGTCTTACAGATAACCATCTGCTCAATAAGATTAACTATCGTTCAAATCTAAAATCATGCAGCTGCGAATTATTCATACCAAAATGTACTAAATAATTTCATTCCAAAAATGGGACACGAGTATTTACACATCTAACCTCGTGCAGGATTTTTGGTCGAGTTTGGGCAGCCGTCTTGTTGAATTTCAATAACATGGAAGTTCAACAAGACAGCTGCCCAAACACGGCTAATGCAGCCGTCCGATCTTTCACATCACATTCAAAAATAAATCTGTGGAAATTAAAACGGGACTGAAAGTTAAAAATGATTTCAATAAGCTGATAACCTAAATAATTCGTTCTTTCCATGAAAATGTATAAGTAGATAACGAATTGGTGGTATTTAAATGTTTCTTAAATACACAATAAAGACGGTTTGAAAGAACATTTCATCCCAAAAGATGGTGTTTTACCATCCCTTTAATTGTCAAATTTTAAATTAAAATTTGGCAGTCATCTCTTCGCGTTTAAGGGGGGGGGGGTGTACACCGAACCCGATCGGTTATCTTCAGTTATGTGTAAAATTATACTTCCTTCATCATGAGAAATCCACAGCTTGTCATTAAACATTAATACTCAACAAAATAAGACCCTCAGGCAACCGATACACCGCACATTCACGCCTGCGTGCGTTTATGATAGAACATTTATGAATTCCTGGCAAGGTCAAGACGCGGTTCGACTTGTACGAATCTGAGACATTTCCACCTTCATTGACGTGTTTCCTTCTCGAGAAAAGGCGGAGTCGTTATAGGTCTATCTGTATTACAAACAGATAATGTTATGAACCTATTCTTGTTCACGGATGGAGTATACGCAGTTGTTGAGACGGTTTTTTGTTTCAGTGCTTACCATCTTTGAATCAAGAATTCAAAGACAGTTTTATCACACCAGTAGTGGCAGATGAAAACATGAGAAATCGTTTTATGGGCCAATATTACAAACAGCTGATGTTCTGAACCTACTTGTTTACGGTAGAGTATACACAGTTGTTACCAGTTCTTGAATCACGTATAAAGTACACAATAAAGATTCATTTAAATAGTATTATCACACCAGTAGTGGCCGCTTTGCCAAAATTTTCAGTGCTGTATCTTTTCTTTAAAAATACATTAGTCGCGCGAGGAGCAGCAATAGTCCAGCATTACCAATGTCGTGCATTCACTTGATTCAAAATAGAGTAAACACACCAGTTACAACATTTTTCCTATCATAAAAATTGTGCACCTATAATAATATTGAGCAAACTTGTCTTGTTCAAAGTGAATTAGCACGTACCAAATGCGTTAGTCTTAAAACGTAGAGGCTTGACCCCGTGAATCTAGGTTGAAACTTGCTCTCCCGCGGTAGAGTTTTATCAAGAGCAGAAACTGATAAAATCGGACGCTGACTTATTTCGCTCGGACGATTCCGATCTCTTGCCGTTTCTTCGTAGTTCCGATTGAAGTTCCTGATCAAAATGTAAGTCACGCTCCGACCTTCACACGCAGATTATTGGAGAGGGCAGTGTCTCAGTATTGGACAATGGTGAGTTTCTTGTGTATCTGACGAAGGCTACTCTTTTAACGGTCGTTTCTCTTTTTGTAACAAAAATGAGTTGATGTTTAATAAGGGTGAACAAGGATTGGAAATGCACTTGAAACATCCGGTATTCTGTATCCCCACGTGAAGTGCATTTTGACCCTGAGTGTGTTTTAAAATCTTAATTCTGCTTTTGGGATTTCCTTTTCCGCGGTAAAAACCAAGGAGTTCAGATAAAATAAAGGAACAATGGAGCTGGAAGTACGGCACGAATGGGGTAAACTATACATGTAGGCCCTACGTGGCCGTGGCGTATCGACAGGCACGACAAAGATTGTTTCATAGACAGAGAAGGCAACTACTGTATTAAAGACCTACTTGAACGACAACGGCAACAAGATATCTTTGCTGAAATTATTTAAAACAAATTTCAACCCATAAGGAATTGAGTTCACATGAGATTAAACAGATTTTAATTGTGTAAAAAACAATTATTTTGAACACCCTTCTCCTGTGCTTTCACTGCTTTTCAGAAAGATTCGCGAAAAGCCCTGTACGTCCTCACTCGGGTTATGTCATAATCACGTGGGAGCTCTGTTTTGTGTAGCCGCTTTGTTTCAGCATGGGTGTATAACAAATTTGACGCACGCCGTCAACGGCAGAAGTGTTTCTAGTTTTTCAAAACCTTGAAGTTGGTGCCAAATTTGTGATCGATAATTACGAACAATTTAGAGTGTACAAATATCAAAATTACATTTAAATGATAAACAAACACATTATAAACAAGTTTAAATAGCATTCCCGTAAAAAATGTTTTGCTCAAGTAGCTGTTTAAAGTAATGTCCGGTACTGTTGGTGCACACCTTCATCGCGTTGTTATCATCTCTGTCATGTTCCCAATGTTCAGTAACAAAAGCTGAAATTGATTCTCGTTATACCCAAAAGGTCTCCGACTATTTTAGCCTTCCGGCCTCAGTGTGATTGCATTAATAATTTAAAAAGGAGAATATTGCTATGGTGTGATAAAGGTTGAAGAGGGGCTACCCAATAGATCGAGTATGGCATTGGAAAAGAAACGATACAAGTCTCTAGCCTCACGTTAAAAATGGTGTAAAATGCCACTGTGTTTGATACACTTCAAGTGTAATTTTTGTCAAAAACTTAAACGTTCGATGTAACGTTCAAAATATATGGCCTGTACATTCTTGTACAGAGAATTTTCATTTCATTCCTGTATTTTTGTGATATCCCAGCAAAACGGCAATGAGTGCATTACAAAACTCAATTTGACCTTGGAGTCCCTCTTTAAAGGCACTGAACACGTTTGGTAATTGTCAAAGACCAGTTTTCTCACTTGGTGTATCCCAACATATATGCATAAAAATAACAAGCCTGTGAAATTTTGGGCTCAATTGGTCATCGAAGTTGCAAGATAATGATGAAAGAAAAAACACCCTTGTTGTACAAATTTGTGTGCTTTCAGATAGGAATAAAAACTTCTTGCAAGAAGTTTTTATTATTTTAGTGAGAAATTACCTCTTTCTCAAAAACTACGTTACTTCAGAGGGAGTCGTTTCCTACAATGTTTTATACTATCAACAGCTCTCCGTTGCTTGTTACCAAGTCAGTTTGTCAGTTTTTATGCTAATATTTGTTTTGAGTCATTACCAAACGTGTACAGTGCCTTTAAAGTACCACTGTTGGCGTATACATTTATCATGTTGTTGTCCTATAATTTTTCCCAACGTTCGGTAACACAAATGACTAACTATACCTCGTTACACCCAAATGGTCTCTGACTATTACCCTTCAAGCCTCGGTGTGGTTGCATTGGTAATTTGAATAGGAGAATATTGCTATGGCGTGATATTAAGGTCAGTTCTTCGCACTCAGTTATATCGCTATTGATGTCTTTTTTACACTACACTTTTTTACACTACAGCGGTTCAGTATAATTGATAAATAATATAAATAATGCTGAGCTCTTTCAAGTTTCAAATAAACACAGAAGGAAGATAAAACTACCAATGGTTTGATGAATCTTTAAAGTGAACACTTGAATGCTCATTTTGAGTCAACCTCACCAATTATCAATCCTTACCGCGTGTCATTCGTGAACTTAAGGAACGATTTGTAGAGCTGATGTCGGATGACGCAATATAATACGAGCAATCACAACGCGCCAATGCTATTGCTAAAAAAAGGTACTTTAAAGTTGGCACTGTATACACGTTTGGTAATTACTCAAAATATATATTAGCATAAAAATTAACTTGGTAACGAACAACAGAGAGCTGTTGATAGTATAAAACATTGTGAGAAACGACTCCCTCTGAAGTAACGTAGCTTTTTGAGAAAGAGGTAATTTCTCACTAAAATAATAAAATACTTCTTGCAAGAAGCCTTTTATTCCTATCTGAAAGCACACAAATTTGTACAACAAGGGTGTTTTTTCTTTCATCATTTTCATGCAACTTCGATGACCAATTGAGCCCAAATTTTCACAGGCTTGTTATTTTATGCATATGTTGGGAAACACCAAGTGAGAACACTGGTCTTTGACAATTACCAAACGTATTCAGTGCCTTTAAGGTATAGTTTCGTAAAGTTGACTATGTGAAATTTTAGTTTGACAAAAAAAAATCACGAATTTATTGGAAGAGTTAATTTACTCCTGTCCTCTAATTTTCAAAAACACGCAATCTATCTATGAAAATGTCATAGTTGGTCAAGTTTTAGTGTGGAAAAAAAGAAAAACGGTTTGTGTATATTGTCAATGATTTTCACGCTATACTAAGTTTATTTTACTTGCTGCAATTAAAATAAGCAACAGAGATTTTCAGAGTCTTTAAATACTTCTCGACTTTCATATCAGTTTCACACGGGTATATTTATCCTGAGTTAATTTTTGTTGGTAGTTCAACGATCTAAAGGTAGGCTTATAATACTCTTCAAAGCTATATCTTTAAAGGCAGGGTACACTTTTGGTAATTGTCAAAGACCAGTATCCTCGCTTGGTATATCCAAACATATGCATAAAATAACAAACCTGTGAAAATTTGGGCTTAATATTGGTAATCAAACTTGCAAGAAAATAATAAAAGAAACAACCCCAACCTTGTTGTAAGGAATTGTGTGCTTTCAGATGCATGATCAGAGAAAGGGTTACAGATTCAAACATTTTGGTGTAAAATTACAAATTTCTCTAAAACTACATTACTCCAAAGGGGGTCGTTTCTAACAATGTGTTATCAACAGTTCTCCAGTGCTCTTTACCAAGTAAGTTTTTACGGTCATTAGTTTTTGAAGTTATTACCAAAGTTATACCCACGCCTTTAACAGAAAGAACTTCGGTGTAACAAAATCTGATCCAATCTGTATCCTTTTAATTAAACAAACAACATGACTGTCTCTTAACAAGACCGATGCTCAAATTTCACGATTAACCGTTTGCAACGTCAATGGCAACGTCAATAAGAACCAACGCTGTGTTCGATCGCAGAATTCGATCACGTACAAGATAATTCAGTTTATCATCAATAAATGATAAAATGCCTTATACTCAGTAAACATGTATATTTACAACGCCGTCAGGCGTAGGCCCATGGCTTATTAGTGTTTTGGGGTTACATGTATGTTTACATTGTCGGTGCGCACGCGCACTGTGAAACAGGCTTACGGGGGACTTCGTCACAGTCAACCAAAGTGTTTAGACATAACATTTTTGTCTATACATAATCAGCGTTTACTATTCATGACTGTTGGATATTAATTGTTTTGACTGGTTTAAATTAATTACTCGGAGTTGGAGTAGCTATTTGCGGTTGTTTGGAGTAACTATTTGCGGTTTGGAGTAATTATTTGCGGTTGTTTGGAGTAACTATTTGCGGTTGGTTTGGAGTAACTATTTGCGGTTGGTTTGGAGTAGTCTACCCTCAACATGCCGAGAGTACCTCGCAAGTCAATGCGATCCCGTCAGACGGATCCGGAAGGGGTGGCTAAGCAGAAAAGGAGTGCTCGCCCGCGGAAGGGCGCTAGGGCCGAGCCAATTGAACAGTCGGCTGCATCGACAACGGCTGCTACGCCCGGTGGACCCACGACCACGATTGACGTAATGCCAGTGCCAGGGCCAGTACCGACGGCAGTGACGACCGGTTCCTCCTCTGCCAGTATGGGGGTCCCCCCTGTTAGTGTCACCACTCCAATGTACACACCAGTAGGACAAGGGGGTGGTGAGTATGGCCAGCCCATATTTACAAATTCGGGTCAAGACTCAGGCGTGGCTATTTTTGGAGGGGTGGGACAGCCTCAGTCGATTGTTCAAGTAGGTTTTAACTCCCCACTGGGGTTGCATGTTCCAAGTCAAGTTAAAGATAAAATTTGGCAGAGCGCGTTTGTGGACCTGGGTTTGCTATGCAATGACACTGCTTCGGCAGTCTTTGCAAAATCAGAGCAAGCCGTCTCCACTGCCGTGTCTCTTGTTGTGGAAGGGGGACAGTTGGTACTTCGTAAGCCAGGGAAAGGCAAAGTAATTGAATCCATTGATGTGTGGCACTCTGCTTTTCGCACGTTTACGACAATTTTTCTGTCCAGGCATCCATCCCGCTGCGCTGAGCTGCTTAAATATGCTGAGATAATTAGGCTTGCCGCGATCCAATTCCCTGGGTTTGGTTGGCGTGTTTACGACCAACAGTTTCGCTTGAAACAAGAATTGAATCCCATGCGCTCATGGGGTGATATTGACATGGAGCTGTGGATTACTGTGGCAGCTGCAGGGGTTACTGCACCAGAATCGCTACGCAGCAATGCCATTTCCCAACCCATGCATGTGCAATCTTCCAAGTTTAAGGGCACTGCTAATAATAGTACTAGAGGGCGCAACTTTTGCTTTGCCTTCAACAGCAATCAGGGTTGTCATTACCGGGAATGCAAATTCATCCATCATTGCAGCAAATGTCAGGCTACTGGCCATGGGGCTAGTCAGTGTCGAGTTGGGCAACCTGCTGGTAGTCATGCTGCACGGTGGATGAATCCCACTGTACATTCACAGGCCGCAAATAATAATAGGGCCGTTGCTCATGCTTCGGCTCAGGCACCTCACTTCCTACAGCGGCCAGCTAACGCTGGTAAGAGCAGTGCAACAAATTCCTTGAAATCTCAACAGGTCACTGCTCGTGCTACACAGCCGGGTGCTGGGAACAGTTCTTTTCGAGGGCTTACCAACATCAATTAAACTTTCGGTTCTGGATACATGGCTGATTGGTTATCATGATTCAAGTATTGCCCAGTTTTTGCATAATGGCTTTGCCAATGGTTTTTCGCTAGAATATACTGGCAAAAGGGTGGCTCGTGATTCGGAATGCTTGGCTTCTGCATTAGAGCGGCCACAGGTGGTACAGCAAAAACTCTCAGCTGAAATTGCGTTGGGTAGGGTTGCTGGCCCATTTTCTGGTCGGCCGCTCGCTAATCTACAATGCTCACCGATCGGTTTGGTTCCGAAACACGAGCCCAACACATTCCGCCTTATACATCATTTGTCTTTCCCAACCGGTCAATCAATTAACGGCTTCATTTGCAAAGATTCGTGCACTGTACATTATGCCTCTTTTGATAGGGCAGTTGAGTTAGCCGTTGAGGTGGGGTCGGACGCATGGATGGCTAAGGCGGATGTTAAGTCAGCATTTCGGCTACTCCCTGTGGCCCCTGCTGATTACGAATTACTGGGTTTTTCATTTAATGATTCGTTTTATTATGATAAGTGCCTACCAATGGGTTGTAGTATTTCATGTTCTTTGTTCGAGAAATTCAGTACCTTTTTAGAGTATAAAGTTAAACTGTTTTCCGGGTCTAGATTTTTGACACATTATCTTGATGACTTTTTGTTTGTGGGTGCGTCTAAACCAGAGTGTAATCGCTTGCTAGTCACATTCGAAAGGGCTTGTGCCGAGCTGGGTGTCCCTCTGGCGAGGGAAAAAACTGTGGGCCCGGTTCAAACCATCACCTTTTTGGGGTTAGAGATTGATTCAGTTCTCGGCCAAGTTCGAGTTCCCCAAGCTAAAGTTACGGCAGTTGCCGCGCAAATTCAGCAAGCGCTAAGTAGGCGTAAGATTTCACTTGTGTGTATACAGTCTATTGTTGGCTCTCTCAATTTTTTGTGCAAAGCTGTTGCCCCGGGGCGTGCATTCCTGCGGCGTCTTATCGCTCTGACCCAAGGGCTTTCTCCTCCTCATCACAAGGTACGCATTTCCAAAGGTGCCAGACTAGACTTACTCGCATGGCTTGAGTTTTTGACCAATTTCAATGGTGTGGCTGTTTTTTCAAGCGTGTGGCAATCAAACGAAGCGCTGGACTTGTTTACCGATGCAGCCGGTAGTATTGGCTTTGGGGCGTATTTCCATGGCAAATGGGTTCAGGGTCTTTGGCCGGAATATTTTTTGAACAACCCTCCATCTATTGCCTTTTTGGAGTTTTTCCCACTATTAGTCGCATTGTACTGTTGGGCTCCCATGTTGGCTGGTAAAAGAGTAATGTTTCATTCTGACAATTCTGCAGTGGTGCACATTATGAACCAAAAGTCTTTTCATTGCCCTCAGATTATGTGCCTAGTGCGTCCATTCGTTGTGCATTGTTTGAAGTTTAATATTTTAATCAAGGCTGTTCACGTGCCTGGCAAATTGAACGTTATAGCAGATGCTTTATCACGCTTTCAGATGCGCAGGTTCCGAGAAGCGGCTCCTCAGGCGGATCCAGTCATGACACCACTTCCTGTTCTTCCTCAGCTTTGGTAAAAAATGAGATGGACCGCTTGCTAAATGCAGCCATGGCGCACAACACACATAAGACATATGCGGCAGGGTGGAAAGCATTTTGCCAGTTTCGGCAGCGACAGCATCTAGGGTGGTCGCCGGCATCAGTGGCCGAGGTTCGCCATTTTATTGCATGGCTTTCATTACGTGGTTTGTCTCCATCCACGATTGCCACTTATGTGTCAGGGGTTGGTTATTTTCACAAAGTTCAAGGGGAAATGGATCCCACTAAAGATTTTATGGTTGGGAAACTCATGGAAGGTGCGCGGCGTGGATCCCCTACCCAAGACAACCGTGTTCCGATTTCTCTGCCAATGTTAGCGCAATTGTTGGCCGCGCTGCCACAGGTTTGCTCCTCTACATTTGAGACAGTTATGTTTAGAGCCGTTTTCTTATGCGCTTTCTTTGGCTTTATGCGCGTTGGTGAATTTACAGTTCATAGTGCACAGCAATCTTCGGGCTCAATATTAGCCCTATCAGACGTACAAATTCTTCATGCTAACACTCCTGAAGTCTCGGCTCAAATTGGTTTTCGCCACAAAAAAACAATCAATCAGGACCACCTCAATACATTCGTTTGGTAAAATCGGGTGACAAGTCAGTTTGCCCAGTTCAGGCTTTACTTGACTTCATGGCTATTCGCCCCTTTCTGGCTGGTCCTTTGTTTTGTCATTTCGATGGGCGTCCTTTAACTCGGTACCAATTTACCAGTGTGTTGAAAAAGGCGGTAGAGTTTGCAGGGTTAACAGGGTATTGTATTCGCGGACATTCATTCCGTATTGGTGCAGCATCCACGGCGTCAGAATTGGGCCGTTCGGAAGGCGATATTAGGCAAATGGGCCGGTGGCGTTCTGCCGCGTGTTTAAGTTACATTCGTCCCACTCCAACGTGTGGACTTTCTGAGTGAAGCTTCCATTCAATGTCACAGTATTTTGGTTATTCACATAATAGGTTCTGTTTGGATCATTGGGGACTCTATTGTTCGTCGGGCAGAGTGTCCGCTGGGATTAGCAGTGAGAGTTTTGTGGAAAGGAAAAGGCGGTGCTGGAATTTCCCACTTCCGGGATTTGCTGTCCGACATGTGCAGAAGGAGCCCTCCTCCGGCTCTGCTGATCCTGCATTTGGGCACTAATGATATTGTAGCTGTGGATGAGTTTGCCTTGCGTATGCAGATTTCTGTTTTACTACATGATTTTGTTTCCCTTATGCCGCAGACTATGCTGGTTTGGTCGGATGTTCTGCCGCGTATATTCTATGTAGGCGCGCGCTCTCAGTCAGCAATTGAGCGGAAGCGGCGCACGGTTAATCGTTGGGCCAAGTCCCAATGCACGGCGCTTAATGCGTACTGCTTACACCATCCACAATTTGTGTGGTCAGAAACCTCACTATTCCATTATGATGGGGTGCACTTGTCCCGAATGGGTAACAAGATGTTTGTTGAAAATATGCGCCGCTGCATTATGTTTTGCTTACGCTTATGATCATTTCAGGCAAGCGCAATGGTTATTTCATGTTTTTGGGGCTATCTTCCCTCTGTGGGCGCGCTTGGCGCGTGTGGCAAGTTTTAACGGTACGGATAGCCACCAAACACATTTTTGGCGCTTTTGGGGTCATTAAGCCAGTTGTTTAATGTTTATATACTAATTGTATTTTGTGATTTGTTTAGTTGCCATAGCGCTCCAGAGTTTCATGAGGCTATGATTCCGACCACAGGTCACAGTGGTGGAAGCGCAACTATACTTTGAATAATATGTTAAGAAGACAAGTTAATGTATTTACCGTTTAGCATTGGTTTGACGGTTGGTTGTGTCCGGTTTGCCAAAAGTTCGGTATCCGGAATAATTGAATAAAAACAGTCTTCAAAGGCTGTGGCATAAATTCATACAAGTCAGAATGTTTATTCTCTGTTTTCATTATGGAGTCTGAGTATAAAGAGCACATAAAAGTAAAAATGGTGCTGCTTCACAATAATAACTTGACAATTTTTATTCGGGTGAGTCGATCGTTGGTTGGTGCGTGGACACTTTGAATGGGAAAGTGTGTTTATTTTTCCTTTGGTTTGCCGAGTACGCACCCTGGGCTTGCCAATATGGAACTTAATTAAACACATTTTATGCAATAGTCTGCAAGTCTCGTTGGGCCCGTTAAGTGCGCAATTTGTTTCCCCTCGACGTTCAATTGGCACGAGAGAAGTGAAGTCCGCGCATAATCGGTTGTCGTAGTCGGGAATGTTCACGTTTGATGGACCGGAATGTTGCGTTGTGCTCGGCAGCCCGTGAAACGTCTGTTTACTATCCCTTTGAATCAATATGAGGCACAGTGTTAGTTTTAATTGACATTACTACTCCATCTATGTTTGCTCCGTTAAACTTTAATTTGATGTAATGGTTTTAAAACAACAACGAAGAAGCTTTTACGTCACACGAAAACAATTTTTGACCCATTTTACCCAACATCATCATCACAATAATCTTGGTTGCGCCAATTTGGGAAACAATGTCCCCGTGTGTGTTTTATCATGGAGTTAAAATTAACCTCCATGAAGTGTAGTGCAGATTTTAGGCCACACTGCGTTCAATACACGTCACCACAATTTGTAAGCGCACTTTTGCCTCCTAAAATGTCGAGTGTGGCAGACAATATAGCATGTGCTGTTGGTGCAAGTTGTCATTACCTGAATTTGAATGAACTTCACTTTTATGTCAAAACACCATAATAAAGCGTTGGAGATTAAATTTCCCTCAGGGAGGACTTGCTCGCGGCAGCTTGTGTATTTGTCCAGACTGTTCGTGAAGGAATAAATGCGGGCCTCATCGGCAGTTTTTAATAAAAAAACGGAGTGGAAGTTAACACTTGATTACATCTTAATGTCAAACCTCTACATTCCGTGTTATGAATATAGGCCCCTCTAAATAAGAGTGTCTATAACAATATATATTAAATGACCGCCCTAATTTAAAGGGATTACTGGAACTTTTAATTGAAATCGCAAAAACCTCATTTGCATATATATAAATATATGCAAATGAGGTTTTTGCGATTTCTCTTTCTTTTCAAAACTGCACAAGTATACTTATGCAGTTTATCAACCCGTTAATAACCTATTCCTTTTCCACAGGTTTTAATAACCTGCACTCTCCACAGGTTCCTTTGCCTATTTTTAATTTTTTACATATCATCCTGTACATTGATTCAGTTCTTCTTTAATTACCTCCCTTTTCACAGAGTAATCTTGTTGTTTACTAAACTCTCTTCACTGGTTATTTTGTCCTGCCCCTAATGTTAGTTGCATTATCCTGATGCAGCTTGCCCTCTATTCCGATGTCCTTTCATGCTTCCCGCATTACCCAGAATGCAGTAATCCACCTTTTCACATTGACCACATCTTTTTGTCCTCACTACTTTACTCTAATTGGTCCTTAGCCACCCCATTGTTTGTATATTAATACTGTTGATTGGCTATGATTTTCCCTTTTTCTGGATGCCTTCACATAATCCTTTGCTCCTCCTTTTACTATATAGATATGATTGTGCTTGTGCTTGTTTATGCCTCTGACGAAGGTCTGGTTTGGATCGAAAGCTAAGGCCATCTCCCCTATATACTAGATTTTGTATATATGTACAAGGTATCTGTGGAGCAGATACGCCTTATACGTAAGGACTGACTGTAAGCAATTGCCTTCTTACAGTGACTAGGGTGGCAACTGTTGGAGAGAAGATACTGATGGGTGTCAGTGGGTTTGCTGTATACATCCGTAACACCGCCATTAGGGGAATTAGTTATGATTACATCTAGAAAGTTCACACCTGTAAAAGACGGTGAGCTTTATGGTGGGTGGAATTAGTTTAAATGGTCGATAAACTCATCCAAGCTGTCTTGACCACCACACCAGATGGAGAAAATGTCAACAATAAATCTCCACCAAACTAGTGGGCGGTTGAAGGCAAGGTCAGACATGAATAGGTTGGCATATGAGGGCGCCATTTTGATACCCATGGTGGTACCCTGAATCTGTAGAAAATGCCTGTCAGTAAATGAACAATTGTTCTTTAGTGAGAATATGGCTGATGAGTTCACTGTGTCTCACTGAGGGGCGGGATTGCTTATTGGCCCTGCGAGCAGAGACACAGGCACTCATGCCTTCACTATAGTGGTATGTTAGATATGCAGTGATGAAACATCCAGAGTAACCAGAAAAGCAGAGTCAGGTATTTGATGTTTGACTTCCTCTATAGTTTATGGAGGAAGTCTGTGGTATCCTTTATGAAGGAAGGGGTACGGGAGACTACATTTGGGGTTGAGGAAGCTATCGACAATCAGAAATGCACTCTGTAGGGTTACCATTACCAGAAACAACGGGTCGGCCCGGGTTGTTGGGCTTGTGTATCTTGGGTAGAAGGTATAGAAGCGTGCAGCTGTACGGGGGTCCCATATTTAAATAGATATAGCGCATAGAGACTTCTCTGTGAATGTGATATGCGCTATACAAGAATGGTTTATTATTATTATTATTATATAATATATCAAATAATAAACCACAAGGGAAACTGACTGGGTAATTTTGTTTAAATGATTTTGGGTTGAACAAAGAAAAACTTACCAGAGCGGGACTTGAACCAACGACCTCCGGTTTAACGTGCCGGCGCTCTACCAACTGAGCTATCTAGCCCTATGTTGGCGGTCTCCCTATTTTGTCGATATCTTTGTTCGGTGGGTGCCAGTCAGAATATATATATTTACACAACTAGTAGGGGAGATGGCCCGGTCTGGATCAAAGGGTAAGGCCATCTCCTCTACTACGTTATATGGAGGAAGTTTGTGGTATCCTTTATGAAGGAATGGATACGGGACTCGGGAGACTTGGGGTTGAGGAAGCTATCGACAAACTCAGAAATGCGCTCTGTAGGGCTACCATTACCAGATACAATGGGTCGGCCCGGGTTGTTGGGATTGTGTATCTTGGGTAAAAGGTAGATGTATATCCATATATATATATCCAGTCGTAATACCAAGTCTTCTTAAAGGTGTATGCTCAACATTGGATAAGATTGCACGTAACTTACATGGTGTAAAGATGGTCATGGTGGAAAACTTCCCTTGTTTGATTCATTATGTATATGAAAACAAATTGAATAGAACGTTTACGTTTATTAAATTATGTCATCGCAAGAGGATTTATAGAACTCGGCCAGACCTACGGTGCAGGCTTTGTCCATTGTACACAAAGCGTTGTTCCTGACATTGCTGCATTCTTGTCATCCGACCAAGTATGATCGACAAAGGAAGTCACGTTACTATGCCACGCAGGCAGATAATACTTATTTTGTAATCCGTTCATTCAAATTCGACAGAGGACAATAGACTCAAAGTCAAGGTTCTTCGCTTCTCCTATAGTAGAGTCTACAGTACTGTGTGTAGACCTTTTGAAACAAATTGATTTAATCCAAATATAAACTATTTTTAAAAGTGCTGTGGACAATTTAAAGATAGGGCAAAATTTTCTTTAGTGAAAACAACTGAAATTCGATGACACTTTGAGATGTGCACTACATTAAACTTTGACCTGACCCACTGATTTTGTTTTCAACCGTTTAGTCACTGGGCTGCCCATATAATTATTTGTGCTTGAAAGAAAAGGTATTACAATTTATTAACATTCTTAACGGGAAGCGTTTATTAAATTCGTAGTTCGGTTCTCATTTCCTCCTTTCACAGATGACCTGTTAAAACTAATACAATATTTTGATGAAACAATTAGTTCCTCCTTTACAAACAACAGCGTTAACAAAACAACGTGGCAAGTCAAGACTATACTGCAAAAACTGGGGTGTTAAAATTGACACCATAGGTAATGTCACATATTAGGTATACCGAAAATGAATCAACATTTACACCATAGGGGGTTAAAATAACACTAATTCCCGCCAACACAATTACATTGGTGTTATGTTAACACCCTATGATGTTAATTTTGATTCTCTATATGTGACAACACCCATAGTGTCAATTTTGACACCCCAGTTTTTGCAGTGTAGGCTGATGGTGGAGTGACGCACACGCGTTTGCTTTGTGCGTCTGCCTAGTGCGCAAGCATACTTCATGTGAATGCTAATAGTCAATCTCTTATGAGTTATCCTTTCTTAATAGACTGTGCAAGTCTCGCGCATATTTGAACTTCCGGGACCATTGTGGTCCCAACCATATGGAGATTTATGTAAGAAAGATTTTGTTTTGTCAATTATTTTATTTTAACGTGGTTTATGACCATGAAAAATACATATGTTGTTGGGAATGTAATACTTAGTGATAACAAATATGAAAGTAAAATCAATTCAACAATATAACGAAGAAAACCCGAGAATTAAATTTGACCTCGGCTTCCGGTTGCTATAAAAAATTAAGAATTTTGTGCTCACCTCCGATCACAAAACTTATGTAAACGCTTGTTTTGGATGCGCGATGATAATCGCCAGATGCTGTAATTGCAACGCGAAGCCTTTTTATATCAGCCTACGGTTGTTGAGGCGTCAGCGTCCTCTTTTCAACTGCTAAGCGTTAATTTTACGCCCATTGTGACCTTCGCGAATCCACGAAAGTGGTTTCTGAAAAGTTAAGATCAAATAAGCATCCTTGTCCCAGAGTTCTAATTTTGCTTCAATAATAACTACCAAATTATTTTTGTATTTATTATAAATACTAAAACTGATTTTAAAAACATGTAATGAGTATTTTTGTTAATCAGATTTTAGCCTATCATTAAATATAATTTTAAACAAAGATTTGATTTCAGAGATAAAATATCCTTCATTTGACGTGTTTTCTCGTTCCGATACGCGCGAGACTTGCAAAGTCAATAGAAAATAAGCTTCTGTTAACTGGTAGCATTAATGAAATTGTACAGCATTTAGAATAGCATTCTGTTAGCTTTTGTCTCAGTGCAAACTATACCTCTCTATTTTCAGCAGTTTCGGGCAGAACAGGGACAACTGAGGGTTATACAAACGCACGAACAGAAAAAAACCCGAATGGAGTTTTTAAAAAAGACTAATCATAATACATTCGGTCCAATTTCCAATTTCCTTCGTTTCTGGATTTGTAATAATAATAAACAGGACATTTAAAAAGCGCATTTTACCAGAGGGTGCAAAGCGCTGGAAAAGGAAAAAAAAAAGAGAAAACCCAGATTACATGAAAGCAGAGAAAATGTGGGTCTTGAGGGCCTTAATAGGTAGTTCAATGTTGACATTATTTATAAAAGTCGATATCATAATAAAAAGGATGTCCTTCAAAGTCAGTTTCAATCCGAAAAGAAAACAGCCATCATTTGAAACAAAATGAGGGGCAAAGAATTATAAAGACGATTCCGCAGATGGTTTTTTTAGACAGTTTTTTCTTCTTCTCAACCTTGAGAAGTTTAAAGAGAGTCTTCAAGGTCAAATATTAAGTTTTGTGATACACTCATTTTCCAATAGATAGAGTCCTCATGAAAGGGGGATTATCAGTCTCTAACCTCACTTTAACATGGTACCAAACTCCATTTTATTTGATACTCTTTCAGAGCGAATTTTGAAACTGACAGTAAAACTAAAGCAAATAGGTCTGTACATTCCAAAGAGAAATTTTTGCGCCAGTCAAACGGTCAAATTCAACGCTATCTTGATTGAATATCATCAATATTCACGAATGAACTGAAAATTCTTTGTAAAAAAAACATGTACACCATTATTTGAAATGTAACGTCATCGAACGTTTTTTGAAGAAAGAAAATTGCACCTGAAGTGTATTAAACACAATTTGCCTTTTTGAGATATGGTGGACAGTAATAGGAGTGCTGTTTTGTTTGGGTGATAAACGAACATTGTGCCCAAACCAAACAGTGCTCTAGTATCCACCGTATCTAAAAATGGCTAATGGCATTTTCACACAATTTTAAGGTGAGGTTAGGACTTGTATTTTCCCCATTCAATAAGGACTCTATCTATTGGAAAATGAGTGGATAAAAAAAACCCAATTTGACCTTGGAGTCCCTCTTATAATACTTCCTCGAAACTGACTAAGATGCAGATGAAAATAGAAAAATTAGGCCCGTGTCACGATGACGGCCGCCATGGTTCAATTGTATAGTTGCATCGGGGATAAAAAATGGTAGTTTGGTTTTGACCCCGACACCGATGCTTGAAAAGGGATGATTACTCAGTATTTTCCTGATTCCCATGCGGTAAAAACAAAAAATAATAGACTACACGGGTAGGATTCGAACTTATGTCCCCTGCATTCAAGATTAGATCTCTTAAAGGCATCGTATACACGTTTGGCAATGACTCTGATAATTTATGGCAATAAAAACTTACTTGGTATAAAATACAGCAGCTTTGGATAGTATAATGCATTTTGAAAAACTGTTCACTTCGAAGTACTGCGGTTATGGAAAAATGTATCACTTTTTATCCCCAAAACATTTGAATCTGAAAAGCGTTACGCGTATAACGCTTCTCAGAGTGTATATTCCAATGCAGATTATTCTTCCTGCGTGGACATAACCGCTCCAGATTTTCGGCAATATCTCAAAAACGCTACCACCTTTTGGAATGAATTTTTCACAGGTTAATTTTATGGTATATATCTCCAACTATATAGGTTTGAAACAAACAATAGGCTCCAATTACCAAACGTGTACGATGCCTTTAAAATCCATCTTGTTTTCCATCGCTTAATCCGGCCACGTAACCAATATAGGGGCCTTTTCGAAACGACGACTTGGGCTCGGGCTCCGGCTTTGGGTCCGTCTGCCTGATTGAAGCACCGTAAGGAAAACGAACGGCTTCTCAATAACTGACGGAGCCAAAAGCTCAAGCCCAAGCCGTGGTTTCGAAAAGCCGGCCTCAGGTCGACCTACGATTTTCTTGCGCACGCACGATGTCCCAAATACTCACAGGTCGACTGCGATTGGTTCCCGAACGTCGGGATCACGTCGTACAAGTTGAAATTGTTCTACACTTGCGACTGTTAATTTTTTCGAGCGGCGACTGTTTCCGATAAGCCTTTTTGAGGTATGGCGGACGTGATAGGAGTGTACTGTTTGGTTTGGGTGTATACACACAAATTTACCCAAACCTTATAGTGTTGTAGCATTGTGTCCGCCATATCTCAAAAAGGCTTATTGTCTTAAAATAATCGCAGTTACGCTCAGGTCGTAAATAATCGCCGACTGAAAAGTTCCCGATGGTCTTAGCTCAGGCGCAGTGTGATCCTGAAAAGTCAGTCGCCGACTGTTTTTTGTTGACCTGAGGCCGGCTGCTAAGGGCCATAGACCGCAAGGCTCCTTTGTCATCTGAAGTTTAACTATGGTCGGTTTTCGTCAAAAGCACTTGGCTAATTGATAGAACAGAGATGCAATAAAACTTTACGGCAAAGTTGTGTACCTTTGGTGTGTTTAGTTTGAATGTGCTGTTTTATTGGCTACTTTTGACCTAAACTCCGTTGTAAGGCCAAAGTTGGCTGTTGCGGTACTTGCCAAATACCCTGAGACCCGAACACAATTGCTTCATATGTCAATAAAACATTCAACATTAACAAATTTCAACACCAGATGCTCTGAACAGAAGAAAGAAGAACAAATGTCCTCGGTCAACTAGACATTCCTTACAATGAGAAAAGCAAACAGCGCGTGTTGTCAAAGACAAAGTTTACTACTTGTTTCAACATGAAGCGTGTTTTTATTAAATATTAACCATCTCATTTTTGAGAAACGTGTTGTAACGACACTCTGTGAAAGATAATATCAAAAACGTCTCCCTTGAGAAAACAGTTCACATCACTTACAGAGTTTCAATGTTTTTAATGCTTGTTTGTGTTATAGTAATGTTTTAACTTTAAAGAGTGAAGACCCCCAACTCTCACGAACACTCATTCAAGCATTTAGGTCTGACGAGATATTTCCCATGGTATTTACTATACATCATACGCATTCAGAATAAAAAAGTAATTGGTTGCAGTATCACAAGTATTACTTCAAAAATAAGGCAACTTTATACTGCAAAATGCTATAAAAGGATGACATCTAACTGTCGTCGTGTTATTTCAGGCTGACCCGTTTTAATAGATCAAGGGTTTCTTCTTCAAACAAATTGATTTATTCATTATTTTGTATGTGTGTTTTATTGGTGTTTTTGTTTGTTTGTTTATTACAACAAAAATAAATCCTATTCAATTTTTTTTTATAGTTGCCAAATAACGGCCGCCCTGGAACCCCTTCTGTGGACGACTCCATAAAATCACTAATTACTTAATAACTAATTAATGTTTTAACCAAGTTTTTGTTATTGTTGTATAGTCTATCCTCATATCAGCGCAAACAAGCAGGAACATTTTTAATTGTCTGAGGAAATTCGTTTAGCCTGGTCGCATATTTTTTTTTACACCGCAGCGAGGGGCTTTGTACTGTAGTACTGCCAATTCCTGTCTTGAGATGAGACTATAAACATTTATGCCTATAAAGGGTTAGGTTTAGGGTTAGGGTTGGGGTTAGGGTAAAGGTGAGGGTGAGGGTTAGGGATAGGGTTTAGGGTTAGATGTAGTCTCCTATCTCAAGACGGAATTGACAGTGTTACAGTACAAAACCCCTCGCTGCGGTGTAAAAAGAAAATACGCAGCCTGGTCAGCTGTGTGAATACTTCACTCAATGCCTTTGTTTACAAATTCCTGGTGGTCATATTGTACTGTAAAAAACACACCAGCTATAGCCACCCGAGATGAAATGCAAAAGCAAGTTTTCCTTTTGACTGTCGGGAACAGCTACTCTGCAGATGAGTAGTGAGAACTTGTTATCATTAAAGCTCAGAGGATTGATGACTAAACAACCAACACTGTCAAAGTTCAGATACATGTAGAAATTAAAACATATATTAGAAAGCATTTTTACTATTTTAATGGCCAAACAAAGTATGTTTGAGCGGATAAGAATACCGGTGTTCTGATCAGCAGAGTGTGGGTTAACGTGTTATCCATCCAATACGACTTGTGGTCATTACAAGTGGAACGTGAAAAGATACAGCACCTTCTCCTAAAATACAACTGGATTCTTAAATAAATTTTCATTTATACGTCGTCCAAAGTCCTAGATAGAAGAAATCACCTGATTCACCCAAATTGTAGATTTGATTATAACAAGTTGAATGGGTCAGACACAGCACTCTTTTCATAAAAGTCAATTAAATATTCGGGGGTTTTTTCAACTAAAGGTCGACTCAAAGTTCTTGTTGTTATAAAGAGAACACAATTTCAAAATGGAACGGACGATAAGTAGGCTATACTATTAATTTAGACTTACTTAAATTTCACATACAATTATTTTCTGGACAATGTTGAAACAAAGTATTCATTTTATATGGGTGGTCAGAAGACCAATGTGCATCCAGCCTTCTTCAGGCCCATCCATGTACAAGCAACATTCGACATCTATGGATTAATTCTCACACGATTCTTCCCCTTGAAACCCAAGACAACTGATTGAAACAACACTAACCTTGAAGAAGACAGTGTGCGTCTTCATGTTTCACTCCACATTATGAGTCGTCAGTAACTTCTATCGTTCAGCGTGTGTCTGACAGTCTGACTAGTAATCGAAATTCCATTGAACTGCGAGCATAGAAGACAGTACACATGTAGTAGTGTTTCCACATGGTAGTACAGCAACGTGCAAATCAACGCGCACAATCTCGCCAAGAACGGTCGAACTTTGAAGTAAAAACCTGCCAAATAAACTGTCAACCTTCACCTTGTAAGTCGGTTTGCTTCTGGAAGCATTTCCCGTGCGGGCAATATTTATAAAATGTGGTTTATCACGGTAAATGGTTGTAAATCTAAAGACAGTTGTTCGAACGCTGTGTTGACAACTTCCGAGGCGGTCTTTACAAGTGATGAGCAGACGTTTTTGTGCACCTGGTGACTGTGTATATACAACGATGCATTATTCGCAAAGGCGGTGCCCAGACGGAAAGTGTTTTGATTGGTTGGTTCGGTGTGGCCAAAAAACATCACTGTAATGCTTTTTTTTGTCACACAGGTGTTGTTAGAGTACACATTTCGTAGCCGTAGAGTTGTAATATTTTACGGCTAAAAAAACTGCTCTGATATTGTTAGAATTTCTCACATGTTATATTTAAAGATGCTTTAAAGACACATTTGCCGCTTTTGTATTTGCAATTTTATTTTGTATCGTCGTAGTAAAATGTCCACTGATGCCAAATATTCTATATAGGCTAAAGATTTTAAAACGAGCACTTGGCACCATACTGGTACCCAGAAAGCACTGGGGAAACATATGAAATAGGGACAATGTGATGAGGGTAGATCTGCTACAGAAGGCGGCGCTTTTAAGAACAGCAAGGATCCTGAGAAAGACCAACAACAAAATGAGAATTGTTCATAATGTTTCAGTCATCACTTGTAAAAAGAGTTATGGAAAAGAAGAAAACATTAAATCAGCAAGGCGGGCAATTTAACATCGAGCGTATACGTTTTGTTGTTTGTGTGTGTGTGTTTTATTTTTATTTTTATAATGAAGTGAACTGAACAACCCAATGGCTGCCTTTTTTCTCGATCATTGGGAAGTAGGCCTACATGAGACTTGCACTTTTATTATAAGCAATTTCTAATTGCAGGGGAAATCAAGTTTCAAAGATGACTTAATGCTGCAGTTGGCAATCGCATCTGTTTCGTTATTGACTAACATTTCAGTCTGTGTATGGAGAAACTCAATTTTCCCGAACTGCTGGATCATGATAACTCTAAACTTAAAGGATTGTTATTCAATTTATTTTTGAAATGGTTGGCAATAAAAACCAAGGATATCCCGAAAGCGCATCTTCTTTTCCGGGTTGACAGGCAGAAAATAATGCATAAAACAAAAAAAATATTTATATATATAAATAAAATATCGGGGGAAAAAGAAGAAACAAATATAGAGTGAAGATTGGCCAAAATAAACATGTTGTATGAGGATTTGAACCCGGCTCAACAGAGATTAGAAGCAGGAAAAATAACATTCAACGAAAAATAGTCAGAGCTTTGTTTCAGTCTGTGCTCAATATTTATATTTTTTCTCAAATTAACACATTATTCATAATAAATTCATTCAAAACAAAATTGTCGGCATCTGCCCAAAAGAAAGAAACACGATTAGGTTATTTATGAGTCCATCGGTTCTTCTCTGAACCACTAATCACTCGAAAGAGATGTGTCACCGCAAATGTCTTATGTTTATTTCTGTTTTGTTATTTTCTCACATAATGTAAACATTTCCCGGGGAGCAATTAGGATACCTGCGTTTTCTTGAGGCAGGTTCCATTTCCCAGCCTTTTTGTATACTGTCAACATTCCACAGCGATCTTGCGGCGTCTATACAGAAGAAAACTGCTCGTGTGCGGCTCAAAAAGACACGCCTGTTCAACTGACACTCCAACGGCACGCAAGATCGTGATATCATTTCATTTGCCCGTTTTATATGTATATAAATGCAAGAATGGTTAGCGAATAATTCAAAGACACGCTCGTGTGTTATTGACGTTGTTGGATCGATGTTGATTGGCAGGAAGACAATTTATATTTCAAGACAATAAATACGAGGTGGACCACACTGTAATCTTACCTCACTCTTTACAAATTCCTCTTCAGTTGCGCTGTTTACAGACAAAGTACAGGATCAGTTATTATCGGGGGAAAACAAGAACAATTGAATCGGAAAGTTCAATGATATAACACAGTTTTTATAGTACCAATTTAGTTATTTCAATAAATGAATACTATCAGCATCATGAAAAACACCACAAATTACTGTTTCTTATTTCGATAGCCGCATTCGAAACGAGTCTGACATGAAAGTTTACAAAAACCCTGACAAATTTGTTTTCGTAAAACTTGACCACCGAAATTGATGAAATTGTTACGGGTCGTGTTCAATGAAAACTAGCGAGTTGGAATTCATTCACTCTTAAAACATTATGCAGGCTACTTTCCGATTAGGTCACACACAATGGAGGATTTCTTTAAAATCTGCAACATTTATTGGTTTAAAGACAAGTTGACAACGTCACAATTATACGCGAAAGAAATAATATTATTCCATTTCGAATGTGCACATCGAAAGCACGACACATCGATGTGCTTTTAAGAAACAAGTAGTGAATGCAGTCTAGTCTGAAATGTGTTTGTTGAAAGAAAGGTTTTTTGTGTGAAAAAGCTGAGGTTTTTTCTCCAGAAAACTAAGTTTCATGTGAATCTAAAATTACATTGTGTTGAAAGGTGATTCAAATAAACATCATGGTACGAACACATTGTAACTTCTGCAGTAAAAGCCAATTTTCAAGGCACATTGACTTCAAATCTCGTAACGGTTTTGCTCTTTATCCATCTTAAGTGTTGTTCATGCAATAAAACATTTACAGTGTGTTGTAATTAATGAGTAGTGATTAAAAAACACATACATTTGTATCTGGAAATACAACCGGCGGAGCATACGGTTCGCCATTTTGTGGAGTCAGAAAATGTTGTTCCTACAAATGGCGGACTGTGTTTTGTCATGAATGAAGTTAAACAAAAAACACACAATTTCAAGGGATATATTGTGAATCATAATATTCTAATAATGAACCACGGGGGAAACTGACTGGGTAAATTTTAAATGATTTGGGGTTGAACAAAGAAACATTTACTTGAGCGGGATTTGAACCAACGACCTCCAGATTAACGTGCCGGCGCTCTACTAACTGAGCTATCTAGCCCTATGTTGGCGGTCTCCCTATTTTATGGCTTCTGACTGGCACCCCCGAAAAAAGATATTGACAAAATAGGGAGACCGCCAACATAGGGCTAGATAGCTCAGTTAGTAGAGCGCCTGCAAGTTAATCTGGAGGTCGTTGGTTCAAATCCCGCTCTAGTAAGTTCTTCTTTGTTCAAAATATTCTACTTTAAAAAATTCTTTCCAACCAAATTCATTTTATAACAATCGCTTTTTACAGTCCAAAGCGACCAACGTGAGGGTAACGTTCCCCTTTAATATGTGAGCGCCAAATTCGATGTCGTGGGAATGCTTGTTAGAATTTGCCCGATAAAAATGAATCCACTGTTACGATCCAAAAATCTCCAAACTATCTGTGAATATAAATCACTCAAAAAGCCTGAATTTTCTCAGATGCAACAAAGAAATCAAACAAGGTGACACTGATGTATAAGAACACAGAATCCAAGTGATTTAATGATAAAACTATCAACCACTTCAGTTACCGATTTGGTTTAACAAACATACACTGATTGCATAAAACAAGTGTACATTAAAATGGATCTTATACAACATAAGTATCTTACGGGCTAATACGTCAACCTGGATGAAATACAGGCGAGGATCACAGCAACAGAAGATACAGCGAGGATCACAAGACGATCAACTCCAGGGGCGATAAAACAGTTCTTTGCCGATGCGACTATGAGCTATCACGGGGCGAACTCACTCCGAAAAATGTCCAGAAGAAGACGAAGCAACAACGGGTACACAATCTGACACCCGCCACAAAATATGGGGAAGAAGACCCCAAAATACCGAACTGTAGATTAAGTTCGAAACTGTCCTTTCCGGATTTAAATTAAGCTCTTTAACTAGGGGCGGATCCAGGATTTTCCAAACGGGGGGGGGGGGCGTGAAAATATACCAAGCAGCAAAATCTTCCCTTCCCCATTTCTCCCCCCCCTTCTCTCTCTCTCCCTCTTTTTTTCTTTTCTCCCTCATTTTTTTTTTTTATACGAAAAAGGGGGGCGTGCGCCCCCCACGCCCCCCTGGATCCGCGCCTGTTAACTGCACTCGGTCAAAAGCGAACTCTACCAAAAGCTCCTCCAACGAGTTGAATCACAATCACAGAAGTCGTAGCTTCCACCAGTCTTGAGTATTTGTGTCCCGTCCTAGATTTACCCCCAGCCCGTATATAAAGGATTTGTGTCGTTTTCTAGAAAGTACTACTCTAGATCATTCTATTAGCACCGCCCACTACGACCTTACACACAAAGAATGATTGACAGCGTGCGTTGAACACACGTAACTAATGTACATGTATTAGGGTCTCATAACACCACTCTCTTCTGAAAACCACACCTCTGAGGTGTGCATTGCCAGAGACCGTTTTCTTGAAGACCAGGAAGGCGTGAGGGTCGAAACGTCATGCGCCAAAGACTCAACTCAATATAATATATTCGCTTCCGCCAATAAACAACCAATGACGTCACATTCCAGATATAATTATATGGGTCTGTACATTTTCGTACAGGGAAGTTTTAGTTCATTCCTGAATTTTTCACAATATTCAATCAAAATGTTTCCCCATTTTAACGTGAGGTTATATATTAACTTGTAACCTTTCCCCCCACTTCAGGACTTAAAGGCATCGTACACGTTTGGTAATTGTCAAAGACCAGTGTTCTCAGATGGTGTATCCCAACATATGCATTAAATAACAAGTCTGTGAAAATTTGGGCTCAATTGGTCTTCGAAGTTGCAAGAAAATGATGAAAGAAAAAAACACCCTTGTTGTACAAATTTGTGTGCTTTCAGATAGGAATAAAAACTTCTTGCAAGAAGTTTTTATTATTTTAATGAGAAATTACCTCTTTCTCAAAAACTACGTTACTTCAGGGGGAGTCGTTTCTCACAATGTTTTATACTATCAACAGCTCTCCGTTGCTCGTTACCAAGTCAGTTTTTATGCTAATATATATTTTGAGTAATTACCAAACGTGTACGGTGCCTTTAATATATTTAGGACTTTATCTAAAACCTGAAATTGATCTTGCAGCTCCTTACTTTGACTACCGCCAAACTTTTCAAGACATACCGATAGAAATTGTGCCGGCGTAACTGTTCATTATAACGGTTTATTTATAGTTCTTGCATAGAGGCCATTTTTGTTTTATTTTCATTCTACTGTACGGTATATTATAGACCCCTTGCAGCAATAATAGATTACAATATGGAGCCGATGTGGAATGATCCGGAAATGGACAATCTGTGTCCGACTGTAATGCATCAAAGTCACCCACAATGAAGTTTAGGCAGACAAAAGATTGCGTGATTGAGTATAGCACATATTGCTGAGTTGACGTACACTTGGGAAAAAGGGTTACATCAATTAACATCGGTTTGGTGGATTTGGACGCCATCGATCTTTGTGTTGCTGAAATAAAAACCTCTACCTTTAAAAACTGTTTAATCTACTGCAGTCAAAATACGCATCTAATTTTAGAGTGAAACGTATATACACTCTAAAACACTCCCAGGTTAGAATTGACCCGGATTCCGTGTCCCAGGGGGCCTGACACATCTCTGGGTCAGGCTGACCCAGAAACTGGTCAAAACATTGGATTTTGACCCAGATTTTGCGTTAATTTGACCAATTTCTGGTTCATTTTGACATAGATTCCGGGTCATCTGACCCAGAAATGGGTTACTGACCCAGAAATGGGTTACTGACCCAGAAAGGGGTTACTGACCCAGAAATGGGTTACTGACCCAGAAATGGGTTACTGACCCAGAAATGGGTTACTGACCCAGAAATGGGTTACTGACCCAGAAATGGGTTACTGACCCAGAAATGGGTCAGGCCCCACTGGACCCAAATCCGGATAAATTCTGACCCGAGAGTTTTAAGAGTGTTAACAGACAGATACAGATTTAACATTATGCATTCCATCTTTATGTGAGGCACCGATTACAACATCAGGGCTTGATTTCACAAATAATATTAAGATTGATCTTAACTGTAAATCATTCTTAATTGCTAAGCGTGATGTCGCAATACAAATCACTACAGCAATATTGACAACTCATCTTATGATGAATCTTAGCGCTTTGTGAAAATCGTTCTCTGATATCAACAGGACGAACTCCAAGATGGTATACTAATAATATAATAATAGTGGCTTCTTATATAGCGCACATATCCGTCACTCAGTGACGCTCAAGGCGCTTTTAACGTCCATTATTTTCCTGCAAGGTATTGTGGAGCTACGTTTTTGAAGTATGGGACCAAGTCCTTTACATAGTACCATGTAATGGTTTACAAGGTGCTGAGGCGCAATATGCTGCTGATCAAACCAGGAACACCGGGGCGAACCCCTTCTCTTTTCGATAGGTGCACTTGGTTCTTTTACGTGCATTACACAACACACGGGACCTACGGCTTAACGTCCCATCCGAAGGACGAAGCATGTGGTTAAGTGTCTTGCTTAAGGACACAAGTGTCACGACTGGGATTCGAACCCACACTCTGCTGATATGATCAGAGCATGAGTTCGGTGTTCTTATCCGCTCGGCCACGACACGCCACAATACTATACCCGATATGTGACAAAGGGTGTCCCCCAATGTTCCCATACTTGTCATTTTTGTGTAGTACAGAAGTACCCCCTCCCCCTCCAAAAAGAAAAAGAAAAAATCCTCTAAAGATTTCCTAACGTTCCCAGAAAATATTGAAGAAACAATAGGAGAGGGGTTCACCATGCCACATATCAAGCACCGAACTGCAAGATGCGAACATTCTGTGCAGATTTGTAACCAGTGTCATTAGAATACATTCGGGTACTGAAATGTCATGCTGCCTCGAATGGCGAGCAATTTAATATTATGCCTTTAACATTCGACGACAGAAATAGGTTATAACGTTACTAATACTTCTAAATTGCACACTGGCACAATGTATGAGCATCCTGCCTTGTTGCAAGATCGCCAGTCAAACCCTTTCAATGACTTTTTGAACAACCGTCTTTATTGAAAATACTGGAGGTTTCTTAATATGGAAGTAGTTCAGATTCTTTGGGCTGTTCGTTCGATTACGCGTAATTTAATTTCAAGACGAAACTTGTGCGCCAAAGCGATGATCAAAAAGGCACGTAATTGTGTTTTTTGTCCGGATATGGATTTTTAATCAGTACCGGTACCGTACCTTACAAACTATATTAAGCATACAACAAACAAGTGATGCAGGTTATACTAAGTATTGAGCAGCCTGGTATTAAACACGGGAAGTGTAGACCAAAAAATAAATTTTACGAGGACTTTCTTTTAGAGAGGCGGTTTCCACTCTGGCGAACAACGCAGACGGGTACGCACACGTTTCCACACCAGAACGCGTTGGGCGCGCACAGAAAGCATTTGCAATAGACCCCTTGCATAACAATACGCTACAGGGACGCTGAGATCACTCGCATCGCACGCTTTTTCGCACAAAGAACAGCTATCGTCCAAAGATTTTCCTCTTTTGGCCTCAGTGAGGGCGCTTTTTTAAGCGTGTGACGTCATATGCAAGGGGTCTATTTCCCCATGAACTATGCAAATTTCACTTCACGCGTGCGCAGTAACGCTACTGGTTAGCAACATGAGAGTATTGACCCCTTGCACAAAGGGCATCGCACTTACACGCGCCTATCCTGTCTGCCATTTGGGGTGTCAAAATGTACACAAAGGAATTGACTCCCAAAATGGTGGAAATGGTAGACGCGCATTGTGGCAAGGTACGCTCCGCGTTGTGCAAGGGGTCGATGAAGTGTTTTTACCTCGTTCTGTTAAATTAATACTTGTTTGCAAATAATGTGTAAATTGTAATAATACAAAAAGGTTTTCATTTCATTACGAAGAGCAGACGACAACGGTCACACTCGGGTGGTGGCATCATATGCATGTGTAGCAATATAACAACTTTTGGGTCCGAATTTACCCGGATCCGGATCCCCTGGGGCCTGCGCTTCTGGGTCAGTATAACCCGGAATCTGTGCCAAAATGACACAGTGGGTCAAAATGACGCATAATCCGAGTTAAGATCCAATTTTTAAAACCACTTTCCAGGTCAGCCTAACTAGAAATTGGTCAGGCCCTCTGGGACCCGGAATCCGTGTAAATTCGTACCCGGAAGTTTTCATAGTGTGCGCCCGTGGCCTGTGAGGAGCCGGTTTAGGCGACACCAGCTCTTTCTGGGAAGAATGAAGCCAGCTGGAACTTCAGAAGGTGAACGGACATCTTTAGATGGGGGAGATGGGGCAGGCAGGGGATCCCACTGAAAGAGACGGGCCACTGCCTAGTGGAGACTTGGCATCTGGTTCGGCCACGAGACCTCCAACCTATAGGCCCAATTTAATAGAGCTGCTTAAAGGCATCGTACACGTTTGGAAATTGTCAAAGACCAGTGTTCTCACTTGGTGTATCCCAACATATGCATAAAATAACAAGGCTGTGAAAATTTGGGCTCAATTGGTCATCGAAGTTGCAAGAAAATGATAATAGAAAAAACACCCTTGTTGTACAAATTTGTGTGCTTCCAGATTAGGAATAAAAACTTCTTGCAAGAAGTTTTTATTATTTTAGTGAGAAATTACCTCTTTTACAAAAAATACGTTACTTCAGAGGGAGTCGTTTCCTACAATGTTTTATACTATCAACAGCTCTCCGTTGCTTGTTACCAAGTACTTTTTTATGCTAATATTTGTTTTGAGTCATTACCAAACGTGTACGATACCTTTAAAGGGTCTGTATACGTTTGGTAACGACTCTGAAAATTAATGGCAATTAAAACTTACTTGGTAAGAAGTACAGCAGCTTTGGATAGTAAAATGCATTTTTAGAAACTTTTAACTAAAAACTTTTAAGTATATTGCGGTTATGGAAAAAGATATCACTTTTTATCCCCCAAAATTTGAATCTGAGAAGCTTTACTTTATGCAGTAACGTTTCTCAGATTCCAATAGCAGATTATTCTTCCTGCGTGGACATGACCGCTCCAGATTTTCCTTAATTTCTCAAAAACGCTACCACCTTTTGAAATGAAATTTTCACAGGTTAGTTTGATGGTATATATCTACAACTGTAAAGGATTGAAACAAACAGTGGGTATACAATCCCTTTAAGGACATTATCGTCATTATTATTCCAAATAAACTTGGGAAACGTTTCATTGCAGACATTTTGAGAAACAAATTTGCGACTTTTGAAGGTGGCACTATTTCATTAAAAAGATGCAAGCACAAACTAGCCTCTCCTTTCGTACAGGAATGAGGTTTAAATTCTAGAGTATAGACAGAGAATTAAAGTTGCATTAACAAATTTTTGTCATCTCAGACAAAGGTCTTTCCTTTCTCGGTGAAGAAAACCCCACAACTGGTCAATTTAATTCCGTTAAGACGGATTTCCACTGTAGGGTGAGAGAGTACAAAAATATACGCAACTTTACTATCTGATTGTTTTAAACAATACAACTTCACGAACGAATTTTAAGGGTTCCTTAAAAGAAACTTGCATTTTGTAAACCTTGTCTCAAAAGTGTAAAGTGTTTCTGTAAGATATTGAGCTTAGTGTCGCTCCAGCTGATTCTTTCGACCGAAAGTGACGGTATCTTCACCGACACTTACCATAGTCCCGTGAGCATAATCACAAACCAACGTGCACTCCAATCACAAAGGGTTGGGATTTGGTCTTTCATCGAAACCACTGAGTACATGATTCGAGACGTTTGCTAAAGCCCATGGGCAACCTCTAATAAGTCACGTGGTAGAAACGGATTGTTCTGCGGTAATGAATCATGCATTGTTCTTAACAATATATTCATACGGTAATTAAAATATTTTGAACAAGGCTTTTACAGTTACAAAGTATAAGTAGAAATACCGGCGGAAAAGTTGAAGTTGTTTGATGTCCCGCGGGGTAAACTCTACATTCAATGTCAACCTCTCTTTTTACCAACTTGTCGGTTTTTATCATTTCGGGTGAACAAGTGTGGCTAAAGGGAAAGTATACCTTTGGTTTTTGGAACCGTTCGATTGTTTTAATCATATATAAATGTAGATATATATAATCAAACTATACCTGTGCAAATTTCATTTCAAAAGGTGGTCACGTTTTTAAGCTATCGCCGAAAATCCGGAGCGAATATGTCCACGCACGCAGGAAGAATATTCCGTAATTGGAATACACAATCTGAGAAACGTTACTGTCAGTAACGTTTCTCAGATTCAATTTTTGGGGATAAAACCTGATATATTTTTCCACGAACACATTACTTCGAAGGGAACTGTTTCTAAAAATGCTTTATACTGTCGAAAGCAAATGTACTTCTAACGAAGTAAGTTTTTATTGCCAGTAATTTTAAGAGTGATCCAAACGTATACCTTCCCTTTAAATTGGATGCGTACAAGTCATACTGATTATTGTACTTCTCAAAATAAATAACACTTTGTTTTCTTTCCACGTGCACGAAAACATCTTGCTCTCGTAAGCGTAAAGGCAAACAAAAAAAACACCAATGTTTTTATCCGACCGACCACAACAATATTTTCAACCCTGACCGGATCTGATCTGATCTGATCAACAAAACCCCCCCAAAGAAAGAAACGATTTACTGCACGTAGTTCGAGATGAAATCCTGACAGTGAAGAGGTCCTCTTAGCATTGGCCTATACTTTCTCGACCGTTGGGAAACTCGGGTCGTTCGCTCAAGCCATCAAGGTCCATGCCGGCCATTCTGATTACTTTCCGCTGGGTTACACACGAGATTGTTGGGGCCGAGAAGTCTCGCAATATAGTTGACTCATGGAGGAAGGATCTATTCCTTCCTCCATGGTTGATTCAACTTTTTGCGAAAACTAATTTCAAAGACTGTTTTAGCACCTGAATCGTCAGCGTTTTCACGAATACTAGGCGTGATTGGGATTGTTTAAACTGTGCTTAGCTGAAAGGCATCGTACACGTTTGGTAATGACTCTGATAATTAATGGCAATGAAAACTTAATTCTTGGTTAGAAGTAACAGCAGCTTTGGATAGTATAATGCATTTTGCGAAACTTTTCACTTCGAAGTACTGCGGTTATGGAAAAATATATCACTGTTTATCCCCCAAAACATTTGAATCTGAGACAGGGTGTGTATTCCAATGCAGATTATTCTTCCTGCGTGGACATAACCGCTCCAGATTTTCGGCAATATTTTCTCAAAAACGCTACCACCTTTTGAAATGAATTTTTCACAGGTATAGTTTCATGGTATATATCTACAACTATATAGGTTTGAAACAAACTGTAGGCTCCAATTACCAAACGTGTACAATACCTTTATACCCTCTGCCACATGTATATCTCAGAGCCCCAAATAAGATAACTGAGGTCGAGATAGTTGTATTGTAACATCGTTGGTTTTCTGAAGAGTATATTCATTTAAATTCTCTAATTTCAATATGTACATGCAAGTCTGCAATACTGAAGCCACGGTTTGCAGTTTAAAAGACCCCTCATGTGATTCTGTAAAAGTTTAACCTCTCCATTGACTAACTTTTTAAAAATATTTATATATTGACTACTTGCCATAATGATTAATCAAAAGATGTGTCTCTTCGTGAAACCACAAAAGTGAGATGACATACTTAAACGCCCACCTGAATAACGTGTTTTTACATAGGAAAGGGACGAGCATGTCACGTGATCAATATTTGTCATTTTAACATGGCTCCTCGAGAAAACGGTGACAACATTTACCAAGCAAACCGAAACACAAATCTTGAGCAGCAACCTATACCAGTTAAAATACCATGTGAAGTAAATTGTATCTGATTCGTTCGACACAAACCTTTCTTCGCGATCTAATGCATTACAGAAAAACAACTTTTCACATACTCGGCTGTTGTTGATTTTTCAGAATAGGTGTTCGAATCTGCTGAAGCCGATCGTGGTCCTTGGTTAGACAATATAACCATAACTTGCTCCTCTTCACCCAGGTGTATAACAAATGTGGAGAAATAGAGTAACAAACAACTATTGTTGTTGCAATATTAGTATAGTATAGAGATTTGTTGAACTAGCATTATTGATGCAATAAATCTTCCATGGTCTATAATTTATTCAAACATCAGCAAAGATGTTCTTCTGAAAAATTTGAATAAAATTTCTACTCGTAAATTACTTTTTGTGATAACACACGTAATGCATTTCTTTAAAAACCCAGAACATTTATTCTCTATCATCCCTTGGAGTTGTTTGACTCATAAGGTAGATCTTTTTAATTTCTTATTTCTGTATTTTTCCAACTCATGTTTATTTTGTACGTTATAAGGGCTCCCAAGTTGACAGCTAAGCGGACATTGAACCGCAGGGCCTTGGTGAATTGTTATGTTTGTTTTCTCTCTATCCAATAATAAGTTGCTATTTTGACAATGAAAAGCCCTGGTGTAGCTCGGGAGAAGCTCTCTGGATCGATGACGGAGTGGCCTTAAAAGCTTTCCACATTGGCTGTAACAACATTTTAAAACCCATTGCTGACGGTTTCGACTAAAGTTACTGTCCGACAAACCATGTGGAACTGATTACAGAGGAGAACATCCCCTCTCCTAAAAAGAAAATGAAATTAAAAAAAGAAGAGAAAAGAAAAAGAACTTACCCAAAACATTCAAACACACAAACCAACAGCATCCCCCCTCATCCAAAAATTAAAAAATTAAAACAACAACAACTGACGTTATAGGAAAACGCAAACTGGAAACTAAAATAAAAACCTCATACGCAAGAAACAAAACAAAAAATCTCTCGAAACAAAACAACAAAATAAAACTGATAATGACACCCTTGATGATCTGATGAAAAAAGTGCCTACGTTTTGTAATACATCGTACATGCAAATTATGCAACAATCAGTGTTGTAGTCAAGTACTTTTCAGTCGAGTATCAAGTATTGCTGAGTGCTAGGGTATAGCCGAGTAGTACTCAAGTACGAGTATAAGCCTACTTATAGGCCATCAAGTACGAGTACAATTACCCAAGTACCCAAGAACCGGGTATTCTGATATCCGAGTACCGAGTCCAACAGCCGAGTACCAAGTACTTCGATCTCCGAGTACGAGCACTTTATACACAAAAATACTGCAAATGAGGTATTACATTTGTATTGTTTGTATGACTAATTTGTATACAACGATGTGTGCTTATTATGACAATGGTAACTATCTTTTAAACTCCTGAAGACGAGCAGAGTATACTGTTCGAAACGTTGAGACCAAACCGGTTCTTTTCAGAACCAACACTCCTCCCATAAGAGATTTTACACATGGTTGTACCCGCAAGTTTACTACTGTTTATAGTTACTTCTTATCTTTTAAACATGAATACATCATAGACAACTTAACTTTTACTTTTTCATAGCTTTATTCCGCTAGTCCTTGCATTAACGCACTTATAGGAATACCAAAAGGAAAATGGTATTTTGAACACGAGGATCATGTTCTAAATCAGAGCACTTTTTCAGTCGAGTATCGAGTACATGTTATTTTTCAGTTGCAGTCGGGTATCGAGTTTGGACTTCGATGACGAGTGTTTTTGGTAGCTGAGTACGAGTACGAGTATACCATCAATGGTAATCGGGATAGTAATCGGCTAGTACTCCGAGTACGAGTAGGTCTATACGAGTACTACATCACTAGCATTACTAATAAAGGGGTCCTACATTTCATAATCAAGTTACTTTTACATTGCATGAATTCTTTGTGATTCAGTTTTTAATGCACTATTTATCTGAAAATTCAAAAAACATTCTGAAAACCACAGTCGACTTTCGTTATAACAAGGTCGCTGGTACTGGCCAATACCTCTTTATAACATGAACGTTGTCTCCTGACGATGACTAGAGCAGGCTAGTCGAAACGTTGAGACAAATTAAAGCTCACTCTGCGGCAGTGAAGTTAATAACGAGAAGTCCCCTCGATCCACTAAGCAAAAGTACTATAGTAGTCCCAGCCGATTTCCTACCTCCCAGGTAGAGTAGTTAATAAGATAGGACAGTTCTTTTCAGAACTAAGTGGTCTCCCGAATTCCGAAATCAACTCCGCGGCAGTAGAGTAAATTGCAAGAAAAGCTCTCAAAACCCCCCAAAACATACACAGCAAAGTAAATATGTATACACATGGTGTTACCGCAAACTGAATATACATTGATACCTCACCACGCAATGTTTCAAAACCCACTTATGAACGATTCTATAAGAGGACACTACCCCCAGCCCCTCCCCTAAAGAAAACCAACACACAGTCGAAATTATTTTCAGGGCTTAATAATTTGCTCTTTATATTAAAGCACAACCTCTGTACAACAGTGCTCTTTAGTTGACACTAGAATATAGTTTGGGATTCAAAGCCCTCGTCAAACTTATGGACAAGTACAAACAAATCCAGGGATCTATTTCCTGTCGACGCAATCTTAATTTTCTAGTCCAGCAAAGTAGGGCAGATGTGTACATAACGTAGTAAGTACACAATATTTAAAACAAAAGCAGTAATAAAATCTGCGCAAACCTGTTAGGCCTATGCACCGCTAGCACATACATGATGATATTCCATACTGAGACGGTTTAATGGTTCGACTGAATGCACGTTGCAAAAGAAAAAAAAGAAAAAATGCCCACGTATAACTAAAGACGTTATTTTTGAAGTGGTCGCTGTAGAAATCTCTTTTATGGTTGATCTCTTAACCCAATTAGCGTTCTTCTTGTGATTCGTTCACTTCAAACCCCCTATTTATCTGTTCTCCTGCAATAAATGCAAAAGAAAAAATGCCCACGTATAACTAAAGACGTTATTTTTGAAGTGGTCGCTGTAGAAATCTCTTTTATGGTTGATCTCTTAACCCAATTAGCGTTCTTCTTGTGATTCGTTCACTTCAAACCCCCTATTTATCTGTTCTCCTGCAATAAATGCATTATTGTGCACATAATACATTACTGTGCACATAGTCCACTGGGAATGCCGTTAAAAGCATCTCTGTTATTTGACGCCGTAACTAGAATCGACTTGTACAGGTTTGTTTCATTTCTGTATACGCAACAATCCTCTTGACTGGAATCTAATTTGGTCAGCCGTATTGATTTGTGGCCAAGGTCGTGTCCCAATTTGCGGCTACGGCTACGGCTACGGCTATGGCTGGAAGTCCGCGTCATCATGCGTTGAAGTATAGGACCTCCTTAGCAACACCCTTTAGCAACAGTCGTAGCCATAGCTGTAGCTGCCAACTTAGGATACAGCCTAACATAACTCGGGCATATCGTTTAAATGAGGCCTTGGAATGACGACACTCTGAAGGTCAAGGATGATTTTTGCATAATTTATTCAACATTTTTATCATGCTATTTAATTTGCATAATTTATTCAACACTAACTTACATCATGCTTGCTTAAATTTACATATTTGGTTTCAATTATTAACTGCTTACACATAAATGATAAACACATAATTAAGTAAGGAAATAAATAATTAAAAAACAAACAAAAATACATAAACAAACAAACAAACAAACAAAACAAACAAAAATAAAAAACAAACAAATACAATTTTAAGCTTTTTTAGCAACTACATTATCTTTAAGATTACGACAGCATGGATCACTTGACAGCATTTTTTCACCAATAACAGATTTTTGTTTTCTTCACTAACACATTAACAATTGACCTATTGCAAAATGTGCAGCGCACTTACAAGCGCCTATCCTGTCTGCCATTTTGTGAGTCAAAATGTACACAAAGGAATTGACCCCAAAATGGTGGAAATGGTAGACGTGCATTGAGCGGAGGTGCTTTCCAGATTGTGCATGGGGGCAATAAAGACCTTTCTGATATTAATGCAATTTGTTCTATGAATACATATTTGATCATACATTAAAGTTTATGTTGCTCAAGCACTGCTATAAAGACAGACAAAGAGAATCTGGACACTTTGCACGTAGCACTCATCCAATGGGGATGGGGGGGGGGGGGGGCTTGAGCCCCAACATGGGCCAGCCGATTTTGTTCAAAAATTGGTTTTGTTAAATTTACTTATTCAAATGGAGAGAAACCTGAAAAGGGCGGGGAAAGCTGTTACCAAAAGCAGCATTCAGGCAATTGAATAGGGCGTGACACACCTCAAAAACCTGTTGTTCTGTACTCATGTTGTATTTGACACAAGATTGTCACCCACCCTAAGCCCCCCTACCCCCTCCTCCCACTGAAGGCAGAATTGATTTCCTCATAAGATATTTTCTTAGTGTGCCACGGTAACCACCACACAATAGTCTAACCTTGGGAGAAGGTTCTGAGAAGAACGTGAGACTTGTCCTTCTGCACAGTGTACTTGAGGCATCTTCAGGAGCTGACAACTTTACGGTCACTTTACATTATTTTCCATGCAAAGCCTTAACGTTTTAATACTTAAACAAAAATGCAATTATACAAATGTGATTTATATATTCAAGTCTTAAGCCCTACAACCGCCAAACGTCCCATCAAAAGGGCAGACCATTTCGATTAAGTGTCCTTAAAGGTAAGGTTACAGATTGGTATTTTTTTCAACCTAATGCTGATTCATAGGCAAAATTATAAAGAAAGATACAATCAATTCACATGAGAAAGTGTCTGCTTGCTGAGAAAACAGCAAAAACTGTCACTGTATTTTCACAAGAATGTCAAATCCATCCACGCTTAGCGAGGTGACAGCGGGTACCAACCGTATCTCTGGCCGCAGCATTTACGAACGGACACCAACCCTCAGAAATCTGAGATTCATGCATGAATTCAGATTCAAATGTTTTGGGGTGAAAAGTATCCAAACCATATTACTTCGAAGGGAATCATTTTTTCAAAATAGTTTGTAATATCAACAGCTGCAGTGCTTCTTACAAAGTAAGTTTTTGTGGTCATTAATTTTTGGAGTATTTACCAATCTATGACCCTACCTATAAGTGTTTTTGAGATTGAAGATTTTGTAATTCAGTTTCATTGATGTAGACACAATGGCTGGGCGGCTAGGCTTGGACTGGCATTCCACACTCTAGCAGTCCCAGGGACCAATCACTAACCAGAAAATACTGCTTAACAATTTCCTCTACTGTGATCAAATCTAGGGGAACAGTGCAACAGCATACATCATGTTGCATTTTTTAGCTGGTATCCTGCTGCCTACTTCGTAAAATTTATGTGCTCAGAAAATATATGACAATGGATTTCAAGGTAAAGTCCGTCTCTGGCTTAGGGCTCTGGCTCAGGCTCGATTTGCCTGATTGAAGCTCCCCACCGAAACGGAGCCTAATTTCATTTCATTTTCATTTAATTTATTAATTCTGGTTGGAAAGCCAAGGATTCTCAAAGTTTCAGTTTTAGATGTGGGAGGAAAATCCCAGAGGAAAACCCATGCAATCAGGTAGGGACTGAAAACCCAATCCGCAAAGTGCCTCCCAGTGGAAATCGAACCGGGGTCCTACCCAAAGGTGGAATGCGAGGAAAGAAACCACTATGCCAAATTGTCAACCCGACCACCAAGCCATGGCTTCCAAAGGCCTATGCCTATAACAATCTTTTACATTAATGTAATTCATGTAGTTATAGTAGACCTTATGTACAATACGTCACTGCAGTGGGGCGCCCACAAAAAGAGGTTGAAAGGAGGCTGCGCATTAGCTCCTCCTGTGCGTCGTGCGCATGACTAGTTTTAGCGTCTCCATTGTTTCGTCATTGTTTTACCTCTAAGACGGCGGCAGGATGTCGTAATATACATAAGGTTTATTCTCTTATACATGTACTTCAATACACCATCCAAACACCAACAACAACAACAACAACAACAACAACAACAACAACATCAACAAATAAACAAACTAAACGAAACATACTAAAACATGAATGTTTCACATTCAATAATTAGTCATTATTTGCAGATATTATACCGCCTTAAAACAATGTATCACTTAAGTATATTGCACAAAGTTATTGGCCCCTGAATATATTGAAAAATTAATGCCTGAATGGCAGAATACTTTCTACAAGCAGGCAGTTTATACCATCACCTTGGTGTAGTTATTGATATGTTATATTACTCCGACAGCCCTAATGGTTCCATAATAGCAGCCAATTTTAAAGCAGATCTCTAATGCCACAACCTATTTTAGCAGATGGGGCAGGCAGGGGATCCCACTGAAAGAGACAAGCCACTGCCTAGTGGAGACTTGGCATCTGGTTCGGCCACGAGCCCTCCCACCGCGGCCCAATTTAATAGAGCTGCTTAAGCACAAAAAGTGCCTACGCACAACACAATTATGCTTACCACAAAAAGGTTACCAGCCATAAAATCATCCTACGTGTACCATCTGTGACTGGTATCCTGCTCATTTTTGCTTAGCAGAATTTGTTTAATTGCTGCTTAAAATAACGGCCCTGGTGGGCAGGTGCCTCTGGAAAGTAGGGGCCACAGCATAGTTAGATGGGGGAGATGTAGAGGTGGGTTAAACAGGATAGGTATCTGTCAGGTTGGGTTTGGCATCTGACTAAAGGGGCATGGCCAAAGTTTACTTGGAAGCCTGGCTGAGAGGGCAGGGCTAGTTGGGAAGGAACTGTTGGCAATGTGGGTGTGGCCTCTAACTAGGTTGTCTAAATCAAATAGGGAAGGTCATCTCGTTAAAGGGAATGTGATAATCTGCCAAAAAGGTGGGCATTTGACATTTGGGTGGGGCCTATGGCTCATTTAGGCCAGACTGACAGGGCAGGGCTGTTGGGGAGGAGCTTCAGGGAAATGGGGGCGTGGCCTCTGCCTCATAATGAAAACTAAGTATACAAAATAGGACAAAAGCTCTGTACACACAACACGGCACGCCCCCGCACACACACACACCGGCTGTGAAATATGTTATACATTGTTATGGGAATGGTATGTGTCCTGGCTTACAGAGTAACCGCAGCAGTGATTGGGTATAAGTTTTTTAATTAAACAGGGTCGTTGGCAAATATTGTCCAATAGACACAGCTGTTGCATAAGTGTGAAGATGATTTCATGGGCTTCGAGAATGACGTCACCCCAAAGGCTACACTGAGTTGTTCCTTTGGTTATAAAGCGGCGAACGAGGCCATGCAATACAAAATTAGGTTGCTGTTTGCGTGTTGTGCACATTTGAATAGGTATTTCTGCTGTTGTGGGGGTATGACTCAAGTTTTGTAAACTAAAACAATTTGTATCACTAGAAAGGCAGGGATATTTTGTTTAATATTCTGATCACCCCAAATTTACAGCCTCGTCCATTTTTAGTGATATGACCAGTTTGAAGGCGCAACTTCAAATGCAAGGTAATGCTATTACATACATTGTGTGTACACGCGCACACACAGACAAGCAAATGTCCAAAACTTTTCATTATGAGTGATTGAAGAAATCAGATGAGGAATGTTAACAAGTTCAAATGGCTGGTGATCTGACTTTGGGGTGGGGCCTATGGCTTAAGGCGGGGCATTACCTAGCTGAGAGGGTGGAGCCACTGGTAGATGGGGTGGGGCCTCCTGTCAATATTTAAAAGCCCCCCACTGTGCCGCCTTGTTCAGAAACTCCTTCAAGTAGACCTCGTCAAGATTATGGAATGCATCAGTCTGGACAACAGCAGTCATGTGATTAACGGCAAACTTAAAGCAGAAGTCTTCAAGTTCCTAGACAAAATTAAAAATTTAAACACTTTCAGATAAATAATTCATCCTTTTTTGAAAAAAAAGAGAACATTCATTCCAATCCTTCCGTATTCAATGAACATATCATAAAGGGATGGTACATCATTGGTTTGTGAAAGAGTATATTCATTCCAATCCTCTAGTTTCCAAGAAACATATCATAAAGGGATGGTATATCATTGGTTTGTGGAAGAGTAAATTCATTCCAATCCTCTAGTTTTCAAGAAGTATATTATAAAGGGATACATCATTGGTTTGTGGAAGAGTACTTTCATTCCGATCCTCTAGTTTTCAAGAAACATATCATAAAGGGATGGTACATCATTGGTTTGTGGAAGAGTACATTCATTCCGATCCTCTAGTTTTCAAGAAACACATCATAAAGGGATGGTACATCATTGGTTTTTTGAAGAGTACTTTCATTCCGATCCTCTAGTTTTCAAGAAACATATCATAAAGGGATGGTACATCATTGGTTTGTGGAAGAGTACATTCATTCCAATCCTCTAGTTTTCAAGAAACATATCATAAAGGGATGGTACATCATCGGTTTGTGGAAGAGTAAATTTATTCAAATCCTCTAGTTTTCTAGAAACATATCATAAAGGAATGGTACATCATCGATTTGTGGAAAGTACATTCATTCCAATCCTCTAGTTTTCTAGAAACATATCATAAAGGGATGGTACATCATCGGTTTGTCGAAGAGTATATTCATTCCAATCCTCTAGTTTTCAAGAAATATATCATATAGGGATGGTACATCATCAGTTTGTCGAAGATCAAGAGTACATTCATTCCAATCCTCTAGTTTTCAAGAAACATATCATAAAGGGATGGTACATCATTGGTTTGTGGAAGATCAAGAGTACATTCATTCCAATCCTCTAGTTTTTAAGAACAAACATCAAAAGTAACCTGTAAAATTAAATGTAAACTAAAAAAAAGCAACATTTGAATAAAATGTACCAATATAAAAAGAAACAAAACCCAACCTAATATTCAACTGACAAACAAGAAGTTAAAACTGTACCTCCTTGTAGCAAAAGTTTTGTCTATCTTTACATTTTAAACTTTTTCATTTGCAATTTTCTAATTCATATTCTGAAATGTTTGTCTGCCTCGAAAAAATGAAACTCAATTACTGGGTCCAGTAACTTAATAATCACATTGACACTAGTTAAATTGTCTGCCAGCAATTAATCAATCACATAAATGAACAGCTCGTGGTACATTGTCTAAATTTAGTGATATCATTTTTCTACCATGCCTTGTTCTATAATGATCTATTTTAAGAGTGGTTCATGTGCAACTGCAGTTTGTGAAAAAAGGAAAGGAAAGTTTTTGGACTGTGTTTTTTCAATTGTTTTAAAGGTATTATGCAGGATTGGTAAGGATAAAAACATCATTGTTTAATTTTAGTCTGAAAGCTTTACTGATTATGAAGTTCATACTAGAACCATTTTTTCTGTGAAATATTTCCCTCTGAAATGAAGTATTTTTCGAGAAAACTGTACCTGAAAACCTAAAACACAACAACAGCCGATTTCAGTTGTTAAAACCAAAATCAAGGACAATGTGTTTACATGCACACACTGAAATTCTGTTTGGTTCATAAAGCTGCTTAAGCACAACAAGTAGCTAAGCACAACAAAACTATGCTTAGTAGAATAAGGTTACCAGCCAAAGTACCATTTCACATGTACCATTTGTGACTGGTATCCTGTTCATATTTGCTTAGCAGGAAATCGTCAGGAAATATTTTCTGCTTAAGCAGCTCCATGAAATTGGGCCCTGGGGCAAATATAGTGCTTTTTAATGGTAAGCAAATTTGTGTGCTTACTTTTGCAGAAAAATGTACACATTAAGCACATTACACAGGTTATAGGTTAGCAAGAAACTTTAGCCTTCAGCTTGCATGGCCACCATGGATTTGCATTATTATGTCACTCATTTCCACCGGAGCATGCCTTTTCCTGTGATTATGGTATAGCTGCGCTAAAAAACGGAAATCGTTAGCAAAACATATTCTGTTAAGCAAACTATGAAACTGGGCCACCTGACCATAATGAAAAGCTAAAGCCTGGAGTAATTAACCCCCTTTCTATCAGGAGGACAGAGATGTTCTGATTAAAAAGAATGGGAATTTCATGATTGGTGAGGAGTTGTACTGAAATTGGAAAACAAATTAAATCTATGACATTTTGTACTTGATAGAAACTTTAATGTGGCCTTGTTAGAACAAAGAAAAATAAAACTGAAATGAAGGTAGTCATACAGGTATTCAAATTACAAACCCACATTTTGTACTTAATAAAAACTTTAATGCGGCCTTGTTTATTCCTTGGAATGTCTTGTACGACAGACAAAAAACATGATGCCTTTCTTCCTTTAAACAAAAGTGTTTTTGCCGCCAAATAAATTACCCGGAAGTTAATATTCTTGTGTTATATCAAACTTTAGGATCCCTTGTCTGGAAAAAAATGAAAATTATCTTATTTCTGTTAACTCACTATCTGAGTTATCAGATTGCAATACACCAGAGGCAAACTAGACATTTTCATATGGGAGGAGGGGGGCTGAGGGAGGCGGGAACAAAGAAATAAATCAGTTGGGGGGGGTGGTTATTACATTATGCATTACCGAGCTGATGGTCTGGGTTAGAGCATGTTAGCATCAGGAACATGCAATGCCAAGCTGCAAGATTCACAGACCAGGACCTATTGGAAGTTCTGATCGCACGCAAGTTTTATTCAACGATAATTGGGTTATTAAGTTTACAGACAGATTTTTGTCATAGGATTGTATGCATTACTAATTGACATTCATAGTCTAGTTTCAATCGATCTCATTTAGGTGGAAGGGGGGGGGGGTCGGCTGAAGGGTTGTGAGCTGTGGCGGATCAAGCCTGTTACAACACTGTAAAGCATACTGACCTGACGTCCATTTCATGATATGCATAACAACCTGCCATTCAATTATTTTCTTCAGCATACAAAACAAATTACACAGTACGCAAATCTTTGAATGACCAACTACAGGGGAACTTAATTCAACACTCAGTGCCAAGTTGGCAAACACCTACATGCACCATTGACGCCCCGCCCCCCCCCCACCACCCTCAACAAAACTTTTACCTGTGATGCTGCCAATCAAATTAAACTAACTTAAGAAATTATCAGCAATTGCCGTGACTGTCTAAGTGACTGTCTAAATTATCCCCAGCGAGGAGAGGCAATTAAGGTGAACACAGATTTTTGTTGGCTACTTTTTAACAGAAAGGTTGCCCTGCTAAAAAAATATTTAATATTGCTCACAAATGAGCAGAGCAATGGATAACAATAAGTGCATTAGTTGTTAATTGTTTCTTTTGTGGGTCCCTTTTAACTGCAACGCCCGTAATTCAATAATTTAACGCCCACAAACAACTGATTATCTATAAAGAGCTTCAATTTAAGTGAGTGATAAATACAACATTTTTATCCATAAAATGAAAAATTTGATAATATAAGATTGTTTTGTATTGTGTTATTTGTTCGTGCTGGTAATTTCAGATAATTAGGGGAAGTTGGATAATAGAAAATGTTTTTATGGTATATTCAAGGGGATTTCCATTAGGCCACGTAATAAAAATAAGTTGTTTAGCATCCTTCCTTTTCAATTTCTGCAGGTCGGGTGGGAGTTTTTTTTAAACCCCCTCTCAAACCATCTACCGCATTGCTGCACACACCATCATATAGTTCTTGTTGCAGTACCAAGTGTTTTGCAGGGCTTGAATTTGGGGGCAAAATTATCCAGACCGCAGGGTTTGTCACTCAAAATATTTATTTGACCAGAACTTTTGTTCACAAGAACAGAATCACTTGAAGGAGAAAAACTGTCTGCACATTTTAACATATACATTTTTTGATTTGAACAAGCACTAAGAGAAGATAGATTTTACTTGTCATACTTGGGTGAAGTACTCATACATCATATGAGTTTTACTGCGATCGACATCAAGTTAAAAAAACAATAAAAGGAAGCAGCTCTTGGCATACAAATTTATTATTCAATTGAAAAACACAAGACAACTGGACTTTGTTTGGTCATGACTTTACTGGCCTGAACATCTGACGTCACACTTCGAGGCTCGAGAACAATGCCAGATACTAGCCTTGCCCACCTGCAAGATCTACCTTTGACCTCGCCTCCCAATTCACACGGATGGAGATTCGTAGTATATACACACATTACATTGTGAATGAAACAACATAACATACAAACATTGTGCACATTGTGCTGCTGGTGTAGCTGACAAACTACGTCACTTGGGAGCACACCAATCATCATAACACAGAAATTGAAAGCTTACGTCACTGCAAGTATATCCACTGAAATCATTGATCCTGTAAGACCAGTGCCTGTCTTTATCTTTTCGGATAACAACAGGGGTACCAGTCTATGACTTTACTGGCCCAACTTTAAAATCCCTGCAGTCCAGTGAAAATAATGAGCCCTGTTAAATTCCTAATTCTTCGAAAAATAAAAAAATAAATAAAACAAAAACGGCAGAGAACATTTTTGACAGTTGGCAAAGCAGCTATTTTGTTTTTCATGAGATCATGACATTTGTTCTGCATCACTGATCCATAGAACTTCTTCTGATATCACAGGGTTGGAAGATGTTTTGCTTTTAAATATTGCTGTACCTAAACACATGCTACTATGGTAGTCCAACACTAGAATTTTAGAAGAGTAAATGTGAGTTCCCACGTAGGAACTTCTCGGAAATGGCATTTAAAGTGAAGACAGTTGAAATATCAGCCTTGGTCTTAGACATTCTTTATGTTGAGAAATTATATTTTATAGGTCCTACTTAGATGTTATTTGAAATCTCTTATTTTCATCTATTCTAATCACGTTTTTTGATGAAAACACCAGGTTTTTGTTGCTGTTTTCTAAACAAGTAGACACTGTATTCAACTGAAACTTTCACAGGTGACTTTGATTTGATCTTTCTTGATAGTTTTGCCTATAAATCAGCATTGCATTGACAAAAATCAAACGATGACCCTGCCTTTAAACTACCAGTGCTTCATACTCGAGAGCATTATCATTATTATTATATATTTCTGGTAATGAAACCAAGGATGCCTCATAAGGGAACTTAATCACTGTAGCTTGCAAGCCTGAGGAAACCTGTAAACAAGGGTGCTTGCTATGTGAACCAGAAACACCGCGGTTAACCTCTACTCTTCCACGATAAGTGTTCTGGGTTCTTTTACGTGCACTACCAACCCTAGTATACATCCACAGGACCTATGGCCTAATGTCCCATCCGAAGGACAAAGCAATTATGGTAAAGCATCTTGCTCAAGAATACAAGTGTCATGACCAGGACTCGAACCAACACTCTGCTGGTCAGAAACATCAGAGCTTGGTTGTGGCACTCTTAACCGCTCGGCTATGACATGCCACAACCAAGAAATCATTTTTTTCTTCACATTAAACGTGCTTCAAACACGTACTTGACAGCATTGTCAATCAAGAAATCAGTGGTCTCTACATTAACCCTCCCACTATGAGGTCAATTGTGGAGCCCACTGTTTCACAAAACTGATTGCCCGCTTCAGTTTTCATGCACGGTTGCGTACAATTTGAAACAATGGTAAAGCTATGGAGTTTGTACAAAGTCTATGGTCAAGAGTGAGGAAAGGATTTTTGAATGGTTTCAAATGGTTAATCGATAGGAGGATTAATACAAAGTTTGACACTCCAAGCAGTCAATCAGATGTTGTAGGTTCGAATCCAACTTTGGTCTTAGATGGTTTGTGGCGTGTCGTGGCCGAGCAGAGAAGAACACCAGACTCAAGCTGTGGTATTTCTGATAAGCAGTGTGTGGGTTCGAGTCCCGGACGTGATACTTGTGTCCTTGAGCAAGACACTTAAAAATTATTGCTTCATCCTTTGGATGGGACGTAAAGCCGTAGGTCCCGTGTGTTGTGTAATGCACGTAAAAGAACCCAGTGCACTTATCGTAAAGAGAAGGGGTTCGCCCCGGTGTTCCTGGTTTGATTGGCTGCATATTGTGCCACAGCACCTTGTAAACCATTAAATTGTGCTATGTAAAGGAATAGGTCTCATATTTCAAAAATGTAGCTCCGCATACCTTGCAGGAAAAAAAATACTGAGCGTTTTGATACGTCCATTGGGTGTGATAAACGCTATATAAGAACTCAGTATTATTATAAGAAAAAAGTGAACCTACCTGTGCTTCATACTTGATAGCAGCAGCCATCAATGTTGCAGTGTTTTCTATGTTAATGCCCTGCTTGATGATCAGCTCACATAGTCTTTTCAGATGAGTCTCACAGTATGAATTGGCAAGATCTAAAAGTCCTGTAGTGTAAAATCAATATGGAGGAGACAAATATATTAAGAGCAATTTCATGGTTACTCACATTACATTGAGCGGTGCTATAGACGATGTGACCTCTGTTTACATTCAAACCGCCCTCTGTTGACAAAACACTCGTTTCCGCCGGGCAAGAAGACGCGTACTCATGGTAACATTGCGTGTCCTTTATAGCTGGCTGTCAGTGTCAGTACACAAAGGTTTTGCCCGGCGACATGTGCGCGCATCATGTTATGGTTTTCGAATGACGTCAAAGGTCACATCGTCTATACATTTAGGTCTTGAGACCAGTCTCGGTCTGGACCTGCATGTAAGTCGAAAAAAACATTTCCCACAACAAACCGGTTGCGTATCACAAAACATTATTGGCATAATGAAACGGACTCACACAAGGCTTTCATAATACATAAAATCTCAACAAACAACAAAAATTATCAAAGAATAAAATTTTACAATCTTATTGGTGAAATTTCATTAAGTGTGAACATGTGTGTCTGGCTGACCGCATTCCGACTAAATGGACGAATGGAAATATTACAATAAGGCAAATATTATTATTATTATTATTATTATTATTATTATTACTATTATACATTTCTGGTAATGAAACCAAGGATGTATAATAACTTTTTTTTTCTTTTTTTTTTTACTGCGCCTTGAACACCCAGCAGGGTGGATATGTGCGCATTACAAGTCTTATTATTATTATTTATTATTATTACTTAATTACTGTACCTAGCAAGCCTGAGGAAACCTGTATACAAGGGTGCTTGCTATGTGAACCAGAAACACAGCGGTTAACCCCTACTCTTCCATGAAGATGTGTGTTCTGATGGGTGTTTTTACATGCACTACCAATCCTAGTCCACGGGACCTATGGCTTAATGTCCCATCCAAAAGACAAAGCAGCTATGGTAAAGTATCTTGCTCAAGGACACAAGTGTCACGACCGGGACTCAAACCCACACTCTGCTGATCAGAAACACAAGAGCTTGAGTCCGATGCTCTTAAACACTCAGCCACGACATGCCACGTCACACAGGGCATTTTTTTTTAAAGGCAACTTGGAGGCAACCAACTGCACTGCATACACAAGGAACACTTCGGCAGCACAAGAGACATTCTTTCCGCTGAAACTCACTATCGCCAAGAAAATAATGAGAAAACTGAAATTTGAATGAATTTTCTCATTAGAGATTGCGTGAAACTGGTTGCCAGTAAATTGCCTCGCGTGCACGGCCTGTAGGCTCATGTCAGCTGGCAAACAAAAAATTAGAATGTAATTCAGAGCAACTACAATGAATCTTTACATCGTATTTTGTCAACAATGAACCAATTTTCTTTTATAGATTAAAACAGCATTGTTTAATAACTAGATTGGACTGGATTGAGGTTTTACAGCTCAACCAATTCCATTTCAACACAGTGGATTGTCGGTTTGTTTTCATTGGGCCACCTAGTATTATTTGTAGGTTACACAGGAATACTCCAATGGCAATGTTAAAATAAAAATACATTGCCCCAGATATTGTTTTGTGCACCAGATAATGGTTGTTGATCAGTTCTTCTTGGAACCTGAGGTGCCATTGCTGTTGAAATTTAATTACACAGTGCCATCGGCCCACGTTATTCAAAATTTTCCCCATAGGCTTTAAGATTTTCGAACAAGTGCCCCTCTGCAAAATGAAAAATGGCTATGCCCTCTCAACAACATAATTTCAGGCCTGTTGGTGACATGGTTGGTATGCTTGATATTCAGCATAAAGCAGGGTGGTCCCCAGGATTTTTCTAAACTATGGGTCATTCTGGACCCAAATTTTGGAAGTTTGGCCAAAGAACGCTGAATTGAAACAAGGTCTTATGAATGGTTTTTTACTTGGTGTTTAACTTGGTTTTAAAAGCCCTACTGTGGAATCTGGAGTATTCTAAATGGTCATACCATGATAATTTTTGTGCAATAAACAAGTATATATAAATAATTTGTTAACCAAACCACATAATGCAATCGTAATATGTACACCATATCTCAAAATGGCTTATGGATTTGCATTGTTGCATCACTGCTCTGCTTACAGAAACCCCTGTAAGTTAGCATGCCTTTTGCTTTGCTTACAGTAAGCAGTGTTTATGAAATAAAAAATTGTGCTGATGGCCACTCCGTAAGCAGAGAACTTCTGCTTACAGGCTTCATGAATTTGGGCCCTGAAAGCGGAGGAGTTGTTTGAGGTTTATGAACCAACTCCCCAACAATTACTCCAGTTTTTATTATTAGATTTATCTATTTCTGGCTGCGCTAGTTAATACTGACCTAGTTCAAGTAATTCAATGTTAAGGGAGCAGTGCAGAGGGTTTCCAACATTTGTTTAAGTGCTTTGTTTTTAAGATGCATGTTCTACATCTATTTTGAGTTAACCTTTTAGCCACTGGACCGCCCAAGCCACCCAGAGCGATACACTGTAACATGCGGTAGATATAAATGCTCATCAGCTTGTGTTTGGAGAACAAGAACAAAAACCTGATAGTCATTGGTACGCGTTAGTCAAGTCAAGGGCAAATGAATATGTAGATCATTTTAAATTCCCCCTTCACATTTGACTTGTTCATCATTAACGCTAATGAAGAAGAAAAGTGTAGCTCTTACAAAGACCACGCTCATTTGTAACAAAAAAAGTATTGTTTTTTTCCGATCATGATGATACAGTCAAAAACTAATGCCTTAGCAATTAATTAGTAATGAGCATTCGATGATAGGAAAAAGCTTTCAAAACTATTGTGTTTATTTTAACCTTATAAATAGTTAATCGCCATAAAAATTACCGATAGCCATTAATGAGAGGCACTTATCGTTCCCCAAGGACTTATTACTTCTGCACAACATTGGCAGGTAAGGCTGAACAAAATAACTGTTGACAAATACTTTTGCTTTAAATGCTGTACTCTTTGAGAAATAAGTAAAAACAAAACAGACTTAATTGGCGACCAGAGTCACGTGACTCATAGTACACTATGAGTCACCATGCATGCGACGCAAAGTGTGCATGGACAAGCATGGCTGCTTACCAGTGTTTCTGTCATAAGGTGGGAAGCAAGCTTGCTTTACCACGCACACCGTGCTTCACATGCTTGGTTTGTTTACATTGTATACCCACTTTAGGTCACATGACCCCATTTGCCAACAGACTGTGCAAGTCTCGCGCATATCGAAAACGAGAAAAAAACTTGAACAAAGACTTATTTTTTCTATGAAATCAAGTCTTCTTTTTAAATTATAAATACAAAATTCTTGAAAATAAAAATACCCATAGCAAGTTGTTATAAATAAATTTTTGTATAATACAAATAATTTGTTCAAATTAACATTGAAATAAAATTAAAACTTGGGATGAGGATGCTTCTTGTAAGATAACCCATTTGCCAATCACGCCAGAATCTATTGCATAGGTTTAATGATAACATGACAGTCAGTTGGGCAAAATTCTTAATTTGTTTACAAGTAACCAGAAACGGAGGTCAAGTCTTTTTCAATTTATTTTACTTTCATATTGTTAATCAATTAGTATTACATTCCCAACAACATATATAACTTTCATAGCCATAACTACACTAAAATATAATAATTGACAAAACAAAATGTCGCCCACGTAAAACTCCACATCGTTGGGACCACAATGGTCCTGGAAGTTCAAATATGCGTGAGACTTGCACAGTCTATGTCTTTTTTGATGGCAGTAAACAGCCGCTACATTGTGCCTAATAACAAGATATTTTCTTTTAATAACGGGGGTGTTGTGGCAGAGTGGTCTAGTGCGCCGGAATCAAGTTCTGGTGTTGTTAGAGTGTGAGTCCTGTTTCCCCAGTCATGGCACTGGTGTCCTTGAGCAAGACACTTTACCATAATTGCTACATCTTTCGGATGGGACACATTGTCCCATGTGCTGTGTAACATGTGTAATGCATGTAAAGGAACCCAGTGCACTTATCGTGAAGAGATAAGGGGTTTTCCCACCTGTGTATTTAGCTTGGTTTGCTGCAGACTACGCCACATCACCTTGTTAACCCATACAAGGTGCTGTATAAACGGGTCTCATACATGTAATTCAAACCTCCATGTTCAAACCATTCCAACATAGCTCTACATACCTGTCATAACAAAAAAAATAACGAGAGCTTTGATACTGCCATTTATGAGGTATGATAAAGCACTCTTTACTGCTGACTATTTTATTATAACTATTGAAATACACAAAGGGCTGAAAAGTCGTGGGCTGCACTGATTATCATGGATTTATTTGCTTTATGTTTTAATTTTTTCATGCATAGATAGAAAATAATCAAAGATTCTCCTCATGTTTCTGTGGGATATTTTTAATTTTTATTTCACATATATTAAATCGTTGCAGTACCCGCTGCTAACACATAGGATTCAAACTGCCTCTAGCCACTGGGCTAGCTCGGTGGTCTAGTGGCAAGACATCTGCTCTAGCAATGCAAAGGTCGTGGGTTCGAATCCCACCCGAGTGATTTGCCTGTGGATTTTTTTCACAGAACTCGGAAAAGTACCGATTATACAGTGCTTAATACACATCGGTGTAAGGGTAAAAACAAATTATATTCTTTATTCCCAATGCAAAATTAACATTCATTAAATCGTTGCAGTACCCGCTGCTAACACATAGGATTCAAACCGCCTCTAGCCACCGGGCTAGCTCGGTGGTCTAGTGGTAAGACATCTGCTCTAGCAATGCAAAGGTTGTGGGTTCGAATCCCATCCGAGTGATTTGCCTGTGAACTTTTTTTCACAGAACTCGGGAAAGTACTGAGTATACAGTGCTTAATAAATATTGGTGTAAGGGTGAAAACAAATTATATTCTTTATCCCCGATGCAAAATTGCAGTACCCGCTGCTAACACATATGATTCAAACTGCCTCTAGCCATCGGGCTAGCTCAGGGGTCTACTGGTACATGTATGACATCTGCTCTAGCAATGCAAAGGTCGTGGGTTCGAATCTCACCCGAGTTATTTGCCTGTGGATTTTTTTCACAGAACTTGGGAAAGTACTGAGTCTACAGTGCACATAAGGGTAAAAACAAATTATATATTTTAAGTCTGTTATGAACTTACACTCTCCAGGGGCCAATTTCACAAAGAGTTAAGATTGATCTTAACTGTGTATCAATCTTAACTGCTACAGCTACTGTAGTCTTAGGCTGGAAATCCTAGTGCCCGTCATGCATTGTGTATTAATGCATAAAAATGAAAATAACACCAAGCAATGCACGTCATTCCATGTATCCGCATTGCATACTGCAATATCCGTAAAAGTCATGTACATTGCTTGTCCTGTGTTTTCATTTTAAAGGATTGCGCACCACGCATTACACACAACACAAACCTCCATTATGACTAGCAGGCCCGTTTATTTTTAACTGTTTTTTAGAATTTCACTGACCCAGCTCATGTTGGCGTTTTGTAATTTTATTTTTACAATTTTTTTCTCCCATTTTCTATTTGATTTACTTTATTTCCACATCAATGCACATTTTTAAGTAGTCGGAGCAAGTACGATAAACAAGAAAATGATTAACCATAAGTTTTTTTGTTGTTGAAGTTATTAGTATGATGAAGACAGCAGACTGCCCCCTTCCCCTTTCAAAAAAGAAAAAAAAAAGCCAGAAAGGATTTGCAAAGTTGTCGTGGACGTGGAATACAACAAATTCCCTTATTATATTTGTGTTTAGCTTTTAGGACTGTCTAACCTATACACAGGGCTGAAACCCGACAGTCTAGTCTTGGTAAAGTAAACAATAAACAATGACGCTTTCAAGCAATAACAAAACAACAAACAACAAAATACAGTAAATAGTTGAAGAAATTGGTGCAGCGAGATGAAATAAATAGGATCATGTAGCAATGACTGTCAACAACAGGAAATGAAATGTCATACTTGTACACAATTTCCATCTGCTTTGAATTAAATTCCAGTTGACTAAATTCAAGTAATATATTAAATATTTCTTTTAAAATGCCAGGTCAGATTTTGGGCTGATTTGACCCCCAAATTTAGATTTATTTAATTTTTAAAAAAATAGATTCAAGAAAGTTAAAAGCTTTCATTTTATAAATTTTTATAAACAAGTTTATTCTTATTGGGAAAACATCTTTCAAAGAGTTACACAAAGAGACAGAGCATTATTTGAAACAACCAAATATTAAAGCTTCTTGAGAAATGGTTCAATTTTTTAATCTAGAAAAAAAAGAAACAAAACTCAAACAACTGAATAAACGAAAAATTGGATTGTTTGGATCTTTGGCACTGTGCACACAGTTTTCTTGTAACCAGCAAGCTTGTGAGTTCTCTCTTCGATCAAATACTGCTACCAAGATAAATTACATGATTGACATAGTTTACATTCACGGACCAGAGGCAAATATTTGTCGGAGGTATTTGGTGTTTGTCAGCCCAGAAGTTGATGGGTGCAATTCGGAGTCTCATCTAAGATTGTGTGCCGAAAAGAACACCTGCGTGTGTGTGATTTGCGTGCTTTCCCGCACTATGAGATTGATCGCTCAGCTCAGATCTGTAACGACCATTTGAAGCGACCATTTGGGTTTGTCACATCAAGTTTAAAGGGAATAAATAGTTTTATAGGAAGAACAAAAATTGGCAGTTTACTTTTCCAAAAAAACAAGTAATGATACATAATTGGTAGTAAGACACTATCTACAAAAAGCATGTAATGAATGCAGGTACAGATCAAGTTAATTTTTACTGGGAGGGGTCCACCAAATAATAATAATTATAATAAAAACCCACAAACACACAAAAAACCCAAACCAATCAAACAAACAAACAAACAAACAAACAAACACAGAAACAAATACCCAAACACCCCAACAAACAAACAACCAAAAAAAGAAAAAAAGAAGAAAAAAACACCCCCAAAACACGAAAAAGGTCCTGATGATTATGGGTGCAATGCAAGTTGCTGCTTAAGCACAAAAAGTAGCAAGCACCAAAACAATTTTGCTTTCCAGAATAAGGATACCAGCAAAAAGACCATATTCACATTTACTATCTGTGACTGGTATCCTGCTATGTTTTGCTTATCAAAAAACTGTTAAAGCAATATTTTCTGCTTGAGCAGCTCTGTGAAATTGGGCCCCTGGAAACAGGAATTTAGGTATGTAGGGAAATAAGGCCTAAAATTATTAAGTTTAAACTTTACAAAAGGAAAAACATAATAAAAAGAAAAAGATAGAGCAAAAGTTGTTGAGAGCAAGGAGAGGTCCCTGGAATAGTAAAACAAATTAAATGAAGTGAAAGTTACAAAAGTGTAACCAAAATATGGCTTCTTTTTAAAACATTTATGATCACATGTTGAATTCAGGCTTCTAGTACAGAATTCTAGAATTTCGTTTTTTATTTTAGGTCAAAATTTCGCACTTACACTTTAAAGGCACTGAACACGATTGGTAATTGTCAAAGATCAGTGTTCTCACTTGGTGTATCCCAACATATGCATGAAATAACAAACCTGTGAAAATTTGGGCTCAATTGGTCATCGAAGTTGCAAGAAAATGATCAAAGAAAAAACACCCTTGTTGTACAAATTTGTGTGCTTTCAGATAGAAATAAAAACTTCTTGCAAAAAGTTTTTATTATTTTAGTGAGAAATAACCTCTTTCTCAAAAACTACGTTACTTCAGAGGGAGTCGTTTCCCACAATGTTTTATACTATTAACAGCTCTCTGTTGTTCGTTACCAAGTCAGTTTTTATGCTAATGTATATTTTGAGTAATTACCAAACGTGTACAGTGCCTTTAAGAAATTGGACACTGCCTTACTTTTAAAAACAATTTATTGGGATTCATTCTTACAAGTACAATGTAATACACCACAAGGGAAACTGACTGGGTCAATTTGGATTAATTTGGGGCTGAGAAAAAGTGACTACAGCGGGAATCCGTTCTTACTGGGATTCTTCCTTTCCCAGCGGTGAGAGTCATTGCTGACAAAAAAAGGTCTGAAAACAGGCTCCAAACTTTAGGAGGTTTGTATAAAACTCCACATTTTAGTAACCCCTAGGGTTATAGATTTCAAGAGCTTTTGTAAACAGTATCCTCAACATTAAATAAGTATGTCGAAGAGCAAGATTTCTTCATATAAGGATAAAATAACAGCAACTTTTTGTTGCCAGGCAGACAAAAACAAAGTCTGAATTCTGCTAAATGTCTGAAATTTCTCATTTCTGCTCACTCTAACAAAATCTAACACCACATGGTAGCTCAACACCCAAACTACTGGACTCTGATTAAGTTGGTATGCCTGATCCCCTGTAGAACATGATAACTTGTTTATTTGTTTTGTTTGTTTGTTTGTTTGTGGGGATTGTTTTAGGGGGGAGGAAATGGTTTCAGAAATGCTTAAAAGACTGAACACGTTTGGAAATTGTCAAAGACCAGTGTTCTCACTTGGTGTATCCCAACATATGCATAAAATAACAAGCCTGTGAAAATTTTGGGCTCAATTGGTCATCAAAGTTGCAAGAAAATGATGAAAGAAAAAAAAACCTTGTTGTACAAATTTGTGTGCTTGCAGATAGGAATAAAAACTTTTAGCAAGAAGTTTTTATTATTTTAGTGAGAAATTACCTCTTTCTCAAAAACTACGTTACTACAGAGGGAGTCGTTTCCTACAATGTTTTATACTACCAACAGCTCTCCGTTGCTTGTTACCAAGTCAGTTTTTATGCTAATATATATTTTGAGTAATTACCAAACGTGTACAGTGCCTTTAAGAAATTGGACACTGCCTGAACTTTTTAAAACAATTTATTGGGATCCCTTCTTACAAGTACAATGTAATACACCACAAGGGAAACTGACTGGGTAAATTTGGATTAATTTGGGGCTGAGAAAAAGTGACTAGAGCGGGAATCTGTTCCTATTGGGATCCTTTCTTTCTCAGGGGCGAGAGTCATTGCTGACAAAAAAAGGTCTGAAAACAGGCTCAAAACTTTAGGAGGTTTGTATAAAACTCCACATTTTGGTAACCCCTGGAGTTATAGATTTCAAGAAGCTTTCGTAAACAGTATCCTCAACATTAAATAAGCATGTCAAAGAGGGGCTACACAGAAGAAAACATTTCATATGAAAATAAGTCAGGGAAGCTGCAGATAGGATTTCATATTTCTCTTAAAACAGTCTAGATTGTAGGATGGAAGGAGTTCCAAAAAGATGCAGTATGTGGAAGAAGCTGTTGTGTTTAAAAAAAAAAAAAAAAATGCTTATTATTATTATAATACAAACCCCTGAAGGAATGAACTTTCTCAAAAACTAATGGTCTCCTTTAAATTGATTGATCACCTCGCTAGTGTTCACCCTTGGGACTTAGCAGAGGGGGTTAGTATCTTAGCTCTACAGTCACGATCCGACAACACAGGGCGACACATCATACATTATAGGTTTATGTTCCTTATGAAATGCAAACCACTACGTCTTATTCACTGACTCTGGGACAAATAAGAAATGTAAATAGTTAAGACGATGATCGGGGACGGCCGGGGATTGTAAATAGTTAAGACGATGATCGGGGACGGCCGGGGATTGTAAATAGTTAAGACGATGATCGAAGGACTGCTAGGGATTGCAAACATTCAAGACGATGATCGGAGGCTGGCTGGGGATTTGGAAAACTGAAAAGGGCATGTGGCTCCTCGAAAGGCAAACTAGCCTCACCAGCTTAAGGTATCTCTTTGAGTGTTTAAGTGTTACATACGAAGTGTGGACCTGAGACGCTTACAGGTTCACACAGTGCAGGGACATGAAACACTATGTGGACTTACACAGGTCCACAGAAGACCAGAGGTGCATTCTGGTTGCGCGAACGTTTGCGCTGCCGTTTTTGAAATGTGTGTCACGCTGACAAGTTGAACCGGAACGCGGTGTGTTAAAAACATGTACGCACGCTCGCTTCAATCTGTCAGACCAATCATGCTGCAGTATCAATCTGTGTGTTTGGGCAATGTTCTGTCGTCTGCTTTTACAATTAATATTAAATGTTTTCCTTCAACTTACATTCACTACATTTGCGAAAAAATAAAATTTGATGTAATTAATTATAACACTTTGCTGCAGCCAATCTGATTTGTTTGAGGTAAGATTTAGTTCACATTAGTCTAATATTCATTGTTTTGTTAATGCTTTTGCTCTGTTTTCCACCATTATATTTTAGGTGGGAACATAGCTAACACCTCCCCAAAGCGTTTGCAACGCCTTTTCCACTTTGAAAACATACGCGTAGTTAGCAAACGTTTGCATTGTCACCCTAACCCAGCCCCGCTACCATAGGCAGCGCACCATATTTACACCTCTCGTCACTCCACAAAAAAAAAGACAAAAAAAAGTGCTCATTGGCTAAAAGAGACTACTCTACAAGCACGCTTGTTAAAAACTTTGAGCGCTTGTAGGGCGCTTGTAGGGCGTTCAATACTCAAGTGTCAAAATGCAAGTTTTTTTACGCAATCCACTTCAAATGAATCATGTTTTCACACGATTATCCTAAACTGCATTCAGTTAGAAATGTCACAAGATCAAAGAAGAATGAGAGGGGACCGGTTGCTCTGTGACTTGATGCCTCTTTTGATCACGCGCTCTGCGTACGTCTCTAACAGTAACACAGAATTGATCAACCACAGAACTAATTAAAACATCCAATATATTTAGCTATTTCAAAGTCACACTTCCAGGGGTTATGATAGAGTAAGGCATTTCGGGAAAAAATGGCGCGGCGAGATCGTAAACCACTGGAAACAAGGTTGCACCCTACCCCACTGCCCCCTTCACCTTCTCCCCACAAACTCATCACAAACAAACGCAAGTTCGACTCTATCACCCCGGAACTCATCAAACTACACTGGTTCCCAATCCAACAAAGAATCAACTTCAAGGTCATCATTCTCATGTTCAAGGCCATTCATAAACAAGCCCCAGATTACATCACGGACATGCTGCAAGTTGGTGCTGGACGAAGACAACTTTGATCTAATAGCTCCTGTTCACCATACTTTGTTGTGCCAAGAACGAGTCACATCACTTTTGCTGAAAGAGCCTTCTCAGTCTATGGACCCAAACTCTGGAATAAACTTCCAAATCACATCAGGGACAAAACATCTTACAACACATTTAAGACACTTCTGAAAGCCCACTTGTTTCAGGAGGCCTACCATTCATGACTTATTTATTTCTTCTGTGCCTCAGCACCTTTGAGCGAACCTTTGAGTTCGGAGCTTTATAAATTTTAAATGATTGATTGATTGAAGAACCACATACCTATAGCATCTTCAGGATCGACAGAGACAGTGTCGGTGTACAGATATTCCAGGAATGCATGGTATACTGGATATGCATATTGGCTGATCTCTATAACACTGTAAAGATACAAGAATAAAACAATTCTTTTATAACCATAATCACAGCTGTGAGTTGTTGACAATCAAAATAAAAATAAAAAAATTCCCTAAGAAAAAGGTTTCATACAAGAATAAAACTTGCTGTTAAACATTAATCACAACTGTAATTTGTGGCAGCTTAAAGGTAGTGACCATCTGCTTTTCCACGTTTCTAAGCGTAGTTATCAAACCTGTCGAAGTTCACATACTGTAACAGAAAAAGGCGCCTTTCCAATTTACTATATCTGGTTTACATGATCCACAACCATCATTGAAACCAGATGCAAAATCGGAGAGACGTCTTTTTATGTTATAACTCAGAAAGACATCTTATATACGTAGGTTTGACGTCTTTCTACAATAATCTAGCTCAGAAAACTGCAAACACAGATAGACACTTTAAACTTCCATAGTAATTTGACGACAGAAACAACCTTTTTTGTGAGACATTCGTAACAAAAGTTCTTAGCATCGACAATTCATCATCAACTTGGAGACTGTGTTTTTGTGAACACTTGTCATGAACCAGCCAGAAATGGTTGATTTCTACAAATTTTTCCAATTCTTTTCTTCTAAAATTTTCTTAAAATTTCAATCACTATTGCCATCAAAAAAAGAAGAGAAAAAAGAACATCTACCTACTTACTCTTTTCCATCCTCATCCCAATGCGACTGGAACATACTTCTGAAATGCTCACACCTTTAAACAAAGTGACATTACAATGTATTTAAAATCAGAACTCCGAAAGAAACAGTTACTTCCATTTTCGATTTGCTCAAGAAAATTTCATTTTCTTGTCATTAAATCTTTTTCTTTTCTTTATTTCTTGTTCTTGTCTTTTTTGTCTCTTTCTTTCTTTATGTATTTATTTATTTATTGAGTTCCTTATTTCTTATTTATTTATTATTTTTGGGAGGAGGGGGTTGAGTCTTACCTGATTTTGAGGATAGCTTTATGCACATGAATACTCTTGCCATCCAATACAATTTTCAAATCTGACGATTCCTACAAATGAGTAGAATTAACAAATTTAACAATTAATTTAAATGCCGTGTATTTCTGGTAATGAAAGCAAGATACCTGAGGAGAAGACAATGAAGCAATGGTTAGTTTAGATCCAGGAGGATTACATTCAAAATAAACAACATAAAGACATATGAGTTTTCAATTTGTTTTAAAGATACTGGTTCAAAGGGTGTTTTTCAGTAAACCTGCTTAACCCTCCTACTGTCCGACCCCTGCCAGCCAGCAATGTGGTATCATATGGTCAACGAGTCTACACAGTACACAGTCAACCCTCCTACTGTCTGACCATTCAATACCATCCACTATGGTTTTGAATGATAGATAAACTATGCCAGCCTGCAATGTGGTATCATTATGGTCAATGAGTCTACACAGTACACAGTCAACCCTCCTACTGTCTGACCATTCAATACCATCCACTATGGTTTTGAATGATAGATAAACTATGCCAGCCTGCAATGTGGTATCATTATGGCCAATGAGTCTACACAGTACACATTCAACCCTCCTACTGTCTGACCATTCAATACCATCCACTATGGTTTTGAATGATAGATAAACTATGCCAGCCTGCAATATGATATCATGTGGTGAATACAGAGTAAACATCGTACACAATAAAGTTCTGTGCACAGTTGTGCCACCATTCAAAACCTGTGCAGTCGAACAGTTTTGAATGGTCGGTCAACTTGATGGAAAATAGTGACTAGAGTTGGCGGCAACAGCTACAACTTCTAAACATCAATTCTAACTTTCCTAGCTCACCTGATTGTCAAAAGAATTCTTCAGGCTATCCTCTAGGGCACGTCTTCCGACGAATGTTTCTGTAAACAATAAAACAATAAGAATGAAATACAAAATATCAATTATACTGCAAATTTTAAGTTTTCTTTCACTGCTCCGTTTATTTATTTTTTTTATAGCAAAATCTCACCAAATTTTAGTGATCTCCATGTGACAGCTGGGGAAGAAAAGCATGCAAACACATCATCTAGACAGGTGAATTTGGTCAAGATGGGCGTTGTCACCGACTGACCCCTGCACTGACCCCACATGTAGACGGCACCGGACTGCAACATGGCTGCTGATATATGAGAGTAGTGCGTAGCTGCTATTTCCACAAATCTGATGAAGAAAAAAAATAGCATTTTGTAAACAAGGCTGTGCTGGAATTTGGCTGTGGCATGATTGCCACATCAACATGAATTGAAGCATAGGTGCCCAGCATAGCAACATCCTTAGCAACAGCCGCAGCCACAGCCACCAATTCAGATATGGCTTACTACTGATTATATCATATCTTGACTTTCCAAAGGGCCAGGCTAGCAATGACCTCTGTTGACCTATTTCAAGTTGCCAATTTGTACCTCTTTAAACATTATTTACCGCTTTAGATATTATGAGGAGGTGTCCTTTAGATAAAAATATCTTTACTTTCTTAATTGTTTGTCATGCTTGAAGTTTACTGTTATATCTATAGCTGTGTCTCTTCTGAAATTATGAATAGAATTGCACTAACTTATATAAACCTAAACTTGTATAAGCCAGATCATCATTTGTATCAAATCTTTCATCTCAAATTTTCACCCAAGTTTTCTTGTTTAGCCAAACCATATTTGGGCAACAAGCTGCTTGGTATTTTATGCCTGGGAGAAAACGCCCAGTTATAGTGTAACTTTCTTACCTTCCAATGTCTGTTCCCACCCTGGTCGCCGTGACCAGATTGGCCTTGTTGCCTGTCCCAAGCTGACCATAAGAGTTGGCCCCCCACGAATACAAAACACCCTCATCTGATAATGCCATGGAATGTGCATAGCCGCATGTGATCTACAAGAGTAAAAGTTGGAGTTCTTTTTTTTTCCCGTAGGACCTTTTCACTCAGGGAAATCTGTACTAGCAACTTAGAGGCAACTAACTGCGCTGCATGCAAAAGGAACACTTTGGTAGCGAAGACGTTATTGTTCTAACGAGGTTGTTAATACAATCCTCAATAATGTGAATATTGAAATGAGAAAGTCTTTTCTTCTTGGAGATTGCCTGGAACTTCAGGCATGATACTTGACCCTTATAAAATAATTTATTTATTGAGTACAAGGGCTGACCTACATGTACATATGGTATATAGGCTTTCGTAGACTTTTCAGGCTATTTAGTCACAATTTTGAAGATTTTTCTTAGGGCAAAAAAATAAAAAATCAGACTTTCAAGTACGAAGAATATTATGTCTGTTGCCTGTAAATTGCTCCTTGTGACAAGGCCCTAAGAGTACAACATTCTAAAAAATTCAATAAAAGTTTTGAAGGTGTCCTCAGGCTTCCCAGTCACAGTGATGAAGTTCACCTTAGAGGCATCCTTGGCTTCATTACCCAAAGTCATTAATAATAATAACAGATGACTTTTGCTCCGATCTAATTTCCAAATAGCGATTTTTCGTATTTGAAAGCTTCTTTTGTGCCAACCTACCCCCCCCCCACAAAAAAAAAAAAAACCTTTTATGTAATTGTTCACTGTTGTTTTCATTTCAACCAACTGGGCTCAATCTCATAGAGCTGCTTAATTACAAAAAGTAGCTAAGCTTAATTTTGTTTACCAAAATAAGGTTACCAGCCAAAGTACTATCACACACGTACAATCTGTGACTGGTATCCTGCTAATGTTTGCTTAGCAATATTTTCTGCTTAAGCACCTCTATGAAATTGGACCCTAGGGCAGAGCAGTAACAAATTAACTTTTTGATTTGATGTGGGATGAAGCCCAGCCCAATTTCATAGATCTGCTTAGGCACAAAAAGTAGTTAAGCTCAATAAAATCTTGCTTACCAGAATAAGGTGCAACAACTTTGAGAATTATGTCGGCTCGAAGTCAGGTTTTTGGCAAGAATATTCAAATAATGAATCATGCTTACCTGTGATATAACAACCCCCGTTAGACTGGACACTCTGCAGGGGCTTGGTTGGTTGACGTTGTTGCCTAGACCTAGCTGACCATTTCCATTGTAACCCCAGCCATAAACCTATTAGACAAGAAATAGAGACAAGCCATCAAACTTTAAGTCTGAGTGAAATTTGGGGTAGCTAGGGGTGGGTGTTGGGGCGGGAGTTGGGGGAGGGGTGGGTAATAGTAGTTAAACACCTCAGTGAGTTTTATTACTTTAATTGGGAAAAAAAATTTTTTTTTAAAGAAAAACACTTCAAAGTTTAACAAACCCCAGCATATTGAGGTAAAAATAAGTCAAATGGACACTAATGACCAAAACCTCAATTAAATGCAAACTAAGGACCAAAGCCTCAGTCAAATGCAAAAATATTGACAAAAGCCCAAGTCAAATAGACACTTATGACCAAAGTCTTAGTCAAATGGACACTAACGACCACAGGCTACCACACTAACAACCAAAGCCTTAGTCAAATTCACACAGAGCCTGAGTCAAATGCAAAGTAATGACCAAAGCCTCAGTGAAATGCAAAGTAATGACCAAAGCCTCAGTGAAATGCAAAGTAATGACCAAAGCCTCAGTGAAATGCAAAGTACTGACCAAAGCCTCAGTGAAATGCAAAGTAATGACCAAAGCCTCAGTGAAATGCAAAGTAATGACCAAAGCCTCAGTGAAATGCAAAGTAATGACCAAAGCCTCAGTGAAATGCAAAGTACTGACCAAAGCCTCAGTGAAATGCAAAGTAATGACCAAAGCCTCAGTGAAATGCAAAGTAATGACCAAAGCCTCAGTGAAATGCAAAGTAATGACCAAAGCCTCAGTGAAATGCAAAGTAATGACCAAAGCCTCAGTGAAATGCAAAGTAATGACCAAAGCCTCAGTGAAATGCAAAGTAATGACCAAAGCCTCAGTGAAATGCAAAGTAATGACCAGAGCCCAATTCAAATTCAAACTATAATGACCAAAGTCTCAGTCAAATGCAAAGTAATGACCAAAGCCTCAGTGAAATGCAAAGTAATGACCAAAGCCTCAGTGAAATGCAAAGTAATGACCAAAGCCTCAGTGAAATGCAAAGTAATGACCAGAGCCCAATTCAAATTCAAACTATAATGACCAAAGTCTCAGTCAAATGCAAAGTAATGACCAAAGCCTCAGTCAAATGCAAAGTAATGACCAAAGCCTCAGTGAAATGCAAAGTAATGACCAAAGCCCAATTCAAATTGAAACTAATGACCAAAGTCTCAGTCAAATGCACACTTATGACCAAAGCCTGAGTCAAATGCACACTAATTACCAAATTCTCATGTACCGACTTCTGTGACGGCTACTTTATTGCAGCCTTAAAAAAAACCTTTAGCAGGAAATGCTCAGAGTAAACATGAGAGAATACAATGCACTGTAGCTCTTAAACTTTGTGGCGTGTCGTGGCCGAGCGGATAAGAACACCGAACTCAAGCTCTGGTGTTTCTGATCAGCAGAGTGTGGGTTCGAATCCCAGTCGTGACATTTGTGTCCTTAAGCAAGACACTTAACCACATGCTTCGTCCTTTGGATGGGACGTTAAGCCGTAGGTCCCGTGTGTTGTGTAATGCACAAAAAAAAAACAGTGCACTTATCGAAAAGAGAAGGGGTTCGCCCTGGTGTTCCTGGTTTGATCGGCAGCATATTGCGCCTCAGCACCTTGTAAACCATTACATGGTGCTATGTAAAGGACTTGGTCTCATACTTCAAAAACGTAGCTCCACAATACCTTGCAGGAAAATAATGAACGTTAAAAGCACCTGCAGCGTCACTAAATGACGGATATGTGCGCTATATCTGTATATAAGAAGCCACTATTATTATTATTATTAAACTTCTGGGGATCTGGACCTGACAACATTATGACTTCACGCCGGCATCCAACAAAAAGTCTCGCAATCTTCTGCTCATCTGCCTTCAACTCCAAATATTTGTCGACCCCCCAACCTCCCGAGTCCGTTGATAATTCAAGTGACTTGGTACTTACCTCGCCGTTGTCTACCAGTGCGAGTGAAGACGTCTGTCCGCATGCAAGAGCTGTAATCTTCTTACCACCTTAAAAGTTAAAACAGTAAAACTTCTTGAGTACATGTGCATCTTTAGAACAGGATAAGCGGTGCAGTCCAGTGGGCCTTGTCTAAGCGTGTCATGGCTGAGCAGTTTAGTGAATCAAAATTTAAGTTCTCATGGTTAAGTCATCTGGTTCGAGTCCCGGTCATGACACTTGTGTCCTTGAGCAAGACACTTTACTATAATTGCTTATCTTCACCCAAGGGTATGGGTACTATCTTCGCCCGGGGTATGGGCACCTGCGAGGGTAGAGGTTGATATTGTGTTTATAAAAGCCTTTGGAGCGCCATGGCAGCCCAGGGTTGTATACTGCTAGTCTTCCCTGGCATACTCCATCTGTCTTCCTTGGCCTACACTGTCTGTTCTTCCTTGGCTTACCCCGTCTGTTTTTCCCTGGCCTGTCTGCTTTTCCTTTGACTGTATACCCTTGGCAATTATTTCGGTGCCCTTTAAAATTATGCAATAGGAAATTTACATTTTCCTTACCGAGGTGACCTTTACCAATGCAGAACTGTTTTACCCATATACAGGAATGAAGTATCAGGCCACAACCCAATGTCATAAAGCCTGTAAGCACAAAAACTTGCTCGGCAGAGATATATATTGCTTAGCTGAAACAGGTTACCAGCCAAAATTCCATAAAGTTTGAGTTCTGGCACTGGTGCCCCTCTCATTCTTTGCTTAGCAAAAGAAATTGCTAAGCAGTGTTTTCTGCTGAACAGCTTTTCGAAATTGGACCCAGCGTGTCTACGGTTTGACTTACTTAGAAGTGAGGAGACTTTCCTAGGTGCATTGATGTTTGCTGTGGCCCCTGATCCAACCTGTCCGCAGTTGTTGTAACCCCATGCGTACACCTACATGTAAAACAAAATGAGATAATGAGGGCTCAAGCAGGGCTCAAAATTTACACTAGACGGCAGGCCCTAGGCCAGTTATTTTATCATCAGGCTATTTAACTCACGAGCGGACAAGTCTGGCTGTCTTGAACTTTTTCAATTTAGCTTTTGCAGTGCAACATCTTTAAAATAATACAAAAAGGTGTTCAAATGTTGACTTTGAGTCCGATAAATATCTTTCAATTCTGTTGAGTATCAAAATCACCCATATGACAATGAGATAAATCTTCTCTTTTATAAAAAAAAAACAAAACAAAAAAACATTTTGATTCTGGTCTTGCAAAACAAAAGTAGTCCAGTAAAAACGTTGAGGTACGAGCCCTGTGGTCTTATGAATTCCACCAAAAACAAATTCGAGCCTTGTCAAGAGTTGTTGTTGTTGTCGTCGTTTTTTTGAAGTAATTTTGTTAAGCTCTGACAGCTGCTATAAGATATAAAACTGTCCAAAAATTATGGTAAATACCTGAGAAGTGAATGTGAAAGGCCTAAAGTTTAGACTCGGTATTCATGCAGAGGACTCTCTGCATATCTTTTTCGCAAAAAAAAGCACTTTCAGAATTGAGCTTTCAAGAGCAAATGCAAACGATAATAGAATACATTTTGAATGATTGATTGATAAATTGATCAAATAAAATGATCGAGTGATTGACCACCTGACTAGTTGATTGTTGTGGTTGTTTGTTTGGAAACAAATTTTTTTTTGGGAGGGGTGTTAAATCGTTAATTATGATTGGTTATTTGAACAATACTGCCCAATAGACTGATGAATAATTGATTGGTTGGTTAGTTGGTTGATTAGCTTACTAATTGATTGACTGATTTGTTGAGTTACTGATTAACTGACCAACCAATTGGTTCAGTTATTGATTGATGGTTTATGGGTCAATTGCTTTATATTAAAAGATGATTGCTTTTCATGCTATTTCATAACGATTTCACTAATTTCCAAGGGCAAAAAATAAAATAATGGTTTATGGGTCAATTGCTTTATATTAAAAGATGATTATTGATTTGTTGAATTACTGATTAATTGACCAACCGATTGGTTCAGTTATTGATTGATGGTTTATGGGTCAATTGCTTTATATTAAAAGATGATTACTTTTCATGCCATTTCATAATGATTTCACTAATTTCTGAGGGCAAAAAATAAAATAAAAAATCAGATTAAAGTAGGAAGAATACCATGTCACTGATTGATAATTATTGATCAATTAACAATTGACAAAACAGCCTTATTGAACACTGGTTTTTACCTCTCCTTTATCAGTAAGTACCAGCGTATGATGACTACCACAGGCAACCTGTGTAATCAAACAACCCCCTAGGTTGTTGGATATTAGACAGGGAGCCATCCTCTCTGGACTGTGGCTGGTGGTCCCATTACCCAGCTGGCAGTAGCCATTATGACCCCAGCTGACAAAACAAAACCAAAACAAGAGTAGAACATTAATTACCTTAACCCTTTAGAGACCAAAATGCCCATGGCTATAATTATACAGAAATGCATGATCCCTATACAAATATAATGTCACGGTTTGAGGGTGGACAGGCGGTAATGGGTCTCCAGGTTTTGGAAGTTAACAAATCAGTCAGAAGAAAACAAATAGTGCAAAACCTGGTCTAAATTTCATGGCTCTGCTTAAATGGCTTACCGTGAAATTCTGCGTTTACGGCTCTTGCATGATACGTGCTTTACAGGACACCATAAGCGCAGAATTCCGCAGTACACAGAGCCATGAAATTGAACCCTGATGTGATTACTCATGTTAGAAATATGAATCGAAAATCTGGTTTCCTGCATGATTTATGTGATTTGATGTACTGTACATTAATTTGCTAAATTGATATTATGACAAACCTCATCCAGACAAGTAGCCTAAATTGTTTTCAACAATTTACAGAAAATCAGATTTGTGACTCCTGTCCTCAGCAAAATTTGAGTATTCTTGGAACTGCCCTTTGGAGGAATGATGAAAACTAAAACATAAAATAGTATCCATACTACTATCAGTGTTTTTCTCAAGAAAACTGTGCCACAATCTTGGCATTTTGAGGCACATGCTTAAATGTTGCAGAAAGTGCTTCAATGAGAGTGGTAAACTGGAGAATCGACCAGCTGTGCTCAATTGCAATGGAATTTGCACCAATGCTGGAAGAGATAAGAATTCCAACCTTAAGTCATTTTTGTCTGGACTTGTGAAAGCAAGTTCATATCACACCAGTATGGGGTAAACCCCAAATATTATTCTTTATCACCAATGCAAATGATTAAATCTATATAAAAAAAATGGTTCTTATCAAATACTGCATTTTTATTGCATGCCTTTTTGCCTTTCATCAATTGAAGGACTTCCTTTATGGTAAACATCAAGAGCTCGTAACAGGAAATTTAATAATTTCACAACCAATCTGTGCTCTGTGGCCGAGGTAAGCCAAGCTGGCTCACAGTCACAAGAAAACTACATAGTTAGAGTCTGTGGGAACAAGTGCACTGCAGTGGGCCATGGTGTATCTAGAATAAAACTTGGGTGTGATCTCTGGCTATACAGTAACAGGATGAATGGCTCCTGACTAGCACCCCCCCAAAAAAGATATTTTGACAAAATAGGGAGACTGCCAACATAGGGCTAGATAGTTCAGTTGGTAGAGCGTCTGCACGTTTCGGGAAGCCAGGTTTAAGTCCCACTCTAGTCAATGTGTCTTTGTTCATCAAAATTAGAATAAAACACAGTTAAATGAAAGTCAGGGGTCAGAGTCATCGCTAGAAAAAGAAAGAAAAAAAAAGAAAAAGAAAAAAACTAGGTTCCAAACATGAGGAGTAAGTTGAAATCAGAGAACTAGAGGGCGTACAAAACCATGTGACACGGGCCGACAAGAAACACTTTTGGCCATTGAGAAAATGGTGCTGACCCATAGTATTTAAACACAGGTCACGCACCAGTTCACACAGCCAACATTTTGTAAGTGGACACCTGCATGTATTCTGTTCGTACTCATGGTCGGACAGCGCGGTTACATGTGTGTAACAACGAGAGTTCCCTCTGTTATAACTCTATGGTTGAAACAAACTCTTGAAATAACCACTGGACCACTCTGGCCCTAGTTCAACCACTTGCCCAGGAGAGAGTCCAGTAGATGTAGCAGTTGTTGGTCATCAAGCCCCCAAAATAGTGTGTAACTTAGTGCAAGACGCTCTTGTTGAGTTAGTAAAACCATAAAACCATAGGGCCTACATGCGCTCAACGCTATACATGTACACGTCGCGACTATTCCACCGATAGAGGGCGTATTCTGGAAGCCGCGAATGTGCGATTTGTGATGGTTATCGGGAAGTTTCCCAACAGTGCCCGCTATTGTTCGATAGTCATTATGCGCGGGGGTGCTAAATCGCGATAGTTGCGTGATCGCGATACTTGTGTGATAATGAACAACAACGTCTTGCACCAAGACTATGTGTGACTGTGTGCAGCCTCTTCGAATATGGGCCCAGCCACCCAGATTTATTCACACTCATGGGTCTACACTTTTGATCTTATTACAAGAAATAAATACCAAAATAAATAAGAAGTTGGTGCAATATTGGTAGACAGAGAAATACTGGTCATGAACAAAATACTTCTTCATGGCAGTATCAAACTCAAAGATTTTGTATCTTATTTTATTTATTCATTAATTTTGGTTGTGAAGCCAAGGGTTCTCAGAAAAGCGAACTTAATTACTATACTAGCCAAGAACCCGTTCTAGATTGTGGGAGTAAAACCCCAGATTCCTGGGAAAATCCACACAATTAGGTAGGGACTGAAAACCCAATCCATACTGCCCCATGCGTGATTTGAACCGGGATCCTAGAGGTGGAAGGCGAGGAAAGTTACCACTACGCCAACCCCACCATCCTGACCTCCAGGTTAAAATTCTTTTGTTAGAAGTAGTACATTAAGTTTTTGTTAACAAGCAACACTAAATAACAAAGTTATTACAACAAATTGTTGTTAGTAAGATGAATTAAATTAAATGCCTTGGTATCATGCCCAAAATTAATTCAAGTACATGGACATGTGTGACAAATGATGTTGCACAAACAAATTCAACAGCTGTGACTTTTCAGAAACCATAAATTCACAGACATTACTTGGTGGAAAAAAACACCTCAACTTCATTGTTATTTAAAACAAATACAGAGTGCTAAAAGCCTGAATTTAATCTTTAAAGGCACTGAACACGTTTGGAAATTGTCAAAGACCAGTGTTCTCACTTGGTGTATCCCAACATATGCATAAAATAACAAGCCTGTGAAAATTTGGGCTCAATTGGTCATCGAAGTTGCAATAAAATGATGAAAGAAAAAACACCCTTGTTGTACAAATTTGTGTGCTTTCAGATAGGAATAAAAACTTCTTGCAAGAAGTTTTTATTATTTTAGTGAGAAATTACCTCTTTCTCAAAAACTACGTTACTTCAGAGGGAGTCGTTTCCTACAATGTTTTATACTATCAACAGCTCTCCCTTGCTTGTTAACAAGTAAGTTTTTATGACTAATATTTGTTTTGAGTCATTACCAAATGTGTACGATACCTTTAAAATATAAATGTGGTGACAGAAACATTTGGCTTTCACTGACAGAAAGAAATTATGAAACCAAACTTGTGTTTCATGTACATGAAGAAAATGGAGGCAATTGCCACTGTTCCCCTGGTCATTGCCTTGGTGGCCTTTGAAAATGTTTGAGTGGACATTTCAGGCCTGGATTTACATGGAGGCCACGGAGGCCATGGCCTGCGTTGCCCGTGGTCTTGGCCTTGGTGCCCTTCAAAAGCGTCCCACAGACTTTCAGATTTTACAATGCAAGTGCCCTTTGTAAAATAAAAATGGCCTTGCCCTCTTGAAGATGAAATTCCAGACCTGAATACAGGTGCCCTTTAGGAAAAACTGCCTTGCCTTTTAGAAGAACAATCAGGCCTGTGTGGAACCTGTAAAACTTCTGCCATTGCCATTTGTTCAGTTATTTTTATAGCCAGTTTTCAAAAAATAAAATCTGCCAATTAATGTTTAAAAAAATAAATTCAATGTTTTTAGCGCACTTTTTAAATTGAGGGCAGAATGAATGGGATTAAATTTGTGTCATTCCAGACAAGCAGTTTTTTAGCAACACAAACACTAATTATAAAATACGTTCAATAACCTGTAGAGTTCTCCCGTGTTAGTTGCCACGACAACATGCGGCCCACTGCCAAACGCCATCAGATTCGTTCCCTTCCCGCACAGCGCCTCAATCTTCCGTGGTACCAGCGTGCTCTGAACATCCCCCAACCCCAAGCAGCTGTTGTGGTTATTGCCGAGGGCATAGACATCGCCATCTGTGGTCGTAAAGATGGCCTCATTCCCCCCACTGCCGAAGACGCAGGCCTGGTAGATGCTGTTGAGAAGTTCGCTGTCCATCAAACTAAAGATGGGCCATTTGGCCACGTCGTGCATATTGGTCATTATCGTGTCTCCAAACGCTTGCTCTGACTACTGCTGAGAAATGTAGTTATTAAAATCAGAAACTGTGACTTGACGGAAGAAAAATATCACCCTCGGGTAAATATTGCCACTTGAAGTCGTGCCATAGTTGACAATATTCAATAATTTCCATACAATATCTTCTGACACTGACACTAGCATACTGCCACTGGCTTTATTATAGAACTACACAGTAAGTAGTGGTCATACATTGTACCATTGAGGTAAACACGATTGTATGCAGTAAACATGTTCTGACTTCTTTTCTGGTAAATTTATATGGCCATGATTTGATAGGACTAACTATTGATAAGAGACTGGTGTTGTATTGACAGCCTCTTCACTAATGTGACCAAGGCCTGGAATTACATTGGCCCCTGTTACCCAGCCTTGGTGCCCCTTCAAAAGTTTCCGATAGATTTTCCAATGGAAGTACCCTTTGCAAAATGAAAATGGCCTTGCCCTCTCAAAGATGATATTCCATTTCCAAGCCTGATGGCCACTGCCACCGCTCACTCACGTATCACAATGTTATTTTTTTGGCAGGGGGAACAGGGGGAATTGTCAACGTCAACGAATTCTCAACATCAGAACATAATCAGATAATCAGAGTATAATATTTGTATCATTAAATAATAAATTAAATAAAGATAACAACATGATTCTACTAATTCCCGCCAAGTCTGCTGAGTGAAATCATAATCATTGTTCTGTACAATTAATACTCACCACGAATACTTGAACTTCCGAACTTGCACGTACCGCGAACTGACTGCTGTTGTTTACAAATAATTTATAAGCACACGAAAACACCTTGTTAAATTCTGCCGCCGCGCAATCCTTTGAAGATTGGTATCGATACAAAGTTACTCGACTATACTATTTCAAAAAGAGTCGAATACCACCGAAAGGTTAATAATAGGAAGGTTTGAGAGTTCCACTCATTGATCACTCATATCTATGAATATCGATTCCAAGATTCAACCATTGTCTGTTATTAAATAAGTGATCGACACTATCGTTTTTGCGCAGTCAGACTTCAGCTAGTTTCGAGTTGAAAGGTCAATCGAGGTCATCATCATCCAGCACTCAGCAGTCTCAACGAAAACAGCGAAATGGCGAGTGCGGCAGGAGGTACTGTGGACTATTTTCATACTTTTCTACCTAATGTGGGTGTTATTACTTTTAATAATTTTTAGGGGAAATGTTCATTTGTCAAGTTTTAACCTTTTGTGTTCAGAAAATGTTGAGGATTTATTGATTTTTATCATTGAAGTTTTGTGGCTTTGTTTGTGTTCAATCAACAAGTTATTCCATCATGATGATGATCATCATGACTATTCATGCTATTGTTAACTTAACGTAAGTTAGTTCATTCAAGTTGCGATAAGAAGTCTTGCGTCATGATTGTTTGCAATCTACACACTGGGTCTACACTACAACTACAATACAAGTACACATTCTGAATGGAAAGAAGTCACTTTGGCAAACTGGCCGTATCTATATTTTGAAAAGTCAATAAAATTGTGGACATTCAATTCCCAATTCTCTGGGAAAGTACGAATAGAAATAGAATTAAGAAAAATGTTAAATGCCTCTTTTTTATTTTCAACTGAGTTTTACTTTTTAAAATGTTACTTGTTGTAATGTTAGTATTCCTTGTGAAATTGTGTTTATTTGTATGCAGTATGATTAAGATGAGTATGCCACTGTCACTGTCTGTGTCAGTCAGTAGGGCCTACAGCCGCCATGACAGCTAGTTATTGATTGCCTCTGACCTGTGTTGCCTGTACAAAATTGCCACATGTGACAATCAAGACAATCCAGTTAAAACTTTTTTAGGAAAGCCCCAAGTGAAGGAGGCAACAAATCATCTTTTAATTTTCACATCATTTTGTTGGAATTTAGATAAAAAGACACTTGTTGCAGGAAATTGTCTATCATGTCTAATGAGTGCTACAAAAGCATTCCTTCTTCATACACAGTACAGCACAATTGCCTGTATAGAGAGAGTAACCTCATTCCCAGGGGTGAGCCATCTTGCCATGCCATTTTCTTTTTCCAGCATGCCTTGCTCACTTGGTCGGAAGCCCTGGTATTGGTTAAATTAAATGTGCCAATTTATTGCACTTTTTAATTAGGCCAGTGGTCAATCTGCTCAAGAGCAACTAGTCCCCCTCTCATTCTTCTTTGATCTTGTGACATGTCTAACTATACAGTTTAGGGTGGACAGTGTAAAAACATGGTTCATTTGAAATGAGATCGCGTCAAAATACTTTCCATTTGACACAGCAGGTGTCCTAAAAGTGCCATAGGCTTATATAAGCACTCAAAAGTTTTTAACAAATGTGCATGCAAATCAGTCATTATCACTCAGGAGCAGGCCTGATGTTTCATGGAGGCAATGCAGGCAATGCAGGCAATTGCCTCAGTGCCCCATGTCATTGCCTCGGTGCCCCTTGAAATGTTCCAATAGACATTTACAATTTCCTCATAAAGGTGCTCTTTATAAATAAGTAAACGCCTTGGTGCCCCTTCCCTTTCAAGAATGAAGCATCAGGCCTGCAGGAGCCAATCAGCATTGTTTGTCAGCCCAACCCTACCAGGGGATTGTGACGAGAGGTATTGTATACGGCGTGCTGCCCATGGTAGCAAGGCTGTACAGAGAGTTCAAGATTATTTGGTCAAGCGTCAGATTATTACAAATATTGGCCGGTTTATCATTCTTTAGTTGGAGTAATTCCTTTTTGGATAACACATTTTTAATCAGCATAACAAACTTTACACTACGTGTTACAGATAGTAGTGACAGTGGTGTCAGTGACAGCCAATTTGAGATTCTGGAAATTGCTGAGACGGGACGGAATTGGCTTGAGAAGGCTCTAGATGGAGACCTGTCCAAGAAATCGGTGCCAGTGCAGATTGCCATTGGGGGCTCCACAGGATGGTATGTACCTGACGTAGTGGCTTATCGCATAGGCCCCAAGGGTCAGTGAACTCTACCAAGCCTAAAACTTCACAGCGTCCATTTGCTCCATGCCATGCTATCTATGTCAGGTTCCTTGTGTACTCCATGACATTTGAAATTGTAACTGCAACTGTTTTCAAATGGGACCAGACTCTGTGTATTTGGTCATTTCAGCCTAGATTGTTTCTTTCAGTGCAATGGAAGAGAAGAAATAATAAATGGTCGCACCGTGGTAATGGTGAATTTCACTTGTCTTGGCCTTGGTGCTGCATCCCAGTTGTCATAAATACTGCACGCTGGTTATTAAACGAGTAATTTCACAATCACAGTGGACTTGCCCCTTCTTCACTATGCAAATAAATTACTGATGACTATAGTTTATGCAGACCCATTTTCATTATAACAATATGCAAAGTTGTCAAATGAAAAGTGCATTTAAAGACATAGCATTTCCTATCTACTGAACACAACAGAGAACTATTGTTTGCAGTGCACCATAAGTCGGTCATTTCTGCTGCATTGATAATATTTAATACTAATTATTTGTTTTCAAACAGGATTGCTGGCTACCTCTTTCAGAAAGTTGGCAAGGTGGCAGCTACAGCTGTTGGAGGCGGTCTTATTGTAGTCCTGGTGAGTATCAGAGCCCCACCCCTTCCTCATGCCTCGCCCCTTTTTGACTTTCATGGCACTTGGCATTATGTTTTAAAACCAAGTTTTGATATTTAGTCTCGCCCAAGAGGCCCAATGTCCTTCCTCCTGTCTGACCATTCAATACCTTCTGCCGTGATTTTGAATGAAAGCTGCAATTAATGATGTATCATGGTGAGTACATCTACACAGTACATGGGGAAACTTCCTACTATCTGACCATTTGATATCCACTGTGGTTTTGAAAGGTGGTTATGTGATTGCATTTACACAGTACACAGTCAACCCTCCTACTGTCTGACCATTCAATATCATCCACTGTGGTTTTGAAAGATGGATGTGATTGAATCTACATAGTACACTGTCTACCCTCCTTCTGTCTGACCAACCATTCAATATCATCCACTGTAGTTTTGAAAGATGGATATGTGATTGCTTCGTCACAGTACACAGTCAACCCTCCTACTGTCTGACCATTCAATACCATCCACTGTGGTTTTGAATGATGGATGTGTTTGCATCTACACAGTACACAGTCAACCCTTCTACTGTCTGACCATTCAATATCATCCACTGTGGTTTTGAAAGATGGATATATGATTGCATCTACACAGTGCACAGTCAACCCTCATACTATCTGACCATTCAATATCATCCACTCTGGTTTTGAAAGATGGATATTTGATTGCATCTACTGTCTGACCATTCAATACCATCTGCTGTGGTTTTGAACGCTATGCTGGCCTAAAATTTAGTGAATGCATACACAGTACACGCATGTACACAGTTTCTTCTTGGCACAGCTCTGCCAACATACACAAACATGTACACGATCTTTGCAGTTAAATTAGTTTAAAATGGTTGGCCAACTTGCTGGCAAGTGTTACCAAGAGTAGGAGGGTCAAGTAATATATTTCAAGTTAGCTGTACAACAACCTCCTCAGAATTATCTACTTCAGTCATATCAAACTTACAACAACTAGGCCTACACTATGTGGCGTGTTGTGGGCGAGTGGTCAAGTGCACATTTACTTGCTGCTATGTAAATAAATGGGTTTGGAATTACACAGAGGCCATGGAGGCCATGGCCTCTGTGGCCCCTGGTCTTGGCCTTGATGCCCCTTTAAAAAGTTTCTCATAGACTTACAGATTTTGTAATGGAAGTGCCCTTTGCAAAATGAAAATGGCCTTGTCCTCTCCAATATGAAATTCTAGGTCTGTAATAATAATGAGCACTTTGAGACGCCCTCAGGTGCGATAAAGCGTCATATGAGAACTGCATATTATGATTGTTATTACTAATACTATTCATACCGATGGTATCAAGCTCATAGATGCTACTCTCTCCTTATCAACCAGATTGGCTACCATACAGGTCACCTAAAAATCAACTGGACAAAGTTTGAATCAGACGTCAATAAAACTAAACAGAAAATGCAGGACCAAGTTGTAAAGAATTCATCATACATCCAAACATTTTCTCAACAGGTAATTTATGTTTATTTTGTTTTGAAGTATAAATAGGGAAGGTGCTGTGTTTTTTAATTACAAGATTTGTGTCTGAAAATTAGAATGAGTTGTCCCTTCCCTATAAGACACTTAAACCCTATTACAAAGTTTGTATATGAGTCAACATTCGGTGCTCGATATGTTTCATGATGTCCCCCCCCCCCCTCCTATTGCATCTTCAATGTTTTTAGGGAATCTCAGGAATTTTTAAAGAGGATTTTAGGGGGGTACTTCTGTCAAGGGGAAAAGAGAGTGTTAAAGTATGGGAACATTATTTTTGGGGTGGTTTTTTTTTTAGGGGGAGACACCCTTTGCCACATACCGACAAGACATACAAATCAAAAGTGTTGTGATTGAAGCTAATGAATTTGTGAACAAAAAATATACATAACAAATATTGAAATCCTCCATTTTGTCTTTAATGGTGTGATGAGTTTGCGAGTAGTTTGCGACAGATTTCTAGGCATTTTTCGGCTGGGGCCCCACAGGAATCCTTGTGGCTGACGGGTCATTTTGGGGAATCGATGGGCATCGAGTTACTTTTTACTTGGACTTTAAACCTGGTCCGGTCGATAAACGCACCAAGAATTCAACACCATTTCCGTCATGGCAGCGTGCGGGGCACTTTTAATTGTGACCCCCCTATCGCGCGATCTTTCGCCGACCTCTACACGCCGCCCAGCCTTCGCTTTAATTGTGACTTAGGTATAAAAGGGAAGGTACCTGTTGTTTGGGGGTTTTTTTTAATGAAAAACAGAGTCAATGTTTTTCTATGAAACAAATATGGGACCATTCCTTTAAAGGAGCTGTGCCGTCATGACCAAAGCAAGCTTGTGGCTTTTAATGGAATTATGAATTCACACCCAGTTACTGCATGTGTGCGCCCTCCCTCAGTATCATATTCTATGGAGAGTGCGTGTGCCCATGGGTGAGAGTTTATAATTCCATGTACAGCCACAGGCCTGCTTTGATCATGACTACACAGCCCCTTTAAAGACAATCAAGTTACTTACATTCTGGTCCCTGCTCTATGTTTAAAGGCACTGTACACATTTGGTAATTACTCAAAATATATATTAGCATAAAAACTTACTTGGTTATGAGCAACGGGGAGCTGTTGATAGTTTACAACATTTTGAGAAATGACTCCCTCTGAAGTAATGTAGTTTTTGAGAAAGAGGTAATTTCTCACTAAAATAATAAAAGACTTCAGGCCTGAAGCCTTTTATTCCTATCTGAAAGCACACAAATTTGTACAACAAGAGTGTTTTTTCTTTCACCAATTGAGCCCAAATTTTCACAGGCTTGTTGTTTTATGCATATGTTAGGATACACCAAGTGAGAATACTGGTCTTTGACAATTACCAAAGGTGTTCAGTGCCTTTAAATGTAATAATACTGTATTTGAATGACCTTTGGTGTTTTACAGATTAAGCAACTAGCCAGGAAGAACCTGGTTATATCTGGGGGATTCGGAGCGGGATTTCTGCTTGGTATGGCTGTGTAAGGAAGTGATGGTAATTACAAGGATAGAGTCATCATCATCAGGTTGCTATATTAATGCCGTGGTCAGGTTCCAGTTGCATCAAGCTTTTATGCAAAAAACCCTTTTAAAAGTGCTCAACACTAAAAAATGGTGCTAAGCAGAAACTGGTTACCAGCCAAAGAAAAAAGTATAATATTTGCGACTGGTTCGTTCCCTGCTTATACTTGCTTAACAGAAAAATTATCTAGGCACTATTTTTTGCTTCCCAATTTTATAGAGCTGCTTAAGCAGAAAATATTGATTTAACATTTTCTGCTAAGCAAACAAATAACCAGGATACCAGTCACAGATTGTGCATGCGATATGGTATTTTGGCTGTTAACCGCATTCTGGCATGTCTGGTAAGCATAATTTTGTTGTGCTTAGCTACTTTTTGTGCTTAAGCAGCTTTATGAAACTGGGCCCTGGGCCTCGTCAACAAGGCTGCTAAGAGAGAACAAAGGCCCAGTTTCACAGAGCTGCTTAAGTACAACAAGTATGTAGTTGAGTAGCGGATGGCTGCGTGCTTTAAGCAACTTTTTTGTTATAGTGGACCCTGTTTGGCTGTGGAAATGTGGCTTGTCTTATAAAGATCAGGACCCAATATTGTAGCGCTGTTATTACCACATAGTTATGCGGTAAATTACTGATTTCTATGGGCTGTACAAGCAGTATTCAGTGGTTAGCAGCGCCATGAGATAAGGTCACTCTGTTTCATAATAGTTAGACAATCCTTTTACTCCAAGTCCGAAGAATGCCTGGATTACCAGTAATAAAAGCAATCCCACTAATTAAAAAATGGTCATCTTTGAAGAAAAGGATCAACTTTTGTATTTTAAAACACTGTGCAATTAGTACATTATGTAGTTTAGGTTTACATTTTCAGGCCTGATACTTTCCCCCAGAATTGCCTTGGTGCTCATTGAACTGTTTCGGTAAAAATCTTCAAATTGCCCTCATTGAGGTGCCCTTTACCAAAAAAAAGAAAACGCTCGCCCTAATACAGGATTAAAGTATCAGGCCTTCATTTATTTTATTTTTTTTCCTGTGTGCGAAAATATTTAGGGTTTTAAGTATTGCTCAAAATGGAACATTTAATTTGTCTTTAATTTTTTTGCATATTGTTTTGCGGTGCCTGTCATCGATGATCATGGTTGGGGAGAAAAAAATCATTTAAAAGTGGTTTCAGTCTACATGTTTGCACTTTTCACTTATAGTTTTTTATGGTAGCTCACTGGAGATCAACTGCCAAGCACTACAAACTTTTGCTTAGTAATTTTATACCAGTCAAAAATGATATGCGATGTGATATTCATTGTTTGTAGCCATTTCCCTGCTAATTTATGCTTTCAAAAAGAAGCCCAAAACAAACAAAAACCAAGCTTCTATATGAAGTTTTGACCCAGGGCTCGAATAATTCTGGACCACCAGCCAGAGTCCAGTTATTGTGCCAGTAACCCCACAACCGAAAAAGTCTGGCAGTCTAGTGTTTTTCCCAAACACATACTTTTAAGACTGACGAAGGTCTACAAAAGCTTCTCATTTCCAAACTTACATTTTTAAAGGTATTATACAGGATTGGTAATGATAAACAATCATTGTTTAATAGTAGAACCATTTTTTTATGTGAAATGTTACCTCTGAAATAAAGTTATATTCGAGAAAACTCCATCTGAAAACCTTTAAAAAAAAACCTGCAACAGCCGGTTTTGGTTGTTACAACCAAAATTGAGGACAAATGTTTACATGCTGAAACTTGTGCATGGTTTGTCACTATTTTTTCTGGACTCACACAACAGATTAAACCCAATCTTCACAGGTTTGTTATTTCATGTATATGGTTGATCGCACAAAACATAAACACTGTCTGCAACTGTTTTGACAGCTCTACCAATCCTGTTTAATATCTTAATAAGTTCAGTAAATACAAAAAAAGAAGAAGATATATTTCGGGTCTTCTGAAAAATGTTTCTGGTCCAGTGCAGTTTTGAGGTACAAGAACTGTGGTCTAGTTGAGGTTTTCTTGATATTGGAGCCCTGTGACCCTGGTAAATTTCTGAATTTTTACTTAACTATAAAGGCACCGAGCAATCATCAGTTGAACATTTCAGCAATTCTACTGTGCTTTTGTTTTGAATTTCTAAAAAAAATATACCGTTCTCAATTTTTTATAATGAGGAGAGTCAAATCATGTGTTAATTTTTTATCAGTGATAATGAACAATTAACTTTATGCTATTGTTGTATTATCGTTGTTTATTAATGTACACACATAATGTAGATTGCCTTAGCCCAGGCCCACATGAATCAAAATGGCCTCTTGTCACCAGGCAAGCTTGGTAATCAGGGCACAATTTCATAGAGCTGGGTAAGCAGAAAATAATGCTTACACATTTTCTGCTAAGCAAAAAAGCGCAGGATACCAGTCACAGACGGTACATATAACATGGCATTTTGGCTGGATACCTAATTCTGGTAAGCAAATTTTTGTTGTGCTCAGCTACTTTTTCTGCTTAAGCAGCTCTATGAAGTTTGGCTCTGGCAGTTGAGATACCTGCTCTAAAATGCAGCTATGGGTTCAATTCACACCTTGTTAGTTTTTTTCTCTCTTTTTTCTGCAGGATCCGGAAAATATTTCATACATTGGTGAATTGTTTGTGAAGGAAAACTCACAAACAGTATTTACATTAATAGGTCACACCTTTTCTTTCTTGCCAAAGCTTGTCTTCAATTTGTTTGCTTCAGTTTGAACTTTAATTTATGTACATGTATTTGAAATGTAATTTGTTCTTTAATTCTGCTTTGGAAGTTAAATTCTGGAAAATATTGTGCTGTTGGTCAAAACAATGAAAGAGAAGATCTCCTGTTTGAGCGCAGCTTGTATCTGATATAAATTTCGTTTTAGTCGACCTGTTGTGTTGGTGAGTGTGACATTTCCCCAACACGCCTGCTTAGAGTTTTGTTCATTTGCCTAGAACTGAATTGTGCAAGAGTTTCTGCAGATTTTTTTAGGTGTGAAGCCATGCATGGTAATGAAAATCCCGTTTTTTAAAGTTGCTGATTTACCATTCATTTACTTAACTCTCTTTTGAATTGGAAAAAGTGATAAATAAATTTATTGATCGGAATGCTGAGAGACAAGGTAGACTTTATAGAAAGTGTATTCAATCGTGAGAATAAATAAACCATTTCAAATGAGTGGAATTTTCTCAGTTTTCAGATAATCTTTCAGTCAAGTTTATTTCATTCTTTGTTTTGCAAAACTCATTTATAACAAAAACACAGTGGTTTTCATGATGCTGCTGCAAAGATGTACGCAGCACCAGCAGCCGAATGGGCGCACAGGTTGCTAATCATTCACAGCAACAACACACCCCTTGCATATGATGTCACAAGCCCAACACGGCGCCCTCACTAAGGTCAATGAAGATGTGTCATTTTTTTAAGAGTTGTGCGCGGCGCGTACAAGCGTGCACGTTTCCATTCTTTGACCTCAACTATGGGGGCCAATGCAAGGGGTCTATCTCTACCCTCGCAGGTACAAATTTACTCCTGGGTGATGAGAAGCAATTATAGTTAAGTGTCTTCTTCAAGGAAACGGGTGTCATGCCTGGGATTCAAACCTACACTCTGATGACCCAGCCACACCAAGAGGTCTGTTTGATGTGCAAGACCACTCAGCCATGGGGTCACATATACAACAGCATGGAGACATTTACTGACGAGGCACAGAGCGGTGAAACAGCGGCAATTGCCTCAATGTAGTTTGGTTTAAGTCACTGATGCTGCCTCTTTCTTCTTGAATCCAGAGCAGCAGACTGATTCGCCTCCATGTCCAAGTCTTTCGCAACATTTCTCCATTTCACGGATGACATCAGTGCAAGAGCTCTCAATGTACTTGTGGGCTGTGAACAATATCATCAATTAAAAAATGGGCAATGACAATTAATCAAGTAAACAGTTATTTTTTGTTAGGGAAAAAAACACAGGATACCGCCAACATTAGGGCTAGATAGCTCAGTTGGTAGAGCCTGCGTGTTAATCCGGAGGTCGCAGGTTCAAGTCCCGCTCTAGTCATTGTTTCCTTTGTTTAATTCAAAATTATTAAAAAATTTACTCAGTTTCCCTTGTGATTTTTTACTTGAAATTTGAAATAAAAAGTTGCATCCCCTTATTCCTTAAGATGATCCCTCTGCTGCTGCCAGGTGTGATCCCTGGCTACACGGCAGTTACAGGTTGAATGGCTTCTGACTTGAACCCCAAACAAAGATAATATTGACAAAATAGGGAGACCGCCGTCCGCCAACATTGGGGCTAAACTTTGCAAACATGCCTTCTTTTATTTAGATTCTACCATTTAGTGGCTTAGTCCATTCACCGAACATCAGTAGCACTAGCCCCATGGGGGGTTAGTCAACTCGGTCCGAAGTCAACTCGGTCCGAAGTCAACTCGGTCCAAAGTCATCTCGGTCCGATGTTAACTCGGTCCGATGTTAACTCGGTCCGATCTTAACATGGTCCGAAGCCAACTCGGTCCGAAATTGTTTGCACTATGCTTACTATGTAATCTCGTAAATTAAAAGGGCCTAAAAGTAATAATCAGCATTAAAAAAAAAAAATATTTTGCAGTTAGTGTATGACTTTTTTTATTCCGAAAAAAGAAGATAAATGTTTCATTCCCAGTAAATTAAAACACATAAAATAAATAATGTAGGACAATTAAAGGAGAATGTTTGATTGAAAGTAATATAAACAAAACTTTCTAATAATAAATACTACACAATAAAGAATACCAAATGATAAATATTTCATAACAATTTAGAACCACAAAGAGTATGTTTGGTTTTCCAATTTAACTGAACTTAATTAGGCCTATCATTATATAATAAAAAAGGTATAATATGTAAAAAATACAAGTAAAATTCCCTTATTTATTTTAAATTTTATTTATTTTAAATCTACAAAAGTACATATATATATACATTTTTAAAATTGTCCGGGTCAAAACAAAAGTTTAAAAAACTGTCATCATAGATGTGTCAGACCCTTATAGAAATTTTCAACCATACAAAAGAAAAAAAATGTCTTACAAAAACTGCAAAGGAAAGTTCATTTTCTACCATTTTCTTTCATTTAAGTTTACCTAAATTATGTTTTAGAAAGTTGTCTTTTTTAAACGGTGATTATTATTAATTTCTGAGTTACAGCGTCGAGATAAATCTGTCCCGCCACTTCCCCGTCAACCACACTTTATTTAATGTTTCGGACCGAGTTGACTTCGGACCGAGATGACTTCGGACCGACTTGACTTCGGACCGAGATGACTTCGGACCGAGATGACTTCAGACCGAGTTGACTTCGGACCGAGTTGACGTCGGACCGAGTTCACCGGTACCCCCATGGGGCTACGAGAGTAGACCCAGTAACTGGGGCGCTGTACTCCTTCGAAATGTTGACATCATCGGTCGTACTAGCGCCCCAGCGTATCGAAGATTTTATAATAATAATAATAATGAAAATTTATAAGGCGCCGGTATCCGCCATGACTGACGCTCATGGCACACTAACATAATAATGAAAAGAACAACAAATTAATCACAAAATCGTGAGGAAAACGGGTAGGTTTTTAAGCAGGATTTAAATACAGTCAATGAATCAATGAAGAAGAGTGACGAATTTCAAGGGGTAGATTGTTCCAGAGTTCCCCGAGGGATCTTTAATTTAGACGGGTGCCTTGCCTCAACCGTGATAACAGGGCGGTTGAGGCAGGAAACCCGTCTAAAATTGGACAGGTGTCCTTCCTCAACCGTTCTGTTATCACGGTTGAGGCGAGGCACCCGTCTAATCGACGGATACCCCACCTCAAACCGCCTAATCGTCACGGTTGAGGCAGAGCACCCGTCTAAAATCCAACCGAGAGTTGGATGAAGATCCCTCGTGCAAAATAGGACCGTAAGCTGGGGCGTTAATTACCTTGTAAGCACTTCTGAATATCACATGCCTGTTTTTGACAGGGATCCTGCTTTCGAGGCATAGGGCTGTCTTGAGCGATGTTGTCTTGACAGAAAATTCAATTTGTAAATTTTGTAGAGTGTTTTTTTTTCAGTGACTGTGGCTGCCGCCGGTCGGTGACTGGTGGTGGACGGTGCGAGCATGCAGTCGACACAATTAGTCAGGTTCCAATTCAATCTGATAAGATATAATTTCAAATATGCGAATAGGAGACTGGGTTTCATTCGTTGGTTGTCGAAAGATCGAGGGCGTATAGACCTTTCTTTTGTTGATAAACAAACCGCGCTGGTTGGCATGGACGGCCGAATGTTAGCAAAACAATCAATCGTGTTAACAGATGTTGTGTCTAAATTCAACATTTCTGTTAACTTTCAATTAAAACAAAATACATACCATGATTAATTGCTTTGTTTCCAACAAATTCAACACTATTTTTGAATATTTATTTAACATTATTACAAACTGTGGCTATCTGCTTATGCTTTGCATTTATGGCTTTCCATAGTTTTCCAACCTCGGTTGGCAAAAACTCGGGCTGTGACGTTGCAAAAGAAAGGTCTATACCGAACCTTAAAGGGACACGTTGCCTTCGGGTTGGGCGCTGTTGGGCGCTGTTGGGCGCTTTTGGGCTATAACAAGCGTTTGATGTATAATGAGCACGGTCGGAAAGATGTTTAAAAAGTAGAATATAATTATCCACACAAACGTGCCTTAGAAATGCTTCGCTTTTGCTCACTTTCGCAAAACCAAACGCTCCGCCATTTATGGGAGTCAAGATTTTGACTCCCATAAATGGCGGACAAATTCTATTAGTCTTATTTCCAGTCGCAGCTGTTGAACTACGACTGAGCAATTATTTTATTAAAAATGTTACGATTACCATCTGTTTATTGTATTCCAATAAATATCCAACACCTGAATCTAGCACAGTATTGGGCCCGATATAGCCAGCCGGCGATTAGAACACATGCAGTACAGGGAGGTGAACCAAATGTGATAGTTTGTCTCCTCCCTGTACTGCATGTGTTCTAATATTCTGAATATGCGGCTGGCCGTTCCGCAAATACGCGGCTGGATATTTCGGACCCAATACTGAGCTAGCTTTAGCTCGGTTTAAAATTGCGAGCGAGGTAGAAAATGAGATTATTACCCGGTTTTCATCTGACCATAGAGCAAGGAGATCTGACTGGTTTACCAGGCCACTGACTACGGCACTAGCGTAACGACTGTTCGTCGCGCATTTTGCCCATTACATGGACGGTGGTATTTACGGCTGGAAGTACGTATACGTTTCGCGGGGCAGATCTCGGGGTCAGATGGCAATGTTTTTTTTTTTTAATCACCATTCACTAATTATAACACATTAAAGGCATGTTATTGCACGAACAACTCTTAATAAGGATATGGAACACTTCCAAACAGCAAAATTTCTTGAGATTTTAAGGCAACGTGTTCCTTTAACCTCTCTTGATCTGGTTGATGATTTTATTTTGGGCGTGTGTGATGATAGCCAGTAAACTGTAACTCAACAGGTGAAAATTAACTAAAACGATACTAAACCTTAACACAACAGTAAGTAAAATTGTAGAAGAAGTCATTGACGCATTTAAAGTGAATTTATTCATATTTTCTTTCTTTGCAACACAACAGATCAGACTTTTCGTGCTAAATTCTGGTGAATATTTCTCACTCTGTCCCGTACAGACTTTATCTCCAGCACTTGCTGCAGACTGCAACATCAGCCAAGATGAAAGCACCTGTCTTCACCATCACCCTCCTCCTTGCCATAGTCTTGTACAGGCTTTACACTCCTGTTCCACAAGACATTGACGAGAAAATCAAGTTCCGCATCTTTGTTGGAGTCTTAAGGTTTTTCAAATTTGTTGTAAGTATAATTGGGAAATGTACGTACTACTACTATACTAAAGTACTACAACTAGTTTTTTCTCTTTGAAATAAGAGTCCTATCGCCTGTCCACCCAAGTCCTCAAAATCTAATCTCTTCAATTGATGAATTTGGCAATGCACCACTTTTATCCTGCCTGCTGCCCCCCTTCCCCCACAACACCCCCCCCCAAACCACCCAATACACCAAAACTAAGAATAGATTAAAGATGTTGCTTCTTTGCATGCATTTGACCCATCAACATAATCTTCTTTTGTTCTATAACAATTGCTGGACAAAACTCTTCACACTACTATTAATAATGTTTATGTAATCATTCTTTCAGTTGAAATATTTGTAATTACAATAGTCTTAACCCTCAATCCTCGCAATGGTCTGTGACCATCGGGAGGATGGTCGGGATGGTCGGAAGGATGGTTGGGAGGATGGTCGGGAGGATTGTTGGGATGGTCGGGAGGATGGTCGGGAGGATTGTTGGGATGGTCGGGAAGGTGGTCGAGAGGATGGTCGAGAGGATGGTGGGGAGGATATGGTCGGGAGGATGGTCGGGAGGATTGTTGGGATGGTCGGCAGGATGGTCGGGAGGATTATTGGGATGGTTGGGAAGGTGGTCGAGAGGATGGTCGGGAGGATGGTCGAGAGGATGGTGGGGAGGATATGGTCGGGAGGATGGTCGGGAGGATTGTTGGGATGGTCGGGAGGATGGTCAGGAGGATGGTGGGGAGGATATGGTCAGTCGGATGGTCGGGAGGATGTTGGTTCTTTGCATGCATTTGACCCATCAACATAATCTTCTTTTGTTCTATAACAATTGCTTGACAAAACTCTTCACACTACTATTAATAATGTTTATGTAATCATTCTTCCAGTTGAAATTTTAGTAATGACAATAGTCTTAACCCTCGATCCTCGCAACGGTCTGTGACCATCGGGAGGATGGTCGGGAGGATGGTCGGGAGGATGGTCGGGATGGTCGGAAGGATGGTTGGGATGGTCGGGAGGATTGTTGGGATGGTCGAGAGGATGGTCGGGAGGATGGTCGAGAGGATGGTGGGGAGGATATGGTCGGGAGGGTGGTCGGGAGGATTGTTGGGATGGTTGGGAAGATGGTCAGGAGGATTGTTGGGATGGTCGGGAAGGTGGTCGAGAGGATGGTTGGGAGGATTGTTGGGATGGTCGGGAGGATTGTTGGGATGGTTGGGAAGGTGGTCGAGAGAATCGTTGGGAGGATGGTCGAGAGGATGGTGGGGAGGATATGGTCGGGAGGATGGTCGGGAGGATTGTTGGGATGGTCGGGAGGATGGTCGGGAGGATTGTTGAGATGGTTGGGAAGGTGGTTGACAGGATGATCGGGAGGATGGTCAAGAGGATGATTGGAAGGATGGTGAGGAGGATATGGTCGGGAGGATGGTCGGGAGGATGGTCGAGAGGATGATCAGGAGGATTGTTGGGATGGTCAGGAAGGTGGTCGAAAGGATGGTCGAGAGGATGGTGGGGAGGATATGGTCGGGAGGATGGTCGGGAGGATTGTTGGGATGGTCAGGAGGATGATCGGGAGGATGGTCAGGAGGATGGTGGGGAGGATATGGTCGGTAGGATGGTCGGGAGGATGGTCAGGAGGATTGTTGGGATTGTCGGGAGGATGGTTGGGAGGATTGTTTGGATGGTCGGGAAGGTGGTCGAAAGGATGATTGGGAGGATGGTCAAGAGGATGGTGGAAAGGATGGTGGGGAGGATATGGTCGGGCGGATGTTTGGGAGGATGGTCGGGAGGATGGTCGAGAGGATGGTCGGAAGGATGGTGGGGAGGATATGGTCGGAGGATGTTGGTTTTTTGCATGCATTTGACCCATCAACATAATCTTCTTTTGTTATATAACAATTGCTGGACAAAACTCTTCACACTCTATTAATAATGTTTATGTAATCATTCTTCCAGTTGAAATTTTAGTAATGACAATAGTCTTAACCCTCGATCCTCGCAACGGTCTGTGACCATCAGGAGGATGGTCAAGAGGATGGTCGGGATGGTCGGAAGGATGGTCGGGAGGATTGTTGGGATGGTCGGGAGGATGGTCGGGAGGATTGTTGGGATGGTCGGGATGGTGGTCGAGAGGATGGTTGGGAGGATGGTCGAGAGGATGGTGGGGAGGATATGGTCGGGAGGATGGTCGGGAGGATGGTCAGGAGGATGGTTGGGAGGATATGGTCAGTATATGGTCAGTAGGATGGTCGGGAGGATGTTGGTTTTTTGCATGGTTTGACCCATCAACTTTCTTCTTTTGTTCTATGACAATTGCTGGACAAAACTCTTCACACTACTATTAATAATGTTTATGTAATCATTCTTCCAGTTGAAATTTTTGTAATTACAATAGTCTTAACCCTCGATCCTCGCAACGGTCTGTGACCATCGGGAGGATGGTCGGGAGGATGGTCGGGAAGATGGTCGGGATGGTCGGAAGGATGGTCGGAAGGATGGTTGGGATGGTCGGGAGGATTGTTGGGATGGTCGGGAAGGTGGTCGAGAGCATGGTCGGGAGGATGGTCGAGAGGATGTGGGGAGGATATGGTCGGGAGGGTGGTTGGGAGGATTGTTGGGATGGTCGGGAGGATGGTCAGGAGGATTGTTGGGATGGTCAGGAAGGTGGTCGAGAGGATGGTCGGGAGGATGGTCGAGAGGATGGTGGGGAGGACATGGTCGGGAAGGGTGGTCGGAAGGATTGTTGGGATGGTCGGGAGGATTGTTGGGATGGTTGGGAAGGTGGTCGAGAGAATGGTTGGGAGGATGGTCGAGAGGATGGTGGGGAGGATATGGTCGGGAGGATGGTCGGGAGGATTGTTGGGATGGTTGGGAGGATGATCGGGAGGATGGTCAGGAGGATGGTGGGGAGGATATGGTCGGGAGGATGGTCAGCAGGATGGTCGGGAGGATTGTTGGAGGTGGTTCTTTGCATGCATTTGATCCATCAACATAATAAGAAGGTGGTCGAGAGGATGGTCGGGAGGATGGTGGGGAGGATATGGTCGGGAGGATGGTCAGCAGGATGGTCGGGAGGATTGTTGGGATGGTCGGGAAGGTGGTCGACAGGATAATCGGGAGGATGGTCGGAAGGATGTTGGGGAGGATGGTTGGGAGGATGGTCGGGATGGTCGGAAGGATGGTTGGGAGGATGGTCGGGAGGATTGTTGGGATGGTCGGGAAGCTGGTCCAGAGGATGGTTGGGAGAATGGTGGGGAGGATATGGTCGGGAGGATTGTTGGGATGGTCGGGAGGATTGTTGAGATGGTTGGGAAGGTGGTTGACAGGATGATCAGGAGGATTGTTGAGATGGTTGGGAAGGTGGTTGACAGGATGATCGGGACGATGGTCAAGAGGATGATCGGAAGGATGGTAACGAGGATATGGTCGGGAGGATGGTCGGGAGGATGGTCGAGAGGATGATCAGGAGGATTGTTGGGATGGTCAGGAAGGTGGTCGGAAAGATGTTGGGGAGGATGGTCGGGAGGATGGTCGGGATGGTCGGAAGGATGGTTGGGAGGATGGTCGGGAGGATTGTTGGGATGGTCGGGAAGCTGGTCCAGAGGATGGTGGGGAGGATATGGTCGGGAGGATTGTTGGGATGGTCGAGAGGATGGTGGGGAGGATATGGTCAGGAGGATGGTCGGGAGGATTGTTGGGATGGTCAGGAGGATGATCGGGAGGATGGTCGGGATGGTCGGAAGGATGGTTGGGATGGTCGGGAGGATTGTTGGGATGGTCGGGAAGGTGGTCGAGAGGATGGTCGGGAGGATGGTCGAGAGGATGGTGGGGAGGATATGGTCGGGAGGGTGGTCGGGAGGATTGTTGGGATGGTCGGGAGGATGGTCGGGAGGATTGTTGGGATGGTCGGGAAGGTGGTCGAGAGGATGGTTGGGAGGATGGTCGGGAGGATTGTTGGGATGATCAGGAGGATTGTTGGGATGGTTGGGAAGGTGGTCGTGAGAATGGTTGGGAGGATGGTCGAGAGGATGGTGGGGAGGATATGGTCGGGAGGATGGTCGGGAGGATTGTTGGGATGGTCGGGAGGATGAACGGGAGGATGGTCAGGAGGATGGTGGGGAGGATATGGTCAGTAGGATGGTCGGGAGGATGTTGGTTCTTTGCATGCATTTGACCCATCAACATAATAAGAAGGTGGTCGAGAGGATGGTTGGGATGGTCGGGAGGATTGTTGGGATGGTCGGGAAGGTGGTCGAGAGGATGGTCGGGAGGATTGGTCGAGAGGATGGTGGGGAGGATATGGTCGGGAGGGTGGTCGGGAGGATTGTTGGGATGGTCGGGAGGATGGTCGGGAGGATTGTTGGGATGGTCGGGAAGGTGGTCGACAGGATGATCGGGAGGATGGTCAAGAGGATGATCGGAAGGATGGTGAGGAGGATATGGTCGGGAGGGTGGTCGGGAGGATGGTCGGGAGGATGGTCGAGAGTATGATCAGGAGGATTGTTGGGATGGTCAGGAAGGTGGTCGAGAGGATGGTCGGGAGGATGGTCGAGAGGATGGTGGGGAGGATATGGTCGGGAGGGTGGTCGGGAGGATTGTTGGGATGGTCGGGAGGATGGTCGGGAGGATTGTTGGGATGGTCGGGAAGGTGGTCGAGAGGATGGTCGGGAGGATTGTTGGGATGTTCGGGAGGATTGTTGGGATGGTTGGGAAGGTGGTCGAGAGAATGGTTGGGAGGATGGTCGAGAGGATGGTGGGGAGGATATGGTCGGGAGGATGGTCGGGAGGATTGTTGGGATGGTCGGGAGGATGGTCAGGAGGATGGTGGGGAGGATATGGTCAGTCGGATGGTCGGGAGGATGTTGGTTCTTTGCATGCATTTGACCCATCAACATAATCTTCTTTTGTTCTATAACAATTGCTTGACAAAACTCTTCACACTACTATTAACAATGTTTATGTAATCATTCTTCCAGTTGAAATTTTAGTAATGACAATAGTCTTAACCCTCGATCCTCGCAACGGTCTGTGACCATCGGGAGGATGGTCGGGAGGATGGTCGGGATGGTCGGAAGGATGGTTGGGATGGTCGGGAGGATTGTTGGGATGGTCGAGAGGATGGTCGGGAGGATGGTCGAGAGGATGGTGGGGAGGATATGGTCGGGAGGGTGGTCGGGAGGATTGTTGGGATGGTCGGGAGGATGGTCAGGAGGATTGTTGGGATGGTCGGGAAGGTGGTCGAGAGGATGGTTGGGAGGATGGTTGGGAGGATTGTTGGGATGGTCGGGAGGATTGTTGGGATGGTTGGGAAGGTGGTCGAGAGAATGGTTGGGAGGATGGTCGAGAGGATGGTGGGGAGGATATGGTCGGGAGGATGGTCGGGAGGATTGTTGGGATGGTCGGGAGGATGGTCGGGAGGATTGTTGAGATGGTTGGGAAGGTGGTTGACAGGATGATCGGGAGGATGGTCAAGAGGATGATTGGAAGGATGGTGAGGAGGATATGGTCGGGAGGATGGTCGGGAGGATGGTGGTGAGGATGATCAGGAGGATTGTTGGGATGGTCAGGAAGGTGGTCGAAAGGATGGTCGAGAGGATGGTGGGGAGGATATGGTCGGGAGGATGGTCGGGAGGATTGTTGGGATGGTCAGGAGGATGATCGGGAGGATGGTCAGGAGGATGGTGGGGAGGATATGGTCGGTAGGATGGTCGGGAGGATGGTCAGGAGGATTGTTGGGATTGTCGGGAGGATGGTTGGGAGGATTGTTTGGATGGTCAGGAAGGTGGTTGAGAGGATGATTGGGAGGATGGTCAAGAGGATGGTGGAAAGGATGGTGGGGAGGATATAGTCGGGCGGATGTTTGGGAGGATGGTCGGGAGGATGGTCGAGAGGATGGTCGGAAGGATGGTGGGGAGGATATGGTCGGAGGATGTTGGTTTTTTGCATGCATTTGACCCATCAACATAATCTTCTTTTGTTATATAACAATTGCTGGACAAAACTCTTCACACTACTATTAATAATGTTTATGTAATCATTCTTCCAGTTGAAATTTTAGTAATGACAATAGTCTTAACCCTCGATCCTCGCAACGGTCTGTGACCATCAGGAGGATGGTCGGGAGGATTGTTGGGATGGTCGGGAGGATGGTCGGGAGGATTGTTGGGATGGTCGGGATGGTGGTCGAGAGGATGGTTGGGAGGATGGTCGAGAGGATGGTGGGGAGGATATGGTCGGGAGGATGGTCAGGAGGATGGTTGGGAGGATATGGTCAGTATATGGTCAGTAGGATGGTCGGGAGGATGTTGGTTTTTTGCATGGTTTGACCCATCAACTTTCTTCTTTTGTTCTATGACAATTGCTGGACAAAACTCTTCACACTACTATTAATAATGTTTATGTAATCATTCTTCCAGTTGAAATTTTTGTAATTACAATAGTCTTAACCCTCGATCCTCACAACGGTCTGTGACCATCGGGAGGATGGTCGGGAGGATGGTCGGGAAGATGGTCGGGATGGTCGGAAGGATGGTCGGAAGGATGGTTGGGATGGTCGGGAGGATTGTTGGGATGGTCGGGAAGGTGGTCGAGAGGATGGTCGGGAGGATGGTCGAGAGGATGGTGGGGAGGATATGGTCGGGAGGGTGGTTGGGAGGATTGTTGGGATGGTCGGGAGGATGGTCAGGAGGATTGTTGGGATGGTTGGGAAGGTGGTCGAGAGGATGGTCGGGAGGATGGTCGAGAGGATGGTGGGGAGGACATGGTCGGGAAGGGTGGTCGGAAGGATTGTTGGGATGGTCGGGAGGATTGTTGGGATGGTTGGGAAGGTGGTCGAGAGAATGGTTGGGAGGATGGTCGAGAGGATGGTGGGGAGGATATGGTCGGGAGGATGGTCGGGAGGATTGTTGGGATGGTTGGGAGGATGATCGGGAGGATGGTCAGGAGGATGGTGGGGAGGATATGGTCGGGAGGATGGTCAGCAAGATGGTCGTGAGGATTGTTGGGATGGTCGGGAAGGTGGTCGACAGGATAATCGGGAGGTGGTTCTTTGCATGCATTTGACCCATCAACATAATAAGAAGGTGGTCGAGAGGATGGTCGGGAGGATGGTGGGGAGGATATGGTCGGGAGGATGGTCAGCAGGATGGTCGGGAGGATTGTTGGGATGGTCGGGAAGGTGGTCGACAGGATAATCGGGAGGATGGTCGGAAGGATGTTGGGGAGGATGGTTGGGAGGATGGTCGGGATGGTCGGAAGGATGGTTGGGAGGATGGTCGGGAGGATTGTTGGGATGGTCGGGAAGCTGGTCCAGAGGATGGTTGGGAGAATGGTGGGGAGGATATGGTCGGGAGGATTGTTGGGATGGTCGGGAGGATTGTTGAGATGGTTGGGAAGGTGGTTGACAGGATGATCGGGAGGATGGTCAAGAGGATGATCGGAAGGATGGTAACGAGGATATGGTCGGGAGGATGGTCGGGAGGATGGTCGAGAGGATGATCAGGAGGATTGTTGGGATGGTCAGGAAGGTGGTCGGAAGGATGTTGGGGAGGATGGTCGGGAGGATGGTCGGGATGATCGGAAGGATGGTTGGGAGGATGGTCGGGAGGATTGTTGGGATGGTCGGGAAGCTGGTCCAGAGGATGGTTGGGAGGATGGTGGGGAGGATATGGTCGGGACGATTGTTGGGATGGTCGAGAGGATGGTGGGGAGGATATGGTCAGGAGGATGGTCGGGAGGATTGTTGGGATGGTCAGGAGGATGATAGGAAGGATGGTCGGGATGGTCAGAAGGATGGTTGGGATGGTCGGGAGGATTGTTGGGATGGTCGGGAAGGTGGTCGAGAGGATGGTCGGGAGGATGGTCGAGAGGATGGTGGGGAGGATGTTGGGGAGGATGGTCGGGAGGATGGTCAGGATGGTCGGAAGGATGGTTGGGAGGATGGTCGGGAGGATGGTCGGGATGGTCGGAAGGATGGTTTGGATGGTCTGGAGGATTGTTGGGATGGTCAGGAAGGTGGTCGAGAGGATGGTTGGGAGGATGGTCGAGAGGATGGTGGGGAGGATATGGTCGGGAGGGTGGTCGGGAGGATTGTTGGGATGGTCGGGAGGATGGTCAGGAGGATTGTTGGGATGGTCGGGAAGGTGGTCGAGAGGATGGTTGGGAGGATGGTCGGGAGGATTGTTGGGATGGTCGGGAGGATTGTTGGGATGGTTGGGAAGGTGGACGTGAGAATGGTTGGGAGGATGGTCGAGAGGATGGTGGGGAGGATATGGTCGGGAGGATGGTCGGGAGGATTGTTGGGATGGTCGGGAGGATGATCGGGAGGATGGTCAGGAGGATGGTGGGGAGGATATGGTCAGTAGGATGGTCGGGAGGATGTTGGTTCTTTGCATGCATTTGACCCATCAACATAATAAGAAGGTGGTGGAGAGGATGGTCGGGAGGATGGTGGGGAGGATATGGTCGGGAGGATGGTCGGCAGGATGGTCGGGAGGATTGTTGGGATGGTCGGGAAGGTGGTCGACAGGATGATCGGGAGGATGGTCAAGAGGATGATCGGAAGGATGGTGAGGAGGATATGGTCGGGAGGGTGGTCGGGAGGATGGTCGGGAGGATGGTCGAGAGGATGATCAGGAGGATTGTTGGGATGGTCAGGAAGGTGGTCGAGAGGATGGTCGGGAGGATGGTGGGGAGGATATGGTCGGGAGGGTGGTCGGGAGGATTGTTGGGATGGTCAGGAGGATGGTCGGGAGGATTGTTGGGATGGTCGGGAAGGTGGTCGAGAGGATGGTTGGGAGGATGGTCGGGAGGATTGTTGGGATGTTCGGGAGGATTGTTGGGATGGTTGGGAAGGTGGTCGAGAGAATGGTTGGGAGGATGGTGGGGAGGATATGGTCGGGAGGATGGTCGGGAGGATTGTTGGGATGGTCGGGAGGATGATCGGGAGGATGGTCAGGAGGATGGTGGGGAGGATATGGTCAGTAGGATGGTCGGGAGGATTGTTGGGATGGTCGGGAGGATGATCGGGAGGATGGTCAGGAGGATGGTGGGGAGGATATGGTCAGTAGGATGGTCGGGAGGATGTTGGTTCTTTGCATGCATTTGACCCATCAACATAATAAGAAGGTGGTCGAGAGGATGGTTGGGATGATGGTGGGAAGGATATGGTCGGGAGGATGGTCAGCAGGATGGTCGGGAGGATTGTTGGGATGGTCGGGAAGGTGGTCGACAGGATGATCGGGAGGATGGTCAAGAGGATGGTCGGAAGGATGTTGGGGAGGATGGTCAAGAGGATGATCGGAAGGATGGTGAGGAGGATATGGTCGGGAGGATGGTCGGGAGGATGGTCGGGAGGATGGTCGAGAGGATGATCAGGAGGATTGTTGGGATGGTCAGGAAGGTGGTCGAGAGGATGGTCGGGAGGATAGTCAAGAGGATGGTGGGGAGGATATGGTCGGGAGGGTGGTCGGGAGGATTGTTGGGATGGTCGGGAGGATGGTCGGGAGGATTGTTGGGATGGTCGGGAAGGTGGTCGAGAGGATGGTTGGGAGGATGGTCGGGAGGATTGTTGGGATGTTCGGGAGGATTGTTGGGATGGTTGGGAAGGTGGTCGAGAGAATGGTTGGGAGGATGGTCGAGAGGATGGTGGGGAGGATATGGTCGGGAGGATGGTCGGGAGGATTGTTGGGATGGTCGGGAGGATGATCGGGAGGATGGTCAGGAGGATGGTGGGGAGGATATGGTCAGTAGGATGGTCGGGAGGATTGTTGGGATGGTCGGGAGGATGATCGGGAGGATGGTCAGGAGGATGGTGGGGAGGATATGGTCAGTAGGATGGTCGGGAGGATGTTGGTTCTTTGCATGCATTTGACCCATCAACATAATAAGAAGGTGGTCGAGAGGATGGTTGGGATGGTCGGGAGGATTGTTGGGATGGTCGGGAAGGTGGTCGAGAGGATGGTCGGGAGGATGGTCGAGAGGATGGTGGGGAGGATATGGTCGGGAGGGTGGTCGGGAGGATTGTTGGGATGGTCGGGAGGATGGTCGGGAGGATTGTTGGGATGGTCGGGAAGGTGGTCGAGAGGATGGTTGGGAGGATGGTCGGGAGGACTGTTGGGATGATCAGGAGGATTGTTGGGATGGTTGGGAAGGTGGTCGTGAGACTGGTTGGGAGGATGGTCGAGAGGATGGTGGGGAGGATATGGTCGGGATGGTCGGGAGGATTGTTGGGATGGTCGGGAGGATGAACGGGAGGATGGTCAGGAGGATGGTGGGGAGGATATGGTCAGTAGGATGGTCGGGAGGATGTTGGTTCTTTGCATGCATTTGACCCATCAACATAATAAGAAGGTGGTCGAGAGGATGGTTGGGATGGTCGGGAGGATTGTTGGGATGGTCGGAAAGGTGGTCGAGAGGATGGTCGGGAGGATTGGTCGAGAGGATGGTGGGGAGGATATGGTCGGGAGGGTGGTCGGGAGGATTGTTGGGATGGTCGGGAGGATGGTCGGGAGGATTGTTGGGATGGTCGAGAAGGTGGTCGACAGGATGATCGGGAGGATGGTCAAGAGGATGATTGGAAGGATGGTGAGGAGGATATGGTCGGGAGGGTGGTCGGGAGGATGGTCGGGAGGATGGTCGAGAGTATGATCAGGAGGATTGTTGGGATGGTCAGGAAGGTGGTCGAGAGGATGGTCGGGAGGATGGTCTAGAGGATGGTGGGGAGGATATGGTCGGGAGGGTGGTCGGGAGGATTGTTGGGATGGTCGGGAGGATTGTTGGGATGGTCGGGAAGGTGGTCGAGAGGATGGTCGGGAGGATTGTTGGGATGTTCGGGAGGATTGTTGGGATGGTTGGGAAGGTGGTCGAGAGAATGGTTGGGAGGATGGTCGAGAGGATGGTGGGGAGGATATGGTCGGGAGGATGGTCGGGAGGATTGTTGGGATGGTCGGGAGGATGATCGGGAGGATGGTCAAGAGGATGGTGGGGAGGATAAGGTCAGTAGGATGGTCGGGAGGATTGTTGGGATGGTCGGGAGGATGATCGGGAGGATGGTCAGGAGGATGGTGGGGAGGATATGGTCAGTAGGATGGTCGGGAGGATGTTGGTTCTTTGCATGCATTTGACCCATCAACATAATAAGAAGGTGGTCGAGAGGATGGTTAGGATGGTTGGGAGGATTGTTGGGATGGTCGGGAAGGTGGTCGAGAGAGTGGTCGGGAGGATGGTCGAGAGGATGGTGGGGAGGATATGGTCGGGAGGGTGGTCGGGAGGATTGTTGGGATGGTCGGGAGGATCGTCGGGAGGATTGTTGGGATGGTTGGGAAGGTGGTCGAGAGGATGGTTGGGAGGATGGTCGGGAGGATTGTTGGGATGGTCGGGAGGATTGTTGGGATGGTTGGGAAGGTGGTCGTGAGAATGGTTGGGAGGATGGTCGAGAGGATGGTGGGGAGGATATGGTCAGTAGGATGGTCGGGAGGATGTTGGTTCTTTGCATGCATTTGACCCATCAACATAATAAGAAGGTGGTCGAGAGGATGGTCGGGAGGATGGTGGGGAGGATATGGTCGGGAGGATGGTCTGCAGGATGGTCGGGAGGATTGTTGGGATGGTCGGGAAGGTGGTCGACAGGATGATCAGGAGGATGGTCAAGAGGATGATCGGAAGGATGGTGAGGAGGATATGGTCGGGAGGATGGTCGGGAGGATGGTCGAGAGGATTGTTGGGATGGTCAGGAAGGTGGTCGAAAGGATGGTCGGGAGGATGGTCGAGAGGATGGTGGGGAGGATATGGTCGGGAGGATGGTCGGGAGGATTGTTGGGATGGTCAGGAGGATGATCGGGAGGATGGTCAGGAGGATGGTGGGGAGGATATGGTCGGGATGATGGTCGGGAGGATTGTTGGGATGGTCGGGAGGATGGTTGGGAGGATTGTTTGGATGGTCAGGAAGGTGGTCGAGAGGATGATTGGGAGGATGGTCAAGAGGATGGTGGGAAGGATGGTGGGGAGGATATGGTCGGGAGGATGGTCGGGAGGATGGTCGAGAGGATGGTCGGAAGGATGGTGGGGAGGATATGGTTGGAGGATGGTCTCGAGGATGGTCGGGAGGATGTTCGAGAGGATGGTCGGAAGGATGGTGGGGAGGATATGGTCGGAGGATGGTTGGGAGGATGGGTGGGAGGATGGTCGGGTGGATATGGTCAGGAGGATGGTGGGGAGGATATGGTCAGTAGGATGGTCGGGAGGATGTTGGTTCTTTGCATGCATTTGACCCATCAACATAATAAGAAGGTGGTCGAGAGGATGGTCGGGAGGATGGTGGGAAGGATATGGTCGGGAGGATGGGCAGCAGGATGGTCGGGAGGATTGTTGGGATGGTCGGGAAGGTGGTCGACAGGATGATCGGGAGGATGGTCAAATGGATGGTCGGAAGGATGTAGGGGAGGATGGTCGGGAGGATGGTCGGGATGGTCGGAAGGATGGTTGGGAGGATGGTCGGGAGGATTGTTGGGATGGTCGGGAAGCTGGTCCAGAGGATGGTTGGGAGGATGGTGGGGAGGATATGGTCGGGAGGATTGTTGGGATGGTCGGGAGGATGGTCGGGAGGATTGTTGAGATGGTTGGGAAGGTGGTTGACAGGGTGATCGGGAGGATGGTCAAGAGGATGATCGGAAGGATGGTAACGAGGATATGGTCGGGAGGATGGTCGGGAGGATGGTCGGGAGGATGGTCGAGAGGATGATCAGGAGGATTGTTGGGATGGTCAGGAAGGTGGTCGAAAGGATGGTCGGGAGGATGGTGGGGAGGATATGGTCAGGAGGATGGTCGGGAGGATTGTTGGGATGGTCGAGAGGATGATCGGGAGGATGGTCGGGATGGTCGGAAGGATGGTTGGGATGGTCGGGAGGATTGTTGGGATGGTCGGGAAGGTGGTTGAGAGGATGGTCGGGAGGATGGTCGAGAGGATGGTGGGGAGGATATGGTCGGGAGGGTAGTCGCGAGGATTGTTGGGATGGTCGGGAGGATGGTCGGGAGGATTGTTGGGATGGTCGGGAAGGTGGTCGAGAGGATGGTTGGGAGGATGGTCGGGAGGATTGTTGGGATCGTCAGGAGGATTGTTGGGATGGTTGGGAAGGTGGTCGAGAGAATGGTTGGGAGGATGGTCGAGAGGATGGTGGGGAGGATATGGTCGGGAGGATGGTCTGGAGGATTGTTGGGATGGTCGGGAGGATGATCGGGAGGATGGTCAGGAGGATGGTGGGGAGGATATGGTCAGTAGGATGGTCGGGAGGATGTTGGTTCTTTGCATGCATTTGACCCATCAACATAATAAGAAGGTGGTCGAGAGGATGGTCGGGAGGATGGTGGGGAGGATATGGTCGGGAGGATGGTCGGCAGGATGGTCGGGAGGATTGTTGGGATGGTCTGGAAGGTGGTCGACAGGATGATCGGGAGGATGGTCAAGAGGATGATCGGAAGGATGGTGAGGAGGATATGGTCGGGAGGGTGGTCGGGAGGATGGTCGGGAGGATGGTCGAGAGGATGATCAGGAGGATTGTTGGGATGGTCAGGAAGGTGGTCGAAAGGATGGTCGGGAGGATGGTCGAGAGGATGGTGGGGAGGATATGGTCGGGAGGATGGTCGGGAGGATTGTTGGGATGGTCAGGAGGATGATCGGGAGGGTGGTCGGGAGGATTGTTGGGATGGTCAGGAGGATGGTCGGGAGGATGGTCGGGAGGATTGTTGGGATGGTCGGGAGGATGGTTGGGAGGATTGTTTGGATGGTCAGGAAGGTGGTTGAGAGGATGATTGGGAGGATGGTCAAGAGGATGGTGGGAAGGATGGTGGGGAGGATATGGTCGGGAGGATGGTCGGGAGAATGGTCGAGAGGATGGTCGGAAGGATGGTGGGGAGGATATGGTCGGAGGATGGTCGGGAGGATGGTCGGGAGGATGGTCGAGAGGATGGTCGGAAGGATGGTGGGGAGGATATGGTAGGAGGATGGTCGGGAGGATGGTCGGGAGGATGGTCGGGAGGATGATTGGGAGGATGGTGGGGAGGATGGTCGGGAAGGTGGTCGAGAGGATGATTGGGAGGATGGTCAAGAGGATGGTTGGAAGGATGGTGGGGAGGATATGGTTGGGAGGATGGTCGGGAGGATGGTCGAGAGGATGGTCGGAAGGATGGTTGGGAGGATTGTTGGGATGGTCGGGAAGGTGGTCGAGAGGATGGTTGGGAGGATGGTTGGGAGGATTGTTGGGATGGTCGGGAGGATTGTTGGGATGGTTTGGAAGGTGGTCGAGAGAATGGTCGGGAGGATGGTCGAGAGGATGGTGGGGAGGATATGGTCGGGAGGGTGGTCGGGAGGATTGTTGGGATGGTCGGGAGGATGGTCGGGAGGATTGTTGGGATGGTCGGGAAGGTGGTCGAGAGGATGGTTGGGAGGATGGTCGGGAGGATTGTTGGGATCGTCGGGAGGATTGTTGGGATGGTTGGGAAGGTGGTCGAGAGAATGGTTGGGAGGATGGTCGGGAGGATGGTCGGGAGGATTGTTGGGATGGTCGGGAGGATGATCGGGATGATGGTCAGGAGGATGGTGGGGAGGATATGGTCAGTAGGATGGTCGGGAGGATGTTGGTTCTTTGCATGCATTTGACCCATCAACATAATAAGAAGGTGGTCTAGAGAATGGTCGGGAGGATGGTGGGGAGGATATGGTCGGGAGGATGGTCGGCAGGATGGTCGGGAGGATTGTTGGGATAGTCTGGAAGGTGGTCGACAGGATGATCGGGAGGATGGTCAAGAGGATGATCGGAAGGATGGTGAGGAGGATATGGTCGGGAGGGTGGTCGGGAGGATGGTCGGGAGGATGGTCGAGAGGATGATCAGGAGGATTGTTGGGATGGTCAGGAAGGTGGTCGAAAGGATAGTCGGGAGGATGGTCGAGAGGATGGTGGGGAGGATATGGTCGGGAGGATGGTCAGGAGGATTGTTGGGATGGTCAGGAGGATGATCGGGAGGATGGTCAGGAGGATGGTGGGGAGGATATGGTCGGTAGGATGGTCGGGAGGATAGTCTGGAGGATTGTTGGGATGGTCGGGAGGATGGTTGGGAGGATTGTTTGGATGGTCAGGAAGGTGGTCGAGAGGATGATTGGGAGGATGGTCAAGAGGATGGTGGGAAGGATGGTGGGGAGGATATGGTCGGGAGGATGGTCGGGAGGATGGTCGAGAGGATGGTCGGAAGGATGGTGGGGAGGATATGGTCGGAGGATGGTCGGGAGGATGGTCGGGAGGATGGTCGAGAGGATGGTCGGAAGGATGGTGGGGAGGATATGGTCGGAGGATGGTCGGGAGGATGGTCGGGAGGATGGTCGGGAGGATGATTGGGAGGATGGTGGGGAGGATGGTCGGGAAGGTGGTCGAGAGGATGATTGGGAGGATGGTCAAGAGGATGGTTGGAAGGATGGTGGGGAGGATATGGTTGGGAGGATGGTCGGGAGGATGGTCGAGAGGATGGTCGGAAGGATGGTGGGGAGGATATGGTCGGAAGGATGGTCGGGAGGACGGTCGGGAGGATGGTCGGGAGGATGATCGGGAGGATGGTCGGAAGGATGGCCGGGAGGATGGTCGGGAGGATGGTTGGGAGGATTGTCGGGAGGTTATGGTCGGGAGGATGGTCGGGAGGATGGTCGGGAGGATTGTCGGGAGGATATGGTCGGGAGGATGATCGGGGGGATGGTCGAGAGGATGCTTGGGAGGATGGTCGGGAGGATGGTTGGGAGGAAGGTCAGGCTTATCGCGCATAATATTGGTCATCAGATATTTGAATACTCTCCAAACATGATTCTTTGCCCCTCATTTCCCCCACCCACACACATTGTCAACTCGGCATATCGAGAATCTCTCTCTCTTTGTTCTCCCATTGCTCGTAATTTTTATGGACGTCCCCATTGGTTTTCTACACAAAATCAAACTAAGGGTGTCCTCGGTCTGTCAAACCATCCGGATACCCTTTGATAAAGTCCTCAGTTTCAATGGGTCAAAGCGTCTTTTGGTACGCTCATATTTTACAGTCTGGCGCCGCCACTGGTGTTTATTAACAAAGAAAAAAAGGAGAAGAAAAGTTTGAGGGATTTTAGGACAGTTCCTCGCAAAACATAAAAGGATTGTCCCCACCCTACCTCCCCACTGCCCCCCAAATGGGTAAATCTTTGTCTTAAATTATTACTATCCGGTGACTTCCTTTCTGTAGGGATCAGTGATCACACTTTTCAATAACAAGCCGGCAATGCAGAACATGAACGACTTGGCCATAGCCTTGCAACCTCAACCACCATCAACAATAGAAGGCTCCAATATTAGGTCAAAGGTTGTGACCTTTGAGGGAGTTCGGGTCCTGTTGTATGAGCCGATAAACAGGAAGGGTAGAGAATCTGTTGCCGGCCTGATGTTTTATCATGGAGGTGGATACATGTTAGGCAGTCCAGGTTAGTTTTCATAATTTTAATTTTGGAGGCTAGTCATCCTTACTCGCAGCTGAGAAGCTGAACTGTGAAGGAAGCGGCTACAACCTGTTTGAGCTGCAGGCATGTTAAGGCGCCTTTGGCAGCCAGCCACATCAACATGATATTATGACCACGGAGCACAGCCTGAGATCGAAAGTGTTTGATTTTTCCGGAGGGAGAAAATCCGAAGCACAACTATTCTCACTTATGGCTTTAGCTGGGAATCAAACCAGGGCCACAGTGGTGAGAGGCGAGCGCTTTACGCACTAGCCACCCATGCCACTATTCCACTTGTGGCATTTTGCCACCAAATTCACCAAGCAGTCTATAACGCACCGGGCTTGAGTTCTGGTACACTAGGCGGCTCGTTGGCAAAATCATCGGGGTGTGGGTTCAATGCCCGGTCATGACACAATTCTGTCACTGAGCAAGACACTTGACATTAATTGTTTCTCTTCACCCAGGAGTAAATGATTTTTGTGATTGATTTAGTTTGCTGCATACTCCACAGGGAATAAAACAATTGGCCCAGTGAGCAGTGACTAGGGAAACAATGTTCATACGCCATGAGTGTCAAAATTGGCGTACATGGGCACTATATAAATTTCCATTATTATTATTATTAAGAAGGAAATCTCTAAAACAGTCAACTTAAGTTCCAAAAGGATAGTTGAAAATTCGCCTCAAAATCAAATATGTTGAAGAATATAACATTTTTCCTGAATAAAAATTATCATGGAATGAAAGTTATATGCTATTATCTTGTTGGATTTAACGATGAGTCTTTTTGTCTTCATAACAGAAATGTCTGACCCATTGACGCGGCAATTGGCTGAGGAGCTAGATATTGTGATTGCATCTGTTGAGTAAGTTGACGAGTTGGCCTTTGTCTTACTTTGTTTGCTTAAAGGTATCGTACACGTTTGGTAATGACTCAAAACAAATATTAGCATAAAAACTTACTTGGTAACAGGCAACGGAGAGCTGTTGATAGTATAAAACATTATAGGAAACGACTCCCTCTGAAGTGACGTAGTTTTTGAGAAAGAGGTAATTTCTCACTAAAATAATAAAAACTTCTTGCAAGATGTTTTTATTCCTATCTGAAAGCACACAAATTTGTACAACAAGGGTGTTTTTTCTTTCATCATTTTCTTGCAACTTCGATGACCAATTGAGCCCAAATTTTCACAGGCTTGTTATTTTATGCATATGTTGGGATACACCAAGTGAGAACACTGGTCTTTGACAATTTCCAAACGTGTTCAGTGCCTTTAAAAGTTAAAAGCTTTTTATAGAAACAATTATAGAATACAAGGCCACAGGGCCACTTAAGTAGTGGACTACAATATTTCCCTTTATTAAACAATCCTCTTAATTATCTTGTATGGCCTTAAATGCCAGGGCTTGAATATTAGGGCAAAATCATCAAGACCACAGGGCTTGCAGCTTAAAAATTTACTGTATCAGAATTTGTTTACAAGACCAGAATGAAAATGGGAAATAATTGTTTTTATTTGAACAAGCAGTGAGAGAATGTTTATCTCATTTATCATGGTTAAGTATACATACTCAACAGAATTGAAAGTTATTTATCAGACTCAAAGTCAACATTTGAACACAGATTTTTCATTTTCAAGATATTACACAGCATGTATAATACAATTGAAAGACACAAGACCACTGAACTTGTCCAATTGTGAATTTACTGGCTCAGCACTAAAATCACTGGCCTTGGGTGAGCGGTCTGGTGTAAATTTCAAGCCCTGCCTTAGAGTGCCCAGCATTTTTTAGTTGTACCCTTATAACAAAATAAAGAACTTCAATGGTATCCGCTTGTGTTAACAGAAACAATTCACTTTGAAATGCAGGCCTTGAGTTACACAGAGGCTATGGCCTCTATTGCCATAGTCTTGGCCTTGGTGCCGCCCCTTCAAAAGTATCCTAAAGATTTTCCAATGGAAGTGCCCTTTGCGAAGTGGGCAAATGGCCTTGTCCTCTCATAGGTGAAATTCCATGCCTGGGATTTGGGTTAGTCTTACAGGAGAAGAGGCGCTTTCACTTTCTGCCATCATTCATACCTAATATGTTCGTCTTTTTTCTAGCTATTGTCTAGCAACAAAGCGTGAATTTCCAGCAGCCCATGAAGACAGCATAAAGGCCCTAAGATACTTCTTAAATCATGCTTCGGAGTTTGGTGTTGACCCGACCCGCATAGGGGTCGCAGGGGACAGCGCAGGAGGGCATCTTGCTGCAGCAGTTGCTCAAGAGGCATCAGATGACCCAACCCTTCCTCGCCTTAAGATTCAGGTTCTACTCTACCCATTACTGCAGCTGCTTGATTTACAGACTCCGTCCTATCAGAAGCACATGTATGACTTTGGCCTGACTGGAGGCGTTCTCGCCAAACATACAATAGGAGTTTTTCGTAGTGTTTACCTCCTTGGGAGGATCGACGAAGACTTCATGACAGCATTTCGAGTGAACAACCTCACATCCCTTGCCTTCAAGAAGGACAACCCAACGTACTACAACCATGAGCTTGTACCCGCAGCCCTGAAGATGCATGTGTCCTATAAAGGTCCGATGATGGGGGATGGAAATGACGAGCTGTGGGCCAAGTACAAACACCTGTTCCAAGACCCCCGTGTGTCGCCGCTTATCCGTAAGGATCTCTCTAATCTCCCTCCAGCCTACATTGTCAGTTGTCAGTATGACGGTCTCAGAGATGATGCCATCATGTACGCAGCAAGACTAGAAGCGGCTGGAGTAGAGGTTAAGCTTATCAATTACTACAATGGTTGGCATGGAATGTTTAGTGCTCCGACTTTTGAGGTTGGCAGGCGATCAATCCAATATTTAGTCCAACATTTGAAGAGGAACTTGTAGAAGCTGGTGCTATGATTGCCTCAAAGCTCTAGGACTTAATTTGTTAATGGTAGCCGGGTCTTGTGAAAATCAGGATCAAAATTCAGCATTGGGACCAAATTACTCAATAGGTATGAGATCATTTTTGAATAGCAAAGAAAAGAACAAATCACAGGGTTAAAGAATTGTATTTTCTTCTTGAATTTAAATTAAAGGAACGTTACAGAACTGGTAATTAAAATTTTCTTTATGATCACAGATTTACATAAAACTTACACGGTCTGATGATGATGATAGTAGAAAACATCCCAAGAAATATTTCTGTCTGAAATGCCATATTTGCTGAGAAATAAATAAAACTAATTTCCGATTGGAGTTTATCGCTCATGAGCGTTTTATTCATGCATTGTATAACACATGCAAATGTGTATTTTTTTTTTATTTTTTCGTGTGACCAGATGGCCGATCGATCTCAAACTTCTAAAGGTTTGTCAGTTTATGTATATGGTGGATTATATAAAGTGCTTACACTGCCAGTTAGCAAAAACCAATTCTGTAATGTTCCTTTAAGTAATGGACCTTTAAGTAATGGACGTAAATGATGCCAAAGACTACATGCAGGGCCCAATTTCATACAGCTGCTTAAACAAAAAGTAGCTAAGAACAACAAAATTATGCTAACCAGAATAGGGTTTCCCACTAAACTACCATGTCACATTTATAATTTGTGACCGGTGTGCTGCTTATTTCTGCTTAGCAGAATATTTTTAAGAATTATTTTCTGTTTAAGCAACTCCATGAAATTGTGCCCAAGTTGCCTCATTCATACATTTATTTCATAATGCACAAAACTATTTCAATTATTCCATTCACAGTGTTTGTTTTCAGTGATCTACAGTGTGAAAAGTATCAATTTTAATTTAGTATTTCAGTATGAAAGTGTATTCAAGCTATATTTAAATTTGAACAAAATGTATTTTATATAATAAAACATCTATAACAAAAAGTAAGAAACATTTTAAAGAAAATGTACAAATTTTGCAGCAATTTCACAATCAAAGGAGTTTTTGTTAAAAGTATTTAATTATTTAAAATCAAATAGAAAAATGTAAGTACTTTATATTAAAACATTTTTTGCCTAGCAAAATTATGAATAATGATTTTAGAGACAGTGTTCAATTATGTTTTTTTAAAATTGTCAATATTATAACACAAAAAATGCCAATGCTATCGTTACTAGTGTTGACTGGTTGATCAAAAAATAAACATTAATGCTTAATTAACTATTACTTCTATTAAAATGTGTTCCAGTTTTGTCTTAAACATTATCACAGCTTTATGTTTGGTTGTCTGATGACATTAATTCATGTATCTGCGTTGCTGGTACTTAAAATTCTACCTCCATGATTTGACTACTTTGATTTGATTAAAACTGGACTATAACGTTAATATTAGTTTAAAAGTGTCTATTTATTCTGGAAAGTTACTATGGAAACTATGGTGAAAGATAATCCATCTAGACTTGCATGCACCTCGTACAGAATGACCTGCTTGTATAGTAGTAGCCCAGATATCACGCACGAAAAAGACAACTCGTTCAGCTAATCAGTTATTCATGATCATGAAATATTTATATATGCAATTTCTTGTAACCAATCACCGTCAACTAGATATTGGACTCCTCTGTTATTTAGATGGGTAACACGCTGTCAGTTCACCTGAAATTTACATTTTTTGTGCAGCAAATCTTATGCTTTGCTGAAACAAAAGTCATCAACACTTCCGCTAGTACTATCTAGTCGCCTTCTTGCTAATAATTTGCATCATATTTGCATCAAACATTCATGTGATGTCTTGCAAGTAATTGTGTCTTCTTATTGGCCAACAACTCATCACGCTAATGCATTATGCATTACATTTCTCCTACCAAAATCGGTAGCAAAAAGTAAAGAAAAACATAAAGCCCCAAAACGAGTTGGTAAAGGCAGTCTTTTTCGTGCGTAATGTCTGGGCTGGGGTGCCGCGGTGCGCCTTGACTAAAGGCTAGTATAGTAGGGAATGTTGAAATTATTAATTACTACCCCCCCCCCCCCCCTCCAGCCTTTAACGGTTCGCTTACATAGCGCCCTCAAGTGGCTTATTTAGTTTTATAAGAACATGGCGGCGCCCATGTGACTTAACATCTTTTTGGATAAGTAAATAAAAGTGACTAAAGAAGGACAATTACAATCTACTCTGTCGGTGTTAGTTTTCTTGCGTTTGAAAAACATAATTGTCAGTATTTGACGGGTAAGGGTAAGTTGCCTTTGTCAAGAATACCTCATCCAACTGCCACTTTGGTCTTTGATCAAATTCAAAGTAGTGATGATGTCGATGAGTGACGGACAACATTCTGACGTCTGTGGAGTTTGGCGTGGTATCCCCACACTGGCGCGCTCACTGGCACTAGTGTGTGGCCAGGTGTGAACCCTTATTAGTTGGGCTACATAATAGTTCTAGGAGTAGGCTAGTCTTAGCCCCATAAATTGGGCCAATCCACTTTCAAGGATACGTAAGCATGGTAACCTAAATGCTGTCCTAAATGCTGTCCTCCAGTAATTACCTACCTTTTCACAACATTAAGATTCTGCAAAACTTATTGCAATCGATACTTATTATGCATAATGTAATGTTGTACATGTATTCCACGTGATTGGCGGCATTGAAATAAATGTAAATGGTTTTTTTTAAAGTGGATTGGCCCAATTTATGGGGCCGGCTTAGACTGTGGGGTGAGATGTCGTGGACTCGTGGCGTCAACAAAATTTCCAGAATGATTGTGTCTATCTTCCTACTATACTATTCAGAATAGGAACATAATGATCTAAACACAATCATTTTGGAAATTTTGCAGTTAAAAAAACGACCAATAAAACCCATAAATGAGTGAATTAAACTTTAAAAAAGCAAAACAGAGTGGGGCGCTGTACTCCTTTTTCAAAATTTTGACATCATTGGCATCAACCCTTACTCCTAGAACTATGACTGTATGAGGTTCGTTCCGCTATCGTGTACCGAGTACCTAGTTGCGATAATCGTAACCCTCCTCCCGACGGTCGGAACGACCGGAGGTAGGAGGGTTACGATTATCGCAACTACTAATTATCAATCTATTCTAAATTTAGTCACAGGAGCAATTTTCAAATTTTGTTTATCGATGTTTATCACAATTGAACAAGCTGACAAGTGTCAATCAGATCATGATCAGATGTGCATGCACTGTTCTTCATAAAATCATAATATTTATAAACAGTAAGTAGCCTAGACCTTTTTATGGCAAATACTGCCTGGTTGAATTCACACAATTGTCAGACAGTGTGGGTGGGTAGAAAAAAGGTGCAGACAATAATGTAAGTGTTCCCTTTCCCACAGTTCCTTTCAACCATTGTTGTGCGAAATCAATCAGGCAGTATTTGCAAAATAAGGTCTTTTAGTCCTAGATGTTCTTGAAATGGATTCAAAGGTGTAGTCTTAATATACCCACACAGCAAAAACACCCTTGTTGTACAAATTTGTATGCTTTCAGATAGGAATAAAAACTTATTGCAAGAAGTTTTTATTATTTTAGTGAGAAATTACCTCATTCTCAAAAACTACGTTACTTCAGAGGGAGTCGTTTCATGCAATGTTTTATACTATGAACAGCTCTCCGTTGCTCGTTACCAAGTCAGTTTTTATGTTAATATATATTTTGAGTAATTACCAAACGTGTACAGTGCCTTTAACATAACTAAACTTGGCGGTACTTTATTTTTATTAATAAATTGTATTTATTTGCAAACTAAGTAAAAGTCTAATTTTCTTTTTTATTTGATTTACGTGAGTGCCTGTGTCACAGGGAATTCTGTCCCCTTTTCTGTCAATTTGTCCCCCTCTCACATTTTGTTCCCTTGTTTGCCTCTGTGCAACACTTGAAATCTTTTAACTGTATAAAATCAAGCATGAGAATGGGCGATGATGACAAAACCGAAATCCATAAAAATAAATCGGAAAATTCCAACGCTAAAAATGCATATTATCCGGATTCTGGGCAATGTCCGTAATTCTCAGTGAATTGTTGTCAGTTAGACTTTTCTTTTCAAAGTCTCCACACACAAAAAAATGTTGCTTAAAAAAATATATACTAAAAATAAGTAACATAAGATATATACTTCTATTATAAACCAGCAAGGTCAGGTGAATAAAGCAAGTTGATTTAGTTCCCTGGGGGACATATTCTCCGCTGGAGGACACAATCTCCGTTGAGCACGGCGGACAGAATAACCTAACGAGAGACAGTTTATCCTAGGAGATACTGTCTCGGGGGACGTTGTACCCTAAAAAACCAGGTAAAGTTGTCCGGGGGGACAGATTCACCGGGGGGACAGAATCTCCGTCCACACCTGCATCCTTGGCAATAACAAAAATATATGCTCTTTATATTATTGTATGTGTACGTAAGGTTAATAAATATCATGACTGTTTACAGGAGTAATTCATCATGTCTGCATGTAGGCTGTGTCTGCAGCGACAGATCTTGACGCAGCTGAAGAGCAGTTTATTAAGCAATGGCCTCTGCCGATCAAGACTCACTCTCAGTTCAAAGGTCAAGGGTCAGAATCGAGGAGTGACCACCTGGTCCCCCCTGGCAGCAGCTTTTAATGCGAAGCTAAAGAGTCAACCAAATACAAGTGGGAGGAATGTGGTGAGTAGACCAGAGCCGTATATTGAGAGAGTTGCGACAACTTGCGATTAGAAGCCATTTTGTGTCCCAAAAACGCATGGGCGAACACAGGGTGCCGGACTATTGGGTCGTGCTGCATTTGGACTGAAAATGGCATCCAGCAACCACGTGACCAAAGAAAACTGGTCCCTCTATTTCGCAAGTCTCTCATTACACAGCTCTGGAGTAGACATTAATACAACTGCCCTCAACCTTTCCACAGGTTTCTTCATCGATATTGATTTAGGTTTGAGGTAGGCTGTGACAATCTAACTCTTGGTCACATCCCTTAGGCCTGAGAGTTCTGACTGACCACCAGTTATTTGTGTTTTACCTACACTGATGTGTGATAAGCACTGTATACTCAGTAATTAACACACATCAGTGTACATGTATGGGTAAAACACAGATAATATTCCTTATCCCTGATGCAAATTTAACATACTATTAAAACATTTTACTGTTTCTTTTCAACATGATAAATGTACCCAATTTGGTATTCAAAATGTTGAAAATAAAGTTTTAAAAACTTGTGCCAAATTTTAACCTATGGTTCCTTGTAGCCTTCTCTGGTCTACAACAGTATAGGAGGATCAAGGGTTATTGCAACTAGGTTTAAAGGTGTCAGATGTAAGCCTATTTTTAAAAATACATTTACAGTATCAACTTATTTGTATGCCCTGTCGGTGAAGCCGAAGGGGTATATTATGTTTGCCCGTGTCCTTCCAAAGAGTTGAACAAAGGAGGGTCCAGCATCCCCCAGTAGCCTGTTGTTTTTGGACACCCTGTGTCAAATGTCAAGGTCATTGTGGCTAAAACAAAAGAGATGTTGTCCATGCCATAACTGAGGAATGAGATTAATCTCAGTAGGGTATTTCTATTCGTCAACATCCCATTCTTGTTTGATAATAAAGTGAACTCTCACAGGTTGGAAACAGTAACATTGTATCTTCCAATATGGCATAAGGTGAGCTTGTTCCAGACCTGATACTTCTGGGGTAATTCCTCCCTGCCTCTGGTAATTGCCTTGTTGCCTGTTGAAATCTCCCTCATAGAAATCCCCTTGTAAAAAGGAACAACTTTTGTGCCCTTATACGGCAACAGCATATCAGGGCCCAATTTCATGGCTCTGCTTACTGACGAATTCTGCGCTTGCGGTCACCATTCTGCGCTAGCTGTGTAAGCAAAGAATGCCTAGTAACAACATGGAGTATACACGTGCAGAAACAGAAAATTCCCTGCTTGACGTATGCACTGAATTCCCTGCTTCCATTTCTTTGCTTACGGTAAGCAGAGCCATGAAATTGGGCCCAGGTCTGCTGTTTCAATCATTTGTCTCAAAATTCACCAAGATCTCACAGAGAGTTTTAATCATGTTTTTGAGAAATAAGAATACATTTGATCATTGTAAATTCTGTTTGGTTTCCATCAGGGTCTGTTTGAGATGGAGGATCTGACAAGCCCAGAGGGGTTTGCAAAAGCTCAAAGGGCTTCTGTCCAAGAGGCAGAGGAGCTTGTCAATGAAGCGATACAGTCTCCCACCAGCGCTGATATCGTTGTGATCTTTGACAAACTGTCCGACTCACTTTGCAGGATTGCAGATCTTGTAAGTATTATCAGAAGTAATATTCAAAATCAATAAGTTGCTTGAGATGATGCGAATTACTCACTGAAACCCACACTTCAAAGGATGCTAGGGGGCGATGTTGCAGGGGGGCGACTTTGCTAGGTGGCACTTTGCAGGGGCCGACTTTGTAGGGTGCAACTTTGCTAGGGAGTGAGATGTCTGGTTGCCACTTCAAAAGCCAAGAACTGGCAGATTTTATGACTGAGCGTTTTAAGGCACCACACAAAATAGCTATGTGCCATGGGTGGCTTGGGCGTAAAGCGCTCACCTCTCACCACTGTGATCCTGGTTAAATTCCCGGCTAGGGCCATATGTGAGAAGAGTTGTGCATTGGTTCTCTCTTGTGCCACAAGGGTGTTTCTGGGAGACCCTTCGGTTTTCCTCCCTCTGGATAAATCAAACACTGTAGATCTCTGGCTGTGCTCTGTGGTCATTCATTGGTTGATGTGTCTGGCTGCCGAAGACGCCTTGCATGCCTGCGGCTTGACCACGTTGTAGCCGTGCCCTTTGCAATTCAGCTTCTCAGCTGCCAGTAAGGATGATTAACCTTTTTTAGATGATCTTCCCACCAAGGGAACTCGGCAAAGCTCCCACAAGGCAGGGCTCGAATTTTGGAAACAAATCCACAAGACTGCAGGGCTTGTAGCTCAACTTTTACTATCCCAGAAAATTTCCCACAAGACCAGCATCAAAATGAAAAAGAAGAGAACACACACACACACACACAGTTTTTTTTTTTTTTTGCACACACAAACAGAAGGAAGATTTTTTTTTTTTTTTCTTGGTAATCTCTCAAATACTCAACAGAAGTGAAATATATTTTTATTTATTAGTTTAAATTAAAAATGCTGTGAGGTGTTGTTATTCAAAAACACAAGACCGCCGGACTTGTACGGTCGTAAGTTTACTGGCACAACGCTAAAGTCACTGGCCTCAGGCATGTGATCCAGTGTTGATTTCGAGCCCTGACAAGGGAATATAAACGCCAAGCTGGAAACAGCCAATCTCTCTCATACAAACATTGGTTTAACCACTATGATTATGAATTGAACAAATCAATAAATTGTGATTCAGTAACTAGACAAAAACACTAATTCTAGTCATTGTGAAATCAGCGGTTAGCTCGGCCAGATTTGAACCCACAAGTCCTGCAGTCTATTAACCACTTGACTACGGTGACATCAAGTTTTTTTATTTTTTTAGTCAGATTTCATCCGAGTAGCTCACCCAAAGCAAGAGTTTGCTAGAGCCGCTGAGGAAGCGTGCCTTGAGATCAGTGCAATGGTGGAAAGGTAGGTATGCTGATCATTGATCAATGCTCCAAGGGGAAGGGTGTCCTTCGATGCTCAAGCTTTCCCTTTTTTGACATATTCCTCTTCGTACTTTTAACAAATCGTCGGCTCAGTGCTATAAGGTCATTATTGCAACTTCATACTCGTAATGATCAAAAGGTCATTTAATTAAAAATGTGTATATTTGAAGAAGAAAAAATTCAAAATCAAAAAATAAATGTTTTACTTAGAAAATGAATGTTTCTTTTTGCTAAACAAATAATCTGAAGACCACTTTTGATCAATAAACCCAATTTACCAGGAGCTCCAAAATATGTAAAAGCAATTTTATGAAATCATGCAAATTGCACTAATGACCTTATAGTCCAGACGAAATATGTAATTTTGTCTAGAGTGGGACTTGAACCAATGACCTCTGGATTAATGTGCCATTGTGCCGGTCGCTCTACCAACTGAGCTATCTAGCCCTATGTCGGTGGTCTCCCTAGTTTGTCAATATCTTTGTGGGGGCCAGTCAGAACCCATACAACCTTTAATTGCCGTCTAGTTAAAGGTTGTATGGCTTCTGACTGCAACCCCTGAACAAAGATATTGACATAATAGGGAGACTGTTAAGGTTAAAGGGGAAAGTTGACTTTGGATTGGGCACTTTGGGCTTTAAAAATCAATTGTTATAATGTGAATATTGTTGGAAAGATATTTTAAAAGCAGAATATAATGATTTACATAAATGTCCCCTGAAAATGTATGGTTTTTGTGTAATTTCATGACAAAACACGGTCTGCTAATTTGCAGAACCAAATTTTAGACTCCACATAATGGCGGACCGTATATTCCGCTGGTTGTATTTCCAGAGGCAATTTTTTTTTTTTTTAAATCGCTACTAACTGTAGGTGTTTTTGTGCATGAACAACTCTTAAAACGGCATAACTGTGAGAAATTGGAAGGCAATGTGCCCCTTTAAAAGGAGACCATTTTTTCACTGACTTTACTGCTGCCCTACTCATCTTTGATTTTCTTCTTTTCATTTCCCCCAAAGATTGAATACACATGTGGAGTTGAAAGACTCCCTACAGAGGCTTCTAGATGACCCTACAACCTTCTCCGCCATGGACGAGGAATCACAAATTGTCGCAAAGCTTTTCATGTTTGACTTTGAACAAAGCGGAATCCATTTAGAGGAAGCTAAGGTACAGTGCCCAATTTGTACAGCTGTTTCAAAATACTGCTTAGGAAATTTCTTTTGCTAAGCAAAAAAATGATGGGGGGTACCAGTCACAACAACTTAAACTTCATGACATTTTGTTCGGTCACCTGTTTCTGCTTAGTAAGTTTGTCTCTGTGCTTAGCATCGTTGTTGTGCTTTAAGCAGCTCTATGAAATTGGACCCAGCATAGAGCTGTCTAAGCAAACAATAGTGCTTAACAATTTTCTGCTAAGCGAAAACAAGCAGGAAACCAGTTGCAAATGATACATTTGACAATCATGGTATTTTGGGCGGGAACATTTTTCTGCGGGAGTTGGATTCCCCATACGTACTGTGCAGTGCACATTTTAGGTGAGACGTGCAACATATCTACATACAAATTTGACTCTCAAAATGGCCGACAATTGGCCGCCTGCAGCCATGTGTGACTTCAGTGCAAGGGTTCTATACTTGCCTTTTTCAAGAGAAGCCAGGTATCTATAAAATGTATTTTTTGTTTTCACAGAGGAAAGAGTTCGTTCGACTGAACGAAGAGATTCATATCCTTGGGAGTCAGTTTGTGCAAGGAACACAAGCAGCCCATGCCATAGAGAAGAAGCGGTTACCGCAGCACATCCAGCATTCATTTGCACTGGACGGTGACAACGTGATGGTTGGTTCCCAGTATGGAGAAAGCCCAAGTGACTTGGTAAAGTTTATGTTTACCCCAAATACTATAATCTCGCTACGTTAAACAGGCCTGTGATTTGTCTGGATTTTTTCCTGAATTTCAGGGTGTTTTTTTTTCGAGATATCATTCTACCTTAAAAAAGACGGGAATATACAATCCAGGTAAGAAAGGCACAGCCCTGTTTGGTCCGCATCTCTAGTTTTCCATTTGTAGTGATGTAGAGGGTCTGTAAATCCATTACTCTACCACCCTGGATGTTGAGGAGGTTTTATCTCTAGACCAAAAGAAGACTGCTACCCAGTTTCAAGTTGTTGTCATGGGTCTTTCTTTTGCCTTTGAACTTTCTTGAAGATTTGAACTTGTGTCTGAGCCTCTAGTCTACCATTTGTAGTGATGTAGAGAGTCTTTGAATCCCTTACTCTACTACCCTGGATGTGTTGCTGGCTTTTATCTCTAAACCAAAAGGAGACTGTTACCCACTTTCATGTTTTTGTCATGGGTCTTCCTTTGCCTTTGAACTTTCTTGAAGATTTGAACTTGTGTCTGAGCCTCTAGTCTCCCATTTGTTGTGTGAATCCATTACTGTAACACTGTTGACGCTTAGGTTTTATCTCTTGACCAAAAGGAAACTGCTGACAAGTTTCAGGTTTTCAGGACAATTCAATTTTGTAAAATCACACTCATGGCGTAAGCTGACTCATAATGTTCCTCAGAGGGGCTCTGTAGTCTGTATTTCTATTAAACGCCATGTTTTAAATTATGGACACCTGACTTTGTTTTCATTTACATATAAACAACCGTGACTAAGAAATGTCGATGCCCCATTTGTGAAATAATAATTTACAATCATTCATTCTAACTTTCCAGGTTCGGGAGGCTGCCTACAAAATCTTTCTCTTTCAGAATCCTCATCAGTCCCGCCTCCTTGATCAGCTTCTGACATCCCGGCATGACCTAGCCAATCTCGTTGGCTTTCCCACCTATGCTCAGAGAGCCCTGCGGGGAACCATGGCTGGATCTCCAGAGAATGTCATGCAGTTTTTAACGGCTACCGGGGAAAGGCTACTGGACAGGTGAACAAATATTTTCTGGCTGTTTCAGTATTGAAGGATATAGCTGTTGGCTGCATGCAGTAGCAACCTTGAAGAATAAGCCTTTGTAGGAATTTGGCCCTAGCCAGGGTTAACCCTCCTACTCTTGGTAACATTTTCCTGTGGGTTGACCAACCTTTTAAGAACCTTCAACTGAACAGATTCTGCATGGTGGCACAGCTGTGCATGTGTACATGTACATGTGTGTACTGTGTATATATGTGTTTATGTATATGTCATATTGCTGGCTGATAAGGTCTATTTGTCATTCAAGAGAACAATGGATGATATTGAATGGTCAGACAGTAGGAGGGTTGTCTATGGACCGAGTAGATAATTCACCGGATGTTATCATTGCAGACTGGCATAGTTTATCTATCATTTAAAACCACAGTGGATGATATTGATTGGTCGGACAGTAGGAGGGTTGTCTATGGACCGAGAAGATAATTCACCAGATGTTATCATTGCAGGCTGGCATAGTTTATCTATCATTTAAAACCACAGTGGATGATATTGATTGGTCAGACAGTAGGAGGGTTAATACAAGTATTGTTTCAATTATTACCTGAATGGTTTTGATGGGTTTTTTTTCTTCAAAACCTCTTTTTTCCTCTTTTTCTTTCCAGTGTTACCAAGGAAATCAAGGTCATGAAAGAAATCAAAAAAGAGTGCAATCCTCATAACCCTGTAAGTTAACCCTTTGAGCTCCGCCAACGTTCTGAAACGTCATGCTGAATATCCATCCACAGGCCGCCAACGTTCCCTAACGTTTAGACTGACTTTAGACTGGTCCCCTGTCTTTATCCTCAATAATAAAGACACTTTATTCACGAGCCTTGAAGTGTGACGTCAGGTGTTCAGGCTACCTTACGTTCTACCCTTTGAGTGCCGCCAACGTTCTGAAACGTCATACTGAATATCCATCCACAGGCCGCCAACGTTCCCTTACATTCTAAAAAAAATGGCCGGCCTGTGGATACAGAATTACCAACACGCGGCTGGCACTGTAAGGGTTAACCCACATAGTTTTTGAAAAAAAACAATTAAAGCTATTGAGAATTTCTTGCAATGTTGTGTAGTTTTTAGATCTGACAATGAACGCTAAGGAGACTTCAGATCTTTCAGGCATGCAACTTCTCAGCCGATCAGCTGATTTTGTTTCTTCTTTTCTTGGGCTTACATGCAATTGAAAACCAAGAAACACTGTGTACAAGTAATTTTGTCCAAGGCCGACTGTTTCCTTTTTTTTTTTTTTTTTCTTGGGGAGGGGGGAGAAAAGTTGCATGTCTGATCTTTGTTAACCATGTTATTCTTTGTTTTTACAGGAAATCTTTGCTTGGGATCCATCCTACTACATTGGAGCTGCCAGAAATAAAAAGTATGTTCGATCAACAGTATAACTCACAGCTTTAAGCAATGACAAACCAAAAGTGGTTTCACATCGCATGAATACTCATTCAAAGTATGGCAGACACCGGAATTGATCCCTGGACTGGCACACAATTATTTATTTTGTTCTCTGTATAATTCCCTGTGATGTATAGCTTAGGTAGCTGTCCTTTTAGGGTTGCCAAGATCCTGAACAAGGTTCCGGTCTTCAGATTCTTGGAATGTAAGCTTGGGTTGCCATCCATCTAAAGAGCCCGGCCAATGACTCCTAGGACCTGAACAAGGTTCTCCATTCTCAGTTCCTTGGAATGTAAGCTTGGGTTGTCATCCATCTAAAGAGCCCGGCCAATGACACCTAGGACCTGATCAAGGTTCCCCCTTCTCAGTTCCTTGGAATGTAAGCTTGGGTTGTCATCCCTGTTGGGAGCGCAGTCAATTAGTCCTAGGACCTGATCAAGGTTCCCCCTTCTCAGTTCCTTGGAATGTAAGCTTGGGTTGTCATCCGTGTAGGAAGCTTGGCCACTTATTCGTCTCCTAGGACCTGAACAAGGTTCGCCCTTCTCAGTTCCTTGGATTGTCATCCCCACATGGGGCTGGCCGTTTACTTTATTTTCTGAAATCCTGTCTTCTGTCCCTCGGTCCAATTCTCACACTGAGGGAGCCTAGCTGATGAATCAAGAATGTTAATTTCACATCACATTCCCTTTTCTCTCCGTCCGTAGATACAATATCACTAGCGCTGAGTACGCACCATACTTCTCCGTGGGTGCCTGTATGGACGGACTGAGTTTAATCTTCAGCAAGCTGTATGGGGTCACTCTGGAGAGTGTTGAGGCTGGGCGAGGGGAACTTTGGGCACCAAATGTTCTGAAACTTGTAAGGACAACATTTTTGTCAATGGAAACATTCTAATAAGGGAGTGTCTCAAAAGTCGGAAATGGTGGGAACGTTCTAATTGGATCGGACAGGTATTCCAGCGCGTGCTGGTGGACTGTTCCGTTAAAATATTCAAAATACTACTGCGCATATTCACTCATGTAGGATTGCTGTCGTATTTCGGCACAATTATGCGGTCCAGCGGAACGTTCTTGCGGTCCAATGGATGCAGGCGTGTGCCCGTGGGAACGTTCTTTTGTGCCTAAAGCATTTCTGCGCTAGCTGTTTAAGCGAAGAATGCCTAGTAACATGGAGTAGGCACGCGCACAAGCAAAAATTCAATGCATACCCGTGAAATACTCTTGAAGTAAGCGCGGAATTCCCTGCTTCCTTAAGCAGGGATTATTTGCTTACGGTAAGCAGAGCCATGAAATTGGGCCCAGATGTCTTACCACTAGACTACCGAGATTGCCCGGTAGCTAGAGGCAGTTCGAATCCTTTATTTTAGCAGTTGGTACCGCTACAATTTAATAGATGTTAAATTTGCATCGGGGATAAAGAATAATATTTGGTTTTACCCATAATTGGTTTTACCCATACACCGATGTATGGGTAAAACCAAATAATATTCTTTATCCCCAATACAAATTCAACATCTGTTGAACAAGTTCTGCTGACAAACAATGTGTGTAATATTTGCTTTATAATGAAACTAGCATTAAATTGGATGAACTTTTCTTTGTTTTTAGTTTCATCATAACTCTTATTGTTCCTTGGCTTTGCTGATAGCAACTTGACGATGACTAGAGCAAGCTAGTTGAAACGTTGAGACCAATTAAGAACTCCGCGGCAGTGAAGTTAATAACGAGAAGTCCCCTCGATCCACAAAGCGAAAGTAGTAGTCCCGGCTCCTAATCCTACCTCCAGCCCAGGTAGTAGTTCATAAGCAGGACAGTTCTTTTCAGAACTTAAATAGTCTCCCGAATTCTGAAATCTACTCCGCGACAGCAGAGTAAATAGCAAGACAAGTTCTCAAAGAACAAAATCTACACAGCAAAGTATATACACATGGTGTTACTGCAAACCGAATATACAACTTGTTAATAATTTCTTTGTATTATCAGGCAGTGACCCATGAAACTGATGGAGTTCTGGGGTACATCTACTGTGACCTGTTTGAACGGTCTGGCAAACCAAATCAAGACTGTCATTTCACAATCCGGGGAGGTAGGAGACTAGACGATGGATCATATCAGCTCCCTAAAGTGGTTCTAGTCTGCAGTTTCAGGTAAAATACATTGTGTCTTCACAAAAAAATAATAATAATACTCTAAACTTGAATATGATTTGTAAACTGACTTTCATTAAGCCTTACTTTTATGAATCCTTCTATATCTTCTGCCAAAATGAAGGATTCAGAAGGACTGAGGGCTGTTGGCCCAAATAACAATTGCTTATGACTGAGTCAGGTATTCCAATCGTATCGAAGTCCAAACTAATTTGTGTGGAGTGACATAGGAGAAGAGGAAATTGGATGATTGAGGCCACACTCTAGCCAAATTGCCTCGGGAGTAAGGGTCAACAGAAAATGTACGGTAATATTAAAGTAAAATGTCAAAAAGCTAAAATATATGTTTCTAACCTTTGAACTTGCAGTTCTCCAAGACCTGGTGCACCGTCTCTATTAAGTCATGGGGTAGGTGTAATTTTGCATCCATATTGTTGTGCAAAGTAGTAAGTCATGAACAGAGTAAGCCATTTGCGAGTAAGATTTGAAAAACCTTATCTGGGACCAATTTCATAGAGCTGCTTAAGCACAACAAGTAGCTAAGCACAACAGAATTATGCTTACCAGAATGAGGTTGCCAGCCGAAATACCATGTCACAATCTGTGCCTGGGATCCTTCTTATTTTTGCTAAGCAGAAAATGTTTAAGCAATATGTTCTGCTTAAGCAGCTCTATGAAATTGAGCCCTGGTACAATGACTTGCTTTAGTCTTAGACCACTTTAACTTAAATTCCTCAGACTAGAGACACAGGGTTTGGGGCAAACTTTTGTGCAGTTTTGTTAGAGACGGCGAACATCCATACATTCTGAATGTGTATGGCACAATGGTACCAGGCTTTGCCCATGTGGAGTTTGCTATACAAAAGCTTGCCCTGAACCATGTGATGTAGTCTGGGGAATCCAACTCAAGTGTTCACGTTATGACCAGTCAAGTCAAAGTACCAGACGTTCAAAATCTAACTTGCAAAAATGATTGATTCCAAAAGTCAGTAAAACTTCCGTAAATTGTTGCATCATGTATCATTGCAAAAACTTTCAATTCTTAATTTCACAGCATAAAAAAACGTGATGCAAAAATAAAAAGAAGAAAAAAAAATTAAATTACATGAAACTGCACTAGATAAGTACTCTATTCACAAGTCTATTGTGCGAGATACAATGCTATTATTACCAAATCCAGTTAAAATCTGATTACAACTAAAAAGGTTCAATTACTTTGTTTTTTTGGTTCCAGATGGTGGAGAACCTCTTCCATGAGTTTGGTCATGCAATGCATTGTAAGTGGTTGAAATTCCTCATGCCCTTAATTTCTTTCCGTGTAATTGTAGTAAACTCTTTTAAGGTCTAAAAACACACAAAATTCATTTTCGAAACGGACCAGCTTGATGGAGATTCACTTATGTTTGCAAAGGTCACAGAAAAGGGGAATGGCATTCCTGCTACCAAGTTTAAGAAAGTTTACGGCAGCAAGTCAATGAATTTCAGGCTGCCTTAAGCTGGGAAAAACTATTGTAGTAACGTTTTGAACAGTATACTCTGCTCATCTTCTTCTCCTACTGCCAGTTGGATTAAAAAAGTAATAAATATGAAATGAAAGAGTTTCCCTTGTCTGTTTTAGCAATGCTCGCAAGGACCCGCTACCAGCACGTAACAGGAACACGTTGTGCCACCGACTTTGCCGAAGTGCCATCCATACTGATGGAGTACTTTGCAAATGACTACCGAGTTCTAAGCCAGTTTGCAAGGCACCATAAGACTGACAAGGTGAGATGGAACAAAAAGGAACCTCCCACTCCCCAAGACATCTTGGCAAAGATTTTTCCTAAATCTATTAGCCTCTTGAGATATGGTGGACACTATAGGAATGCGATGTTTGGTTTCGGTGTATAAAGACCATTTTACCCAAACCTAATAGTGTCATAGTGCTTTTTCCACCATATCTCAAAATGGTTTATTAGACTCTTTTGGATTCTCATTAGACTTGGCGCCCCAGGTTTGTATGGCGCTGTCTTACAGTGGGACTTGCAACTTAACTACTGACCTCAATGTGTGACACTTCATGCCCAAACCAGGCTCTTCCTGCGCAAACACAAAACTGGGTTTACTTCATCTAGATGAGAAGAAGAAGAGATTTCAGCTAATACCTGATTTAGACCTATAGACCCATTGCATATGACGTCACACTCTCAAAAAGGAGGCAGATCATTGGACGATAACTGTTCTCTGTGCGTAAAAACGTGCGCGTTACCTCAGTATCTGTAGCGTTTCACGTTATGCAGAGGGACCTATTGATTTCTATAGACCCCGGAATGCGCCTCCGACAATGCGCGTAATTTTGGGTGTCAAAACTCTCTTTTGTGCATGTTTGTATATGATTTTGACACCCAAAAAGACACCCAGGATAGGCGCAGTGAGTACGCTGCGCGTTGTGCAATGGGTCTATAGACCCTTCTCAGATGGCATCACTGTTTTATCGCTCACCTTGATGAGTACTTGCACGCACATGTCATGCACACACATTACTAGAACTGCACGAACATGTGCTATGAAACCGCAACGCTGGATGGCACTACGTGTGTGTATCGTACATGTATGTATTCCAGCTTGGCAGACCTCTCGCATTATGTGATGTCAGTGAGAAGGCTGTTGTATGGTCAGTATTTCTCAACATATGGAATGGTGGAGACATCACATCACATTGATATCATGGTCCATGTTTCGACTGTTCCCACTGTTAATGCCATTGTACTATTTTCTAGAAGTGCCAGATTTTGTCATGGGGTGTCATATATGGCCCCATCAAAAGCATTAACCTTTGCTTTATCTCATGTCATAATCATCAGTTTATTTGTTACTGCTCTGTACCAGGGCCCAATTTCATAGAGCTGCTTAAAGCACAAAAAGGAGCTAAGCACAGCAACATTATGCTTACCAGAATAAGGTTACCAGCCAAATTACCATGTCTTATGTACCATCTGTGACTGGTACCCTGCTTAATTTTGCTTAGCAGAAGATTTTTAAGCAATAGTTTCTGCTTAAGTAGTTCCGTGAAATTTGGCCCAGGTGGTTTCAATGATGACAGTAATGAACAATTATACAGTGCCAAAAGGCACTTCACAATAATATGATTTAAAAGCAGGCCATTGGACTGGCAGGATTTGACAGTCACTTACTCTGTGTGCATGGCGACAAGCCGCACATTGTCTATCGACTTGATGAAAAGAGTGATTCCTGCATAAGTACTGTCCTCAAATGGCTCCAGTAATTTTGTAATCCAAGTTTTTCTCTTCCTGTAGACCTTACCAGAGGACATGATTGCTCGTCTCTGCGCTTCCAAAAAGCAGTTTGCAGCCTTTGAGATGCAAACTCAAGTCTTCTACTCAATACTCGACCAAATCTTCCATGGAGAACACCCTCTTAAGAAGGTAGCAAAAGCATTTCAATGAACTTGCCAATGAATGTTTTATTTTGGGGGAATAAAGACAAATTTACTAGAGCGGGGATTGAACCTGCGACGTCCGAGCCGGTGCTATACCAACTGAACTACCTGGCACTTTATTGTCAATATCTTTGTTATGGGGGCAGTCAGAAGTTATTCAATCTAAAGATTTGAAACTTTGCATGGTGTTGAAAGCGAAAAGTAAAGTAGTTTACAGTAGACAATCAATTACGGATATCTTCTAAAAAGAAATGGAGGTAGGAGATGAATCAGCGATGAGGTAAGTCTCAACAATATAGAACAGTGCGCTCTGTTGATTTTCGTGAAGATGAACGGAGCAAGCAGTTTGAAATGTCAAAACTTAATTCACCTCTGGTTCTTCTCAGAACCACTGCTTCGACGGGATTGTTACGTGGCTGTCTCACATAAGTTACTTGATTTTTCAGCAAACTTTTGTTGATATTAAAGTATTTGAGTTGGGTTTTTTTTATAGACTGTAGCAAAACATGCACTCCTGAAGATGAGCAGAGTATACTGTTCGAAACGTCGAGACTACACTAGCTCTTATAAGAGCCAACACTCCTCCAAAAGAGATTTTTACAGATGGTTGTACCCGCAAGTTTATTATTTATTTATTCATAGTTACTCCTTAAAAAAGTATGCACATGCACCATTGTGGAGTCAAAAGTGTCTAGATTTAAAAGCATTTCTAGCAGACTCGTAACACAGTGAGCAAAATTTACACCAGGGCCCAACTTAATGGCGCTGCTCACCGTGGGATCTGTGCTTATGCCCCAACGCTCCCATAGAAAATCTAGCTCCACAGGAAGCAGTTAGTGCAGAATTCTGTGGTAAGAGTAAGCCGTTCCATCAAGTCGGGCCCAGCAGGTGTTTATATGAACCTGTATGTTTAATGTAGATCTGCCACAGAGGACTTTAAAGTCATCATATTTTTTCATAATTTTGTTTTCTGTTTTCCTACTCTACAGTCCACGATGGAGATTTTGAGTGAAGTACAGAATCAGTTCTCATGCATTCAATATGTACCAGGAACGGTAAGAGTCTCAGCTTTTATCCATAGTTTTATTGATCTCAAAAACTCACTTATGACGGTTCGAAATATCATAGAGCAGCTTTGGAAATGTATTGTTCAATTGTCATAAATTAGAAAGGAAACATAAATTACAGAATATGTTATACATTACTGGAAAACCTGCGTTTGTTAGCCTAGTAAAGCCCTGTTGTTTAATGCCGTGCAACATAGGCTGTAAATTTACTACCTTTTTTCAAAATTGCAAATATTTGATTGGTTCCCGTCCAGAAATTGGTTCCAGTTCAGTAATTGGTTCCAGTCCAGTGATTGGTTCCAGTCCAGTAACTGATCCAATCCAGTGATTGGTTCCAATTCAGTGATTGGCCCCGTCCAGTGATTGGTTCCAGTCCAATAAATGGTCCCAGTCATGAGGGCCCAATTTCATAAAGCTTATTTGCAGAAAATTCTGCTAGACAAATTTCTTTGCTAAGCAAGAAATGACTGGTAACCTAATTTAAGCAAGAGTTTTCTGTGCTAAGCAATTTTTGTGCTTACATGCTTTTTGAAATTGGGCCCATATGTTTTGGATGTTGACAAATTTTGCACTGGAAGGGTATCGAATACATTGGCAATTTACACCATTTTATTGTGAGATTAGAGACTTGTAATTTTCCCCCACTCACATGAGGACTCTATCTATTGGAAAGTGAGTACATCACAAAATTGAATTGGTCATTTCCCTTCATCTTTAAAATTTCCTTACAATTGTGAATTTCCTTTTTTGTTCACCAGGCATGGCATTTACGCTTTGGTCACTTGGTCGGTTACGGGGCTAAGTATTACTCGTACCTCTTGTCTCGTGCTGTTGCGTCAAGCGTGTGGCATCAATGTTTTGCTGCTGACCCCTTGAATCGTGACACAGGAGAGAGATATCGATGGGACATGTTAGCTCACGGTGGCGGGAGAGAACCTGCAGTACTAGTGGAAAGTAAGTTAAAGGTGCTCTCATGTCAGGCTTTGTGGGGTGTCGTGGCCGACCGGTCTAGGGCGGTGGACTCAAGTTCTGTAATTTATGTTCTAATCCTAGTCTGGTCAGTCGCACCACTTGAGTCCTTGAGTTTATCAAAATTGCTTTTCTCCTCCCAGGAGTACAAATGGGTACCGGCGAGAGCTGGTAAGTAACCTGCGATGGACTGGCACCCTGTCCAGGGAGAATAGAAATATTCTCAGTCGTTTAATGCCAATGAAATCGGATAAAAACACCAGAAATTTTGGCTCCGGACAGACTTTACTTTTTACTTTTTTTCATGTCATGCTTTCACTGGTGATTTTGGTGAATCAAGACCTAACCTTTGAGCCTGCTTGTGGATCAATTATTGAAGCCAAGCTGGTGAAAGACACACGCATGTAGCACTTTGTTAGATACATTTGATTGCTGGCTTAGTTTACAATTTATGTAGCAAGTTCTAGGATTTATATTGATGCGATCACCCAGCATTTTGTTTCTTTCCTCCAGATATGATAGGCAAGAAGTTATCAACAGAAGATCTCGTTAACGCACTACTGGCTGAGACAATGGAACACTGAGCACCTCACACAATGATGAGGAGGTACCCGACTACCTCGCAAACCTCTCAAACCCTCATTGTACTCAAACTTAGAAACTATGCTGAGTATTGTTTTTTAGAATCAATGTTTCAAGCAGCATGCTCATGGTTGCAACAACTAGTGTGCCACATACAGTTTCATTATATCGCCTGCCTAAATGGCTGTTAGGGGAACTTTGTAGGACACATTGCAAAGATTCTTTTATTCGTGGAAATAGGCCCATTGCGTACGACATCACAAGCTCAAACAGCACCCCACTGAGGTCAAAGGCAGACCTATTATTGGCTGAGAGTTCTGTATAGCCCGTACACATGATCATGTTAGCATTGTTTGACCTCAGTGATGGTGGTCCATACAAGGGGATTATACCTTGATTAAAGATGCTTTATTATGGAAAAATTATTTTTACAGACACCCTCTTTATACATAGTACGGTAGCTCTGATTTGAGGTAAATTAACTATCGAACACTCTTTTGTACAAGTTTTGTTATACATGAAGTTGAATTGGGAAAGACTTCGTCTGTCTGCAATGGAAGGAAAACAGCCTTCTGTAATAGGCTATGTTAACACAGAAATTTATATTTCAATGTTGGAATACAGACTGTGCAATTCTTGTGCCTGTTCTCTGTGCATTCTACAGTCCCTCTTGCATTGAGAATGCAACTTGACAGTTTTCTTCAATTTAAGAGTTTTCCCCTATCTTTTAGAATATAGTTAGTACAAATGTTTGTTTGTTCAAAGATGTAGTATGTGGATATCCATGTGCATATGTAAATTAATTTTAAAAAGACCAAACATTATTGCTGATCTTAACCTTTGAAAAAACATCGCGGAAAACACTGATTCAGTCATTACCTTTTTAATGGAAGGGCTCGGTCATTTTATTACAATGCGTTTTTTACGCGCGTGTGTGTGTGTGTGTGTTTGGCAAAGTGTGTAATGCAAAATTATATCATGTGGCATGTGTGTATGGCAAAATTATATCAAATTGCATATGTGTATGGCAAATTTTGCCATACAGATATTTCATTTAGATTGACCAATAAATAATCAGAAATGCTCCGTGCTTGTTGCCATTTTGTCATGCACACGCATGTCATCAGGTGATATCATTTGCCACACTTGCATCACATGGTGTTGGTACGCTTCATCCACAACAGGACAGGGTAAGCAGTTGATCTCAGCTTTCTGCAAGCTTTATAATCTATGATTTTAACATATACACATTCTCCCTGCACAAAGTGCTAACACCATTTTTAATATGCAATAATAGTTAAATTCAGGAATCAAATTGTTAGTGCAAGAATTTTGTTTATGTTCGCATTTCTTTCCCCAAATTATTATATTAAAACAATTCTGTACATGCAGCTTGTTACTAATATTTGATAGAATTAAAATCCGTTTTGTACAATTTTATGGAGAGAAAATAGGATGAAATTAAACCAATATGAATCATGAAAACATTGGCTTGTTTGTTTTGAATTTGTTTGTTTGTCAGTATGTTATATTATTTTGTTTTATTCAAATAAAGCGGAGCAGGGCATTATGTGGAATTTATGTACTGAATCAGTTACAACATGAACCCTTTAAATCATGTTGTGTTTTGAGATAACATGGCATTATCAACAAAATGTGTAAATTGTTTGATGACCGCTGATTGGACGACGTCTAAGCGGCACTTTTCCTGGCTGTCATTTCATTGGTTGAAAGTCAGACTTACTAAATAGGTTCAACAACAGAGGGCGCTTTACACTTTGACAAAGTTTGGCGAGAGTTTTGTCTGCAGGCACGCCGTCGAAACACCATCCATGTGTCTGGTCTGGTGTTTTTAATGGAATTCTTTGCATTTATGGTGATGAATGTCCACCTATTTGGAACATTTATCATCGTTGCGTTCTCATGTAACAGGTAACCGAATTATTTATTTTGATTTGCCCATTTTGGACATCTTATCGTCCTCGACCTAATTTTCTTCACTATGCACATACACACGATCCCCCTCTGCACTGCCATGCATGACTGCTGATGCATAGTTTCTGATGTCTGACTCACACTCTCGCATTCGCAGTCACTCATGCGTCGTAACGTCACAAATACCCGTCCGTAAGATTGAAGACTTTTTTATTTAGTGCTTAGCCTAAAATAACTAATTAGACTATACATGGGCTGTGGAACTTCCCCAAGCAAACGACTTGCACTTGCAGTAGGGTTGGGTTAACTTCAAAAGCACTGCGACGGCAACGTTAGTTTTTTTATTTGTTATTATCATCCCGTGTCCGGTTTTCGATGTACTATGCCTTTTTCTTTGAATTGAAAAAAAATATTGATGCCATATATCAACTGATTCCCTAATTACCTTCCTTTGTTTATAAGAAGTATGTAAAAATATATTAAAACTTGATAGACATTGAAACTTTCACACCACGCACCGATCTTCGATGACTTCAATAGCGTCATCTGTTGACCTGTTTTCGAGGCAAACAAGAAAGTATGGTGTCCTGGTGAAGCCATACGCAGAAGAAACATCTGCAGTGACTTCAAGTGTTCTGTGAGACGTTGTGTATGACTCTATAGCCAGCAGTTGTCTTCATTTTATTCAAAATATTTTTTATTTAATTTTAAAAATTACGATGGTAATTTGCAAAAACTTAAAATAAAAAAAAAATAAATAAAAAAGTGTCAATAGGCCTAAGTCTTGGCTTTCAAATCTGATTTTTAAAAAAGTTTTGAATCTTTTTATGTTTCTTAACATTTATAATAAAGCATATCAATAAACAGTGATATTTGAATCACCAAGCCAATGTTTAAATTTTAATGTTATTAATAATAAATGATATGAGGGTTTAAAAAGAAATTCTCCAGACTGTTAGAAAATGATATAAGGCACATGGCTTCTTTAAGCCTCTGTATTTTTTTCCCCAGAATGCTCAGCAGAATGTTCAGTCACATGATGTTATCATCGTGAATTGTGAATTGAAAAATTGTTTGATGAAACTTTTTCGGCGGGCAAATTTTTTTTTATGGCCCCGACAGTATGACATATTTTTGTACCTTGTAGAAATGCCTAAAATACCACAAATTTTTGCAATACAAGTGCAACTTGCCAGTGGAGCCTCACATAATTCTAAGTTTTGGTCAAAGGAGAGGAGACTCTTTGCTTGGCAAGTCAAACCACAAAAATTGTATCTAGGGACTGTTTACATCGCGCGCAGAGAGGTAAAAGATTTGCATCGATTTCAGGGACGCCCTGAAAACAGGACCTCCTACGATATATTATTAGGCCTACCTGTCCATGCCTACACATAAACTTTCAGATCAGAGTCGGACATTGTTTTAAAGTTGAACATACTTGACTTGACTTGCTCTATGACTGTCATGACCATTGGAATTTTAATGACCCACCATCATCATTGAAGAAGCATGTGAAGAGAAGGCTTGGGCATGTTGGGCGTATAATGGGGACTCTTTGTGGTTTTTAAGGTGGGGGGGGGGTTGATTTGCCCGGGCCCGGGTTGAATTTACACAGATAAATAAAAACTTATAAATGAATAAGTACCAATTCCTTAAAAGTAGCTTTTTCTTTCTTGCTTTGCCTGAACATTCCCCACTGTTTTGCCTGTATTTGGGAGGGCAGTTGTCCCTTTGCCCCCTTGGTCGTACGCCTATGTATGAGAGAAAGTGTGGCAAGGTTTATGAGACTTTATTTTTGATAGCAGTGAGAGTCAGCTAGGGAGAGGGTGCAGAGCAGCTGAGGAGTATGGGATGGGAGCTTGAACAACACTTTTGTTTGGCATTTTTTTGTCCAAACGTGTTTGAACGAAATAGGACATGCAGACCTGGAATTTCATCTTTGATATTGGGTTGGCAAAACCATTATCATTTTGCAAAAAGGGCATTTCCATCGGGAAATCTTTAAGTCCAACATATATGCCGGGATAATTTTAAGGGGAAACAAGGCCAAGACCCGGGCAACATCTAGGCCATGACCTCCGTGGCCTTTGTGTAATTCCAAGCATGGACATGGTTAATAGACCTACCGTTTTTGTGTTTACGTAAAATATTGAATTAATATTATTACTAATTTTCCCCCTGCAGCATTTTTGCAGCGAGTTATGATGGTGACATTGATAATGATATACCAACCATCAACCAATGGTCACTTCCTGCAGAGAACCCACCTAATGATGACAACCTTGCATTATTAACCTTTGAAGGGAACCATCCATTACTAAAACAGCACAGTTGCAAAAAGGCTACATTTTTGTACGCCTGGTAAGTTTTGGTTTAGTTATAGGGTCTTCGTGTTTAAATTTGATTCTGTCCTCCACAAACATTCAATTAATTACAAACTACTTGAAAACGACTTTCTGTATTAATGAGTTTATATTCTAGAGTTTGCAGTCTCGCAGAATTTTCTCTTCTATACAAATTCCTGTATATTTATTTTGCACTCAGAATTTTGCAATTGTTCCAACGTAATGGAAAAGAATTACTAAAATAATAATATTACGTTACCATGTCTTAGACCTGGCGTAGGACAGTAATATATAAGTAAGACTACTACAAGTTCTACTGATTCCTGGGTACAAAATTACAAGAGTTATTTTCCCCTATTTTTACCTTGTGTCGGAAGCTGAAATTCCCTTTATAGTGGGGCAGATAGGGGAAATATTTTTGGGAATTGTGTCTGTGATGATACAAGCATGGAATTTGGCATATAGTCAGAGTACGTCATGAGATGGTTATAGGGCCATTGCAGATTTGTCCTTTGAAAAAATGTAGGGTAGAATTACAAGCAATGACAGCAATTTTAAAAATTTAGAAACTTGTTATTAATCTACCAATACTTTTTCAAAGGAAATATCCGTGATGGCCCTATACAACAGCCAAACATCTTGCTCATGACATGCTCTGATTGTGTGCCAAATTCCATGCTTGTATCATCAAAGGCACAATCCCATCATCTAGGCCCACCTGCTGTACTCTACTATTCTCTATGTTTTAAACTACTCCACACTTGAATATAACTTTTAAAGTCTAATCTTCTGTCGCTTTGGGTGAAATCGATTCATAACAAATTAAACGCGGTGGTTAACAGAGACTGATGCCCCACCAGGGCTAGACTAACATGTGATGTTTGATCAAGCTCTTGTTGTTTTTTATGCAGGGGGCTCGTCTACCTTACAACCGACGGCTTTAGTAGTCCAAAAGACCCTCTTTATGTTTCCTCAAACATAATAGTAAGTAGCAAAGGACTCCTTTGAGCTCAATTGGTCATCAAGATCACGAGCAAATAGTAAAAAGAGACCTTATGTGTTTTCTGTTTTTTCAAAATATCGCGCGTGATAAAAACTATTGTTTTTCTCATTTCTCAGAAACGATAGCATTTTAGGCAGAAATATTTTAAGGAAGCCTTTCAACCATTACTTACTTTAAATCATGTAAGTTATGTGTGAATCTGTGAACATTTGTGTTTTTCAATCTTACCATGTGTACATGCAGGGCCTTTAAAAAGAAATAAAACATGTAGAATTTTGTTTTGCTTTCTGATCCAGGGTGAAAGGCTGAGGGATGTGTAAAACAAAATAATGCATAGATTGCAAAAATAACATAATTTGACAGGGATCTAACTGGGCTTCTGTGTTTTTATTACGTTTTAGGAAGATGCCAGGATTCCAGCTCTGCAGTCTACCACGTTTGCTGGTAGCAATCTTGTAATGGTTGTGACTGGTATCGTCGTTACGTACAATCTACAATCTAAACAAGTCGTCAGAGCTATTGGGCTTCCACAAGACATCATGATGACCAATGTTGCATCACATCAATGCTGCTTTGAAGACAGAGAATGGTGCCAGGTAAGAGGTGGTGAACATGTGAAATTGTTTATCCTAGAGTCTGTGAAACTTGTTTGCAAAGGTTGGCTAACCAGGATCCAACTTCATAGAGCCAATTAGTACTTTTAAAGGTATATACAGGATTGGTAAGGATAAAACACATCAAATGTTTAATTTCAGTCTAAAAGCTTACTGATTCTGAAAGTTCATACTAGAACATTTTTTCAGTTAAATATTTCCCTCTGAAATGAAGTGAAATTCGAGAAAACTGTATCTGTCAACCTAAAAACAATGCAACAGCTGATTTCGGTTGTTAACAATTAAGGACAGTGTTTACATGCTGAAAATTGTGCATGGTTTTTCACTATTTTCTCCTGGCTCACACATTGAATTAAGCCCAAATGTTCTCAGGTTTGTTAGGCCTGTTTCATATATATGGTTGATCACACAAAACATGAACACTGTCTGCGACTACTTTGTCAACTCTCCTGTCTAATACCTTTAAAAGCAAAAATTAGTTAAGAACCAAATTAGTTAAAATGAAGAACAAAATACATTATAAACTATTGGGTACATAAGAAGTAACTCAGTAAACTTGCGGGTACCTGTGTAAATCTCTTTGTGATAAATTTCTAAAGCAGGCAATAATTCCATTATTATTTACTAATTTTCTAAATTCAAGAGTTTTATTCGATAATCTTGTATTAACCTGTTAACAAAATCACAATGTATTAACTATTAAATTTCAGAAACAAGATGGCTTAGTGATTGCCTATAACAACCAAAGTTTGAATTCCAATTCAGTAGGATACTTTCTCTCTTTTGATGCCGGCTGGACATTTGTTGCAAGGCGGCTTCAACTGGACTTTGATATCAAGGTTAGCAGATCGAACTCCTACAACTAAATTTGTGTTAACCCTCAAACAAGGTACACTGTCAGCACATGCTGAAATATTTTAATATTTCCATTGTCTTAACCATACCAACACACTGGTCAGCTCATATGCCATAAGATCCTAAGCTGGAACATGCTGCACGTCCTAGAGGGGGTGTTAATCAACATGAGACAGTGGTTTGGTTATAGAAAGGGCAGGAAAAGAATCTGCTGGCATCTTTTGCGTTCAAAATCGGTCCGTCAATTGTCTGTCAATACATTTTAACGGTGATGAACCAAATTATAAAATTAAGCAAACAAATGAGCTTAAATTTACTCAGGCAATACCTGGACACGTAAACAACACTTCGATAAAGAAATTGTTGGAAAAAGTGCAAAACAAACCCTTTTAACCTACTGGAAAACACTAATTGTCAGCATGTGCTGACAACGTACCGGAGTTAAGTTTGTCCCAATTAGGTGCCTCGTTTGAGGGTTTAAGGTGATTCCTGTTTTGTTTAAATGAACAAACAGAATTTGTTTTCCAGGCTGGAATCTGTGGAGCGACAGTTCTTGGGACACTGTCTTCTGTTGCATTCCTGGTCTTCAAAGATGATTCAGATGAGGGGATATTCATCTATGACTCTTACACTGACCAGAACGTTGTCGACATCACCAAGCCTGTATCTCTACCATTTGCTGTGACGGGGAACCAGACATCATTTGTACAGGTTGAGGGTGGACTTGGTTTTCTGGTAGTTTGGGATAGCAAGGATGTTTCTTATAGTGCTGTTTCAGGTAAAGTAGTCCTTTAATTTGCAGTATTTTTGACCGCGTGAGAGCGTGTGGACCAAATTTACGTGATGTGAAACAAGTAACACAAACTATTTTCTCATTTTTGTTAATTTTTTTGTTTATTTGGCCACTGATACAAGAAAACAGCAAACAGGCAATCAAAATAAGATAAAACTGTAATTGTGATGCAAGGAAATTTGCCGTTGAAAGCGCCCTAGCTCATATGGTCAAAAATACAGTCAATTAATCAGAGTGTGTTTTTAATTTTGCAACGGTTGCTTTTTCAGGAAATTCATGGATGATCATCTTGGACAAGCCAAATTCTCTCTCTCTCTCTGGTCTGTCACATTGGGCCCCCCCCCTCGGGTCATAACACTCTTTCATTAGTGTGGACGTCAAACCCACACCAGACATTAACCATACAAGCCAGCCAACCTTACAACTCCAGATGCACTGTTGCACAAATTCATGTTGAATGATCGAACAGAACATCGATCACCTTTGATAACTTGCATCTGGCAGGCCAAATTCTACCCTTACATACCCTTACATACCCTTACATACCCTTACATACCCTTACATACACCCAAAATAGTCAAAATTACTCCTATTAAATCTGTTTCCGGTATCTTTATGATAATTTTATAATTCTTTTGACAGGAAAAGCCGTTGTTAAAGTTAATATTCTGTCTGACATGCAGTCATCTCTATTGCATGATGGAGAGGCAGTACAACAGGCCATATCAAGTAAGTATTTTATTTCATTTGGCGATTGCACAAAAGACCCCTTGCATTTAACGTGGACACTCTCAAACAGCGCCCTCACTGATGCAAAAGGGGGCAGATCATTGGATGACAGCTGCTCCTGGTGCGTAAAAATGTGCGCGTGACCTCAGCGTACCAGTGCGTTGCGAGTTATGCAAGGGCTCTATTTAAAGAAAATCTCAGATTTTGCAAACTTTATAGAAAATACTGAGCTATTTCAAACGATTCAGAAGTATGCAAAACGTGCCATCTAAATTCTGTGAGAACAAGTCATAGTATTTGGCTTTTAACTAATAAAGTATATATTTTGTGCTCTTTCTCTTTCTGGTTTGTATTTTTCAGACAAGAATGGGGACTTTGCAATTCTGACAAACACTGGAGACATATATTTTGGCAGAGAAGGGATTCCAGCAAAAACAGTGAAGGTGAGATTTGTTATAATCGTGTAGAATTTCAAAGAAGAACCTAACAGTAAAAAGGCCTCCCAAAAGCCATGTGTGTGAGTGTATCATTCTTTGACACTAGCTCTATTTATTGCCATCCATCAAAATTGAAAAAAATGTAGTTTTGACTAGGAGAAATATAAGAAATCTAGTAAGTTTGAGATTTATAATTTTGTATTTATTTATTTTGTATTTATTTATTTGTTATTTATTTGTTTATTTGTATTATATATATATATATATTTTTTTGTTTTTTGTTTGTTTGGTTTTTGTTTGTTTGTTTTTTGGGGGGCGGGAAATGAAACAAATGCTCTAAATATCATCACTTTAAGAAGTGGAAAACAAAATTTCTAGAACCCAGCAGATAAATCTTCTCATTCACAGCTTCCTCTCAAGGACCCCATACCAAGCCCCACTTCTTCCTGCGTCATTCGCTTCACACCAACCAACAACATCCAAGTGCTATACCCAGCCAACATGTTTGAAGACAATTCTCCAACCAAGAAGCTACAGTTGATGTCAGAAACCAGATATGTACAGCAATCCCTCTCAAAAGTCACACCAGCACTCAAGAAATGCCAGGTACTGGGTTAAGACAAATGTGTCACTGGCTGGAAGAAAATGGCATTTTTTGGAGAGTGTAAAACTATTCATAACTGAATCTAATTTTGGGTTGAACAAAGAAAAATTTAAGAGAGCGGGACTTGAACCCGCGACCTCTGGTTATACGTGCCGGCGCTCCACCAACTGAGCTAGCCCTAATGTTGGTGGTCTCCCTTTTTTGTCAATATCTTTGTTCAGGGGTGCCAGTGGTGATCCCGGTGCTGCCGCTTCCCAGGTTGTATCGTAAACTTGGGTGTGATCCCTGACTATATGGCAGTTACAGGTTTTATGGCTTCTGACTGGCACACCCGAACAAAGATATTGACAAAATAGGTTGACAGAGCGCCGGCACTTGAATCCGGAGGTCCACCGTCCTGCTTTTTCTATGTTTAACCCCAATTTTTTTTTAATTACCCAGTTAGTTTCCCTTGTAGTATAGTACTTCATAACAAACTGAAACTGTCAATAAATAATGGTTTGGAAAATAAAATTGGTTTGTGTTTAACAATTGATAATGTGCTTGAACCATGCTTTTTTTATATTTACTATTCTTATTCCATCATTGTTTTTTTGTTTTTCGTAATGTTTTGTAGAACTACTCCATCATAAAATTATACAAATTAATTCAACAAACACACAAGTTAAACTGATTGCTACAATCCCTGCATTTTCTCTTCTTTTTTGTTTCTGATAGCATCAAGGATTTGATGCAGCATTTCATGGTCAAGTATTCTACATGGACATTGGTCAGCAGCTGAACTTGACCGCCAAAGTCATACCCAATTCATGGGAAGACATAAGCTATATGGTAAGCAATACAATTCAGTCACCCAGGCCAGAAACCCTTATTATGGAGGGGTCATCTTTGTCTTGACCCTTATGTTCACATTGGTAAAATAGCTCTAAATTTCATTTCATAAAAAGGGTCAGACTATTTTCCCAATCCATTCCCAATCTAGTTACATAGGGTGAAATGGTAGTAGATGATACATTTGTTGTTGTTTATTTATTTATTTATTTATTTACACATCCAACAGCGCAAGGGCTAGTAACAGGATGGTGATTAGTAAACAAGAAGTTCAGTTTTAGATGTGGGAGGAAAACCCCAAATGGGGGAAAACCCACAATCATCGGTAAGGACTGAAAACCCAATCCACAAGCAATGCTCTGGTCCGAGGTGGGATTTGAACCGGGGTCCACAGAGGTGAAAGGCAGGGAAAGAAACCACCGAGTCAACCTGCAGCCGATTTCACGAAACGCTAGGATTAATCCTATCTCGAGTTAGGACGATTGTAACTCGTCCTAACTTAGGATTGTAACTCGTCCTAACTTAGGATTAATCTTAAGGTTTACATGTTACAGTGCAAGGCTGGGACTCGTCCTAAGCCCTAAGATTAATCCTTAGTTAGGAAGAGTTTGGTGAAATCGACAGCTGATCCCAACATGGTAAAAGTCTACTGGTTCGCACTACAAGAAATTATTATGACAAAAAAACCTTGCTATTATTAATTGGTCCATTTTTGATGTTTCAGGTCACTGTGTCCAACCCAGGCATAGTTTCTCTCACAACTACCCGAGAGATCACAGAAAGGCTGGTAAAAGGTGTGACCACATCAAACTTAGTGAGTATAGAAGAATCATTGAAAGAGGAGCATATATTTTGGGAAATAGAGCAACAATTTTACATTTTCGATTACTTTTTAATATTTTTTCCACAGATTGCTCACCTTACTCTGATGTCAGATACTCTCCCAAGTGGGTAAGTTTTAAGCTTTAATAAATAAAAAAAATTGACTCATTCAGTCACAGATAAAACTACTTTGCATTTAATTTTGATGTTGGAAAGTTTCAATGCACAATGTAGGATTGTTGTACTGTACATACTTTCCTGGCAAGCTGTTATCTTTTGGAGACATTTTTCATCTTCATAAATAATTCTAATTCAATGCAAATACACTTTTATTTCATACTTCTCCGTACAAAATAAAAGATAATTTGGATCTATTTGGCAATTGATACAAGAAATCAACATACAGGCAATCAAAATAAGATGAAACTATAATTGTTGTGCAAGAAAATTCGCCGTTAAAAGCGCCCTCAAGCTGTAAAAAATACAGTAAATTATCAGCCTGCCGTGATGTCTTATCTCAGTACCTGTTTTGGGGGTTTTTAAATGTTCCAGACGTAAAGATAAAGCTCGTGGAATGTCTTCTCTCAGGATGAGTGTATATGACTCAAGTCTGATGTGTCACCACAAACAGCAAGCAGTAAGTACAAATAAGACCATGTCCGACTTGGCGGTTACGGCTACGGCTGGATCGCCGCCTCATCATGCATTGGAGTATAGGACGTATTTAGCAACAGTCGTAGCCAGAGCAATAGCCGTCAATTCGGATACAGCCTAAATTTCTACTTTTAAATATTGTACTCTACAACAAGGATATCCATTTGCATGTATAGTTTTACTCTTTGTAAAACAAATGATGTCTTTGTTTAGGAGTGAGTAATTTCTGCTCCTTTAAATGATCTGAAATTTAAATCTTATAAATTACTTAGAAGCTCATATGATAATGTTTTATTAGGTAGCGCATGTCGTAGCTGGATGTCCACCCAACAGACATTTAAGAATAAGAAAGTAAGTTCACAAAAGTTTGTCCTAGTTCTCAAAGTTCAGTGAAAATAAGTTCGACCCTAGCAGAGTCTTTCTCTTTTTAGCCTTTGAGAAAGTTGACAATTGTTTGCATTTATACAATAAGTCATTTTGGTTGGTAAGCAGTTTGCAATAGCTAATTAGTATTTTTTATTTTTTTTTATTTTGAACAATTAATACTCAAAAACAGTTTTGTATATTTTTTTAATTTTTATTTATTTAAATGTTTAGTTAAATCAGCATGTTCAGTTTGTATAGTTGAGTTGTTGTTACTCCCATTAGCTCCCTAAATGGACAGCATTGCTTTAGATGAATGGCTGGAGAATTTGTTAAAATCTCCTATGAGTTGGAAGTTTAAACAGTGATTGATAATACTATTAACAGTTTTGTTTTACTAATATGTTTTTATTTGTGTTTTACCCATACACCGATGTGTGTTAAAGGTATTGTACACTTTTGGTAACAGCTCAAAATCAGTGTCCACATTTTGTGTGATTCAACATATGCATGAACAAACAAACCTGTGAAAGTTTGAGCTCAATTGGTCATCGAAATCACGAGAAAATAGTGAAAAGAGACCTTATGTGTTTTCTGTTTTTTCAAAATATCGCGTGTGATAAAAACTATTGTTTTACTCATTTCTCAGAAACGATAGCATTTTAGGCAGAAATATTTTAAGGAACCCTTTCAACCATTACTTACTTTAAATCATGTAAGTTATGTGTGAATCTGTGAACATTTGTGTTTTTCGATCTTACCAATAGTGTACAGGGCCTTTAAGCACTGTAAACTCGGTACTTTCCCTGAAACCCAAACAAAAAACATATGCATATTACTTGGCTATGACCTTTGCTATTCTAGAGCAGATGTCTCGCCACTAGACCAGGCTTGCCCCCTGTTGCTAAAGGCATTTTGAATCCTATTAATATCCTACTTATGTGCTATTTTTTCATTTTGAATTACCAGTTAATTACACCTTTTTTTTATAGTTCATTGTCTATTCAGCTGATATTTTTGTTCTAATATTTTCCTTAGAATATTTGGCACTGAATTAAATACTAAGGTTATTTATCTTTGATACATATTTTGATGTTTATATGTCATTTCTCTACAGTTCCTGTTCATGATGAAAACAAATGTAATGCATATTCAACACCGATTTTAAACAATTTATAGAGTGTCTTCAAATTATTATAACATCACAAATTTGTATGTTCATCGTGAAAATAATCATAGTTATTAATGTTATTTCATTTGATCTTTTCCAAACAGGATCGACGAAACATGTGATCATATGAGAAACTTTGAGTACACCATTGATAAGTGAGTTTAAGTCAATCGGTTTGAGAAGTTATCTTTTAATTAAACTTGACAATGACGGCTGAGAGAGGTTTTTAATATCAAACTTTTCGAAATATTAAAGGTAGGGTCATAGATTAGTTTTGTCAACGTTTTGTCAACGTTTAAGAACGAGTCACTACTCTTTTATTCCCATTCATAAATGCGCTTATGTTAAAAAGCAATATAATATCACAATTATAGACAATGTCACACTGTTTCTTTTGCGAATTTTTCGAAGTTTGCAAATTTCCAAAAACTTTTGTAAAAATGTTTTGTGCGCGTCGGTCGGTGTGTATACACGCGTGTACACACATATTACGCGCTGTTACTAATAGCTATGAATTGCGTTCTGCGTAATTTAAATTGGTGTACATGAGCTTGCGCGCCCAACAAGCGAAGCCAGCCGGTCTTAAACAGCTTCAGCTGTGTCTTTATCAACCGTTTAAACACCCCCACGTGACGCGTTCTCCACCAATAGGAGTAGCGAAACTGTCTGGGGTATTTATGAATGCTTATTTATAGGCAAAATTTTAAAGAAAGATACAATTAAAGTCACATGTGAAAGTTTCAGCTGAATACAGTGTCTACTTGCTGAGAAAACAGTAAAAAACTGTCACGGTATTTACACACTAACGTCGAATCCATCCACATTTAGCGAGGTGACAGCAAGTACAAATCGCATCTCTTGCCGCAGCATTCGGGAACAGACACCAGCCCTCAGAATCAGATTCAAATGTTTTTGGGTGAAAATTTATCCAAATCATATCACTTTGAAGGGAATCCTTATTCAAAATAGTTTTTACTATCAACAGCTGTAGTGGTTCTCAACAAGTAAGTTTTTATGGTAATTATTTTGGGGAATTTTTACCATGCTATGACCACCTTTAATAAAACAGGATCCAATAAAACATATTTTACAGAAATATTTAGGTTGCACCTTTGTAAATTGTTCATCTCACACATTTTGCTGTTTGTTCCGTATTATTTTAGGAATAAGTATGACCCAACCTATTTAATGGGTGCCAATGGTGTCACAGCATCAGAAGACAAGAAGGTTACGTATGACTACAGACAACTTGGCTGTCCAATTGTTGTATACTACCAAGACTTGCTGAAACCGATTATTGACTTGTAAGTTATATTAATTAAATTCAGGTTAAAGAGAGCGGTTTTAAAGAGCAGGGCACAGTTTTATTGAGCTGCTTAGGCATAAAAAGTTGCTAGCACAAACAAATGATGCTTACCAGAATAAGGTTACCAGCTAAAATACCATTTTACAATGTACAAAATGTAACTTAAAGGAACGTTACAGAACTGGTAATTAAAATTTTCTTTAAGATCACAGATTTACATAAAACTTACACGGTCTAATGATGATGATAGTAGAAAACATCCCTAGAAATATTTCTGTCTGAAATGCCATATTTGATGAGAAATAAATAAAACTAATTTCCGATTGGAGTTTATCGCTCATGAGCGTTTTATACATGCATTGTATAACACATGCAAATGCGTAATCGGTTTTTCACTATTTTCTTGTGACCCAGATGGCTGATCGATCTCAAACTTCTACAGGTTTGTCAGTTTATGTATATGGTGGATTATATAAAGTGCTTAATTGTTTTGTTAGCAAAAACCAATTCTTTAATGTTCCTTTAAATCCTGCTTCGTTTTGCTTAGCAGAAAAATATTGAACAATATTTTCTGCTTAAGAAGCTCTATGAAATTGGGCCCAGGTGATTCCTCAACCCCCAAAAGAAGAAGTTGCATTATTGCTTTGCACTCATTCCAGTAGTAAGAAAAGGTGTTGCAAAATTTTACCACTAACTGGTAAAACTTGCACAGGACATTTAAAGACACTTCCTGAGCATTCTTGTGTATCTCTCATTGAGCTGTTTGAAACAATTTATTTGTTGAGTAGCAGTGGACAGCCACTTCTGTATCATTTGAATCTGTCTATGCATCTTCCCATGTACTTTGTTGCTCCAGTGCATATATAGACACTTCCTGACCATTCTTGTGTATCTCTCGTTGAAACAATAAGATTTGTATCCCTCATTGAAACAATCTTATTTGTTTTCAGGTATGAAGGTGATGAGTTCATTGAGGAGATGAGAGAAGATTTTATTGTGAGTGAGATTCATGGCATGTTGACATACAGCTATACACAGACTGCATCACAGGTACAATGTACAGTTTTTTTAACAGTAAACCAACAAGATAGGAAACAAGATTCCCCCCCCCCAAATTTGTTCATTGTCACAATATTTGTCAATTAGTGTATTTTGATTATCATGAATCTTTATATTTGTCAATTAGTGTATTTTAATTATCATTATTTATCATTATACAAGATCATCAGTGTTTGTGTGTAACATTATGAATATTAATTTATCAAGAATGGTAGTTATCTCAGAGGCTATTTAAATGCAGCAAATTCTTGCTTTTGCAAATAATAGGTATACTTGATGAGATAGAAGAAACTATGTTGATCTATAAAAATTGTTTAATAGAACCTGTATTGAGCCCTTGCAGACATGGAACACATCTCCGCAAAATGTGCCTCAACCATTTCCACCATTTTGGGGGTCAATTCCTTTGTGTACATTTTGACTCCCAAAAAGGGAGGGACAGGCTAGGGGTGTGTAAGTGCACTCTGCGTCGTGCAAGGGGTCAGTACAATGATAATTCTTATGTTTGTCTGGTTTTCTTCTTGAAGGCAGGTTGTAAGTCCCAGCCTCAGAGCTGGCTGTCACTCCTTCAGGCTCAAGACACGCCTGATCCAGCCACTGCTTGGACAAGAAAGGTACTTTTCTCACAAAATTGGTTGTAGGGAGCGTGTTTGGAATGGACTGGACAAACAGCTGTGGCAGTGTTCTGATGGGGCTTCGTACGGACAGGTCATTTCTTGGCAGGCGAGATACTACACTGGTCATATGGGAAATTTTACATTTTGTGTCACAATTTCCACATAAATTCAAGAGTTTTAAAAATAACAGCTGAACAAGTTTTGGGATGTGCCCCCTTTCTTCATATAAAAAGTTGACTAAAAATCAGACAGCAATCTCCATCAAAATATAAGATTTTATGTGTTCTTTCATTGGGCTGTGTACAAATTATGCCTGCAGAAAGTCCAGGCCCTGCACTTTTGTAAACATGTGATGTCACGGGTTACATGTTCTTATGATATCTAAAAACTCTTGTTTGTGTGTTTTACCCTACACCAATGTGTGTTAAGCACTGTATACTTGAGTCCTGTGGGAAAAAATTTCAAAGACATATTACTCAGGTTGGATTCAAACCCACAAACTTTGCCATTCTAGAGCAGATGTAATACCACTAGACCACTGAGCTTGCCTGGTAGTTAGAGGCCAGTTCAGATCCTATAAGTAGCAGTATGTACCGCCATGAATTAATAGATGTTAATTTTGCATTGAAATAAAGACAATTATTTGTGTTTATTCCTACACCGATGTGTATACTCAATAAAATACTCCGGTTCTTTGGATTATATTTATATTTTGCCGACAATTATTTTGTATGTGATCTTTCATTCTATAATGTTATTCATACATGCCGTAATCATGTGAGATAAGTGGTTGCCAATGAATGGGCCACCCATTTGAAATAATAAACTTGTTAAATCAGGTTGGCTCAGTGGTTTCTTTCCCTTTCTTTCACCTCTGTGGATCCCGGTTCAAATCCCACCTCAAGTCTCTAACCTCACTTTAAAATTGGGTAAAATGCAATTTTATTTTATTCTCTTTCATAGCGAAATTTGAGACATGACGTCATTGGACTTCAAAAACAAATGGGTCTGTATATTCCAAAGAGGAATATTTGCGCCAGTCAAAAGGTCAAATTCAATGCCGTTTTGATTGGATATCAACAAAATTCAAGAATCATCTAAAAATTCTTAGTACAAAAATGTACAGACCATTATATTTGAAAAGTGACATAAAACTTTTTTGGATTTTGACAAAAATTGCACTTGAAGGGTAGCAAACACAGTGGCATTTTACACCGTTTTAACGTGAGGTTATGAGACTTGTAATTTTGTTTTTCCATTTTCCATAAAGACTCTATCTATTGGAAAATGGATCACAAAAATGAATTTGACCATGGAGCCTCTCTTTAATTCAGATTTACAGAAGCTGCATGGAGGCAGATGAGATAGGACTCTCCAATCCTGATCAACCATACGAAGTACTGAGTAGTCGGAACAGCAACCAGCTCTTATGGAGGCAGTACAACAGTATCCTGGTATTTAATGTGTCTGTAGTTAACCCTGACTACAGGTAAGACATGATTACTTGACCTTTTCTCTCAGACAGCTAGACCTTGGGTGTTCTGGCAGATTAAACCTAGAACAAGTCTTAATTGCTTTTAAAGGCGTGATAAACCTTTTAACCTTCACATTTTGTTTCTTTCTGATAGAGTACATACTTCTGTAAGTCTGAGTTAAAGAGGGGCACCAAGGTCAAATTTAGTTTTGTGCTTCACCCATTTTCCAATAGATAGAGGGTTTTAGGAAAAAAGTACAAATGCATTCTTTTTGTTGAGCTTTCATTTAAAGGTAACTTCTCGAGTGATGGAAAATCGATTATGTTATTAAGCAACAGGTGCTTTAGACTGAGTTCTTCAAAATATTCCAAATATTAGAAAATATATGACATTCCCACAGGAGTACTCATAACTAGCATTCATACTCTACTTCCAGCTTTTGCCAGCTGCGTGGCCAGTTTGCCGTCCAGGTGTACGGTAACCTCCCTAAGTCCACCCTCCCACCTCTTCACATCATGCTCTATACATGTGGAGTTGGACTAGCTGTCCTCTTAGCTGTCTACATCTCCCAGAAGCTGTGGCCAGAGGATGCAGACGACGAAGGAGGAAAAGGTGGAGGAGATGCCCAAGATATGCAGTGACACGGTCAGCGAGGGCCCACTTACAGACCCCTGAAGTTTATAGCTTTGTCACATTTCTTATGCAATTTGACGTTTTTGTCCTCCCAAAAGGCATCATTTCGACATTCAAGGTTGCCTTGATGAAAAATACACAACATTCCAGTTGTAGGCCCTAATGCTACATTTTAATTGAATTAATTTCGTTTTCTTTTGGATGTAATTCAATTCAATTCAATTCAAACTCATTTCCATACTTCATGAACATTTCTGAACAACACATAACCCAAAAATGAATATGAGAAGTAAATCCAGTTTTACAAGACAAGAAATGTACATTTTGAGAGAATTTACTTAATTGTTTGGAAAATTTGTTATTGTTCATCGGTCCTCCTGGTCTGAAATTTATCACCCTTAATTTTTTCACAAGTGGGAAGCCCAATTTTTTGTTCATACCTTTTGAAGAGAATGTGTAAATCTTTTGAAATGTAAAACCTACAGGAGGATGTCAGGATTTTGATCTTCTGAACCATGGGCAGATCTGGGGCCGATTTCACAAAGAGATAAGACTAGTCTTATCTGAAGTTAGGACCAGTAACTGGTCTTAACTTAAGACTAGTCCTATCCCTTAGCATTGCCTAGGACTAGTCCTAAGTTAGGAAGAGTTTTGTGAAATCGACCCCTGGGCCTTCTTCCCGGGTTCTTCATTCATAGTGATGAAGACGCTCCTTAAAGTGAATGTATACCTTTGGTTTTTGGAATCGTTTGTAAAAATTTCATTTCAAAAGGTGGTAGCGTTTTTGAGATATTGCCGAAAATCCGGGACGGTTATGTCCACGCAGGAAGAATAATCCGTTATTGAAATCCACAATCTGAGAAACGTATCTGACAGTAACGTTTCCCAGATTCAAATTTTGGGGGATAAAAACTGATATCTTTTTCCATAACCACATTACTTTGAAGTGAAATGATTCTCAAAATGCTTTATACTATCGAAGGCTGCTGTACTAACCAAGTAAGTTTTTATTGCCATTAACTTAAAGAGCAATTACCAAACGTACACCTTCCCTTTAAGTCCTCTGAAATGAAACAGACAAGTTTTAAATTAATGGTGACTTCATCTTTAAACCAAAGGTAGACTCGGTTCCATTAGTGATAATGTAGAGACTACTCTAAATTCTCTCAAGTGTACAGTGACACCCATGGGGATTATGAGAGTTTGCCTAATGCTGGGATGGGGCTCAAAATTATTATTGTCAACAGTTCCTTTACCTGTGTCTATACTGCTGGTATGAAATATTATGTGTACTAATTTGATCAGGTGTGTGATTTTTCAGGAATTGTAGATTTTCTCAAAATCTCCTTGAGCCTTCAAACTTTTTTGAAAGAAGCAAAGCAGTCACCAAAGGGAGAAAGAAATAGTCCATATTGCGTCCAAACCTGTAGTTTTGTATTTCTGGTGGTGTTTAAACTTTCTGAATTTTAACATCTGTGAGGTTTTGAGAATAAAGGGAAACCTAGGCCACAAGCCATTTCCAGGAATGTTCACATTAGTCAAATCTTATCTCTGTGTGATACCATATTCCCATAAAAACAGCAGTTTAAGAATGTTTAGCCATTAGTAAGGTTCCCTGATTCTGCTGGTTCGTTTTTTCTATTAAAACTTACCCCCATGAACAAAAAATCAAAACACTTCATTCAATTCTGAAACCACTTTTCTGAGCCTTCTCGCCATCTTCTGTGATATTTACTTTAAGCCCTTAATTTGATTTTGAGTATGAAATGGTGTTTTCCGTTTCCGTAACATGAGCTTGTTCAAACAAACCAAAAACTGTTCACTGATTGTTCGCTCTCTCTTCAGCTCAGCAAACACTTTCCCTTTTACGGTTTTGCAATCGAATCTTAGATTTCCCTCGATGGGTGAAGAGGTCAGATCCGTAGTGTCTGTAGATGCGTGTGTTGAATCAACACACACATGGAAGTAGTGTTGCTGTCATCCAATGATTTTTCAAATCGGGTATCATTTATACCCCCATTTGGGTAAAACAGTTTTAGTTGGGGTATATCCAAATCGTAGTTTTTTTACAGTGTCCCAATCTAGGAAAGTTTATATCAGTGAGGGAGGAGATGGTTTCAATTTGGGCCCATCTTCATAAAGCTGGTAGGTGCACAAGTTTGCTTACCATAGAAAAATATTGTTCAGCAGAAACAGGTTACCAGCTAAACTACAATGCCATTCACATTGTAATGACTGGTGCCCTATTACTATTTTGCTTTGAAATATTTTCTGCTTAACAGCCTTGTGAAATTGGCCAATGACAAACAGTTTCCACAGTCGGGATACCACCTAAAGGTTGCGGTTGTACCATTGTGTCTAGAGTGGGGATCGGTGATACCTTCAACAGCGTTTGAAATCAGGGTGGAAATATAATCACATTTGGATAGTTTGAATTAAATTTGTATGGATAAACTTTATTATAGCGCATTTAATAAATTTAAACGAACTCTGGGGTTAAAAGGATGAGTGTTTGCCAATTTTATAAACTATTGAAAAAGCGGAGGAAAAAAACAAACGGGGTTGTATTTCCGGGGCCTAACCCCCCCCCCCCCCTTCACCCCTCCCACTCTGCTGAGCTGCGAAAAAAAAAGTTTGACAACAAAATGTACACGTACCGCCAATAGAAATACAGGGACAAGACAGGAGGAGAGATGTAATATTTGCTCATCTCGATGTTTTGACTCAGCCATCGACTTATGTGCAAACAAGCTAAGTGCCATTGACTGACTCCGGTTTCCCTCTCTTTTGGGTTCGTCAAGTGGCCGGCAATGACGCCGGGACTTGACGCGCGGTGTCAAGGAGGGAACATTCGCCAGATGGCCCGGTGAAAACGCGAAGTGCCCGTGCGCTTTGCCGGTCGATAGTAGTCATCCAATCTCTAGTCCACCATGTTATGCTTAGAGTTTTTTTCAGATTGCTTTGAAATCATTATTAAATGATGAACAACGGAGAGACGTCGAATTGTGAATATCGGTGAGGAAATATTCCATTAAAGCAATGGAAATTATATAAAAAATAAAAATGACGACCAGTAGTGATTTGTTGAATAGACCCCAAATGGAGAAAGAAAAAAAAAGAACAAAAAGGTTGTTACAACAAATGGGGCCATGTTTTCCAAGTTGACCTATTAAAATTTAAATATGTTGTTGCTTTGACAAATAAATGAGAAAACACATTCAGTGGTGGTGACCCCTGACGGTTGTTTCGATCCGAGATCCTCCACACAACTCTTCAGATGTATTTCTTATGGTTCTAATTCAGCCGCAAACTTCATCCAGTAAATAACTCAAGTTTTGAAAAAAGTTTGGCATAGATATTTTCGTCAGCTCCACTTTTCAGGAATACCTAAAGGTTTACCGTTTGACCCAATTCAACATCTGGACGTGTAGGAAAACATACGCAAAAGCACCTGACGTTAGATGTGATCATGCAAAAGTTGATAATGAACTTTTGTTCAAATCATCAAGTGTTGACCTACGTGTTCAGCTGGTCTGGTATAAAGTAGGTCAGGCCATGTGTTGGTCAGTCCGGCACATAGCCGATGTTCCACTGCAAGTTATCGATTTATACAAATGAGCAAAATGATGTTTTTAACCGATGTTTTAAAGTCACATCACTCTTTTTGAGCCATGAGTTTGGTTAATCATTCTGCCATTAAATCTTACTGCTTCATTCCATTGTGTGGGCCAAACTCTGACTGTCATAAAACTGAAAATCAAATTGATATGGTCTAAGGCCTCAAATCAAATGCAACCCGGAAATTGTTCTACATAGCCGACTTCACCAACGCAAAACTTGTGGGGTTTTTCCTGTCTGACAACATGCTTCGTTTTTATGTGACCGCGCTGTTTTTTCTCGCCTGGATCTTGCCAGCTACTAGTGTTGATTTGACTGCGACTCCTGGTGCAACTGGACCCGAGGTAAGAAATGAGCAGAATCAACGAACTTTTTGTTATGTTCTCAATTTTAACTACCGGTACCGTTTCCAGGCCTGTTGCACTGTATTTTACCAATAGAACATCGTTTACCACACAATGTTATTGCTATAGTCAAGTCACAACTTGTCCTTTATTGAATAATACGAAGTTATTTCACTATAGTAACAGAGTTCTGTAGGCCCCTAATTCAAGAAAATGTCTTGATTCGTTTGTCAAGTATATCAGGAAAATAATTGATATTATTAAGAGAAGATCAAGTGCAAAAAACTTTAAGTTATGACTTTTGTTTCACCGTCTTTTGTGTATGGTACTGGGCAAACTTCTTTACTTCCAGGTTGTAGAGGCGACTGTCCAGCGGATCCTTCTGTCCGATATATTCACCGATGATTTCTCTCTCCTTCGCCGTATCGCTTTGGTGGAGACATCAGATGGGACGGACGCGGTGACATTTGCCGATGGGCTAGCCGGTGGTATCTGGAGGCTCAGGGAAGATGCATTTATCAGGACAAAGGAATTGTATCTGTCCCCAGAAGAATGGGGGAGGTGAGCTTTTAATAGAGAAGGAATGGTTGTACTTATTAAACCCTGAAATTGCCTCCTAAAATAATGAAGTTTCCTGCCCTCATAGAGAAGTCAACAACAACAACAAAACAAATAACTTTGAAGGATATAAACATTTTTCTCGCCCCTTTTTCCAATCGTAAGCTTGGTGTCTTTTGGAAGTAGCAAGTTCGTTTTAAATGATGGAATGGAATACATTATTTCATTTTGTTGGCCATTTTGTTAAACATTGTGTGGGTAAAACAAAAGGGATTTTAAGATTTGTTTATATCTTTGCTTTCAAAAGCTACTATTGGAATATCCAGGAAAGTGGCTTCGATATCGACTGGCGTGACATCACCTACGACGACCTACAGGTACCTTTTATATCAGCACTTGCAGCCCGGATATACGTCATGATGACGTCAGAGCCCACGGACAGAGTTCCGTACGATCTGCCAGAACAGGTGATGTTCTGGAAGATAAATTTTAATCACCTTGGGAACGAGACGCAGTTTGTAGAGAAAGTACGAGAGTTTGAAGACCAGCAGAGTGAGTTTTGAGAGATTCTGTGTGAAAACAAGTTTTTATCTTCTCTTAAAAAATGATTAAATAAAGCTCGAACTCATGAAAAACAGAAATTCTACAAAAGAGATTGAAAATAAGATCATTTCTTCTTGAAGCTGCACATGAAGAGTTTGTGGGGGGAAAAAAACAACAGCAACAAATTACCCTCTTAAACTGTTCGTTTTGCTATTTCCTGATCCACATGAGCTATCTTTCTTTGTTCATGTTTTTTGTGTTCAGTTTGTATTATTGGTGTTGATGTGGTCTTTTTGTTGGATGCTTCGCTGTCGGTCGGGGATGAGGGCTTGGCTCGCAGTAAGTCCTTCGTTAAACAGGTAATGTCTCGAGGATTTTCATTGAAATACAGTAACATATTAAACATCATTACTTCAATCATTCAATCAATTTAAATTTGCTTCCATACTGCCATAAACAAAAAGATGCAATACAAGGTAATAATGAACAGAATAGACTGGGTTAGGCTTGGAAAAACAAAGAAAGGAAACAGTATGGAGGCTGATTTAATATGCCTAGGCTTGTATAGTTATCAGCCTGTGGACAGACAGAGACAACTACAAACGGACAAACAAATAGGACGTACAAAAATTAACAAAACAACAACAACAACAACAACGCTTAATTAACTCCCCCCTAGAATAAAATGAAAATGATGTTTTAGAAAAGGATCAAACGATCATGATGCACCTCGCAAAGCAGTCAATAAAAAGACGAGCTATGCAAGCAATCATCCGTATTTTATGCCTTTGAGCTGAAAATCTGCTACACTGTTTGATAGGTTGTTGAAGCATTTAACATTGGGACAAACGACGATCAGACAAAAGTCGGATGCCTGCAGTTTTCCCACGAGATCACCGTGGCCTTTGATCTTGGTGACCATGACAACAAGGAAGAAATCTTAAAAGCTGTGGATGACATCAGTTATTCTAGAGGAGGTATGCTAACGTTGTGTTATTGGGTTCCAAAACTTGACCAACAGGATCGATTAATAAAAAAATAGAAGACTTTTACGATTGAGTATAGTGTTTACTCTTTCATCGGAAAAAATTGAGATTATGGTGTAACACTCTCGGTGTTTATTGGTAAAACTCTAAATATTCTTCGTAAAATCAGAGATTACAGAGGGGCTCCAAGGTCAAATTCAGTTTTGTGATCCACTTATTTTTCATGAAAGTGGGGGGAAAAAACCATTACGAGTTTCTAACCTCGGGTTAAAACGGTTTAAAATGCAATTGTGTTTGATACCCAACCTTTCAAAGTCCAAAAACGTTCGATGACGTCACATTTCAAATGTACGGTCTTTACATTTTATACAGATTTTTTTTTGGTTGATTCCTGAATTTTGATGATATTTAATCAAAATGGCATTGAATTTGGTCTTTTGACTGGCGCAAAAATTCCTCTTGAAATGTACAGACCCAATTGTTTTTGATCTTCGATGGCGTCATGTTTTAAATTTCGATCTGAAAGAGTATGAAATAAAATGGCATTTTATATCATTTGAACGTGAGGTTAGAGACTTGTCATTTTCCACCACTTTTATGAGGACTCTATCTATTGAAAAAAAAGTGCATCGCAAAACTGAATTTGACCTTGGAGCCCCTCTTTAAATAAAAGTTAGTAGCAATAATCTTCACTTGTTTTCACTCTAACTCATAATCTAAGAAAGAGAGAGGTGACATCTGTCTGAGAAACACGGTTTGGGAAAGTTCCATGTAATGTAAACAAGTCAAAGAAATTAATGTTTGAGAAAAGGTCATTCAATTACCTTGTAGTAAATTGGGTTTAGATGATTAATCACAAGCTTCTGTACCCCATATCGTTTCGCTTTGATGATACACAAACATTATTAATAGCAAAACCGAGGTTGTGAAAATAGTCTGGGCCGAATGTGACGAAGATGACTGCTGCATAATTAATAAAGCCTATGGTCAATTTGGTTAGTTAACAGTTGCCTATCATTTTTCAATATCCTCTTTGATTTCGTTAAGGTACGGCCCTTGGAAAAGCAATAGACTTTATCCGGCAGTCGAGCTTCACGGAGGAGCACGGTGCCAGATCACTTGAATATGCAGTACCGCGCATTGCCGTCATCATCACGGACGGCAAGACAAATAAAGAGTTTCCGATCCTGTATCCCTCTGCGGTAAGAATGTGAGGGGAAAATAAAGTTTTCCCATTCAATGTTATTCAAACTTATAGTCCAATAAAGGTCAGATCGAGCCTGTGTATGGGTGCGTTCTAGGAGCAGTCCCGGATCACCCATTGTCGTTCTAATCGTCACGGTGGCTCGGGTGGTTGCCCCGTTCAGCCATCACTGCTCTGGGAGGTGACGGCACTTTAATGTTTGTCATTTATTGTTAACGAGAAAATAGAATTAGCCGCTACCAACCAAAACGATCTATGGTATGCAGAAAATAGTTAATGGCCTGACGTTTCGACCCTAACAGTTTCGAGTCTTTCTCAAAGGCTTACATCATTGTTAAATTTTCAAATACACCCGAAATGAATAATTCCCAATACGTATATTGGTTTGTGTTTCATGCTTTACCCCTGACAGAGGGTTGCAAGAATTTCTTTCCATGTTTCCATGCAAGAAACCATTATTATTTACTTCTAAGTTGAGAGTAGAATGACATTTTTTTCTTCTTTTCATAACGGCAAAGAAATATTTTTCTTGAGGCACATTATCCTTGTAGTTGTAAAAGGATAAATGCTTTAATGAATTGACCCCTTGCATTGGCCGCCATCTTTGATGGAACGTGCACTCGTGAAAGGTTATTATTGGTTGAGAGTCGTGCGCAGCGCGTACACGCGTTCACTTTTCCAATGTTTGTCAACAAAGATGGCGGTAAATGTGCAATCCATCTATTCTTATTCTTAAAGGCACTGAACACATTTGGAAATTGTCAAAGACCAGTGTTCTCACTTGGTGTATCCCAACATATGCTTAAAATAACAAGCCTGTGAAAATTTGGGCTCAATTGGTCATCGAAGCTGCAAGAAAATAATAAAAGAAAAAACACCCTTGTTGTACAAATTTGTGTGCTTTCAGATGGGAATAAAAACTTCTTGCAAGAAGTTTTTTTATTTTAGTGAGAAATTACCTCTTTCTCAAAAACTACGTTACTTCAGAGGGAGTCGTTTCCTACAATGTTTTATACAGCTCTCCGTTGCTTGTTGCCAAGTAAGTTTTTATGTTAATATTTGTTTTGAGTCATTACCAAACGTTTATACGATACCCTTAAAATAAAGACAAATAATTGTATGGCAATTGTTATTTGATTATGGGTGAAGTTGGCTCACAATGACGGCATCATAATGTACTGTATCGGTGTTGGTGATGCAAATGAAGGGGAGTTATCCACCATAGCGAGTAGACCCGCTTCCTCTCATGTTCTGCACGTACGAGACTACCAGGCTATCGAGTACCTCAGGAATATTGTGGCGTCACGGACGTGTAAAGGTAGGGAGGGATAGCTGAATTTAAATGTTAATGAAAGTGGTGACATTGCAGTTTATTTCGGAAAATTAGCATCATAAATAAGTATTTCGACAATTGTTGTATTTTTGTGTGTTTTACATCGGCGCCCAATTTCATAGAGCTGCTTAAAGGCACTGAACACGTTTGGTAATTGTCAAAGACCAGTGTTCTCACTTGGTGTATCCCAACATATGCATTAAATAACAAGCCTGTGAAAATTTGGGCTCAATTGGTCATCGAAGTTGCAAGAAAGTGATGAAAGAAAAAACACCCTTGTTATACAAATTTGTGTGCTTTCAGATAGGAATAAAAGGCTTCTTGCAAGAAGTCTTTTATTATTTTAGTGAGAAATTACCTCTTTCTCAAAAACTACGTTACTTCAGAGGGAGTCGTTTCTCACAATGTTTTATACTATCAACAGCTCTCTGTTGCTCGTTACCAAGTCAGTTTTTATGCTAATATATATTTTGAGTAATTACCAAACGTGTACAGTGCCTTTAGCATGCTTTAAGCAGAAATGAATTACCTTAAAAATTTCTACTCGGCAGAAATGAGCACGATACCATTCAAATACTGTACCTGTAACAGCTCAGTTGCCGGTAACCTTATTCTGTTAAGCATAATTGTTTGTGCTTAGATACTTGTTGTGCTTAAGCAGCTGAAATTGGGCCCTGGGCTCAATTTAATAGAGCTGTTTAAGCACAACAAATAGCTCAGCACAACAAAATTGTACTTATCAGAAAAAAATGACCAGCCAAAACACCTTGTCCCATGTACTGTCTGTGACTGGTATCATTTTTGCTTTGTAGAAAATTGTTATGCAATATTTTCTGCTTTAAGCAGCTTTATGAATTTCGGCCCAGATGTAAATTTCGTAGATGTTATTTATTTGCATCATTCCATTTCCCCCAACTATCAATTTCTAAACTGACAAAGATTTCAAATTCAGCTTTAAAATAAGTATTTTGGCAAGACGTGGTAATGCACTTTAACTAACATTACTGTTTTCCGTTTGTTGTGCAATTTTCAGAAACCACTGCAGTAGCTCTCGGTCAGCCAATCCTGGCGGATTTAGAAGATGGTGAAGCCCGCTTCGTCTCTTATCAGGTAAAAAACCTTAACAAGTTGCAGTTATCCTTTTTTCTGTCTCTCCCATTTAAACCATTAATGTCCACAAACCGAGGCCGGAAGGAAAATAGTCGGGTACCTTTGAAGTGTAATGAAAATTAGTAGTCGTGATGGATATGGTTCACAGGGGACAATACAAAGATGGTGGCAACACGATAACGTTCTATTGTTTCCCAAGTTTGTAACTTGATTCTCTGCACAGAGTTATGTGAATTAATTGGATGTGCTACTATCAGTTTCGATGAAATACAATTTTCAATGGGGTTATTATTTTTTCAATCACCGTCAATGAGTCATAGTAAATTATGAGAAAAGATTAAAGTTATTGTGGTTGATTAGTGTTTTATTAGTAAAATGGTAACCACCAACTTTCTTAAAGGGTGTGTACAACATTAATAAGGTTGAAAATATAAATGTTCACAGATTTGCACATAACTTACATGTTATAAAGATGGTCATGGTGGAAAAATTCCCTTTAAATAGTTTTGCTTGAAATGCTATAGTTTTTAGGAAATGAGTAAAACAATTAGTTTTTAACACTAGTGATAAAATCCGTTGTTTGAAAACAGTGAAAATATATAACGGGTTTTTTCACTGTTTTCTCATGACTCCGAAGACCGATTTAGCTTAAACTTTCACAGGTTTGTTATTTCATGTATATGTTGGTTCAAATTAAAGGCACTGAACACGTTTGGTAACTGTCAAAGACCAGTACTCTCACTTGGTGTATCCCAACATATGCATAAAATAACAAGCCTGTGAAAAGGATGAAAGAAAAAACACCCTTGTTGTACAAATTTGTGTTCTTTCAGATATGAATAAAAGGCTTCAGGCCTGAAGTCTTTTATTATTTCAGTGAGAAATTACCTCTTTCTCAAAAACTACGTTACTTCAGAGGGAGTCGTTTCTCATAATGTTTTATACTATCAACAGCTCCCCCGTTGCTCTTTACCAAGTAAGTTTTTATGCTAATATATATTTTGAGTAATTACCAAACGTGTACAGTGCCTTTTAGTGTGGATAATGGTTTTTGACAATTACCAATGTTGTACATTTGCTTTAAGAGAGATCAAATTTAGGTCAGGATTGCAAGAATAGATTACGCTGTGATGATTCGTGCTAAATTAATGTAAATGCTCAACAATTTTATAAAGAATATGAATATTGAGTAGAGCCTATTTACTTTATATACAGATTTACATGTGGTTACAATAATTAGTATATAATTTGTATTTCTTTCACGCGCAGATAGATGCTGAAGAGGGCGCCACGCTCAAGTTCATGACGTCATCTGGTCTGATCACAGTTTATCTGTCATCAGAGGTACCGAACCCAAACGAAGCCGTGCATGATTACAAACTCGAGACTGATGGAAGAACAGATCTCTTCATCGACCCGGAAATGCTAGGTACGGTACTAGATCAAACAAGTAATTACTTTAGTGGGCATGAAGGATGGGATTCGCCCGTTGGTGCCTGTCTGAAATGAACGACTAATCACCAAAAATGAACGGTGAGCTGAAGTCATGGTAACGGATTTCTCAAAAAGACCTCCGCAAAATTCATATATCATTTACAATAAACAAAAATAAAAGGGATGTTTTAGTTTTGAAGAGGATTCCTGCGGCGTTGCACCCTTCCCCCGAAAAAACCCAAGGTGTAGCCTTACTATTAAAGGGGCCTTAAACGCACAAGTGAACATGTCACCTTACACTCTAAAAACTCACGGGTCAAAATTGACCCGGTTTCCGGGTCTCATGGGACCTGACCCATCTGTGGGTCAGTATTACCCGGAATCTGTACTAATCGACCCATAAATGGGTCAGACCCCCTGGGACCCAGGACTCTGGGTCGATTCTGACCCGGGAGATTTTAGAGTGTAACAAGGGTATAAACGGTAAACAAGGCACTCGTGTGATTTACAAATTGTTATGTTGTCTTTTTAGGGTTTGGTAACCAGACCACCTCAAGCCGTAGAAAACGTTCCTTGTCATCACAACTGACACTCTTTACGGCCATCTACGCACACAGCAACGGTACGCAATTGTATGTCGAGTCGTCCACTGGGAATACTGCCGATCCCGGCTTCCCACCAGCCCCACTGTCTCCGACTACCTCGACGGTAGACCCAGGGGACAGTGGGCAGGTTGCCCCGCTGCACGGTAATGGTGATGTTTCATCCACCGCAACGAAACCTTCGAGCGTGGTGGGGACGCTGCCACTTCTGTTTGCAGTTGTCAATTGTGTTGCTGTAGTCAATTTGAAATTCTATTGAATTCTCGTCAATCAGCCCTTATTTCAATCAGACAAGCAAGATGTTATCACTTTCTTAATTTAAATTTCAAATTGGAAAGTTATTATACTTTTCTACGTAATTCTTCAGCCCAACGTGCTAAGATGTTTCAGTAAAAATAGGAAATACAAAGCAAGATTTCAAAAATCATAACAATAAGAGCCTTTCTGCACGGACGTATACTTCTAGTTAAACACGAGACTTGTGTGTAAATAAAACATCCATGAAAATCCTTTTTTTTTTTATCAACAATTCAACTATATTTTATTTAGTCCAGAAATGTTTATTTCAAAATCAATATTGTCAATCAAAGATTCATCATTCTGCAATAGTTGAGCTCAAATATTGGTTTTCGCAAATTATAATATCACCATTATGTTAAATAAATTAAGTATAACCATCTTAAGTTGTTGTTAGTTATATAATATACATTCTATATCATACAAAGAATACATAAATACAAGTTTCATAATTTTACTATAGACCTGCCATGGGGCAACTGTCCTGGTTGTGTTAAATTCATAATAGTGCAACCCAAACCGAGGCCCGATGGTAAAATAGTCAGTGCCCTTTTTGCCTCACAAGAATCAGTAGTCATATGACACAGTGCGCATAGGAAACACAACACAGATGGTATAGCAGCTTAATAAAGGGTAAATTCGATCATGATGCATTATAATTAACTTTAACAACTCTTAACCATTTTAGAGGCTAACCAAAAGATACACATAAATTTAATTTGCGTGGAGTAACATTCACAAAATATTCTTGAAAGTTTATGAAAATGTACAATGATTTACAAAAGTACGTAATAATTTTTACATCTTACTCTTTCCAACTTCGCCACACTCTCGAGAAAAACCCTGTTTCCAAAAGTACACGGTGTTGATTATAAATGACATTAAATATATTAGAAATGGAACTAATAGTATTTCAGAAAAATATTGAATAAACATTTACAGTCATGTAGTTATTACAATTACAATTGTAGACGTCTCAGTTCATCTTGAGTCATTTATGCTATATAAAGATCAAACTTGATCCCTCATCCTTGTTCCTTGTACACAAAAAAAAAACCAAAACAATAACGAGGTCAATTCAGGTATAGGTTTTCCTGGTCCATTTCAGTAAAAATGTATTCAGTTTCATTAAAACGCATTAAGTTTCACGCATTTCCCCAAATTCGACCAAACTAGGGTTTCTTTTTGAAAGGCCCACTATTGCATTCAATTTTGTTTTCGTTCTTAAATTATCTTATCCCCATGTATAAGACGGTCGTCAGCGTCCGTACCACTATACCACAGCCATTAGCCATTCAAGACTACATTTTCACCATTCTTCAGTTGAATTTTTATTATACATGGATGGAGTTGAAATTGAGTTAACCAGCCTCTTGCTGCTGGCTTTTTTCGAAATTAATGATCTTTGTGTCCTAATGAATTTGATTGATCAAATTTCATTTCATTGATTAATTATGGCTGTGAAGCCGATGATTCACATCAGAGAAGCGAAATTAATCACTATACTAGCCAAGAACCTCACGGATTAAAACAAGGAAGGAAGTTTCAGTTGTAAATGTGGGAGGAAAACCCCAGAGAATTAATTTTAATCAGTGAATGCTAAACTGTTGAAATTGCATTGTTGGTTTTGACTGTTGAATGCCGTGGCGACGGAGCATGTATTTTCAAACGAAATTGAAGGAGCCGGTTGTTAAATTGAATGAAATTTTGTTGACATTGGCTGGGGAAACCTGTGCTAAACAAAACAATTAGAACAAATCTAATAGTCCTATAAATAAATAAATAAATAAATAAATAGCATAGCATAATCCTTCAACAATAGCAGCATTAAAGTCAATAACAAACCTTCAAATTCAATTGAGCGTTTCCCAGGAGATCAGCTTGCCGAAGAGGGATACATTTTGTTGAGATTTAAAATCACCGGTGGCAATAGGTGAGCACAAGCAATATTCAGCTTTAAAGTGATTGTGCAACGTTGATAAACATTTATATTTAAGTCAATATAAATTTCAGTTAATAACAAAATGAATGTTCCACCGCTGGAAGTGCTCAAACGTAAGTTTACCTAAAAATGTACCTAATTTACCGTAAATTTAACGTACAAATTTTTCAATCATCATGTACGCTGATATTAACGCTTATTGTGTGTTTTTAAACAAAACCTCTCTTTCAATACGATGACATTTTGCATACGATCGGAACTGACACATTGTCTTTCAGGGTTTACTGTTGCTTCAGCAGTGTTAGGGCCGACACTTTCCCTATCAAATTAATGGTTTACTTATAACATTATATTAACTTACGCATAACTTCCGATAATACATTGAATGGGAGTGACAATAACTCAGTAGGCCTATTTTTCGTTTACATATTTTGATTCATAATTTAATCAGGTTGATCTATTATTGTATACAAACCCAAGGGCCAAGCACAAATGGCTTCCTTTCCTTCCAAATAAATAAACAACTCTCAGCCTCAAAAAACAAGCACCTATTTTCTCGCCCGAAACTATTAACCCCACAATCCAATGCGAAAAATTGTTATTCATATTTTTGCTGAATCGATAGCAAGGCTGCGTTGTGAATGCAAGCGCACGTATGCATACCCTACGCAGTCAAAAGTAGGTCTACATTGTGATCCCGCAAACATTAACACATTCTCCTGTGGGCTGTGTATAATACTCAGTCAGTTTGGCACAGGACGTTTAATTTGTGTTGGCATTTTAGATTGTAGTAACTCCTTGCTTAACTGTTGTCTTAAGCCCACTGCTTAGTGAATCTGTGTATACACCTAGCACTGTTTTTCTTTGAAAACCCTTAAAGGGGCTGTCTAACCTTCGTAAAATTCTTTGGGGGAAAAAACCACTGCTGACCGCTGTCCATTCTTCAACTTTTCATAATCTATATTAAAACAAATTACACAATACCCACTTGAACTGTACAGATGTATGGATACATTATTGATCTTCATTCAATGAAATCAACAAGGAAATGTCGAGTCATCTCGACTTAGAAGTAGCCTATGGGCACAAATTATTTACACGATAAGACCTTTTTTTACACATTATTACGGATCCTAAGTTAAATATATTCGATCACTTACTCTTTGAAATGATATTTTAAATGGAACGAGCACACTCTGTAGATTGCATCTGATAATAGAATGAGCAAGTCTCGCGCGTATTCGAACTTCCGGGACCAAGTTGGGCCAAACCATATTGAGTTTTACGTGTGCGCGATTCTGTTTCTTCAAATACTTTATGTCTATAAATAATTATGATATCGTATTGTTGGGACAGTAAAATCTAGCCATGAAATAATATGAAAGTAAAATAATTTTAACAAATCAACAAAGAAAACCCGAGAATAAGACTTGACCCCCTTTTCCGGTTGTTTGTAAACAATTAACAATTTTCCCCTGACGTTCATCATGTTGTCATTAAACCTATTGGTCGCACAAATTCGGGTGTGATTAGCAAATGGGGTTTCTAAAAATAAGTATCCTCGTCCCAAGTTTTAATTTTATTTTAATGTAACAACTTATTTGTTTTATAAATTGCTGTTGGTATTTTGTTTTTAAGAATTTTGTACAAATATAATTTTAAAAGAGGATTTGATTTCATGGGAAAATAATAGTCCTCGTTCGAGTTGTTTTCTCGTTTCCGATCACACAAGACTTATATACACGGTCTATATTATTATACCAATGCTGAGTGTATTTCAAATCTTTTTACGAGGCTTGTGCTGAGAGTTACTGTTTAGACACCCTCCATCTACGGGGCCAAAAAATGGCTATAGAACAGCCACGTAATGTGACATATACGCTGGTTTAAACCTCATTCATAAATCGGAAATAACCGGTCATAAGTCGGTCACACAATACAATATAACATGTGGTTGAGGATTGTATCAGACAAAGCGCGATTAAGACATAAACATGTTTAAAATCAATCAGCAATTAAAAGATCTGTATACGTTTGGTGATGACTCTGAAAATTAATGGCAATAAAAACTTACTTGGTCAGAAGTACAGTAGCTTTGGATAGTATAATGCATTTTGAGAAAATTTTCACTTCGAACTACTGCGATTATGGAAAAATATATCACTTTTTATCCCCAAAATTTGAATCTGAGAAGCGTTACTGCAGTAACGTTTCTCAGATTGTGTATTCCAATTGCAGATTATTCTTCCTGTGTGGACATAACCGCTCCAGATTTTCGGCAATATCTCAAAAAACGCTATATTCCACCTTTTGAAATGAAATTTTCACAAGTCAGTTTTATGTTTTATCTACAACTATATCGTGTTGAAACAAACAGTGGGTTCCAATTACCAAATGTATACAATCCTTAAGGATCCCAGTTGAAGCGGCCCAGCCAGATTAATGCAGTCTTAATTATACTTACAAATACAATGTCCATGATTTTGCCAATTTGTGATGGTTAAAAATCCACCTCTTATTTTACTTACGTTCCTTAATCAGGTAGAGCCACGCAATATTAACCGTTTAAAAACATTCAAAATTAACTCCAACTCCTTTCTAAATTAGCATTATTGGTATATAGAAACTTCACTTTAACCGTTAAAACACCACCTCCCCTTTCGTTCCACACTGTAACGAAATCACCTGGATTAACAAAATTCACCTCATTATCTCTGACGACCGGTTTTTGATCAGTGCTATCTTGAAAGACCAAACCCTTTACACATACCGTACAAAGTTAGAAGCGTAGTTTCGTAAACATTCTAGAGCGAACCTTTTAGCATTTCCTCCGGGAACTCGTGATCTTGAAAGATTTGCATACCGATGATGACATCCATGACGACAACGCAGATGACGTACATGCAGAGGAAGAACCGATCCATGACCTTTGCCACATCTTGCCACTCGTTGGCCATTTCTTCTTCTCTGTCTTTCTCGGCGAACCTCTGAGCGAGAAATCGTACGTTGGTGAGTGTGTCCATCAAGGCTTGGTCCTAAAAAAGGGAAGAAGTTGACATCATAAGTCGTTATGCTTGTCAGTGTCAGGTGAAAATGTTGTCGGAATCTTAAGAAGTAAGCCGGTCTCTGAGTGGCGTTATTGTATTCCAGAGTTTTATTTTGGAATTCAGTTGCCTGCTTTCGGCTCTAAACATTGGCTGACTAAAAGTAAGTAAAAGCCGCAATCGGGTTATCAAGAAGACGAAATTGTTGGTATACCTTCCAATCGCATGTACGGCGAGGTTGTGGGCTTGGAGCCAAGTAGCTTGTGTCAGTCTGCACGTGTGACGGCGTACTATTGTTCTGTTGTGGCTGCAATTCTTCCTTTGATACGGAGTCGTGGTCCAAATATGTCGTTGCTGTGCTGGAGGTGGGTACCAGTTGGAAGTGGTGATTTCGGCTACTGTAGATACTCTTACGGCGACGATTGGTCACCTGTACAAAAGTTGAGCCATATCAATTCCGTTGGGTTTTTAATCCATAGAGCATCAACAATATTTGAATAATATTATTACATAGCACTTTATCACACACCAGACGGGTGTCTCAAAGCACTCATTATTATTGTTCGACAGGTATGCAGAGCTACGTTATTATTATGAGCGAGACCCATTTATATAATATAGTACCTTGTAAGTGGTTTGCAAGGTGATGTGGCGCAATGTGCAGCCAACGAGCAGAACCAATTGGACAAACTTCTTAATTAACGATAACAATGTGCTGGTTCTTTTACGTGCATGACTACACAACACACGGGACTTATGGCTTAATAACGTCTCATCCGAAGGACTAAACAATTGTGGTAAGGTGTCTCGAGCAAAGTGCCATGACCGGGAATCGAACCCACTCTCTGACAACAGCTGAACTTAGCCTGTTGCCAAACCAACACTGCCGGGTGCGAGCCCCGTAGGCACGCTAGCCATCAGAACCAGACTGGGTGGTGGTGCAATAAGGTTCCTATACACCTGGACGACCAGATTTCGTGTTATTCGTTGGGTATTAAGCTTACCTTTGTTCCTACATCTGGACGACCAGATTTCGTGTTATTCGTTGGGTATTAAGCTTACCTTTGTTCCTACACCTGGACGATCAGATTTCGTCTTATTCGTTGGTTATTAAGCTTACCTTTGTTCCTACACCTGGACGACCAGATTTCGTGTTATTCGTTGGGTATTAAGCTTACCTTTATACAAAGAGCAGGTGCCAGACCACCAATGAATATGCTATGCACCCAGTTCGGTACCCGGTATCGGCGATGGTGAAGGTTGAGTACCATGACTGTCATAAACGTTGAGCAGGAGACTAAGAAGATGGTGACGATGTAGTACCGAGCTGAAGAGAAAACGTCAAAGATTTATTTCTTTAAGAAGTCTTGGAACAATGACACGCACAAGGAGTGATACCAGAGAAAGACTCATATGTTCGCATTGGGCCTTTGATGGTTACATTTATTGTCTATAAGAATAGATACGCTGACGGTCACAATGGAACAAAGCAGTGTTTGGGCCATTTTTCGTAAAAGAAAAAACGCCAACAGGTGATCCAAGCCAGAGCTGTATATTGAGAGAGTTGCTAGAACTTGCGATTAGAAGCCAGTTTGTGTCCAAACGCATTGGCGAAGACAGGGTGCTAGACTAGTCTGCCCAATAGGTTGTACTGTATTTGGACCGAAAATGGCATCCAGCAACCACGTGACTCTCGCAACTCTCTCAATACACAGCTCTGATCCAAGCTATACTGAGCAACCGCCGGAAATGAATGGAATGTAGCCTATATTATTGACTGTAACTCAACAATTTGTTTATGGTTCACGTCTGGCATATTAAAATAGTTCGTATACTCGTATCATTTTCAATTGTGTTTTGTTTATTAGGTTTGATTCGGTTGCTACATCCACCTGGACCCAATTTCATAGTGCTTAAACATTTTCTGCTAAGCAAAAGTAAGCGGGATACCAGTCACAGATTGTACATGTGATATGCTATTTTGGCTGGTACCCTTACTCTGATAAGCATAATTTTTGTTGTGCTTAGCTACTTTTTGTGCTTAAGCAGCTCTATGAAATTGGGCCCATGGTAACAAGACTCTGTGTTATAAACTAATAATAAACTTTGCTGATAAAGCGCCTTACATGACTGGACCTCAAGGCACTGTACAATTCAAACATAACAGCACCATACAAAATGATGAAATAATCAAAGAGCATTCAGAAAGATGACATAACATATTAAACCAAATACTGGACCAGCCAATAATTAGAACTACACACCACAGAAGTAAATCAATATAAAAAGTAGCCTACCCCCCAAATGAAACATTTGATCTAAAAATGTTCTCACAATCATGTTTGATTTCAAATGCTTTAAAAACCACCTGACCATCAGCTCTTCCCTGGTTCATATCTAAAGTATATTGTAAACTACACTTATGTAAAACCAACCTATGATGGGTATATCATCACTGTTAGCCGGCATGTTCTCTGCCACGACCAACATGAACACCGTCAGAGACAGCAGCACGGTGATCCCTAGAGATACCTTCTCACCGGAGTTACAAGGCAAGACGAACTCCACAATCGACATCGCGGATATCAACGCGCACGGGATGATGAGGTTGACTACGTAGAAGAGTGGCTTCCGGCGCAGGAAGATGGTAAAGGTTACATCCGGGTATATCTTGTCCGGACAGCAGTCGTAGACTTTGACGTTAATTTTGTATTTCATTTCTGTTGACAACGGGGCAAGACAGCATACATAATTAACCACACCCACTTTTATGCAATAATCGGTGTCATCGGGTGCCCAGCTGAATACGACTTTCTCACAGGTACGCAAAAGTACTTTTGTCCCAGCAAGCAGAACGTCGTAAGCAATAAAATGACTCCTTAAAATATACGGCATTTGGTGTTAAATGTTGCTGCTGGATTTGCACTAAAGACTTGTTTTACCATTCCCATGCAGAATTTAACATGATTCCTATCATGACTTATGAATAGCAGAAAACCGACTAAACTTTAACAATCAGTTTTCTTGAAACACGATTTTGCTCACTATAGGCTACCGGTAATTGCTCTACGGCCTTTTCCGGTAATACTTTAGTTACGTCCTTCGTATACGGGCACACGACGTTATAAGAAACTGAAAGATAATGCTTGCCACTAAACGTGTCTGGTCGAAAATTAATAACTGGTCTGGCATATATTCTCAGAATGAGAATATATGCCACTGTTGGCTCTCAGCAAAACGTTGAAACTCACCGAATGTATCCCATTCACCATTATGCTGGTACATGGTGGCGTCTGCATTGGCACTGGGGTAATCAATATACTTAGCATCGTGCTGCCACGACCCGAACTTCAAATGACAAGTCTGACCGTCGAATGGGTAGAAGTTGACATTGACACTGCACTGACTGATGAGGGTGATTGGAGCGCTCCAGTCTACACCCCCTTCACTAGTGATAATCATTGTCGTCTGGAGTTGCATCAGTTGATCGTTGGAGGTCTCTCGGCTAGTGAAACATAAATCAGTATAACTCAAACAAGGTACATGGTTCACGCAAACAGCCAACACTACATTAAGATATAATATTGCTTTTGGAAACCAGGTCCCCAAACAAAAGGGGGAGGGGCAAAAGCCCACTGTGTTGCCCATGGAAACATTTCAGATCAATGTATACGAAAAACCACGGCTTTTTAAATGTTAAAGGGACACGTTGCCTTGGATCGGGCGAGTTGGTCTATAAAAAGCATTTGTAACCGTTTGTTATAAAATTCACACAGTTAAGAAAGATGTTTTAAAAGTAGAATACAATGATCCACACAAATATGTCTCGAAATTGCGTGGTTTTCCTTTTACATCGTGAACAAACACGGCCGGCCATTTTGTGGAGTCAACATTTTGACTCCTCAAAATGGCCGACCGTGTTTGATCGCAAAATAAAAGGAAAACCACGCAATTTCGAGGCATTTGTGTGGATCACTAACTTTTATAACGTCTTTCTAACCATATGCATTTTATAACAAACGGTTTCAAACGCTTTTTTTTTAGACCAACTCGTCCGATCCAAGGCAACGTGTACCTTTAACATATTCACATGACGTCATCGCACAACAAATCTTGGTTGTGCCATTTTGGATGTCAGATCCGTGTGTTATTGTGGAGGGTGCATTTTAGGTGATGCGCACGCAGTTTAGACGCTCACAAAAAGCAGGTAAGCACAGACAAAATATGCTTACCAGACTAAAGTTAGCCAACCAGCCAACCATATCACATGTGCCATCTGTGACTGGTATCCTGTAGTTGCTCAGCAAAATTGTTAAGCAATTCTTTCTGCTCTTAGCAGCATATGAAATTGGGCCCATACATGCAATATTTTATTTGACTCTTAAGGTGGCAGACACTGGGCAAGACAATATAGCTGCATGCGACGTCAGTGCCAGTGGTTAATACGAGTTAACCATAATTATTATACAATTACTTACGTGTTGTAAAGCACTGTGTCAGGAAGCCAGACCAAAGAAGATGGCAGACGAACTTCTGAAAGATTGTTGTAGTTTGCCGGATCCCACCTCAAATACTCGTCCGTCCAGCGCTTCAAACATTTTTCAGAAAATAACAAAATCCAACTGAGATGTAGATAACGCATACAAGGCGATCATCTCGTGAATTGAAGGTTAACGGTGATGAGTGAAATCATTGGTTGACCAAGCATTACATTCAAAAGAAGCATTATACAAAGAATGCACACAAATTAATGACAGCTTAACAAACTGCACAATGTCTATATCCTCTGATCATACTCGATCTTTCAAAAAATAAAAATAAAATATTTAAAAAATCATACAGATTTGCCTTATTACACCGATGTTTACGCTGTTGTTAACTAGTGATATCATCAAATACTTTTCAGTTTAGTATCACGTACTTCGGAATACTAGGGTGGCCGAGATACTCGACTGAGTCTACTTGGAGCATCGAGTACGAACAAGAGTGTCTGAATACCGAGTAGTCCAAAAGCCGAGTACCGAGTCCAACAGCCGAGTACCAGGTACTTGGGTCTCTGGACTCTCCGAGTACGAATGGTCAAGTACTGTATAAAGGAAAAATACTGTAAAACGAGGGATCAACACATTGATCGTTTTCTGACCAGTTTCTATGGGTGACAATGCGTTTTTGCTATGATAGCTATCTTTATACATCAAAGACAACTTCAATTTTACCTTTTCCATGCTTTATTCTTCGCAGTAACGTATGTATAGGAAAGCGAAAGGGAAAGTGATATTTTGAACTCAAGTATTAAATTGATTCCGAGTACATTTTCAGTCAAGAATCGAGTACATGACTTCGATTAGGTTATTGTTCATGTCGGATATTGAGTATCTACGAGTGTTTTTGTTAGCATGAGTACGAGTACAAGTAGGCCTATAGGTCTACCATCAAAACAGTACTCAGGTAGTACTCGAGTACGAATACTACAACACTGCTAGTATGCCACTTCTGCTTTTCCAAAGTCAATTCTTGTAAGCTTCAGTAAAACCGGGGTTCCCTTCTCAACATGCATGTTTTGGTTATATCCAGTAAATGATTGCACAACGTAGTGGTGCCTGAGTTTTGCATAGTGTGGTGTGGATATTAAGAATAGCTGTAACTAGTAAACTTGCAGGTGCAACCATGTGTAAATCTCTTTTGGGAGGAGTGCTGGCTCTGAAAAGAGCCAATATGGTCTCGACGTTTCGAACAGTATAATACTCTGCTCGTCTTCAGAACAGCGAGCAGAGTTCGAAACGTTGACTGAGACCACACCGGCTCTTTTCAGAGCCAACACTCCTCCCGAAAGAGATTGTACCGGCAAGTTTACTAGTTATATTTTTTTTTTAAATTTAAGCTGTCAGTATTTTGAGAGAAATCATGTGAGCTATAAAATAATTAAAATAAATAAAATCCGCCTGGTTAGCGGACCGTCATCGAAAAAAGTTCATGAGGAAACAGGAAGCTGAGATGAATGAAAATAAACCATTAACTGTTGTCCTTGGGAACAAAACGGTGAAGAGTCAGCAAATCTACGGGGTTTTAACTCAACAGGTTTCTTATTAGAACTTGACATTTTACTCCAAGGCTGCAGAAGCATTAACGTCTTCCCTCCCTAGGGCCCCCATAAGTGATCAGACAAAATTACGGAGGCCGCTGTCAGCCATGATCAGTTAAGGTCCCATTATATGCGCAGCCAGCCGTGAGAGACGAGGCCGCCAGATAAGATAAGTTAGTTTAAAGGCACTGGTGCACGTTTGGTAATTGTCAAAGACCAGTGTTCTCACTGGGTGTATCCCAACATGTGCATAAAATAACAAGCCTGTGAAAATTTGGGCTCAACTGGTCATCGAAGTTGCAAGAAAATGACGAAAGAAAAACACCCTTGTTGTACAAATTTGTGTACTTTCAGACAGGAATAAAAACTTCTTGCAAAAAGTTTTTATTAATTTAGTGAGAAATTACCTCCTTCTCAAAAACTACGTTACTTCAGAGGGAGTCGTTTCCTACAATGTTTTATACTATCAACAGCTCTACGTTGCTTGTTACCAAGTAAGTCTTTATGCTAATATTTGTTTTGAGTCATTACCAAACATGTACGATACCTTTAAAGGAATTTCCTACATCATTGGTATTTACAAATAATGTTTCCCCAGAATGAAAATTGTTATCACTGAATCATGAATGCTGTTTAGTAATTATGATGACATCTTTAGCAATCAGCAAAAGTGTCAGTTAGCTCGTATTGGGCTTGGAAAATAGGGGGGGGGTATGAAGTGAAGATGATAATATTATTCGAAATTCAAGAATTAATGTAAATACAACCAAGCTTTGGGAACCCAACGTAAACTCTACATGAATACAGCTGATTAAGCGGATATCGCTCAACAATTTTGTTGCTATAACATGTTATATTGGTTGGTAACCTTATTCTGGTAAGCAACATTGTTTTGTGCTTCGTTCATTTTTGCGCTTAAGCAGCTCTATGAAAATGGGCCCAGGTGGGATAATACGAACGCACACAGAGAAAACCATTACTAATTACCGCCACGTTGGCGTCAGAAAAACACACTGACTTTGTATTTTGAATAAAGCAATATCATTCGTTGATTTCTTGAAGATCATAGATTTAAAGATAAACTAGATTTACTTGTATGTTACGATATTTGGTGTCAACATGGTTTTTTTACGGAAATTCTTCTTAATAATAATGCTGTCTAGTTTGTGCTATTCTGTTGTACATCGTATTATGTTTAGCCGTATAGACCAACTGTCACTTATATTATTGACACGTCGTCAGGCGAACATCTTATTCTTACAGGAGGGTTGGGAACTATTTTGGCCAGTGCGTTGTACATCATGCTTCTTGAAAAACAACTCATAAGCGGTTTTAACGGACAAGCGCTCCCGGAAAATTAAACGAAGAGCGTGTTTGGAAAATACATTATGCTCATGTCGCGTTGATAATGAGATTGATGTGTGACACTATGATAAGATAGCGGTAATTGAAGAGTACTTTCATTCCAATCTTCTACCTCTGTTCAGAAAACGAAAGCAGAGTTTCAAATATAAAAATAAATCAATGAATAATAATTTTAAAAATAATAATAAATGGCTGCAAGGCACGGGTATACAATGTAATTTTAACAACAAGACCTCGCAACCGTTTTACTTGAATCTTCCGACCGAATCAGCGCCGAAACTAGGGTAAAATTTTAGGGGGCACAAGAGGGTGCGCCATTATCTAGGGGGATACTTCTGGTCAAATAAAACTGTAATTTCCTTTTGCACTTCTCTTAAACAAGCCCCCTTTCAGCACTTTTGTTATGCCATTTACTATTTTGTGTAAGATAATCTGACGTGAGTGTAAAAACATATACATTGTCTGCGTGTAAATGAAAAAAATAGTTTTAAAAACATTGAAATTATCACATTAACAATTATAAAATAAAATACATTTTTTAAATCTCAAAGTCCAGATTTAAAATGGGGGCGGGGGTGGACATCACCTTCCCCTAGTTACGCCACTGGACCGGATACGGAGTATTAAAAGAGATATGATGAATTTTGTTACCGATGCTGAAGCGGTCCTTCGCCTGTAACTTTTTTTTAATTCTTAATTATTAGCAAAAACTTACCTGCGTAAGCCAAACCATTGTGCTGATCGTCTGGAATTTTTCATTCTGTGACAGACAACAAACAAATGTTAACACACTAAGAAATTGAGGAACAAGGTATGTATATATCTGGGACTTTCTCCCTGGATTATATTTTGTATTTTAATAATAACTGTAAATAATGTATGAAATTTTATTTTCGGTGTCGTTTCATAAAATTCGTTTTGTTTGGAAACTAATAATTGAATTGTATAGGGGCCCTATTACCCTATATTTCGAGCAGAATGTTTGCACAAACATTTCCGGACACCTTATCAAACAAATTTTACCAGTGACTTAAAGGCACTGTACACGTTTGGTAATTACTCAAAATATATATTAGCATAACAACTGACTTGGTAACGAGCAACAGAGAGCTGTTGATAGTATAAAACATTGTGAGAAACGACTTCCTCTGAAGTAACGTAGTTTTTTAGAAAGAGGTAATTTCTCACTAAAATAACAAAAGACATCTTGCAAGAAGCCTTTTATTCCTATCTGAAAGCACACAAATTTGTACAACAAGGGTGTTTTTTCTTTCATCATTTTCTTGCAACTTCGATGACCAATTGAACCCAAATGTTCACAGGCTTGTTATTCTATGCATATGTTGGAATACATCAAGTGAGAACACTGGTCTTTGACAATTACCAAACGTGTTCAGTGCCTTTAAACCATTTTATTCTTGTGGTTGTATCTTTTTGGTAACGAATTCAAGGAACCTCCAAAAGTGACTTCTGTGAAGACAAGATGTTGAAGAAATCTCAGTTTAGATGGGAGCAAAAACCCACGCAATCAGGTTGGGACTGAAAACCCAATCCACACATGAACAAAACTGGGGTCTGCGGAGGTTGAAAGGCTGGGAAGAAACCACTAAAATAACCTGAACGCTTGTTGTTTATAATCATTATATCTATTTATGACAATTTAAATAAATTTATAATTGTAACTTACAATTTAATTAGTATAATCAATTATCATTCTAGAAGACAACTGTTTGCCCTAAACTCCCCAAGCACCTAACATACAAATTTTACCGGTGACTGCAAACCTTGTTTATCATTAACCCTTGTTTATTTTATTATATATTTTTTGTACATGGATAACTAATTCTTTGAAGTTCCGATGTTGGCTTTGCGTCCATCACTGGTCTCTAAATTTCCGTCTTTTTTCGTAAATGTCTTGCATGTTTAGCTTGATTGGGAGTGACGGTTGGGTGAATAAATTTGCCCATTTTCCAAGCTTCAAACTTGTGAATCGTTTCATTCGGTGTTAAACAAGTTAAGAAAACAGAATTATGTTTGGAAAAACGATTCTAAATTTCTACATTGCCAAATCAAGCAGAATATAATGCTCATTTGTTTATTTATTTATTTTTAAAATTTATTTGTCAGCAAGTTTGCCCCAAACAAGGCTAAAAGCAACTCTTGGTATAAGGGGTTACAAAAAGAAAACATTAAAGATAAAATTAAGTCAGGTAGGAATTTATATTCCTCTCAGAATTACAGTCTAGATTCATGCACCGGGCAAGGAGTTCCACCGGGATCAGTAGACCTACGTGGAAACAAATTTGTTGGTTTATTTGTTCTGCATTTCAGCAAAGCAAGCGTGTCTGGGTGAGAAGGGGCAGAAAGCCTAGTTTCACGCTCAAACATCATGATAAGAGGACCCAGGTTAGCCTGAACATCTGAAATCGCACTTCGAGGCTCATGAATAACGCCAGATACCTGCCTTGAGCGCCTAGCCGGATCCTGGGGATTCCTGCCAGATGTACCTTTGACCTCGCATCCATTTCACACGGAGATTCGCAGTCAATTCACCCGTACACGTACACATTATAGTGAATAAAACATCATAATACATGCATTATAATGTATAAAAATTATGCACACGCTGCATGTAGACGATCGAAAGTGCAAGCTGACAAACTACATCGCCTCGGACCAATCATAACACAGATTATGGAAAGCTTACGTCACTGCACGTTTATCCAATGAAATCATTGTATCTAACGAAATCATTGGGCCCGTAGACCAGTGGCTGTCGTTATCCTTGCGGATAAAGACAGGGGACCAGTCTAGACCTAGGTCAGACACACTGGTGGCACATTTACCATGAAAATATCTGCATATAGACAAGACAGAGGTTGGCTATAGACAAGACAGAGGTTGGCTACAGACCTACGGTAGGAAAGAGGCTATAACGTTGATTTCAATTCTTTCATAGATTAACAATAATCTACTTACAGTCCAATAACAATAGTCTCACAATAATTGTAGTCCAATTTTAATTCACACAGGCGTGGTTTCAATAATTATGTTGAAGGCAGGACAGTTTTTATTAACGATATTTCGATATCGAAAATATATAATGCATTCGAAGAAGACAACGGTAAAAACCACAATCAAAATTATTAGTGACTGGAATTTTTAAAAAAAGCGAAGCAAATCTGTCGCACACAGGCATTTAGTTCCCCGATGAAATGATATGATATAATTTGAGTGGAAGTTCTAATTATATAGAGAAAACTAATTAAACATATCTTCTTCTTTTTTTTTTTCTTCTTTTTTAAAGATGGATTTCAATTTGTTTTTAATTGCTTTATTAGTGATCATCATATCACCTCACTAATACTGGTTGGCAAGAACACGAGAATCGCTCATCGGCTTTTTTTTTCTTCATTTCAAATTAAATACGTCCACTAGGTGCAATAATCACTGGGAGGCACGCCTGGCGATGCGTGTACAAACCACATATACACGAGACAATCTCATGGTCCACAAAACAGTCAATTAAATACTTCATCTCGCACTGCGTTGAAAACAGGCGACGTGAAAAGTCAGTTTAAAAACCCCTCTATTTCGCATATCATCAGGTGTTCTCTGTATAAAGACCCTTCTTTTGCAACGCCTCAGCCGCGAGTTTTGTCAGCCTTGATTGGCTGTCAGCCTTGATTGTCAAAAGTACGAGCGGCCTTTCACTGCCAATTTGGATTCTTGCGTCAGTTTGACTCACTTTGGGGTCATTTTGACACAGATTTCAGGGTCACACTGACCTCACTATGGGTCAGGCCCAACGGGATCCGTAATAATCGGGGTCAATTCTTACCCGGTTTGTTTAGAGTACACAATCTTCATTAACAAATATTCAAATGTTTTTTAGTAAAACAATGCAGATCTGTGCCAATCCAGCTATGCATGATGGTCACACGTATTTGTATACAGCAGAAAAATCTACCAAGAAATAATTACCAATGTTCTGTATGGTGGCCCTAAAGGGACATCAAACATATATATCTACGTGAATATTTACGTAATTATTCACGTTTTTGCCCCAATTTGCAAATATTCAAGTAAATATTTGCAATTGGGGCACAAATCGTGAATATTCACGTGAATATTCACGATTGTGCCCCAAATCTCAAAATTCACGATTTTTACCCCAAAACAGTGAATACTCACGTAAATATTTACGTGAATATTCACGATTTGTGCCCCAATCGCAAATACTTACGTAAATATTCACGTACAAATATATGTTTGATGTCCCTTCAGGGCCACCATAGTTCTGCCACTTCCTTCGCTCTATGAGGTTATGGTTTATTTTCATATACTTTGTCAATGGCCAGAAAAGTCACCCATGTTGTTTACACACTGTTGTTTTGCCTCTTGATTTACTCATATTCGGCCATAGAGTGTTATTACCCAGTTTGTAGCGGATACTCTAAAAAATACCGGGTCACAACTGAGCCGGTTCCTAGGGGACCTCACCCATTTCTAGGTCAAGCTTCTCCGGAAACTGGTTGAAAAAAAGAGATTTTAGCTCGGATTCTGCGTCAGTTTGTCCTAATTCTGGGTCATTTTGACAAAGATTCCGGGTCATCACTGACCCAGAAATGGGTCAGGCCCCCTGGAAACCGGAATCGGGTCAAATCTGACCCGGGAGGTTTTAGACAGACTGGAGCAGATAATTTATAAAATACATTTTTAAAAAAAGTCATACTTTTATCATAGCTCATCCATTACGGCGGCAACCCACAGCCCCACTCTGCGCGAATTTTGTAGCATAACAATTTCTCACCAGAATGCATCACCAATGGTGTCACGAATGGTGTAACTCGATCCATTAAAACCCCATACAGTCTCGCACCATCTAGCATGTCTAATATATACAGTGGAGTAACCAGGCATTGACACTTGGGGGAGAGGACATTCGGGGACAAAGACATTTTGGGAGAGGGGGGCAAGTGTTCTGAGCGTGGGGAAGGGGTCCTACCCCGTTGGTTAAAGGCCCTGTACACTATTGGTAAGATCGAAATATACTGTTCACAGATTTACACATAACTTACATGATTTAAAGTAAGTAATGGAAGAAAGGGTTCCTTAAAATAGTTTTGCCTAAAATGCTATCGTTTCTGAGAAAATGAGTAAAACAACAGTTTTTATCACGCGCGATAAAATCTCGATGTTTGAAGAAAAAAACCCAGAAAACACATAAGGTCTCTTTTCACTATTTTCTCGTGACCTCGATGACCAATTGAGCTCAAACTTTCACAGGTTTATTTGTTCATGCATATGTTGAATCACACAAAATGTGGACACTGATTTTGAGCTGTTACCAAAAGTGTACAATACCTTTAAGCAAATGATTATTATACAACACCCATTGTTTGCAATTTAATCCTGTTCAGTGCGTGTGCTTAATATACTGTGTCCAACGTAGGCCTATGTTTGCGTTTTACCCCTGCTGTGAAATTTCTAGTCGCGTGCCACTTGTCCCATGAGTATAATGTATTTATTCATTATGTGTGTTCTGTGTGAAGTGATTTAAGCATTTACTGTATGTTTTACCCCATTTTAACAATCATTATGTATGCACGAAGACCGCAATGTCCTTTTGTTGTGAGTATATCTTTTTAAAGGGGAAAAATAAATAAACCATAAAGTATTTACGTGTCCGTGTCCACTTAGCCCCTTGCTATTTTGTGTAGCGTACTCTTTTGCTTCCATTAAACCGAAAGACCATGTCACAAGAAGGCAATTTACAAGCAACCAGTTCCAGGCAAGAAGAACATTCATTCACAATTCGGTTTTCTCATTATTTTCATGGGATAGTGAGCTACGGTACAATAATGTCTCTTGTGCTGCCGAAGTATTCCTTGTGCATGCTGTGCAGTTGGTTGCCTCCAAGTTGCCTGAACATTGCCCTGTTGTGACAAGGCCTTCAGGAGAAGTAGGGTCAAGTCCGAAACCCTTATCTCAAATCCGAAATTGCAATCATAGTGCTGTGGTGTTCAAAGGAAGACAGGTCGCGTCGCCAAATTTAGTGCTGGCAAGAAATTTAGTGCTAGCACCAAATTTCATAAACAAATTGTCAACGACCGTCATTGACAGTGCGAAAGGAATCCCGAATTCTCGTGTTATTACCTCGTTTTCAGTTGCAATGTTTTCATCGTAAAAACGTGAAATCTTAATGTTTTTCTTCACATATGTCTTTCCCACACCATACTGCATAGGCGACCCCAATTAATTAGTCAACTGTTTAGCTCAGCACAACTAATTAAACAATTGCATAATCATAGCCCATTTGCGAGTTTACTATACACGAGTTGTAGATGGTTAAACTCGCAACTACCTAATTTTCATTTGAAAAGTAGTCATCGAAAAAAAACCAAAATCTTTAGTTTGTTCCTCACAGATGTCTTTCTTTTTTCCCAAACCATAACTCATAGGTGTCCCGATTAAGTTGGTTCACTAATTAGCTCAGCCCAACTAGTTAAATATCTGCATAAAATGGCCCGTGTGCGAATTTCTATACAAGTTGTAGATTAAACGCGCAACTACCCAATATTTTCATTTGAAAAGTAGTCTTAATAAAACAACGAAAACTGAAGTTTATTTCTCACTGATGTCTTCCCTGTATCCCAAACTATATAAATCGTATTAGGGACCCCAATTAAATTGGTTAGTTATATAGGTCAGCCCAAGTAATTAAATATCTGCATAAAATGGCCCGTGTGCGAATTTCTATACAAGTTGTAGATTAAACACGCAACTACCCAATTTTCATTTGAAAAGTAGTCTTAATAAAACAACGAAAACTGAAGTTTATTTCTCATAGATGTCTTCCCTGTATCCCAAACTATATAACTCATATTAGGCGCCCCAATTAAATTGGTTAGTTATATAGGTCAGCCCAAGTAATTAAATATATGCATAAAATGGCCCTTGTGCAAATTTCTATATACAAGTTGTAGATTAAACACGCAACTACCCAATGTTCATTTGAAAAGTAGTCATAACAACAAAATCTGAAGCTATATAACTCGTATTAGGCGCCCCAATTAAATTGGTTAGTTATATAGGTCAGATCCAAGTAATTAAATATTTGCATCATAAGCCCGTGTGCGAATTTACTATACATCTACCTAATCCTTCATAGATGTCTTCCTTGTATCCCAAACCATAATCCATAGGCGCCCCAATAAAATTATGAATTTCAAATGTAAATTAGGTAGTTGCGAGTTTAACCTACAACTCGTGTAGTAAATTCGCAAACAGGCTATGATTATGCAATTGTTTAATTAGTTGTACTGAGCTAACCAGTCGACTAATTTATTGGGGGCGCCTATGCAGTATGGTTTGACATAAGAAAGACATCTGAGAAAGAAACCATTACGATTTCACGTGTTTAAGATGAAAACATTGCAATTGAAAACGAGGAAATAACACGAGAATTCGGGATTCCGTTCGAACTGTCAATGACGGTCGTTGACAAGGTTTTTTGAAATTTTGAGCTAGCACTAAATTTCTTGCCAGCACCAAATTTAGTGCTGACTTCAGTCTGACAGCAATCGATCAAGCAATCTAAGTGAAATTTTGCGCCCTCAAGAGTTCAGAAATTGCGACGGCGACGGCGACGGCGACGGCGTCGCCCCTGAACTGGGGATTTATGCACAAGTTAATGGGCTAAATGAGACGTCGACGGACCTGTCGTCTTTAGAACACCATAGGCCCTTTTCGAAACGACCGGCTTCGGCTTTGGATTCGGCTCAGGCTCCGTTCTCTCGTCTGAATCCCTGAACGCATAGCACGCGTAGTCAAAACAACTGAGGGGCCTAGCTAGCATGAGCCGAATCCGAAGCCGAAGCCGGTCGTTTCGAAAAGGGCCATAGTATCGATACGGCGCGCTGCCCATGGTTGCGAGGCTGACTCCCAGTGTCTAAACTGCGCACTGCGCATGTAAGAGACTATTTGAAACAACGGCTCGGGCTTGGGCCCCGGCTTGGGACCCGTCCTGCCTGTTAGAAAGCCCGTATCAAAAGCGCATGTTCTCAAAATAACTCCTTAGCCGGAGAAACTGACAATCTCCCCTGAGGTGGCCAGACTTGCACTGTGGGAGAAGAGGCGCTTCGACAGTCACCATCACGAGAAGCTGCCCACCCCAACTAAAGCGCAGCTGACCCCTGGACGTAGGCAGGACTGGAGAATTTGAAAGTCCTTCAGTAGACTACGTACAGAGGTGGGACGATGAAGAAATGGGGATATACCAATGACGATGACACCTATTGCGTTTGTGGCACATCACCCCCAATCTATGCCACACCGATGCCAAGCCCTTGAGGATCAGGAGCAGTGCTGCCTTGAAGACATCATGGCAGCAAACGAGAAGGCTGTGAGATGTGCCCAATCCTGGCCAAACATTTGATTTTGATTTTTTTTTTTTTTGAGTAGATGAAATGGACTCAAAGAAGAAGCCGAAGACAAAGCCCAAACCTTGGTTCCGAAAAGGGCCAATGACGACGCACGCGCAGTTAGACGCGCATCGATTATCTTTACGCGCAGTTTGACTCCCCAAAATGGCAGACCATGGGCAGAGTAGGCGCGTTCGCCATCAGTGCAAGGGGTGAATAGGACTAACGTAACTGACAATAGCCCTTTACTTATAAGAACCGCTCGTGTAATAATATGAACGGTAAATCTAGTGAACTGTGCCCGTAATCAAAATATCCGACATGGATTTATATTAGTAGAAGTAATTCAGCGTTTACTCGTAATAAATAATAATAATAACACGCATAAAGTTTTCAATCATTTTTTTTATCATATTTTTCTCTGGTGATTTCAGCTATAGCTTATCCGCCCCGAAGATTCAAGTCAATTAAGACGCATCCTGTGCCGGGCAAATCAACGTTCAGACCCCGGTCACTTCCTCTCGCCCGCTCCGCTCAGATCATAATTCCTTCCCGAATTGATGATGTGTGAAAATGTATAAATTAAGCCCAGAAGTCATGTAAGCCGTGGTGGGTCTCGTATTAATGCAGAGTCCTCGCTCCCTCCATATCTATCGATCGATCCCCCATCCGCTTATTAAGTCTTCTGAGAGCACAAAGTGGCCCTTTAGATCAATATGTAAACCCCTCTGCACGGCATTAGGTCGTCTTCACCCCCCAAATAAGAAAATGGAGACAAAACAGTTAAAAACCCGAAGCAAAAGCAAACAAAATGATATCAGCTCCCTCGTATTGCATCAAGTTTTCAAGGCAGCATTCTCAAAACTACAGCAAAACTTTGTCAACCACCGTTCTGCTTCTAGTCCTGGGCATGAGTGTTCTAACAACCATAATCAAAAGATAAATAGCCTATAGGGCTATATACATTGAAGGTATTGAAGATGGACTAAACACAAAATTGCAGCATTGAGTCCTAACCTTTCCAAAAAGTCAAGTAATAAACCACAAGGAAGACCGACCCAATATGGAAGCCTCCAGCATTACGGCTATTAGTAAATCCGGAGGTCGCAGCTTCAAATCACGCTCTTGTCAAATTTTCTTTGTTCAACCCCAAATCTTTTCAAAAAGTGAAACTTCACGAAGTCGTCCCTTGATCACATCACAAGATACCCGTTACAGATGTGTGTAAAAATTAATATTTTGTAAATTATTTTTTAATTTATTCACAGAACACGTCCGATCAACACAACAGTGTCAAACTTATAAAGTGACAAAATATCGAAATAAAAGGCCAGAGGTAGGAAATCTGTTTCAGTCTATTGATTCAACGTTGTTTGTTTCGCGGCTTTCTAAGTTATTCCCACTAGAAGAAACTCAAACAAAGCTTGCCTATAATCCAGGTGGCTAACATCTGAATAACAAGTTTAAAATCGATTGAGGAATGTCTTAACTCATCTGCATAAATGCATCCTATCTGGAGGAATAAATGCATTAAATTCTCCTTTTCTGTTAAAATTAAGACTTTTTATCTCGTTGTTATTGATCCGGTCATTATGCGAGGTTATACGGGGAACCGGCGGAAATGACGGCATTTTTCGAAAATACGGAAGTGCGAACGAGGAGTGGAGTATAGCTCGGAGGAAATAATTGTTATAAGATTACTTTTTTTCCAATAATTTATATATAAATATATTTTTTACGATCTGTTCAATAAAATTTCAACTTCAGGGTACCTTTTATGTGAGAACATTTTCCGGGAAAATAGCAACGGATATCTATCATGAAAGATTGATATACATGCACGCAAGTTAAGGAGTTCGAAATGGGACGATTCGGGACGATTGCGTGGTGCATGTTGCCTCGGGGAAGCCTATTCAAATGAAGGAGGGATGGGGTTGCACTTGACAAGCTTTGCTTTTTGTTAACCCATTCACATCTTTGCTGATCTTCTGTTCTACCGTAGTCTTGTCCTATTCACTTTAAAACGTATTTGAATTGATTTGTATTTGTACCTTTATGCATTGATGTGGAAAGAAAGTGAGTTATTGAATGATAAATCGAGACCATTAACTTTTTTTATAGATATGGTTGACACCTATAGCAGTGCACTGTTTGATTTTTGTGTACGGAGACAAGTTTACCCAAACCAAATAGTGCCTTAATAAATGTGTCCACCATACCTAAAAATGGCTAATGGTCGCCATACATTATGGCAAAAATGTGCAAGTCAAACATCCCCACACAAACAAAAAATGTTCCCACTATAGCTACCGCAATAGACTGTGCAAGTCTCGCGCGTATCGGAACAAGAAAACACGTCAAACGAAGAACATTTTTTTCTCTGAAATCAAATCCTCGTTTTAAATTATATCTAATGACAAAATCTAAACAACAAAAATACTCTATACGTGTTTAAAAAATCAGTTTTAGTTTTTATAATAAATACACAAACAATGTGTTAATTATCATTGAAACAAAGGTAAAGTTCTAGGACAAGGATGCTTATTTGATCTTAACTTTTCAGAAACCACTTAGGCTATACGTGGATTCGCGATGGTCACACGGGCGGTAAGTTAATGCTTGGCGCAGTTTATAGAGGACGCTGACGCCTCAACAACCATAGACTGCAATGAAAAGGCTTTGCGTTGCAATTACAGCATCTAGCGATTATCATCACGCATCCAAAACAAGCGTTTACGTACGTTTTGTGATCGGAGGTGAGCACAAAATTCTGATTTTTTTTGCAGCAACTGGAAGCTGAGGTCAAGTTTAATTTACATTCATATTTTTGTATCACTAAGTATTACATTCCCAACAACATATGTATTTTTCACGGTCATAAACCACGTCAGACTTAAATAATTGACAAAACAAAATTTTGCCCACGTAAATCTCCATAATATGGTTGGGACCACAATGGTCCTGGAAGTTCAAATATGCGCGAGACTTGCACAGTCTATTGGTGGGTTCTGAAATAAATAAAGTAAAAAACGTTTCACCTTACCACATCATTAATCTGACTGAGGTATAACTCTATTCTGATAAGTACGGGCGTAGATTCATTCAAGACGGGACGAACATACTTGTTGTATTTCTTCTTGACAAACAAATCCTCGAGCAACTTGTACGATTCACCGGACGATATGACCTCTGCCAAATACAAGAACAACAGAACTTGGTAAATTCTCTTCATCTCAAACGTCTTGGCAACACTCAGCTCACGCTGCGTTTAAGACAGGCTTGAAATTGGCGGGAAATAGTGCTTGTGGCGAGGAGAGATAAAGAAAACCGAATTGTCCGCCGCAGCGTTTGATAACAAGTGAGGGGAATGTTCTCAACAGCAGTGCCTTTAGTATTTAAAAATTCATATAATAGTCCTTCATTGGTAAATACACACGTATAAAGCAGCCACACTCTATAAAACGATCGGTGACGCCAGTGTGATTATTTACAACAAAAACACGCTTCCGTAAAAAATATATTAGCTGTCAGTTATGAAAGTCGATATAAAAAAAGACCATGTTTCTTTAAGCAGCAAGCTTCGGTACAGATGACACCTTAATTAAAAGTGAAAAGCAATTTTCATTTTCATTATCGCCCAGCCGGCTTGCATTTAGGGAAAGGGATCCCAGACAGGGAGAACAACTTTCCACTCTCTAAAGACAAGACTTTGAGTGTCTTTATAAATCAGTAAAATGCTTCCACGAAGCGTTGAAACTGCTCGGAAAAACAAAGATTAATCTTGGCATACATTAGTGGATTACAAAACATCTGCCGGTGGTGCCAGCTAGTTGTGTTAACCTATAAAATGATGCGGAAACTCAACCTGAATGCGCGGCTTAGTGGGCCCTGGGGTGTGGAGTCCAGCTCCCGTGGGAATTTTAAGGACCTTTGTCGTCAAGATTTCCTGTGACTTTAACCATGGAGGTACCTCCATGCTTCAATGAAGGGAATTTACCAACCGATCTTGCAATTTCCCCTTTTCTAAAAAAAGTTTTAATTGTGCATTCTGTTTATGTAGGGATACAATGAACTTGTTTTTATAGATTACGAGACAAACTTTTATAAGAAACTGAGATTGGCATTTTGGAATAAGCCTTGTGTATTATAGTTAGATTTGAATGATGTCTGGTACTGTGACTTGTTCAGTCACAAGTGAGTGCTCAATTTGAATTCCTCGGACCAAATCCAGTGTTACTACGTCACATTATGGTCCAGGGCAAGGGTTTGCATTGCAACCTCTAGATCAGCAAAGAACGGCATCCTTTTGCCGATGGGTGTTGGATTGACTCTTGTTTAACTAAGAAAAAGCTTGCCCCTAACGATGTGACATAGCTTTCCACTGCTAACCAACCCTTGGGAATGTAGCATCATTGAACTAACTATATCGCCAAGATGGGTATATTAAACCTACATTTTGTAAGGCTGCATTTAATTTATTGCGATAATGTGGACTACAGCCGTAATCATCATTTTCAAAAAGAATGTTTCTCAATTTGGCCAGGGTAGAATAGCAGGAAATAGGAGTATGGTTATTTACATGTAGGCCTACTTTATAACGCTGACAGTGTTTACTTGTAATGCGAACAAAAGAAAACATTTTGTGTATAGAGTTTGTCTTTCTTGAAAAGAACAAGAATTTGGGACAATGTCATTGTGGTGAAAGTCATTGCCGTGTAAAGCAAATCAATCAAACTGGCCAGTGTTTGACGTAGGTATTCTAACATTGATTTACCTGTTAGACGTTATTTCGACCAGTTCCTTAGAATCGGTGAATTTGCAACGAGTTCATCTTCAAGACTTAGGGATGTACAATTTTAAAAACCACTTGACAAGACAAAAAAACAACCTGAATACTCACCCTTCAGCGTAATCAGCAACAGAAGTGCAAACAACCCAAAGTTGGCCATATTTCCGGAAGTATTCAAAGCCACCATTGTCATTGTCTTCCAGACAGGGATCTAAATACGTTTTCCCCGACGACGCAGCAACGTTAAATTCAAGAGCTATTGCTGCAAGTGCATCTGATATAATCTTTTCGTTATTCACACGAGTTCGCCGCTCCTTGTGGAATGTTCCATTATGAAGAGGTGGGTGGGGTGGTTTACCCAAAATGGGCGTGTATAAAACCTATTATAAACTTGTAGGTTAACGTATGTGCGAATTCAATATCCTAACTTCTATAAGTGCATTTTACTTAGATAGCCTATACGCTTATTGATCATCCACAGGCTGACAGCGGCATTCTTGGTGTCTCCTTCATCACAGTTAAACCAAATCACACCGAGCCGTATGGAGTTCTACTTTCTAAAATAATAGCTGTAATAGGCCTAAGTAGATCTCTACGAACGAACACACGTCATATTTTCATCTTATGCGGGCGATCACCCACCTATAGTCGGTGCCGGCCTTATAAAAATGTTCACCACATAACGATTCCAGAGCACTTGAAATGAACATTTGCGTTTTCTTAATAAATAAGGTATTGTGAAAACTCTGATGAATTCGTGGCTATACCTCAGCAGTAATTGGGTTGTCTATTTTCACAGCTTCAGGGAGGGCCACAAGTCATTTTGACACATCTGACTGACATGAGTTGGGGGCTAAATTCACTCCCTATGACGAGGCAAGGGATTCATAATAACTCCCAAAGTAGGCTATGGTGTTTCGCATCCACGCCGTCCAAAACGTCAAATCAACGGCGAGGGGTTTAGTCAGCCAGGGGATACGAAACCGCGTTGTGAATGGTGGATTATCGCAACCAATATTTTGCTCGAAACGAGATTGACAACATCATAAGAGCTTATCAGGAAAGCTCTTGGAAGTCAAATTAAATCTCGTTATAAAAATCAAAACCACATCCCAATCTCGACAAGCTTGCTACCTGACCAAATCAATGGTAAGACCCTAATGAACGGTTGTGCGTTTCATGGAAATGCTACTCTGTGCAACTTCTCATTAAGAAAAAGATTGAGTTCAATAACGGTTTCCTAGTCACTCGCAAGAGGGCGCAGTTATCTTTTTTAGATTGTCAAGTTCATCCAGTTGATGGACCATGGAGTAGATAATTTTGTCATACAAAATTAATATGGGTGGATAGATAAAAAAAAGTCAGTTGTACAGACCAAATTTTTTTTTCATGTAACAAAAAAGTTACATTTTTCCATTGCTTTTCAATAAATTGAGGTTAACAATCAATGTTGAATTTGCGCGACATGTAACTACGCTACCATCAATGTAGGCCTATGGAGCTTCTAGGCCTACCTTCCATGTGTTATATTGAAAACAATCCATGCAAACTTTAAGAGGTAATACAAATATTATTAAATACTTTTATATATCAAATCAAGTAAAAAAACACAAGGGAAACTGACTGGGTAATTAATTTAAATTCAATGTTAAGTTGAACAAAGAAAACATTGGGACCTGGGACCTCCGGATTAATGTGCCGGTGTCTTAGAAAAATCTGCCCCCGGAGATTCTGTCCCCCATATTATGGGAATTGGAAATTAACATGGGCTGAAGGAGTTTGATTCAAAAGAGGGCGCTATCAGAAGAAATTAGTACGCAGTTCGCCGAATTGGGGGGGGGGGGTACCAGAGTCTATTCAACCTATAGTCAAAGTAAAGTCAAGTCTGTCCCGAGCCAATATGGCTCATTATACTGGTGTTTATATCCGGTTTCCTTGGCAACGACTGAGAATATTTTTATATCCCCCCTGGACGGGATCCGAGGATTTTTTTTCCTACGAACTTTCCCCCCCCCCCCATACGTCAAACTGTGTACAAACTTCTTTTGATAGTGCCCTCTTTTGAATCATCCTCCTCCAGCCCATGTTAATTTCCCTTATTGGGACAAAAAGCTCGTAGGAAGCGGACGGGATGCCAGTCCATCGCAGGTTACCTGCCAGCTCTCGCCGCTGCCCTTTGTTCTCTTGTGGAGAGAAGCAATTACGATAAAGTTAGTGCCTTGCTCAAGGACACAGCAGGTGTCGTCGCTGAACAGGCTAGGATTCGAACCCACATTGTAAATTACAGAACTTGAGTCACCACATCTAGACCGCTCGCCACGACCCCTCTCTCAACCTAGAACTGCCGCGTTAGGGCAGTTTACGGCAGTGTTTTACAGCAGTTATACGGCAGTTACAGGTTGAATGGTTAATCCGAAGGTCGCAGGTTCAAATCCCGCTCTGGTCATTTTTTTTGTCAACCCAAAGTTGAAGATGCTTTTATCAATTATTGCTATTGGTATCCAGTTTATATTTATTGAGTCCTTGAAACGATTCAACTACGGCGATGACAAAGATGTGTGTGTGTGTGTGTGTGTCCCACATGCTGAACCTGGTGGTCAGGTTGGTGTAGAAGTATCTTTACTCACTTTCCACCTCTAGGACCCAAGTTGGAATCAAATCACGCAGGGGGCACTATGTGGATTGTGTTTTCAGTCCCTACCTGATTACGTGGGTTTCCCCTAGAATAATTCTCTGTGGTTTTCCTCCCACATCTAAAACTGAAACTTCCCTCCTTGTCCTCTCTCCCTTGGGTTCTTGGCTATATACATGTACAGTGATTAAGTTCACTCTTCTTGTCCTTGGCTTCACAACCATAAATGCAATGAAATGAAATGAAGTTTATTCAAAAGAGGGCGCTATGAGACGACATGTCTCAGAGCCGTATACACAGCTCTGACATGTCTACACAGTTCGCTTCGCCGTATGGGGGGATCTCGGGGGGGGGGGGGGACACACACACACGCACACATCCTTACGGATCCGGTTTGTGGGGTACTGCTATTGTTGTTCTATTATTCCCTTTTCTGAAGAATTCCCTTGTGGGGCCCAATTGTTCCTATTGAAATGACCTTGTGGGGTCAATTGCTCCATTGTTGTCAGGACCCCACATATGCCCTTCCGTGTGTCCACACACTCTTGTATACGCTGCAGTTTTTAACAAAACATAACCAATTGCGACCAGGGCCCAATTTATTGGCTCTGCTCATCTTAAAATTCTTTGCTTACGGCACCCGACAAAGTGTGTGATTCCATGGGTCGTTAGCGCATAATTCTGCGGTCAGCATTACCATGTTTCTTTTGAATAGGATTCTTGAATGCAAATTATGCTTTTATACGTATTATAAATTGTGCATTTGATATAAAGGTGCTGGATGTTTGGTATTTCAAAAGTTTGTAGAGTTTTTGAGATATTGCCGAAAATCTGGAGCGGTTATGTCCACGCAGGAAGAATAATCTGCATTAGAATACACATTCTGAGAAGCGTTCGTTACTCAGATTCAATTTTGGGGGGATAAACAGTGATAGGGCCTATCTATCTTTTTCCATAACCGCAGTATACTTCGAAGTGAAAAGTTTCTCAAATTGCAATATACTATCCATTTTCATTGCCATTAATTTTCAGAGTCATTACCAAACGTATACGATACATTTAAAGGTATCGTACACGTTTGGTAATTACTCAAAACAAATATTAGCATAAAAACTCACACTTAACAAGCAACGGAGAGATAGTATAAAACATTGTAGGAAACGACTCCCTCTGAAGTAACGTATTTTTTGAGAAAGAGTTAATTCCTCACTAAAATAATAAAAACTTCTTGCAAGAAGTTTTTATTCCTATCTGAAAGCACACAAATTTGTACAACAAGGGTGTTTTTTCTTTTATCATTTTCTTGCAACTTCGATGACCAATTGAGCCCAAATTTTCACAGGCTTGTTATTTTAAGCATATGTTGGGATACACCAAGTGAGAACACTGGTCTTTGACAATTTCCAAACGTGTTCGGTGCCTTTGAATGAAATGCTTTTAGAATGCGCTGGATGGGTAAGGAAATGGGTTAATGCTTTGCAGAGTAGTAGCTGTTTGATGTGTGAATAATTTAATTTTGTCCGTATTTATGTGTCGTCATTTCGAATAGTCTATTTACATGGTAATCTTATGTGGACGGTTTTTTTAAAGACCCATCTTCAAGTTTTTGATTACTATGAATCTCATCAGGTATATTCCAGTTAGTTTGTTCGGTATATTAAGAGACTCTAATTAACGCGACGAAAACATTATATTCAATCTGAGAGCTCAATAAAGGGCATACCACCAGTAGGCCTACCAATCATACAACGAATGTTTTAAGGCTGATGCCAAAGTCGAGTAAACCGCAACTGAAGAACGTGCACCAAAAACCTGGACAAAACGTAAATGTTCGTAATTGTTTCATAACGGGACCGCAATTCAATTCAATTCAATTCAATGGAAATGTATTCCATGTTTGCAATACGTTAGGCTAATGTAACCAGAAGCAGGCATTTTGAATGATTTAGTAGGGCAGGTGTTTGAATTGTGCCTTTGTTGAAATGTGGCGGCACACAGTCAGTAAAGTACTTCATGAGAAAGACATCGGGCTTTAATGGGGGGTCACCGCAGATCTATCCTTTTCAAAATGGCTGCCATTGCTTGTTATTCAAAATAATTAATCTGCGATGGCCCTGTAACCATCTCATGAAATTCTGACTGTGTGCCAAAATTCCATGCTTGTATAATAAAAGACACAATGTCCAAACTATTTTTTTCTATCTGTCCCACTATAATTAAATGCAGTGTAGAATAACCATGCCCGATATTGGGGCAGAAGGTACCCCCAATGTTCAACACATAATATTCCTCTTGTGCAGAATTACCTCCCCCTAAAATCATACAAAGAATTCCTGAAATTTCAAGCACACAATGAAGACATAATAAAAGGGGAGGGGGTACCACCTTGACCCGCATAGAGCTCCAAGAATAGTGTGTAACAATAATGTCAAGCATGGTACTGAGATCAAATATAAGTGAAGCAAATTGCTTTGAATAATGTAGACCCCTCATCATCATCATCAACCGCTGAGGATACATGCCTCTTAGAAGCTGGATGCTTCCGAGGATTGTCGTACTGTGGGTGCAAAGGTGCTGGCATGGGAACACGTAAAAAAAGTGCAGATAGTGGTGGTGTTGAAGTTGAGGTGCAAGTTAAAACGGCCTTATCCAATTTAGCAGAGGGAAAATGGCTTCAGCTGGCTCCTCAAGCTTGCCAGGGATTGCGCCGATATGACTGAAGCAGGGAGAGAGTTCCACAGGCAGATGACACCTAATTTTATATAAAGATTGCACTCGTTGGTTTGGATGGTGAGGTTATGAAAACTATACAGAGATGTGATTGAATTTACTCCCTTAAAAAAATACCCTTGTCATACGTTAAAAGCAGCCGGAGCGGAAATTGAGCCGTGCATTCCATGTTCGGTAATGATGAATGATGGATCCATCCAGGGGAATTCCCCTTGCTGCACCCTAATGTCTACCACACATTCAATGATGATTACCGTAAAGCGCTCACCCACACTTTTGTTTCATGGAAACTCGTGAGGAAGTCTAACCCACACACAGCGAGCCCTTCATATCTCGAAGATCTCTAATTATCATCAAACCAATTAATTGAGTGTGTAGGCCTACTTTTGAGATTTGACCATTAAAGTTTATGGTTGGACTTTAACACCAGCTGAATAGACCTTTATCAACCAAATCGAGACTGGAAGGGCAAAACAATATTGTCTGAGGCCATTTTGGTATGAGCATATCAGCGTTGCTTTGGAGACCATAGAGAATACGACGAAGGAAGCGAACATAAAACTCCACGATAAATGCACTAGCGCCCTCTCTCGCTTTGAAAATACCGCGACTTTTTGCGATTTTGACCAGTCAAGTCTACGCGGAATACTGTTCAGTTCAGTTCATGATTCTTTATTCGCATCTGACGACGCACATTATTAAAATACAAAAATATACAAAAAGGTTTAAAATAGAAAACAGAAGAAAATTTACTGAATGAAGAGATTGCAGGAACTCTTAGATATTATGCTTGTACTAAAAAGTGTGTGTTGGTGCATGCATGTAACATTGACTGCCTGTCTTATTAGCTTAGTATAGTATTTACTTTGAAATTGTCATCCGCTGAAAAAAGTGGATGCTTGAAGTTACTTTTCAGACCTTGATGTAGAGATCCTACTTTTAGATCTTCATAGAAACAACATACAACAAAATAATAATAATGTATATAATATATTTAAAAATTAAACAACTAAAAACAATTATTGCCTATAATTATTATTACTGTCCTGTAGGTTCACTTGAAATTAAAATCAAAGTTGTGCTGAATAGAAAAGAAACAAACAAAAACCACAGACAATGTTAAAGAATTTTTTTAGGCTTGAATACATACCCCCAACAAACAACCACAAAACAGAACAAACAAACAAACACCCCAACAAACACCCCAAGAAACACCCCCGACAAACAAACAAAAAAAAACAAACAAAAAACCAAACAAACAAACAAACACCCCAACACCCCAACAAACAAAAAACAACAGAACAGTCCATTCTTATTAGTTTCAACTTATTTCCTCGGCTTGTTTTTCTAGTTCATAGTTGGCCATTGTTCTTTGCTGTAGGGAAACTAAACGACTGACAGCTAGGACTCTGAACCTATCCTAACAGCCATTTCGAGGCCCAAACTACAAAAGCAAGTGCCGGGCACTTTTCGCCTCACCCTTCCCGCATCCGGGTGGGGCCGGCAGTAACTTAATGTTGTTGCTCTCTGTGGATGGCTCATCGTCCCAATTCATTGTGTTTTTTACACAACAAAGGGTCACGATGTCGGTGTTGGTTGGGGTGGGTGGGCAATAATTACGGTATAAATAAAATAAAACAAAATCAATTAAGAAATAAATAATTTAAGGGAAGTCAATATTTGTCAACCGTTCCATAGGGGTGATGAGGGGGTGGGGGGGGGGGCTGGTGCTATACAATCAATTCGCACCGTACGGTAGGAGGGTGTGGGCATGCGAAGGTGAAGCTGGCAAATTGGGCTAACGATCGTGTTTCTCATGACTCAAAGATAGCTTCGTCTTTTTTTGGACGCTGACACAACCTAGGAAACTGAGACTGAGAGGCAGAGGAAGGGGCTGTCCCCCCCCCACAACGTGCCCGCCTCCTCAGTGTGTTGCTGTCGCGGAATCCACAAGGGGCGGGCAAAGCCTACCCCCGCCGGCCATGCACAAACACTCGACCCCAACGTCCAGGCTCGGTTTGGTTTTATTGAACTTGTATATAAAGCAATTAACTATAACATTCAAAATCGTGATCATTAGTGGAAACGGTCGCACTAGCTGTCCCGTTCATGCCCATTCAGCATTAGCTTTGTCATTGTTTCATTCATAGATTGCTATGGTTACTAATTTACTTCAGCAAGGTTTAAAATGGCTTATAAATTTCCATTTCAAAGAATTTAAAAAGAGATTTATTATCCGAAGATAGTAAAAGTACTGAATAGAAAGATCCATGTTTACTACCGCAAACACACACGTACATTACGTGTAAAATGTACATGGGGATGTACGCACAGAGTGAATCAGTTCGTTATTGTAACCCAAACCACGTGACAGACTCTCCCCACCATGATTGGCCCCATTGCATGGTACATGCAGAACATGTACAATATATTCAGCGTGGAAGTCCCGAGTTCTGTTTTGATGTGCGAGGTTTGCCCAACTTGAAGGCAAAACTTAGGCCTTTCTGCGAGATATTTTCCAAGCTTTGCACCATGACTGGGTTACAAAGGAACTCACCTAGGGTCCGGGCTCAGTGTGGTTGAATTTTGTCTCGGAAAAAATGGCGGGCGAACAAGCCGGAGCTGCGCTGCCTACCCTGACCCCAGCAAAGTCAGAGTTGGTCGAGTTCGACAGGTATGGAAATTAACCTCGGAAAGTTTTTATAATTTTGCATTGTAAATTTTAACTTTTTGCTGAGCATTTTTCGATTTTGGTTATTTCATAAATTTTATGTTTTCCCACAGCCGTCTTTTTGGATTTTTGTCTCTGGAAGGACCGGAAGGGCTGCAAAATAGAACGCTTTTGACGAAGGTAGGAACATGAAATTGTAAAAAAAATATAATAAAAATAGGCCATCCGCCCTGGCCGCGGGTCATACCCAGATCCACAATTTCCCAAAATATCGCAGTATTTTTGCTTATTGTTGCTCTCCTCGAGGAGATATGGACCCACTTGGTATTACAGAAAGATACAAACTTCTGTAAAATTGTGGAAATGTTGGGAAGAGGGAGTCAAAATGGTGGTTTCGAGGATTGAAATAAAAACGTGTACGCCGTATGATGTGTGTGTGTGTGTGTGTGCGTGTAGTGCACGTATTTTGTATGGGTGGTCCGTCCATCGCCCATTAAGTGAATGGAATACTACGTTCCAAAATGGCGGCCAATTATAATGGAATATGGCCGATGTTTTCTTTGTTCATGGCGTCAGAAAATGGTGTAAATTTCCACATTCTCTGCATAGAACAGAGAATTTGTGTGACAATATGAATACACAAGATATTAATTTTATGAAGATTTGGGTTTTAACATCTGCAGATCCCAGAATTACAGAAGGGTTAACAAAAACATTTTTGGGGTGAAGAAAGTTCACCGAATTGTGTGTACATTGGCTGAAAACACACAGGTCACACATTTAGCACACATCACAATGTATAAAATACAATGTATCTTCCTTGTTGTAGGTTGTACAATGGGAGATAAATATTTTGGATCCGTTATTTTATAATTGACTAAACAGTCAATGTTGTATTTTGTAAACAAAGACTCAAAGACATGATCCGATGTTCTGCATGGTCGGATACATGCCATTGACTATTACACAACAAGCTAGATTTCTTATAATAATATTAAGCTACATGTAGATAGGCCTACTGGAAATTTGGTGCATGAATGAGGCTACTTTTGTTTTCCAAGTTAACCATTTGAAAATACTTGGCATTTTGTTTGGTACGTACAAGTAGTTCAAAATTCAGCATGCCATGTATTGTCAGGGTTGTATAATTTTGTACCAAGTCATTCAGCAAACTCCTCCACTCGCAAATTGATACCCTTACCAACCAGTATCACTGCTACTTACAGAAATATTGTACAAAGACGTCTGATTATCTGCACAACTTTATTTTAAGACAATGATGGACCTGCACCCATTTTATTTTGAACTTAATGTGTGTATGCCCAAATTATATAACGTTTGTTGTATGGCAAAATACAGATATTTAGTCAATACTATAGCACTCCACTCTAATGACCTCACTTATGCTCAAAATACCCGTATGTCAGACAAATACTTCACCACTAGCTCTCACGCAATCACCACATTGGCGCACCAGACCGCAGTAGTGCAGTCATAACAGGCGAGTAAGCATAAAGCTTGGACATGTGCACTAGCGTGCATGTGTACTAGTGAATTTTGACACGTCTGAGATCCGGGTACTGAGCTTCTTATTTTAGCATAATAGTGCGGAGTGCTATGGATTGGATTGACTTACGTATTCAATACTGAATGCATGTTACCATTTTGCTGTTTAGTATAGTATACACACACATGTCACATGGTATTGATACGCTGCGTCCACAAGTGGACGCAGAGTGCGGTCAAGCTCAGCATTATCCATGTTTTACTTCTAGTTGTGTGCTGCAACCAAATAGCCTACAGATCATCAATTGTCTGTCAGTGTTTTGTGTGAGAAGTAATGAGTTTGTCATAGGTACATTGTATTTTTTTGTAAAAGAAGTTAATGATAAAAGTGAGACATCCCCAATTGATCTAATGCTTTATTAAACTACGAAAAGCCTTTGATAGTGAGATATATTCAGGCATGCAACATTTCAGCTGATCGGCTGATTTCCTCGTTTGAGGTTTCTCAGCTGTACCATTGGACATGTTGGAAATAAAAAAAACACAGTACAAAGTCTTCCTGTGCCTGACACTTTCCTCCTTTTTTGACAAGCTAGAGTTGCATGACTTTCTTGCTTTATCTGTATAGATGTTTTTCCTTTCAAGATGAGGAAATTACATACAAGGAGTACACACAGTATTTTAGACAATTAGTCAAAACCCGGCCTCCGATATTTTCTGTGGCATTTTGACGATGTGGCAAATTTTTTACCACATACAGTTTATAATGAGGAAATAAAAGAGTAGACGACGCGGCGTTAAATTGTTAAACGACGGTTTAAAACCACTAGGGTTGTGGCCTTGCTCTAATGGACCGAGCCATTCCCATTCAAAAATACCTTTGCGTTAAAAACATCAAAAAACCTTTATAAAAGTTGAGAACAAATCTGACAGTTAAGCCTCAGCTCGCCTCAACTCTGCATTGAACTTCTATTCATGTTGAGCATTAAGTACATGTAGCTCTTGCACAAGTTTAGAACTTGTGTGCTTAAGTTTGAAACTATCGCACGCAAGTTTCAAACTTGCGTGAGCCAAACATGCGCCTTATCTAACAAATTTGCATGCACCGCGCAATCATCCGATAGCGTTCTTTTGACTCAGTGTCCTCGTGCCATGGTTTAAACACTCCTCACCGTGTTTATATTGCACAGTTATTTATTTATGAATGAAAGTTACTCATTGTTTGTAACATGAATGTGATCTGGAAACACCGCCTGGCTCTGCACAGCAATTTTTGTGCAAGTTCCTCAATACTTGCCCATGAATGATGTTATTGAATTGCTGAAATCAAACTTAATTGATGTAATTATTGCATCGAGGATACATTGTAGTTGTGTTTTCTTATCTTCTTACACTGGTGTGTGATAAGCACTGTATACTCAGTGCTTTCATAGTTCTGTGGAGAAAACAATACAACTTAATTTACGTACATGGCATGACCACAATGTATGCTGTGACCTCCATCATGTATAAATCACAACTACAAGTTACAATGTAACTTGATTTACAGTTACAAGTTTATACAGTCTAGGAAATGACACCTGGTTCAACTCTAATCGGAAGGTACGAGTTTGTCAAGTTTCCCACCCCCACCTCCAGATCCCCACACTCCTTCGCTCCTTCCACACCACTAACAAACATACATGTACACAGTGTACATGGACATGTATCAAATGTACAAACCTTACAACCTAATTCCTTCAAAATCTAATTGCTAAAGGGAGGGATTCAGAAGGACTGGGACTGGTCCCCCAAAAATGGCTTATCCCCTGGAATCAGGCATTACAATCTTATCTCAACAATTGGGTGTGGAGTGACATACGTAGGATAAGAGGAAATTGGATGATGAGGCCACACTCCAGCCAAACTGCCCACTGCCCAGTCTGTAAGGGTTTTAATATTTGATAAGTTTGACTGTTGAGTAGGAATGTATCGTCCCAGCAATCAGACTCTCTCCTTTCTTGTGTGAAAACAAGTGATAGACTTACTCAATTTAATGAGAACATGTTTGTTCTTTTGAAGTGATGGAACAATACTGAACTCCAATTTTATGTGTAAAGTACATTTTAACATTACATGGTACACTGTACATGAGTACATTCATGTACAACACATTTCATTCTCAAGCTGTACTACAGCTGTAGCTGTACTATACATTTACAATCGGGTGTAGGGGACTGAAGCCCTTGCTCTGTTCTGAAGTGGATCACGGAGGTAGAAAGAGTGGATTGATCCCCCCCCTTGTCTGCCTTCTACATGTATCTGAGTGGTCCATAGAAATTAAGGCATGTTTGTCTGCGACTCCACATTGTGCATGTCTTGTATCAAGCAAATATGATTCTTCCTCCTCATGTACATGAAGAGTCTGTCATGTCTGTGTCAAATGTCAGTTGGTGGCGCTATTTACAGGGAGTGCATATGCCAGGACGTGATGAGTGATGCATGTTTATGGATGGAAAACTCACTATGAAGGGAAGGAGTACAAGTGTACATTGCTCCCTACTATGTAGCTTTCATATATCTAGGCCACCTACATGTAACATAACATGAGGGGTCAGATTGTGGACACACATTTTGCAAAGTGCCACCTTTTACTGGATCCTTTTTCATAATTTTAGTTTCGTCATAATGTAAGGGGATGCCTTTTTGGTTTATTTTTACGTCAATAAAAAAAGATAAATAAGTGAAAAGTGAAAGTAATTTTTGTTGTGCTGTCCATTTTTGTTGCTCCTACCATGGAGCTATAAATAGCTCCATGCTCCTACTGAGCTGATACCTTACATTACTATTCACAAGAACTGAGGTCGCTTTCTGTGAGAAGAGGGCACTTCCATCAGAAAAATATACAAACATCTATGGAACCTTCTTATCAAGGCCAAGTTCAAAGCAAAAGTGGCCTCCGTTCACTGCCTCCATGGTTTACTTGAAACTACAAAATTACAAAGACTATATAATACCATCAACCTTGGCTTTAAATGATAGATGAACTGCTAGCATCCAATATGACATTAATTCACGTCCACTAGCCATCATTACAAACAATTTTGCATGTTACAGGTATTTTGTGTATTGTTCGTGGCATAAGAGAAAATTTGTGTATGTTTTTTGGTTTAGAGAGAAAAGAAGAAATACAAAATGAAAAGTAAAAGTACAGAAATGTTTGGCATAAAAACTTATGAAGAATACTGGCTTGCAAAATTTTTATGCCCAAAGTACTTGTAACCACTTTACATATATCCAAACTGAATTATGGTGAACGTTTATAAATGTCCAGAACAACTTCAGAGTGTCCTCTTTTGGTTGCGGTCAGTTGACCTGCTGACATAAATATGCCCCATGACAATCCATTGTGTAATGTGTACCGTAGGCATGCACCTACCATGCTACATGTATGTTTCGTTTCCCCTGTACAAAGAGGGTTAAAGGGTACTGAAATTCTTGCTCAAAATCTCCCTTTTTTTCTAGGTGGGGGAGGGGGGGGAGCGGTTATTATGTAATCCCAGATTCTAGACCTATGAGGATTAGGAGAGATTGAGATGCTGCCACCATTGTTTTACATTTTATTTGGCATACACTGTACATGTATGGGAGGCAAGTCCGAGATTCCAGGATACCATGGCCAATTATCGGCTGTGGATTATGGCCAAGGTTCAGGCCTATTCACAGTAAGACATTCCATAATTTCTCGAAAGAGAAAGAAAAATCCTGGTCCATTTTATGACAAAATTGATTGTCTTTAATTTATTAAGTCATGGTTTCATTGTGACAACGGGAACATAAAAGAAGGTACACGTACTTCGCAAGTTCAGAAAATTCAGAGGCACGGTCAAAATTTTACAATTACCAAAGTGAAGTGATAAACTGCCATGCAAAAAAAAATCTTCTTATTTTGATTCATTAAATTTAAATCATGTTTATTTGTGCCTATGAAGAAAATCTATAAAACAAAACAGCTGTGATTCAGTGTCTGATCTGAAATGCGCAAAAAATTAATTTTTTTCTGAGGTTGGTTGTAAGATAGTGTCTGTTGAAAACGTAACACGCATAAAGGTACGATCAACTTACAAAATCTGTTAATATGTATCGATCCTTAAAATGAGTTTGTACAAATTTGTACCTTGGTATCCTGTGCCTAGTCTCTTGGTGACTTGTGCCAACCTCTTGATATCATCTTAATGCTGATGAACACAGGTAAATTCATGGCCAAGGCCAAGGGGAAATCAATGTGTTCAAGTATACTTTAAACTCACATGAGGTACGCAGGAGATGTTGTTGGTTAATATGGAGGTTCGATTGTGTCAAATATGTTTCTAAAAAAGATAGATTTTCGGCCTAAAATGATGTCCTCGACTTCTGTTGTGAATTTTCAAAACTGGGGGGGGGGGTGGCATTCTGTACCCAAAATGTTGAAGTTTGTCTTAAAGGCATCGTACACGTTTGGTAATTGCTCAAAACAAATATTAGCATAAAAACTTACTTGGTAACAAGCAACGGAGAGCTGTTGATAGTATAAAACATTGTAGGAAACGACTCCCTCTGAAGTAGCGTATTTTTTGAGAACTTAGAGGTAATTTCTCACTAAAATGATAAAAACTTCTTGCAAGAAGTTTTTATTCCTATCTGAAAGCACACAAATTTGTACAACAAGGGCGTTTTTTCTTTCATAATTTTCTTGCAAATTCGATGACCAATTGAGCCCAAATTTTCACAGGCTTATTTTATGCATGCTGGGATACACCAAGTGAGAACACTGGTCTTTGACAATAATCAAACGTGTACGATGCCTTCAAGCACCCTGAATTAAAATGAGGTTCTCGGAATGGCTTTTCTACTCGGTATATCCTTGGTTTTATTTGGGGCGTTCTACATGTAATTGGTTTTATCATTATGATTTTTATGAATTTGATCTAAATTTCCTTCCCCCCACCCCCTCTCTCCCTGAACCTGAAAATTGTTAGTGTTTTTATTTTCGCATCGGTCGCAATTGGTGCGTATCTGGGTACAATTCGTGCGTATTGTCAAAGATTGCATGGACAATTTTTGCATGGGAGAACCCTGTCCATCATGTGCAGTTTTACTCTGGTGTCTCAGGTGGGTCATCTTGCTGGAAAATGTTACAAAGAGTAAGACACCATAAGAGGGTTAAAGACGTTCTACAGTCCATGGTGTTATCCAGTCATCTTCTACCCCTGTTGAGTTTGGACACCTAACTTTATCTTTCACTTGTCGTACATTTAATAGCCATACATCATGTACATGTAGGCCTAGATGTATGCATGTCCTAGTGCATGATCTGCGCGCAAAAGATTCTGGGTGAAATCCGAGTGCAAGCAACACCGGCGACCATCACGGTGTGCAGATTTTGAAGTAATGCGGTACAAAACTATAAAACCTTGCATAGTTACACGTAAACTACAGCATGGTGTCCATCTTGGCAGCTTGATTTATTTTTTAACTATACTCGGTTTCCCAAGATGCATTGCAGTGCATACATGTATATTTTTAAGATGGCGCTTGTTAGGCCTAGCGCTTGTGCATACTGGCCTTTTGTAAAAGTAGGCCTAGTGGAGTGTTGTAATTTATAGTCTATTTGTACGTGTTTGTAATAGTATTAGACAGTAATATAGTATTAGACAGTAATACTAGTAGACACGTTAAAAGTACTGTGCAATTTGCAACAGAAATATAAACAAATCTGGTTATTTCCCTGTACTAATATTTTTTAAACACGTGTGTTTACATCATGTATTGTACATGTATGTACTCGCATGTACAATGTACATTTGTATAAATGCAACTGTGCTGTACATTTATGTGCATACAAGCACAGGTTGCATGTTCACTACACACATACACATGTACTGTACAATGTACGTACAGTACAGTACAGTATAGTACAGTACAGTGTGTACTTTTAATGTTAACCAACATTTACAATTGTACATGTACATTGGATCTACATGTACATACATATGCAAAAGAGTCCATGGTCATGGCTTTTTTGGTTGGGTTATAAATACACAGAATATAACTGCACACCATGGGCATTGACATTCATGTAGACAAATATTCACTGTGTACAACTGTACATATGAGCATGTATGTGAACCAGTCTTTTTATCTTGCAATTCAATAATGCCTGCAAGGAGCATGACAATTGAAAAAGCTTAGCTACATGTGAAGTAGGTCACTCTACAGGGATCATGCAGTAGACCTGTTTATAGATTTAACAACGCAGATACTTTCATAAAATTGGCTGCAAAATGCATCCCCACTATACAAAATTATGCAGAAATCATTTAAAAACTCTTTTTCTGTAAAGCAGAACGACATATAGATCTTCTGTTTTTGGAAGAGCAAAGTCATTCCAATGCTCTAGCTTTCAAAGCACAGACTATTTAAAAACCAGCTTGAACGAAAAACAGCAACGAGTGATCTTTGCTGAAATTCATATTGAAATGTTTTCAATTATATGGAAATTGAGTTCACATGAGATTAAACAGATTTTAATTGTAAGGAAAACAATCATTTTGAACACCCTTCTCCTGTGCTTTTCAGAAAGATTTGCTAAAAGCCCTGTACGTCATCATTTATGTTACGTCATTTGTGGGAGCTCCGTTTCGTATAGCCGCTTTGATGCAACATTGAGGTATAGCATAGCAATCTCCAACAACTGACGTTTAAGTATTGCAAAATTACAATTAAATGATAAACAAACACATCATAAACAAGTTAAAATAGCATTCTCATTAAAAAAAAATTTGCTCAAGTAGCTGTTTAAACAACCACTGAAATTGTCAGGCCTCATAAAAATAATTGTTTGTTTCCGGTAACAATGCTCTGAAAAATTTGGGAGGGTAGGTAGGATTTTTTTTTTTTTACAAAAATATATTATTCTGGTTTAATATTCAGTTTTAAAATGTGTATCATAAAAGTATATCTGGCTTATAGTACCTCCTTATGAGGATAAGGAGTTTAAGTTTTCGTCCTCGCAAAATACGCTAAATTAAATGTGCAACTGTTAAGGCCCCACCAAAATGTTCAGTTTGCTTGATTCAATTCAACCAAAAAACCAGGGAGTGACAAAAAAATGCTCAAAAATCCATCAAAGGCCTCAAAAGTATACTTTAAACTCACATGAGGTACGCAGGAGATGTTGTTGGTTAATATGGAGGTTCGATTGTGTCAAATATGTTTCTAAAAAAGATAGATTTTCGGCCTAAAATGATGTCCGCGACTTCTGTTGTGAGCCCACGCTCGTTCATCTGTTGATAGTACCTCCTTATTTTATGAGGAGAAGGAGTTTATTTGTTTATTTTTTTAATTTGGTCCAAACTATATAGGTTTGAAACAAACAATTGGCTCAAATTACCAAACGTTTACGATGCCTTTAATACATGTAACATGACAGAAGATGTACCTTTTTAAGTGTCTTGATAAAGACTTCAAAGGAGGTAAGATTTCAGCAGCAATGCACAATCCAATCGGACTCGCATACAGGTGTACTTATACAAAAAAGTAGACAGCTTGGACCATCTATGAACGACAGTACGTGTGTCCGTTCCACTGGACCGTTCTAATGGAATGTTCAGGTTAATCGGTACAATTCCACGGTCCAGCGGAATATTCCAACAGTCCAATGGATCGCAGGCATAGGCCCATAGGAACGTTCCTTTGCGCCTAGAATGTGCCCGACGTTTGAGACGCTCCTTTACCAATAAGACAATGAGATTGATCTTCTCTTAGTGCTTGTTCAACTCATTTTGATTCTGGTCTTGTAAAATAACTTCTGGTCCAGTAAAAAGTTTGAGCTTCAGGTACATGTACAAGCCCTGTCTTGTGGATTTTCCCCCAAATTCGAGCCCTGTTATTTGCTTGTTTTGATTTTGTAAATGAAAATAAGACATTAAGTGCAGGGGGACAATTTTCTTCATACACACGGTAGTATCTCGCAGGATATTTCATACGTCATAAAGTAGACTTAGGATAAAAAATCATCCCGGACTGATTAAATCTCCCAATTTTCAGACTCTATAGACTGTGCAAGTCTCGCGCGTATTCGAGTATTGGGCGCCGTAAAGTGTGCGAGTTTGTTTCCTTCATGCGTTAAAGCAATGAACGTGGGACCAAAGTGGTCCGCACTATGTTCGAATACGCGCGAGACTTGTACGGTCTATTATTAAGGCTGATAAAATCAGCCCTATACATGTACTGCATTTGTATTGGTTACCACATATCACGTGATGTGCTAGTGCAAAAATGTTGTATCTCCTAAAATAGCATAACGTTACACGCGAGTTTGAAAGTGTCAAAATGTTGTATCTCGCTTTAGCCCGGATGTACACAAAACCAATATGCACTGAGATAAGATGCTTGTGCACCGATCATTTTCTTGCGAGATACAATGTTGTTGCAAAATCGAGGTATCGACTGAGGTACAAAAAACAAAGAAAACAAGAAATTTGTTTTCTTCTATCAAAGAGTCTTTCTTGCAGTGGATTGAAATAGGCTAGAAAGAAGACTTAGTCTCTCTAAAAATTGACATCAGACATGTCAGAGAAATGGTCTCTACTGGGCTGTGTTTTTAGTAGAGCATGTTTATTAAAATTCATTATATTGTTATGTAGTAACGTGGGGATACAATTCTAATATCCGTCGGTGTATCAAAGGGAATTTCTGAAAGTGACGGTTTTGGGTAAATACTGGGTACCTGGTCGAACCATTTCAGTGTTGAGACTCCAGCCGTCACATGTTTATTACAGAAGAGTACCACTTGCAGGGTTCTCCCCAGGTTTTTACAAAACTGGGGGGCATTTTGGGGCAAAATTTTGGGATGTTTGGCCAAAGCGCAGGTCCTCGGAATGTTTTCTACTTGTCGTTTTTCTTGGTTTTCAAAGCCCTACTGTTCAATTTCTGGAGCATTCTATATGGTTTTCTTTTCATGTTTTTTGTGAAACTACTGTATTAAAAAAAATTGTAACACAAAATTGCGTATCGGCTGATTTTGTTTGCGTATCGGCTGAAATGTGTACGTAGCGGCACGCACTTCTTGCGTATCGGCCCGATACGCTAGCTTGTTCGTGGGGAGAACCCTGACTTGATAAAATAGTACAGGACCCCCAGACAAAATTAGCCAATTTTGCAATATTTAATTTGAAATAGCTAGGACATATTTTATCTGATTCTTTTTTTTTCAAAAATGATATCTGTAAAAAAGTACAAACACTTTACCGAATGTTCTCTTTAAACACTCTCGAGTAAAATGTTTTTGAAAACTTTTTTTTAATTTCATAACTCAATTTTTTCTGTCCAAAACATTATAAAAGTAAAACATCCAGAGAATCCATCAAAGACATGAAAGAGGAAAAACAAATTGGATTAAGAAACTTTCAAGTGAGGTTTTGGGCGGTGCCATGTAAATACATGTAATTCCCTTTATTTTCTGTAGTGGTTCTGGGAAGAACTGGTGGTTAACATTCAAATCAACGCTTCAATCAGTGTGCTCTGATCGTCTTCAGGACAATGCAAGGAGTTGAACAAATAAAACTTCCTAAAACCAAGTTATTTTGTTAACAAATTTCTTTGAAATGTGCAAATGCCTGTTAAGGAATAATCTGTACTGCTCAGTTTATACATGTAGTTTATAGGAAACAGTAGCAGGAAGTTGTTTGATACACTGTACACATAATGTAATACATTGGACATATGCATTGTTATACATTGTATTACTTGTGTAGTTGTGTAGGGAATTGTAACAATTTTTTTTAATAATAATAATAATGATATTTATAAAACATCTTTGAGGCCTGGAACTACACATAGGCCACAGAGGCCATGGCCTCTGTGGCCCCTGGTCTTTGCCTGGGTGCCCCTTCAAAAGGTTCCCGGAGACTTTGAGATTTTCCAATGGAAGTGCCCTTTTCAGAATAGAATGGCCTTGCCCTCTCAAAGTTGAAATGCAAGGCCTGATCTGTTCAGTCACAGTAGTGTTGACTTTTATATCACAGGTAAAATAAATGACAATTGACAGTCGCCTTTATTTTTTGAATAGATTATGGGCAGGCTTTGTGTATACCTTGATATTGCTCCACCCTCCATTGTGATCACTGTATTCTGCAGCATGAACAGCAGCAACATTTTGTGTTGAAACCTGTGATTTTGTTAATTTGTAGAGACTGCAGTTGCCCCGTGAATGGCACAGGTGCATAGTCAATACAAATGTAATTGGTCCTATTGGCTCAGAGCTACAGTATAGCCAAAACGGATTGTGTTCTCGCTTTGTGCGCCAAACATGTATCTGAGTTAATGATGTCACTGGGTTATTTATTTAAATTGGCGAGAGGGCGCACTTCATTTTCATCATCTAAACTTATCTGTGGCCTTGGTTGTCCAATCCAAGTCCTTTGCTCCAATATCATTTTGAATTCCAAAAAAGTAATATTAATAATGGAGTCTTGATGGTGATAAAACAAGCTGTTGAGGCTGAAACTACAGTCAGACTGTGTTATTATATGTTGATATTTTCCCCTTGTTTTTATTGATAAGTACACATGTACCTTTCTCTGTTTATGGCGTGTCTCGAGCTCCGGTGTTTCTGATCAGCAGAGTGTGGGTTCGAGTCCCAGTCGTGACACGTGTGTCCTTATTATAGCAAGACACTTAACCTTTATTGCTGTGTCCTTCGGATGGGACATAAAGCCGTCCCGATGTTTTCTGGTATGGTTAGCTACAAATTGAGGCACCTTGTATTGTAAACCATTTCATGGTGCTATATGTAAATAAATGGGTCTTTTAATTTCAAATATGTCTCTAAATACCTTGTAGTAAAAATAATGAGGGCTTTGAGACGCCCTCGGGTGTGTGATAAAGCGCTATACGAACTGCGGAATAGGCCTATTATTTCACTGTTTTTTGTGTTTGTTTTTTAACAACAGAGGATAACTCAATGTGAGAGCCAGATCAGAAAGAGGGGAAAGAATACAGATCCTCAGACCTACTGCCAACTTGGACACCTCCAACTACTGATAGGAGACTACAGCAAAGGTAGAGTTTCCAGTGAATTTCAAGCCTGTAAGGCCGTATCTGAATTGTCGGCTACAGCTACTGCTACGACTGTTGCTAAGGACGTCCTATACTTAAGCGCATGATGAGGCAATGATCCAGACACAGCCATAGCTGTAGCCGCCAATTCGGATACGGCCTTAATTATTTGAATAAACCAGGCCTGGAATTACAGGTAGGAGAGGCCATGTAGGCCATGGCCTCTGTTGCACTGGTCTTGGCCTTGGTGCCCTATTAGAAGCTTCCCACAGACTTAAAGAATTTCCAATGGGAGTGCCCTTTGCAAAATGAGATTGGCCTTACACTCTCAAAGATGAAATACTAAGCCTGATCAATGCTAACCCCTTAATTTTTTTCGCTTCATGGTTATAGCATGTAAATTCCTGAGGAACTAATTTCAGATTAGGAGTTGGCCAATGTTCATGGAGCAGCTCAACTTAGCAAATCAAAATTGTTTTGCTTTCCAGAAAAAAATAGATGACAGCCACAATACCATAATGTATTCTTTGTGACTGGCTATCTGCTTACATTAGCTGCCCGTAAGCAGTAACTTGTTGAGAAGTATTTGCTGCTTTTAATTAAACAGCTACTTGTACATGAAACTAGGAACCTAAGCAAACCTGCTAATACTGGGGAAGTAGCAGGTTTGCTTTAGCTTTTGTTTAGGCCACTGTTTTGTTTTTAAGCCAAACAATTGCTCAAAAGTAGACGCTCACACGTTAATAGGAAAACCATGGCCTCTTGTTTACGGAGGCCATGGGTGACCTCGTTGCCCTGGTCTTGGTTGGGAAAGATACCAGCTCTTATAGCGAACTCTCTGGACCCGTTTGACGTAAATGATCCATCAGTTAGCATTAACAGCCCTCTCCCATCCCTGGCCCTCATCTTTGAGGTCTCTCCACACCATGTAATTCATCTTCCACAGCTGTTGCTCCATTTCTCATCCTTTCCCTCTGTCTCATTTTTTTATGACATACCCCGAGGCACGTTGGTGGTGATTAGCCTAATGCCTTACATATATCCCATCACCCTCTACCTAGCTTTGTGATTTAAAATCTAGTCGTTTACTGAGTGTGGGTTGGGTGATAGTGCGTCCTAGCATAGCTTGGTTTGCGCTGCTCCCGTGAAGTCAACAACCTTGGACATTAGGATCTTTTGAACATCACTAAATCACAACGAATGTGTGCACTTTCTATCAGTTTTTGGCAGTTTCTCCTAACTCATCCAAGTACAGAGTTCTCACTAGTGGTTATTAAAAAAATAAAAAAGTAGGAGCCTCTGAAACACCAGGTTTTAGCATACATACTTCGGTAAATTTCACTTTTCTGGGCATGCAGAAAAGGTTCAAGAAAGATGGTAATTTTGCTGCCTGTTATGTATTTCAGTTATTTCATAACACATCCAACAGCACAAGCACCAATAACAGGATGGTGAAAAGGAAACAAAAAGAATGAACACAATGACGAAATTTCAGGTTTAGATGTGGGAGGAAAACTCCATATGGGGACAACACACACGATCGGGTAGGGCTTCAGGTCTAGGGTGGGATTCGAACCAGGGTCCACAGAAGTGAAAGGCAGGACAAGAGACCATTGAGCCAATCTGATGCTAGGTTGATACCTGATTAACGTCTCATAAGTCTCTCCATTGTCAACGACTAGGATCCCAAACTTTGCAAGTTAATGAGAAGTCTTGAAATGACGTCCTTAGCTCGTCATTTTCATGTATAGATGATTGCTTTATTAAACAATGATACTACAAAAGTATTATTGTATTATTATCAGTTTTCTGTCTTTTTGTATATTTGAGGAAATAATTCTTATATAATAACAGGCCTGAAATTATACAGTAACCACGGAGGTCATGGCCTGTGTTGCCCCTGGTCTTGGCCTTGGTGCCCCTTCAACAGTTTCCCATAGACTTACCGATTTTCCAATGGAATTGTCCTTTGCGAAATGAAATTGGCCTTTCCCTCTCAAAGATGAAATTCAAGGCCTGTAATAATTTGTTCCTCTGTTCATTTTTGTCTGTTTTTTTCAATTTTCCTTCAGCTCTTTCAGCATATCAGAAATTCTTCTCCCTTCAAGATGACTACTGGAAGGTGAGTAGAAAATGTTTCTTTTTCAGATATGGTAAGGGGAAAGGAATGAAAGAAAGCAAGAGGAAGATTCAGTGTTCTCCACATGTGGGTTGTTGGAGGGCAGGCCGCCCTGCCAAAGAATTGGCCGCCCTGAGGAGTGTCTTTTCTGCGGGGAGTTTCCAGAAACCCTTTCACAATCATCGTGACCATTGCCGTGTAGACTGACAAAGTACAGTGCCTGATTACGTCATACCGCCCTCCCTAAAAAAGTCTGTGGAGAACACTGAATACTCTAGTTGATGGAAACCTTCAAGATTCAATAATTGATAAATTGTAATACTAATTGATACAAACAAATTGGAAGCTGGTCTTGAGTCACCAATCAAGGTTTGTAGATAAGTTAACTTCGTACAAATACTCATGATTCAATTTTCATAATTTTCCTAGGAATTTTAAGACACTGTTAGAAAAATTTATTGCGTGCTATTGACTTGTGCCTTTTACTTGCACTGCAGCCTATTGCCTAAAGTTGCCTGTGGCACTACATGTTTGTAGTTTTACAGGCAACTTTGAGGCAACCAACTGCACTGCTTGCAAAAGGAACACTTCAGAAGTACAATACTTTTTGTAACGGTGCTTGACTTTCCTCCTAAAATTATGTAGAAATTGAAATGGGTTTTTTTCTCGGAGATTGTCTGGAAATGGTTATCTGTCAATTACCTTGTGTGATAATTGGGAGTGCTTTGGTTCATCAAACCCCAAGTCAGTTACTATTTCTTCAAATCACTCAAGTACAAAGTAGTAGACTTGGTTTCTTTCAAGATGTTGCATTGGTCAGGTGTTCTGTAACAGTGCCTGAAATGTTTACTGGTGGTGGATTGCAAGATGTTGTCACTGTGACAGTGATCAATGACTTCTTGAATAAAGACTAACTGATCATGAACTGCACAGTGCTCTTGTACATTGTAGGTCTATCAAACATTGAAATGGTTATGGCTGCTTTATCACAACTTCTCTCAAACAACCTTAAGCATTGAATTCTTTTCTTTGATTCGTTCAAAATTTGAGTCCAAAGCTGGGTTCCCATGCCTTTTTCACTTGGCACAGATTAAAAATGTCTGCATAAAGTAAAACGATTGCGTCACCCAATTCAGACGTGTAAACTAACTTTAACAGTTTCAAAGAATTCTATTGTTGGTTTTCCATACACCGATATGTGATAAGCACTGTTTAGTCAGTGCTTTCCTGAGTCCTACAGAAAAGAATATCACAGGCATACTACTCGTGTGGGATTTGAACCCAGGACTCCCGCATGCTAGAGCAGATCTTTTAACCACTCGACCACCGAGCGTGCCCAAGCTGAACTCTCATCACCATGCATGCTCCGTGGTCTAGTGGTTAGGATACTCTAGAATCCAGGGGTAGTGGGTTCAGTAAGCCAGAGGAATTTCTTTTCTTTGGGACTCGGAGAGTGCTTGTCTTACATGTACATCAGGGTTTTTGGTACAGTAAAACCAAAAATGATATAGCTTTAACAGTTCAAAAATTTTTGAGCTATAACCAAACAAGAATATGACGAAGCAAATTTGACATAGAAAGCAGTGAGATATCTTCTTAAAATTTCAAAAAGATGAATACCCCAACTTTATCTTTTAATTGTTCATGGTTTTTATCTTGACCTAATAGGATGCAACATTCTTGTATGGCCTGGGCATGGTGTATTTCCACTTCGATGCTCATCAATGGTAAGCTAAAACAAAAGATTTCCTGAACTAGATTTCATAGTTTAGAAAAACAGCAATTTCTTTATTCAAAATCGGAACAGCGCCAAGGGCCTTGGCTACATGAGGCATGTGTTTACAGGCAACTTAGAGGCCAACCGGTTCCGCTGCATTCAAAATGAACACTTTCCACTGGAGAAATTTTTCTTATAGTATTTTTACCGTCCAAGAGAAAGTGTTTTACAAATTCCAATGTGAATGCTCTTGGAGATTGCCTGGAACTCGTTGCCTTGTGTGTCATGACCCTTAGAGCCACCGAAGTGTCAGGGCTACATCAACAGCGAGAGAGGGACTGCGGATAGTGCTGTAAAGCAGCACTACAGACTTGATGGAATCAACCAAAATATTTGTAACGCTCTGTGCCAAAACGATGCAGGCCCTTCCTGCCCAAACTCAAAAGCTTAGTTTATTTGCTCATCAAATAGATGAGGATAAGTGCTTTCAAGTAACTCCTAATTAGGGCCTATAAGGTAAGTATTTCTCAACATATGGAATGTTTAAGACATCAGATCACATTGGTATCTTGGCTGATGTTTCGAATGGTCTTCACTTGTAATGCTATTTCACCATTGCAGGGAAGTGCCTGATTTTGGCGTTGGGCGTCACATGTGTGAATGGGTCCACTCATGGGTACACCTGCCCAACAGATCAAAAACCATTGATGGAAGAATAATTTCACATTTATTTTGAAGTCATTTCGAAATCAAAGTTGCTTTAAAGACAAAGTACAGGATTGGTAGTTAAGTAAGTAGATAATTAAAACAAATTAATAACACAAATCTTGATAGTTTTTAATCTGAAAACTCACTATTGATGATAGAGTTTGTACGAGTGCGAATCCTCTAGAAAAATATTTCCATCTGAAGTACTGTCGATGTCTAGGAAATAGCATTTGAAGAATTCACAATTTCAATGTCAACAGGTTTTCAATGTTTTTGACTCAAACTCGATCATTGAATTTGATGACATTTTCATAGGTTGGGTGCATGGCGTGTTTTATTGACAGCTTGAGGAATGATTGAATTTACTTTCATAAACAATGCTGTACATTGCACCTCTCAGCTTGGCAACAAGAAGACCAGCGAAGTGTTTCAATATTTTTCTGGTTGTTCTCATTTTCATAGAGGTGTACCCATGATTTGAGCCTTACACATTCAAGTGCAGATGGCATTTTGTCTCGCTTGCCATTGCTTGCCGAACGGCTTGATGACAGTGTCCATTAGGAAAGTTGTGTGTTCAGATGTCTAGTTGACCATTTTGAGCCCTGGTGTCTGAAGACTTGGTGTGTGTGTGAGGTCAACAAAAACAGTTTATTGGAATTGTGCAGAGCAAAGCAAAAGTAGTTGCAAGTTTTTTTGGAGTATGGACTGTGAATTTGTAGTTCTTTGCTACTGATTTTTCATATTTTTTCATAAGCAACCAACAAGCCAGCTGACTATTTAAAAAGGAATGTCCAGGTAAACCTTTCATTTTTCAAATCAATTTTACAGAAGTAAGATGGCATGGTCTAGAGTGGAGAAATAAATAAACTACAAGTACGCGCAGTTTACGGCAGACAACCATATCATAATCTCTTCCTGAAAGAAGGGGCTGAGATTAGTCTTGATGTTGTGACGAATGTGTGCGCATCTCTGGAATATTCATTATACTTTACCCTATACTGATGTGTGTTACTTTTAAGCAATGTACATTCAGTACTTTCCCAAGTTCTGTCAACAAAACAAAAGAAAAACCACTCCACAGGCGTGTTACTTGGGTGGGATCTGAACCCACAACCTTTGCAATTCTCCTGAAGACAAACAGCACTTAAGCTGTTCAAATCCTCGAATATCATTTGTGGTTCTTCTCGGAGCCATCACTTCTTTCTAAAAGACATTTTTGAGTGGTTGTCTCCTGTAAACTAGCTTGTTTATTTCTCAACAGTTCACGTTTCCAAATGATTTGTGCATTTTTGAACTTCCAAATCAATGAGTGGATTGGGTGATAGTTTCTGTGAAAAGTGTGAGAATTTTACAACTGGCAGAGGTTGTTGTAGAATGGGTTAAGTCTTTTAAAGTGTGAACAGTTTGCGAAGTGAGTAAGATTGCAGAAGATGTAGAAGTTTTGGAAAATAGCAAAAAGAAATTTGCAGAGTCTTGCCTCATGTGGCGCATTCAGCAAGTTGGTAAGAGTGCATTGCGTGTCCAGCGTGAAGTGTCTACACATCATGTAGGGAGCCTGCTTGCCCCTTTTAACCTGCACAATTTATTCTGGCACCTAAGGATGGACATCTCAACATTTGGCCTGAAACTTCACGGAGACAACAGAGGCGCAATTGCCTCCATGTCCCTAGCCATTGCTTTGTTGCCCCTTGAAATGCTCCTGCCCTTAAAGGTGCCCTTTACTAAGGAACAACTGCGTCGCCCTTACAAGAATGAAGTATCAGGGTTGCAGTATCCCCTTAGGACAGCAGAGTAATGGTCAAGTGCCAAGGGTAGGATTCGAACCCACACTTGATCGGCAAACTGTGATTGACTCTTTGAACCTGAAGTTTTGTCCTTTCTGTTGAATGCAAGTCTGTGCCATTTAGGGATGGGAAAATTTAACACAGGTAAACACTCCAACCAGTGTAAAAATGTTTTGTGGGGTCCTGCTGTTGTTGTTCTATTATTCCCTTTTCTAAAGAATTCCCTTGTGGGGGCCCATTGTTCCTATTGAAATGACCTTGTGGGGTCCTTTGTTCTTTTGTTGTCAGGACCCTTAATGCCCTTCCGTAAGTCCACACACGCATGTTTGTGAATCCCGTAATTCGAGGACTTCTCTTTGTTCTCCCTTTGTTTTTTTTAGCGACGTCCCCATTGGTTTTGTACACGAAAGCGAAGCGAGGACGTCCTCGCTCTGTCAAACACCCGGATCCTATTTGTTAAAGTCCTCTGTTTTAACGGGTAGACACGTTCACACACACGCGCACACAGGTCATTAACCTGGAAGTAGCCGAGTCTATAAAATGTATGTATGATCAGAAGAAATGGTTTTTCAACGCAGAGTCTAGCAAAAACTCCTTTGGAAAACATACCTGAGTGAAATAAAGATGTAAAAATGAATCACCATGACCTGTTTTTATCATTAACCCTTACCCCCATCAGGTGTTTTTCTTGGCACACTGCTAAATTCAGCAAAATGCAACACAGTTGAGATGAAAACCCTGTTCAAGCACAACGAAATGCAACAGAGGATTCTGTTGCATTGTGAAGTGAACTGGCCTTGAACCGGCCTTGACACTGGGCTACCCTGGCTGCTTAATGCACTGTATGCGTTGAAGTTTGATGGGGACTTAACTGCATATGTAAGGGGGCTGGTGTACCCTGGCTTTATTCAACAGAGCATAGGATTTGAGTTGACTGCTAGAAGCACAAACTGGTGCATTTTGTTCCATTTGCCAGGGTATAGGTTTTTTTAAAGGCAAATCTCCATTGGCCTTTGAAATCACCAAAACATTGCGTATTTTGAAGAAAAAAATGAAAAGTTGATCTGCAGTTTGGATGTATTCTCAGTTTGGGATGATATCTGCATTATAATATTTCTGTAGTACAAGGCTGAAAGAATGATTGAAAATCAAATAATGATGACAACTAGAGATGGCCACAGTAGATAACCTTACTGGGTTTACTCTGCATCACGGCTGGGTTGTAATCCCCTTCAATGTCAAAATGTCCTGACACTTTTTTTGCTATACCGCCCTCTTTAGTTAGGAAAGAGAAAGGCTGTCCTTTAGAGTTGAGCATTCATTGTGTGTGTAGACAGTGCTGTGTCTGCAGGTCCTATTAAGGCAGGGTCATACTTTGGTAATGATCCCGAAAAGAAATTGTAATATTTATCCAAAAGCCTTATCAATATAATATGGTAATGGTAGTTAGCATCCTGCAATTTTTTTTGGTAAGAAGTGCCCTAGTTGATTAGAAGTCAATAAAAGAATGTCAACAAATTTGAATCACCTAAGATCACCTGTAGACAACTTTTTTGAAATTTCCGTGGTGTCTGTTTGAATGCTACCCTCAATATGGCCAAAGATGCAGACTGTGCAGGCTGTCACCTCGCTTAACATGGGTGGATACTACGTTCTTGATGAAAATACAGTGACTGTTTTCTCAACAAGTAGACAATGTATTCAACTGAAACTTTCTTGATAACTTTGCCTATAAATCAGCATTACGTTGACAAAAACCAAACGATGACCCAACCTTAAGTTTGGTGACTGTACTGAATCATACAGGGGTGCAAATTACATACAATGTACACATTTCAACCTGAGGATTTAACAATGCATATAGCTTTCAGTGTTCACAGGAAATAGGCTTGGTTTAGTTATTTTCTTTGAAATGAGATAATTTGGGTGTCAAATTACACACTTAATGAGGAAGTGAGTAAGCTTTTTGGATGCACTGGTGAAATCAAAGGTTTCTTGCGTTTGAAGGCCTGTCTTCATTAGAGGCATAATTGTCGCAAGTAGGTGATCTCTATTTATTGCTTCCCACGACAGATTTGTTAGCTTTCACCGGGTCTGTAATCAGTGGGTTTTTTTTTTCTTTAATGTGTGCTATTCATTAATGTTTGTATGAGAGAGATTGGCTGTTGCCAGCTTGGCGTTTATATCCCCTTGTGGGAGTTTTGCTGAGTTCCCTTGTTGGGAAGATCATATACAAACAAACAAATAAACATGATCTCTAGATTGCAATGTATGTACACAAACAGCACCTGACAGTTTTTGGTTCACAATGTAGGGGGCCTACGCCATTTTTAAGATGAAAAAAAAAAAAAAAAAAGAAGCTTTTGTTCAGCCACACTGAAAGGCTCGGTGGATGCAAATGGGGATTTCCTGCTGTTGTAAAATGAGAGAAGGAAAGCACAATGACCCTGTGTTTTTATTGGTCAGTAATGACCAAGCAGGGTGTTGGTCCACTGTAGTGTAAATGGACTTATCAGAAGGTCAGGCCCATTATTAGTAGTCATGATGGTGTGAGATGATATTACACACAGATGCAGGCTCAATCTCATGCCACTGCTTAACACAGAATTCTGCGCTTGAGACCCGCGCAATTCTGCGTCCATTCTGGTACTGTAAGCTTAGCATTCCGTGGTAAACAGCAAGGCATGTGATTTATCAAGAGTTGTCCTGATTTCCTGATTTTTTTAAATCTGCTTGAGCCAATAAATTTCCTTGAAAGAAGTGAAGCAATCACCAAAAGGAAAAAGAAATAGTCCACATTGTGTCCAAACCTGTAGTTTTGTATTGCTGGTGATGCACAGAGTTTGTAAATTCTCCTGAATCATAACATCTAGGAGGTTCTGGGTCTAGAACAAGGGGGAACTCAAACACTAGAAACAAACAAACAAACAAAAAACAACGGTGTACTTTCCCTTTAAGGTGGGGGAGGGGTGGTAAAAAATAACACCTCATAAATTATGTCAATTTCATAACAGTAGGCCTATTAGATTAAAAAAGGAAATCTGAAATTTGATCCTCACAAAGATCTTGTGTACATTTTAGATAGAAAACAACACCGTACCAATATGATCAAGAATGGATGCGTGGAGCAAATGTTTAAACAAACCTCGATTTACACATATTCAATGACAAGCTGTCTGCTTTGATTGGTTGCAATTGTTGAATTTGTATATTATGTTTTTTATTTGTGTTTACTGGTTTATTGATTTCGAGACAGTTGCACCGACTGTTAAAGAAATTTGTCTCAGTTGGTTGGGTGTTAAAGGACTACTCGATTATCCCCCCCACTCCTCCACTCCTCCATCCACGTTCTGCTCAGTGGTTGGCGCAGATGGTCATGCATAATTGTACAGTGTCCCCAGCATTGTAAGTTCATGCATATTAACCTCCATTCAGCATCTGTGTGTTTTGGGGCCCCCGTGTGGCATTGTAAGTCTGTGTGTAGAGACACGTGTGTGCCGTCCCGTAGTATGTGGTATAGTTGTTAGCTTTGATGGATCATCATCTATCATGTAGGTAGGGCTTTCCCCAGTGGGTAAGGTCAGTTGAATCGCTTTGACCTCCTCACCAAGGGATGAGAAGAGAACACCCCCCCTCCAATAATAAAAGATATAACAATAGATATAACAAATAATGATAATAAATAATATAATAAAGAAAAACAAATATATATCAGGCTTGGAGCTGATCAGAGGATTTCCTCTTTTTCCTTAATAAAAGTGCCATACAAACTGAAAAACACTTTACACAGTGTGGTTGGCCATTTCCTTGTTTTTTCAATTTTTTTTATTTCATAGTTTCATGTTTGATCGAAAAAATTACAAAAACAAACAAAGCAAAACATGAACACTTTCTGAAAAGACCCCAGAAAAGAAAAAAAGGAAAGAATTACAACAGTCACAGAAACAGTTTTAAAACACAACAAAACCAGAACAAAACAAAAAGCAATAACCAAACACAAACAAATAGCCTTAAAGATTACATGTGATACATTGTCAAATGCCCTCCAGTCATGCCAGTATGTTAAATGTCAGAAAAACAAACAATCGCAGAGTATGACATAATGGATTGCAGAACCATGTTTAAGAGTCTTGAGTTAACTCAGTGTCCCTGTTTATTTAGTCATTTATTTAAAGCCATATTTAACGAAAGTGACCCATTTAGCACAGCTGATCATTTGGGGCCCTCACATAATATAAAAATTTAAAAATACATCAAAAATAAAATACTTACAATTACAAGTGCATACAAACAAAAGTAATTAGTTAAAGTTTTTAAAATAAATTAGTTACTAAAAATGTACAATTACTTACCAGGACAACCTGACGAAATTACACACCCGATCAGCCAACAACATAATTAAAAATGCGAGATAACAATTTAAAAAATAAAAATAAAATAAAGAATAAAATAAAATAATTACAAATTTACACCCAATAAGTTGAAAATGTGAAAATATGTTCAGTACTTGGGCCATTATGGCCAAGTCAAGAAGACATTTGTTGGTACCTTTTGACCTTGGTCAAATTCATCATAAATTGTGCCAGATTTATCTTGGTGGCTGGTGTCTGGGTTGTCCTTGATGACGGATGACTGCTCATTTACAACAAAGGCATTGTATGCGCATTAAGAAGGCAGGAGGCTCCGAGTCTGGGTACACTGAGCTTGGCCTTGATATAATGCACCACTCAGCAGATGAGTCGTTTTTCTCTTCCGTCCTCCTTTGCCACGCTGCCACGGAGCAACCTTTTCATTCTGTCATTGCATCAGCTGAAGAACTTCTCTCCTTTGTTTCCTTAACAATATCCTATCCACCTGTTTTCCGGGGGGGGGGGGGGAGGGAAACGGGCGGGGTTAGGGATTTAAGCAGGAGTTATCTTGAAACATAGAGGTCCAGGAGAGACACTGTTATGAGATTGAGAAGTACTGCACGGTTCAAAGTGCTCACGTGTGATTCTTTTATTTATGTTGAGTACAAGATAAAAGTAGAGTGTGAACAATTCAAAACAGGGTGTGCTGAAAAGAATTCACCAAGATATCCCAACTGGTAAACACTCTGGCAGGGGTGTAGCTTGGGTTTTTTCTTTGGCAGGGTGTAGGGAAGCCAATTTAACGGCTAGAAGGCACCCAGATATCCCAACTGGTCAACACTCTGGCAGGGGTGTAGCAAGGGTTTTTTCTTTGGCAGGGTGTAGGGACGCCAATTTACCGACTACATGTAGAAGGCACCAATATATCCCAACTGGTAAACACCCTGGCAGGGGCGTAGGTAGAGTTTTTTCTTTGGCAGGGTGTAGGGAAGCCAATTTACCGACTAGAAGGCACCAATATATCCCAACTGGTAAACACCCTGGCAGGGGCGTAGGTAGGGTTTTTTCTTTGGCAGGGTGTAGGGAAGCCAATTTAACGGCTAGAAGGCACCCAGATATCCCAACTGGTAAACACCCTGGCAGGGGCGTAGGTAGGGTTTTTTCTTTAGCAGGGTGTAGGGAAGCCAATTTACCAACTAGAATTCACCAAGATATCCCAACTGGTCAACACTCTGGCAGGGGCGTTGCTAGGGTATTTTTTCGGCAGGGTGTAGGGAAGCCAATTTACCGACTAGAAGGCACCCAGATATCCCAACTGGTCAACACTCTGGCAGGGGCGTAGCTAGGGTATTTTCTTCGGCAGGGTGTAGGGAAGCCAATTTACCGGCTAGAATTCACTCAGATATCCTAACTGGTGAACACTCTGGCATGGGCGTAGGTACGGTATTTTCTATTGACTGGCATTGCCTTTTGCACGGTATATGACGTTGGCCATGTAATGGTGTGAAGAATGCCCTGTGACCACCAATCCTCCAATGAAATGACAAGGATCTCAGCATCATCAGCAGTCTAGTATTCTCCTGAAGACAAACTTAGTGTAACTGTTTGAAACGTCAAGACCACAACGGTTCTTCTGAGAGCCAACACTTCTTCCAAAAGTGTTTTACACATGGTTGTATCTGCAAGTTTATTATTACTATAGTTTTTCTTTTGACAAGGATCTACTTTGGTGTTACAGATCATGAAATACGTCCTCGAGGAAAGAATATTGTGTTCAAGTCCCAGACTTTCTACTTTGGGGAATGCAGAGAGTCTGTAAATTTCTTTGTGACATTGTACATTTTTGGGGGATTTCACCTGAGAACCAACATGGTTTTTCATATCAGTTGTAAATTCACACCCAACGCCCTGATGTTACATTTTCTTGGGGAATAATGCAAATAAATATTTCCTCATATCGGATGAGCCATATTACATTAACTGTGACTTCTTGAATACATACACATTCATGTAACACATTTACTGATTGTGGCGTAAGATTTTTTTAATAATTTTTTTTCCACAGCTGTGTCTGCATGCATAAAGGTCATCCATTTGACCCACATAATTTGCATAACTCCTCTTGACAGTCTCAGTTGTGACATGTGTTTTCCCTGTTGGGGCTCACTCCAATAAGTTACACTTAAATGTCAGCGCTGTCTCTTCAAGGTCCGTAGATGATTTCTAGGATGTGGTGTACGTATTGTCGCAGGCATTTGGTTTAAATGATCAGAAAATCAAATTTTCAGTGTGTCACCAGAGAGCTGGTGTTGCAATTTGACATCCATGTACCGTCATCTTTGAGTTAATTGAGTTGGAATCTAAGGCGAAAGGTAATGTCAGTTATGAAAAACAAGCGATAAAATAAGGCAATAAAATAACATTGATAAAATCAAATAAAACATATTTCATTATCAATGATAATTGTTTTACATTTTCACTTTGCATCTTGCCTTTTATGGTTTATGTTGTACGTGTTTTGACAAACGTATATTGCAGGCTTGTGATTTCCCGGAAATTCAACCTGATTTCAGGATTTTCTCAAAATTCTCTTTCAAGTTTTCTTGAAAGATGTAAAGCAATAACCAAAAGGGTAAAAACAAATAGTCCGCATTGTGTCCAAACCTGTGGTTTTTTTATTTCTGGTGATGCACAGAGTCTGTAAAGTCCCTGAATTGTAAACATCTGGGCATACTGGGAGCTTCTGGGTCTAGAACAAGGGGGAACCCAGGCAACCAAGCCATTTTCAGAAATTTCACATTTGTCAAATCTCACCCATTTGATGTAAAATGTCAAAGTAATTTCCAAAACAGGGAAACTTTTGTTTTATTGAATTGTATTAATTTATGCTCCTTAAATTTTAGAGGATCAGAACTAGTTTACTCCCCAAACCAAGTGTACGATGGACAGCGAAAGGACAGAGAAATGTCGTCCCAAGACGATTGAAACACTTCACCCTGACAAATGTTTACACTTCTCATCTTTGACAAAACTGACGACAAATTGCAAAAGTGCTCTGCCCAGTCAAGTTCGATGTGAACCATAAAATACATGCTACAGTTATTCACAGCTCTTACAGTGAACTTCTATTGCAATGATTTGTTTGGTTTATTTTGACGCTGTCCAGCAACTTTGTATTTAATTTCGGCAGCCCTGATATAGCAAGGAGACAGCGAAGGCAATCACCTCTTTGCCCCTGGTCATTGCCTCGGTGCCCTTTGAAATGTTCCAGTAGAAAAGTCTGTTCCTCTCAGTCTCATAGAAATGTGCCCTTTACAAAGGGGAAAGCTGCCCTACCCTTCCGCAGCCCTGATACACAAGGAGACAGCCAAGGCAATCACCTCCATGCCCCTGGTCATTGCCTCGGTGCCCTTTGAAATGTTCCAGTTGAAATGTCTATTTCTCTTAATCTCATAAAAATGTGCCCTTTACAAAGGGGAAAGCTGCCCTGCCCTTCGGCAGCCCTGATACATCACGGAGACAGCGAAGGCAATCACCTCTATGCCCCAGGTCATTGCCTCGGTGCCCTTTGAAATGTTCCAGTTGAAATGTCTATTTCTCTTAATCTCATAGAAATGTGCCCTTTACAAAGGGGAAAGCTGCCCTGCCCTTCGGCAGCCCTGATACATCATGGAGGCAGCGAGAGCGATCACCTCCATGCCCCTGATCATTGCCTTGGTGCCCTTTGAAATGTTCCAGTTGAAATGTCCATTTCTCTCCTAGAGAGGTGCCCTTTACAAAGGGGAGAACTGCCCTGCCCTTCATACAAGAACAAAGTATTGACTGCACATTGTATGCGATACCATTTTCTTCAACACAGTTGATGTTATTTGACTGAGTTCCAACATGACATTACATTTTGGCGGCATAAATGTTTACGTGACATTCAAGCTTGCAATAAAATCAAAGTTTATGTTGTACTAGCATCCTTTGTGTGGTAAGCAGTTGAAAGAGGGTAAAACTTCGTACACATTGTGTGAGTGTAGCAGACGCTATTGACTACAATGTAATGCATATCCAACATTTATATAAACACGTGCAGTCATCTGAGAACCAGTTCAAAACATGTTTATCAGTAGAATCTGATGTTTTCACGTACGAAATGACAAAAGAAAAAAGAAAAAACAAAAACAACGTCAAAAGAAACAAGTAGTTTTTCTTTAAACGACTTACCAAGATTTGTCATCCATTATCAGGGTGCTTCTTTTCTTAACTGACATTTTGCAGTGGAACCTTTCTGGAACTGAAAAAAAACCCCACAAAAACATTTCTGAATTTCCCCCCATGGTGCACTAAGTACATTTGGATTTTTTATTTTGATGTTGTACATAATTTTTCACTGTGAAATCACTCTGTATGTATAATAAGTTTTTGTTTTGTTTTGTCTCATGGTAAAAAACATGTGTAATGCAACATTCAGTTGACATGTAAATTGCTTTACCCGACCACCCTCATACTCGATTTTGACTGTGTACAACAGTAACGGTCAGGTTGGCTCAGTGGTTTCTTCCTTGCCTTTCAACTCGGTGGACCCTGGTTTGATTCCCGGAGTCAACTCGGTGGACCCTGGTTTGATTCCCGGAGTCAACTCGGTGGACCCTGGTTTGATTCCCGGAGTAGAGCCTTGCATGTGGATTGGGTTTTCAGTCCCTACCTGACTGATTGGGTTTTCCCTCCTCCAACGTCCGAAACTTAAATTTCTTCACTGTCTTCTTCGAAAAAAATTGATCTGATATTACTATATTACTGTAGGATGCTTTGCCGAGTATATCATTCAGATCCAGAACAAAGCAGGGGTTTCCATTAAACATTTTTAGCACTCGCCGGCTGGACTAGAGAACCAGGCCTGGAATTTCATCTTTGAGGAACAAGTCCATTTTAATTTTACAACAGGGGACTTCCATTGGAAAAAAAAGTCTATTCAAAACTTTTGGTGCACCAAGGCCAAGGCCAGGGCAACTACTTTAGAGTAGTCTGCAAGATTTTACACTAGCCTGCAACCTATTGAATTAATTTTTCAACCAACCTTCTTTAATTTTGTTTCCTTGACCAGTGTGCAAACCACTGGGTAAAACCACATGCAAAGCCCTCATGTTGCAAGGAAATCTCTGCCCTTTTTAACTTAGTTGTCACAATTGCGCTAGGAAAATGTACTGTAGTGGTGCTCATTTGGATGTTATTTAAACTTTCTATCAAAAACATGTTAAGTAAATAGTCATTTCAATGATATATCTTTTTTCTGTCGGGTTTTCTTTATGAGTCTTCTGAGAAAGTACCTTGGTCTTGCGTACGTAGCGGTCAGACCTCTTCTATTGACACACCTTTGTGTACCATGTGGCGTGCAGAAATGTTTGTCTGCCCCTCGGTAAAATGTCACGTGTACACAGTTTTTATATCATGCCCCCCACCCCAACCTGTGAGAGTTTAAACTTTGAAGTAAACAAGTACTCTGTACTCTGGTTGAAGTCATAAGAGACACTCTCATTTGACATTTAGAAATTGGGAACATCATAGCAGTTCTGTAAACCCTTGCGAATAAAAAAAAGACCTGTTCACTAATTCATTTGAAAATTACACAAATGTGCGTGCACTGTTTGTACGCACAGCACAACTAAAGTGTGTAAATTACTGCTCCTAGTTGAAGTACCGTTGAGAGCAAGATAACAAATTCATTACAAATGCATTGAATTTGTTTTTGTGTACATATTGATGTTTTTTTTAAGAAAAGTCAATATTCCTACTCCAAATTGGGCCTTTATGGCGGTTATTATGAACTCATTTTTAACAATCTATTTTTCAGTTGTTCATATTATTTTTTTAATCACCCTTAAAATCTCCTTCAAAATTTGACCAAAAAAACAGTAACCTGCCTTTTCCGTCCATTTTTTTGATTGAAATTTGATAGTAATTGAAAAATAAATAATTCTAATCAACTCAGATATATTTTCAGTCTAAGCCTGCATGTCCATTCACATGTTTAAAACACTTTTTGGGTGGTTTGTTTCAGTATTTAACAAAAAAGTTACAACCATTGGAAAAACTGCTAATGTGACGAAAGAAAAGTGGTATGCTTTATTGTGTTTCTTGTCTTCAAAGGCAAGCACTGGCAGCTTTTCTTCTCCATATAAGTCATTTTTATATTGTAATGCGTGGAACATATGTTATGAACATACCCAGTTTGTGTTTAGAAACACAGTACTTGCTTTTTGTTTACTTGTACTGTAGGTCATAATTTGCCCCAACCCCAGCCAAATACAAATGGACTAAACTGATTAGCTGAGGAGAACTCCTGTCTTTGTTGCGAACATTATTGCCCCCCCCCCCCCCAAGAAACTCAGATCAATCACCCACATGCTACAAACATCAGTGTCTACAGTGTGCTGTCTGTACATGTAGCTGTAGACAGTACATAATAAATGTACATGTATCCATTCTTTGTCCGCCTCCTCATGCCATGACCTATAGGTTGTTGAACCCTTTGTGTACTCCCATCTCTCTCTCCCTAAGGTGGGCTCACAGGCTCAAACATGCATCCCACCCCCTTCAAAACAAAATATGTCTGAAACCATGAGCAAGACAGACTGCATAAAAGAAACTTCACAGTCGGCCTAAGTGTTGGGACTCTTGGTCTGGACACTGTACTTTTTTTGGTCTGTCTTGTCTGTGATGTCCGACCTTGATTTGTTTTCTCTGATCAATTGATCAATGGTAATTGCTGTGTTTCATAGCACCTGTAGGATGCAGTAATAGTTTGAACATGTTTAATGATAGGGTTTTTTGGCAAAGGTCGTTGGTTCGAATCCCACCGGAGTAATATGCCTGTGATTTTTTTCACAGGACTCACGAAAGTACCAAGTATACAGTGCTTTACAGACATCAGTGTACGGGTAAAACCAAATATAATATTCTTTATCCCGATGCAAATTTAACATCTATAGGGTTTTTGTTGTTTAGGGGTGCGATTCTTTCACTCTCTTTAACAACATCGGATCCTCTTGTTCCTTGCTTTAGAAAAGGAGATCAACGCTTTTATACAAGTAGACAAATTCTGTGTATATTAGTTTGCAGAAACACCATGATAGTTTCTACTTTGCTTTTTGCAGATTATTCTTGTTAGAACTTTTCCTGTTATTATTCTTTTACCGCAGAGTAGATTTCCAACTCTCGGGTGGGGGGAGTTGAGCTCTGTTGCTCATTACATGTAGGTACTACCCTTGACAAAGAAATATTTGAAAAGCTGGCAAAGTCAAGGGAAAAATGTTTCCTGTTTTTATTTTACTACCGCGGAGTAGATTTCCGAATTTAGGGGTGTGGGGGGAACTTCTTAGTTCTAGAAAGAGCTTTACTGCTCTTTATATTATGCTCTTTTGTATGCCTCTTTTGTTAGTAAGTTTACTTAATATAATTGTCTATTTCCTGCATGCACTTCTGTATTTTCGTCTTTCTGTGATATGGAAATAAATGTTATATGAATGTTATTAGGTACTACCCTTGACAGAGAAATGTTTGAAATGCTGGCAAAGTCGATAAAAAGTGTTTCAAAACCGGCCACAATTCACCGTTTGCTTATTTTCATTGGCGTTAATAAAGTAAGCCTGCTATGAATGTGCACAAAATCCCTGACAAAAAGTTATTTTCGTCAGTGGGTTGTATGGTGTAATTATTGAAAACAACAGGATAGGAATGGAAAAACAAAACCCCCAAACAAAACAAAAACAAACAAACAACTACAGTTAAACTTTGAGTAAATCATGTTAAAACTTTTGCTTTTAGGCCACATACAAAAAAAAATTGTTGATCGTCCTTTTTTGGTGGGAGGTCGTTTTTTTCTTTTTTCTTCTTCTTTTGTACATAATATGAATTAAAGAATAAAGAAATCATCACAACTATAAAACAGAGGGTTTGTCTGATTTTGATGTTTTGAATTGTTTTGTTAAACCCAATTGTTTACTCCTAGATGACACTTTCTGTAAACGTTTTCAAAAAACTAAACATCTGATTTTGATGTTTTTAATTGTTTTGTTAAACCCAATTGTTTACTCCTAGATGACATTTTCTGTAAACGATTTCAAAAAACTAAAACGCAGTGTAGCCTAAGTAAATATTTGAAGAATTGTTCTTGTTTTTGCCAACAATAACTATTCTTCAAACATCTAATTCCAACGTATGGATTTTGATAAAATATCAGCTGAACAATCTGGGAGCCAAATTTGACTGAAAATATCATTGAAAAGACCAAACACACACACACAAAAACGGGGTCGGGGGGTTTCGTAGGGTTGGCGAGGACGATCAACAATTTTTTTTTAAATGTGGCCTTATACATGTAACCAGAGATGCCAACATACACGATTTGGGCGTAGAAAATACGATTTTGAGCCGTGAATACGCCGCTACGATAATCTTCAATTAAATACGATAAACAAGCCGCCCAGTGTAAATGTAGTTACGAACAATGTATCATGATAAAAACTAATACTAAAAGTATTTATAAAATAAAAAACTCTAACGAATGTTGACTGCTGCCGCGTGGTTAAAAGCGATGAGCGGCGCCGAATTCAGACGCGTTTTGGTGCTTATTTAGGAGGTACCAATCCCATAAACTATCGCACTCAGGATTTGCCTACCCCCGACACACGCGAAGCACAGAGCACACACTGAGCCGCAAGGCTCCTTGTACAGCATACATTCTACAGTCGCTTTTGTAGAGACTGGTTCCGCAGTTTTTTTAACGCTTTACGTCTGTGGGATGCGGCGGCAAACAGACCCTGTGATAACTTTTATCTGAAATGCAATTCGCAAGTTCAGCGCGCGCCGTCGTAGAGTTTGTTTGAAACATCGCGATCGCTGCAGCGATCAACTAAAATAAAGGTGACAACAAGAAAATATTTCATCGATCGCAATGGAGGCCAAGATCTGATGAAAACTGTCGATAAAAATAATGCAGTGGGTGGAAATGGAATTGGTTGGACAGGCCAATTGACGAAACTGCTCTTGCTGAAGTCGTTTGAAGACTTGACTGGCCTGCTGCTGTGGTCAGGTGGTGTGACGTATTTTTTTTAATTACTATTTTGCTGTGCAAACGTGAGCATATTCATTTGAATAAACAATGGGACAGAAACTACAGCATTTTGTTGAATTTAGTTGGAAAGGGTTCTCTTCATGCACAAGGTAGTGCAAATTGCGGTCCGATACAAAAAAAGAAGAAGAAAAAAAAAAAAAAAAATCAAATTTTTTTTTTTTTTTTAATTTTTTTTTTTTTTTTTAAAGACTGAGAATACAATTCATAATTGTTAGACCTCTAGAGTAGGCCGCTTTGCAATAAGTGATTTTCGCTGAAAATATTAGTTTATATCATAAATGTCATAATTTTCCTCTTTTTACGACTCGGTGAGTTTTATGCCTGACTTGCAACTTAAGTTTTAAGTGCTCGGCGGTGCTACTCTTTTTGGGAATTCAATGTTGGCATCTCTGTGTAACAGGTAATTCTCAATATTTGGTTCGTCTCTTGAGACATAACTGTCCTTTTTTTTACAATGACGTCAACAATTCTAATTTATGAACAATGGTTCGGTGTTCAGGGACTACTGCGAAAAAGTGACGTACAAGGATTTTCCATGAATTTTTAATTTGAGTTGATTGATTTCCAGTAACTATAACGATTTCACCCGATCTTTTTTACCATCCATTATCTTATGATATACATGTATTTTGTATGCGCATCGACAAATTGAAGATTGACTGCGTCATCTGCATTTAATTTGGTCAACCGTGACCGTCAATTTCTATGTATTATACTCACAACTTTTGAATAATTTACAGTGCAATCTGCACACTTTGATAAACTCATCCCAATGAATAAGTTCCACTTCCGACATTGTGAAATCTCTAAAGGATACTTCTAATGTAAGCAACAGGCCTGATAATTCACACAGAGGCAATTGCCTCCATTGCCCCTGTTGGTGCCCCTTGAAATATTCCAATAGAAATTGCAATTTCCTCATAGAGGTGCCCTTTACAAAGGAGAAAATGCCTTGGTGCTCCTGCCCTTTCACAAAATGTTGCTGTTGTACATTCGTCAGTTTATCAAGTTTTTGTATTTTTAACATCGTTTGATTGCTTCCCCCAAGGCATATGGTTTATATGTATTTGGCTGCACAACTTCAGAACCTATGTATCTACAGTTTATAGCAAAGCAATAAACTGAATGTAATACGCCTTTAAAACAAGACTCATGGTTAAATATCACACAAATCCTTAGTGCTTTTCAGGAAAATATTTAGGTGCCTTCTCTTAAACATGCGCGTTACAATTATAACATAACACACGATTGTGCCTAAGCAGGTATGGCACTTTTTGTTGGTAGCCTCTGCGCATGTAATTATTTTGCCATCCCTGTCGTCACAGCAAAATGTGAAACTGAACAGTCCGCCGTCTCGAATAATATGACGCCACGAGGGGTCGCCATGGTGACGTGGCACAATCTATGCCATAACCAGGTCAAAGCAAGGACAACGCATATTGATTTAGTCAACATTCATTCTGCTGAATTGAATGTAGGGAGCAGGGATTAATTTTTTGTTGGCGGCATCGCTGTGGTTTTAATGTATTTTGATTGCGTAGATAGCCGTGGCTTAGTCTATTGTCAAATATGAGACTATTGAAATATCACAATTTATCAATTTATATTAATTTTCTGGATTTATGAATGATTTTTTTCCTTCTCATTTTACTGGAAATGAATCAATTGTATACAGCTGTTGAAATGACTGACTGTGGAGCATAACTTGACTCATAATTTACTTTAATTATGTATGTGATGATAACAATTGCAATATTGTTATTTTTGGCCATGTAGAGGTGTTGAGACTTTAAAAAAAACTAAACAAAAAAACCCAAAGTATTTCTTTGAATTTTTTTTTCAAATTTGTCAGTTTGTCTTTTTAAAAATGATGTAGAATTAATGTTGTTTTACCTTGAGACATTATTGATGAGAATGTAAACTGCATTAAAATTGTGAAACCCCCCCTTTTTTCATTAGTTGAGTCTGTGATCAAATCAACATTGGTTATTTTAAAGATATTGTCCGTTTTGGGCCAATTTAGATGTTAATTTAAAAATGGTGATCTTTATTTATTCAAGAAAGTTAATTTAAAAATAAAATGAATATTTTCAGGAATAAATCGTGTCCATCAGTCATGTACAAACAATTTTGCATGTTACATGTATTTTGGGCATATTTGTTTCCTGCTCTAGTCAATTTTTCAACCCCAAATTGTTGAAAATTTGCACACTCAGTTTCCCTTGTGGTTTATTACTTGTTATTTGAAATAAAAAGTTGCATCCCCTTAAGGTGATCCCTCTCCTGCCGCTTCCTAGGTTGTATCGTAAAGTTTTGTGTGTTCCTTGGCTATACGGCAGTTACAGGTTGAATTGCTTTTGACTGGCACCCCAAAGATACTGACAAAAATAGGCAGACTGTTAGGGTTAGATAGCTCAGTTCGTTGAGTTAATTTTAAGTTTGCAGGTTCAAATCCTGGTGTAGTAAATTATTTTTCTTTGTTCGACCCAAAATTATTTCTTCAATAATGAAAGCACTTTGAGCAAAGAAATCATAATTTATCGGGTTCCTGCTAAGCACTTGTTCTTGTTTCAATCTAAAGGTGATATCCGGTTTTGTTTTACCTTGAACAAACCCTCTCTCAACAATTCCTCAAAATTGCCACTTCCTTGGAAAATAAATATTATTCATTTCCTGGGATTTGTTGTTTGTGTAAGTCGGACACTGTGCATGCAAATTACCGTTGCTCTTGAGGCATGTTTAGGGTTGTTTTTTACATAACGCTGACATTTTTGTTTTTTGCATATTTTGTTTGGGCAAACAGTGTAGCCTGCAGCCTCCAATAACATCAGTACTTTGTGTATACCCACCATGGTATTATAGAAAATGAAAGCTAAATAATAGGAAAATCTTAGTTGAAAAAAAGGAAAAGAAAACAGGTATTAGCTGTTGCAAATTACTTAAAATGACCTGTGGTATAAAGGCAAACAGTCTTAATAATGGCCTGACGTTCGGACTCTAGCAGAGTTTTTCTCAAAGGCTACAAATCTTAGTTTTAAAGTATAGGGAATTATACTTCACAAATAATCAAGTCGAGCTAACTTAAATTGCTACAGGAGCAACCGGGGTTGCGCTTTCCTTTGGGAAAATTCTTTACAATTCTTATCAAGAAACAAAAATCCTTTCCCTAGAAGAGACCAAAAAGAGTGGGATTTTCCATTTTTGTTTCTACATTTGTACCTGGTGATTTTTTGGATACATTCAGGGACTGTTTTGCATTTATATTATGTACCCTTTCCTCGAAAGTTAAACTGTGAAAGGAAATTGGTTTCGTTTTGGCAGATTGGAATTATTTCATCAGAGCTACATGTATATTTTGCTTTTGCTCTGATGTTATCCAACCTGCAACATCATAGCAGAGCGTTGTTTTCCTTTCCATCTGTCTTTTCAGTGGTGAGAAAGTTATACAGCGTTTTACCAAGGCCTCTGACTATATGTGGAATATTGCTTGATATTGCCTTAGGCTCGGTTCATACTTCATGCCAATTGAGAAAGCGCAGTGAATTTTCTTGCGTCACAATTGGAAGAACAATGTGTACTTGTTGTTGCATCACCAAACTCTTCTTCGCAGTTGCTTTCGCTTGAATTACATGTATGAACTAGGCTTATGGAAGTGCAAGCAACCCTTGGTTTGGTGTGAGAGGATAAATGTGCACAGAATTTTGGAGGACATCTTTTGTCTGACTTTTATAAAAAAGTATTTTCGCATAACTTTGTTAAATGCGTGTTGAATTTTTGCGACTGTGGAAAATGATCCTAAATGATGGATCTGTATTCTGACCCCCCTTCCATGTTACTTAAACATGAAATTCCATTGAACCACATTGTATGAACGTGCAACAGGTAATTAATTAGCCCCATTTGAAGCCCATCAAAATCCAACTGCATGTTTTCCTTTGATTCTGTTCACTGAGGACTGTACTGGTAACTATGCTTTACATAGGATCAGGCATACCACCATAATCAGAGTCCAACATTTTGGGAGTGTTGAGTTACTATATGTGGCTATTGTGGATATTGTTGGAGTGAGGAAGGATCCTGCTAAATCACTCAAGGGAGTTGGGGTTTTAATGATGGCTTTGTCTCCAGAAGGTTCCAGAAGTTTGTCCATCGTTCCCTTATAAAGAGGTTCCCCTCAGTGGAGGTGTATGTTACAAAATGAAAATGAAAGTTGAATTTGCCCCGTGCTGGGTTGACGTCTTACTGAAAACGATCCAGTCATTCATCTGTTATGTAAAATGACCCTATTATGAAGAGTACAGTATCTACCACAAAAAGGTAGTCTGAACCTTGATCGTGTTTTTCAATTTGTTGTGGAATATAAAACTAAGGGGTACGTCTGTCCTTGGATATCTAATTAAAATTCCATAAATGGACAAAAAATGCATCTTTTTCTTCTTTTCACAATGGAGAACATACAATAGTAAAAAGCTTGTGAATACCCAAACGCATCCTTATTATTCTGGTGTGCGGTATGCTTTTGGATGGAGGAAGCACAGTGTTGCCTTGATAAGCGTGTCTCATTTCTTAGGCGCCCCGACCCCTCCCCCCAAAAAAGAAGAAATCCATCCTTTCTTATCTTTGAGTAAAACAAACACCAAGATCGGATGTAGCCACTAAAAGGAAAATTCAGAATGAAATAAATTTTAATAAGGGTAACCGGAGACTGTGCTCGCTATAAGTCCTTTGGTCTTGACAGAATTCTCTTGGAGAGTTTCACAAAAGCGGGGTAAACGCGACGAGGAAGGTCCCTTGAAAGAGTCTGTTGACACTGGCATTGCCCCAGATGAGGCCATCATGGTAACTGACAGAGAGGGAATGAGACCGAGATCGGTTGGGTACATGGTGAAGGGGGGGTATAGGGGGGATGATGGCAGCCATTCGGCCAATGAATGCTAGGATGACGTTGAATAGGGGGATTTCAATTAACGGCGTGAGGTTGCAAGCCACTGCAAACACTCTCTGGTACCCTCTAGGGGGGGTTCGTTCATTATCAGATGTATTGTTGGCCTGCCCCACCCCCAATGGATTGAAAACAGCCATTAGAAGGTATGATTAGATTTATTATCTAACCCCCTTGTTGTCACCAAGATGAGGGAAGGGGGGGGGCAGAAATTCTCTTGCTGAATATGTAGTGATAAAACAAAAAACAGTCAGTTTTTGTGTGCGTAAGAACTACATTGTAGCTAAGTACAAAGCAGTTTGTTTACTGGGGAAAAAATTACCGACCAAAATACCATTTCATGTAATGAGACTGGTTCCCCGCTTCCTTAAGCAGAATTTGGTTAAAGAGGGGATCCAGGGCAAATTAATAATAATAATAATAATATTTAGTCTTATATAGCGCACGTAAAGGTACTCAAGGCGCTTGAACAGACAGAAACATCCTAAGACAGGTTTTTTAATTTTGAAATTATGAGACCAAATTCTAAGGGTTTAGAAGGTGCTGCGGCACATTCAGCAGCCATGGTCAGACAACAGGACAAACCCCTTCTTTTAGCGATAAGTGTAACTGGGTTCTTTTACGTGCATTACATCACACAGGACCTACGGCTTAACGTCCCATCGGAAGGACGAAGCAATAATGGTTAAGTGTCTTGCTTAAGGACACAAGTGTCACAACTGGGACTCGAACCCACACTCTGATCCGAAACACTAGAGCTTTAGTCAGGTGCTCTTAACCGCTCTGCCAAATTAGTTTTGTGATGCACCTGCTTTCCAATAGATAGAGTCCTCATGAAAAAGGAAAAGATGTTACAAGTTTCTAAATTCACGTTAAAAATGGTTTAAAATGCCATTGTATTTGATACCGTTCCAGTGCGAAATTTGAAACATGACGTCGTTTGGATCTACACATTCCAAAGAGGAATTTGTGCGTCAGTCAAAAGGTCAAATTCAATGCCTTTTTGATTGAACATCATACAAATTCAGGAATGTCACGAACTAAATATTTCCTGTACAAAAATGTACAGACGCATATATTTGAAATGTGACATCATTGATTTACACCGTTTTAACGTGAGCCTGATTTCATCACAAATTTCTGTTTTAGCACCAGTATGATGTTAAGGTTGCAATCAGCATTTTTTTTTCCCCGATCTGACCATCGTAGTCAATTCATCAACTAAATGAAAATGTAAAAAAAAACCTTAACCTATAATGTGGTATGATGTTGCATTTTGGTTGCATAAAGTACTCTGAATACAATGCTTTATGCATTGTTCAAGTTTCCAGTTCAACTGCCAGAATGCCCCCCCGCATATCAAAAACGGAGCAATGAATTTCATTGTCTAGCACCCTTCTTGTCTTGTACAATTTCACAGGCCTTCCATTCACATTCAGATCAAGGCGCCATGAATGCAGTCCTTAGAGGCCCTCTGTTCCCGCTGGTATTTTTGTTCTTCCCCTGTGAGATTTTTGTTGTCCACGCATTATGACATCTGAGATGGACAGGCGTGCGTTACATTTTTATGAAAGACATAAAAGGGGGGGAGACGTGTCAATAGGGTTGGGGAATATTTCATAATGTCATGTGGGAGAGCCAATGTTGGAGTGGTATGCATGTAGTTGACTTTTACATGTAGGAATATTGTGCATTGGATCACCCTCTATGTTTGGTTCATCATTTTGAATTTTCTAATAGACGATGGCCCAGGAACAAGTGGTTGAGGCAGAGACTGCAGTCAGACTGTGTTTTTATATATTGATATTTTCCCCAAAATCTCAGTTGACACTCTCATGTTGCATTTAAGCTTTTCTGATAAGTACACATGTACTCTGTTTATGGCGTGTCGTAGCCGAGCGGTCAAGCGCACTGGACTCAAGCTCTGGTGTTTCTGACCAGCAGAGTGTGGGTTCGAGTCCCTGTCTTGTTTCCTTGAGCAAGACATTTAAGTCCTTGGGCAAGTCACTTAACTATAATTGCTTCTATTCACCCAGGAGCAAATGGGTACCTGTGAGGGCAGAGATGGTTCTTGTGATTGATTTAGCTTGGTGTGCTACGAACTTTGCAGCACAGGCTTTTATACTCCTCGGGAGCCGAGATGGTTTAAGGAATGAAATAAATGGCACAGTGACCAGGGGAAATAATGTTCAAAGTGCAATGATCATTTCTTTGGAGTTGGGCTATATAAGAAGGGAATAAAAGATTGGCGACGAGGTCTTAAACAGCCATTAAATAAAATGGCATGGTCATGGCCATGCGATAAAGGACTGCTCCAGCTATGTCATGATCAGTCGTTTAAACATGGTCATGTGACCACCTTTCAACCAATAGGACTGCCTAAACTCTCTCGGGTACATGTATTTATGAATGCACTTTTAATGTACTTGTAACCTTTTTTATTTGGTTTTACTACATCTTGTACCTGTTGCTTTTGTCACTCTTTGTTTTAGTACCTTTTTTAAATTTTAAAATTTTTTTTACATCTAGTGTTAATTTTCAAAGACTTTTCCATCAAATAATAAGCGTCAGCCCTTGTATGCAATAGAAGTGTTGCTACTGTTCCCCAAATATCATGCCTGTGTGTAAGTTACTGTAGCTTAAGTCCCATTGTTTGGGTATGGACTAGACTTGCACAGTCTGCACACCTGCTTCTCTGGCTATGTGATGAGGAGTCATCTCCTACATTGTACACTGTAGGTGTACCAAACCAGCTTTTAAGTTAAAGAATCGGGAGTTTGGGACCTTTGCTAATGTATGCTTTCAAGTACTAACCCCACAAAGCTGTGCCTGGTCAAGCATTAAAGCCTAAGACCCCACTATCCCCAGCTCACCCCCCCCCCCTCTTAACAATGTAGACACACCCTGCATAGAACATTTGATTAGAGTAATAGTCTGCAGGCCAATTAACTCTCCAGTCAGGTCAGATGGAGGACAACACTGGGAGCAGTTTTCCTTCAAGCATGGAGCTGTGTGCTTAAAGGCAATGTATAAAGACACTGATTAAAAAAAATCCACAGTACATATGACCAGTTACCACAGAAGGATTGAACACATAGATGATTGGTGTCCTAGATATGCGCCGTAAAGCACTAGAGAAATGCATCGATAAAGGAATGATACGTTGGTTTTTCAGAACAGGGCATTTGTATGTATCCCAGCCTGCTGGTACTTCAGGTGTGCATCTAAAAGGGATGTGGCATCATTGGTATGCATGAGATTGCATCCATTCCAACTCTCTCGTACTCCAGAAATGCTCCGTAAAGGGACGGTACATGTATTCTTTGACTGAGTTTCCGAAAAACGATGTTCTTTTCAATCCGCTCATTTCGGTTTATTTCAGTGAGCCATTTGCGAGTTAGATTTGAATAATGTCTTGTACAATGACTTGCTTATTAGTCACAAGTTAAATGCTTAAATTCGAATTCCTCATTCAGAATGTGTACATGGGCGTATCTTACGTAATGACGCAAAAGCATGCCCTGAATCAAGTGTGATAGAAACTACACTAATCTCCAGTCTGAGAAATTCAAATTGAAGCAGTAACTCATGATTAAGCGAGTCATTGTACCTGACATTATTCAAATTTAACTTGCAAAAAGGGCTTATTCAATCAGCCAGTTTTTTAGAAGCACTAAAAGGGGAGTTACATCATTAATGTTTTGATTATTAACATTAGTGATCGATCCCTGTACTTTTAGAATACTGTGCCTTATTAAACTGGTACAATCCTATCATCACTCGGTCCAGTACTTCCATGCGGTTCACCATGATGGTTAAACATTTACTGCCTTCTTTAAAAAAAACTTTAAAAAAAACACATTCTTGAGAACAATTATAATTGTAGAAGAGTATAGATTGTTCAAATGTCAGTCATTTTCATTGTTTTGTCTCAAAGAAAAGTCCAGATCTGCCAGCTTTTTGTACATTTCAATTTTGTTTCTTAATACTATAATTTTGCGGGAGACAGAAAATGAAGAAAATAAACCTTAAATGAACCATCGCTGATGGAGGATTTTTGGGTGTGTTTTGCTTACAGTGAGACAAAATTTAACAAAATTTGTTTTTTTCCGAAATTTTCTCAGTATTGGTGGAATTTGCAGTTTTTAGCCACGGCAAACACCTTTAAAGGGGAGGTTTATTGATGTGGGTTTTGGTTTGCATTATGGACTAGCAGCTTTTTTTTTTAACAGGCAATCCAAAGCACAAGGCCAGGTTGTGGTCAATGTGGTTGAGCAACCCAAGCCCTAATTAAGTAGGATGGCTGGCAGGGATGCAAAATTCTATTCACCAACTGTTTTTTGTGTGGAGTCCATTTATTGAAAAAGAAAAAGGTACTGCCTGTGTGATATTGGGGAAGAATACCAAAAAAAAGCTCACTGTGGAAAGGTTTTCATTCGTTTCAATCGATGCCAAGTAACAATCAACCTATGATATTTTGTCACTGTGTTGTTATTTGTTAAGAGAGATGTGGTTACGTGTGTTAAAGATTGTGGATTTGTGTTTATTCTAAAGACTCGGTTTGTGGTTTTAGAATTGAACACTTAAGGATTTTTGTTTAAAAATGTTGATGACCTTATGGGCCATTCGGAAAAATCAATGTTTAAAAATCAGTGTTTTTAATTGGAAGTTTGGGATGGTTAGCTCAAAAGAAATAACTCAAAATTGAAATCCAGCTTCCAACTGATAGAAAACACAGAGTATACGTTTTGTGTGTTCGGCAGTTGTCATTCGCTGTTTCAAATTGCATGCTGGAAGCCAGGAAAAGCCATTGAAAACTCCAGAGCTAGGAGAGCATTGATCTAAAGAGTCTGGCTTCATTTGAGGCATTACTTTGTTCTTGTGTCGATGGAAATATTGAATATTTAATAATCAACATTTGGGGTGGATGGGTGCGTGGGAAAAAATGTTTAAAACATTGACTACTCTGAGTGGCTGCTTGGGGGCTATTGAGAATAATGTTTTAAAATGTTGATGTTTTTTTGAAATTAATTATTGACATACCATAACTTGGTGAAATCTGGCTTGTCCATTTAATCACTCTGCTTATGAAATGGAATAGTCCAGATTTCACCTTGTGATTTATTCTGTGACAATGCACTCAAATGCATCCAATATTTGTACATTATTTTCCTATTGAAATACCCTGCAAGTCTCTAGTGTGTTAATGTTATATTACAAATTTACAAGACGTCCTATTGTTTTCTAGAAACAATCATTCAGATCATCTTAACCATGACTACCTCCGTCAGGTTCACTGAAAAGTAACGATGAGTCGTACAGAAAAACAAAACAACAACAAACAAAACCAAGATGGCTACCGCGTGATAAAGGTCTGTAGCCAATGTTATAACTCTTCGCAGGCCTGGTTTTTGCCTCGGTGCCCCTTCAAAAGTTTCCCATAGACTTCAAGTTTTTCCAATGGAAATGCCTGTTGTAAAAAGAAAATGGCCTTGCTCTTTCAAAGATGAAATTTCAGGCTTGTCATCGACAGTAAAACGTGATGGCAAACAATTTTTTTCTTTAATGCATCTTGCCTAGGTGAAGTACTGCACATCATATGCATTGAGGTCGCACTGAACTCCATTTGACTCGATGATTGTAATTGAATAGTTTTTCTTCGACATTCTCCTCTATCCCCAGCCTCGAGTGAGGACATGTTTAAAGATAAAGTAGAGCACGGGGGAGAAGGGAAATTATTAAAAAAGTTATGAACATGAAGAAAATTGCTTTTTTGGAAATGTATCAACAGGGCTAGAAATACCCACTGGATTGCCAACCCGAGTGCAATAATTTTAGAATTGGGCCAGTGACCTCACGCAAACAAACAAGTCCTGCCCCCCCCCAAACACACACTGTTATAGATTTAACTTATTTACACATTAGCCTGTCAAATTCAGAGCTCCTTCTAAAAGTTCAGCTAAAATATGTGAAGCAAAATAAGAAAGCTGTTTCCCGCTAGTGAATGGTTTGAGCGACGAGATGTGGTCTCATGGAGATTTCCTTGAACTTTGAACCCTGACCTGAACTCATGGGCTTAAAGCGTAAGGACAACATTGGTGATTATCAAAGACCAGTATTCGCACTTTAGGTGACCTGACGTATAAATGTGAAAAAAACAAACCTCAACAAATTTAAGCTTAATTGGTCAACAGAGTCACAAGAAAATAGTTAAATATAAAACAATTTCATAGGTATATTCACTGCTTGCAAACATTAAGTTTTGGACTGGCAAGATCAGAACTAATTTTTTCACTTTTTTTCTCAAAAAATGTAGCACTTTATACTTAAAGTTTTCCACGAACGACAGCTTTATACCATGTACATGTGTAAGTTATGTGCAAATCTGTGAACAAATGTATTTTGAATCTTACTAATGTTGTGCATACCATTAATTCAATGGCAATGACTAGATATCCAAAATGCCTAATATAGGCTCAAGTTGCAGTCATAGCAGCTCAACTTAAAAAAAAATTATTACAGAAAAGGCATATGAAGGCTGTAAAGTGTTCTTCCATATTATATTACTTCCAATAAATTGTTTGAAATGCAAAGGATCTTAAATGCGTTGTTACTTGTTAAGTTTCCAAGTAACAACTGAAAATCTGTGAAGTGAAAGCTTAAAGGTGCCAGATTTCTTGAATGAAATTGAGAGTTTTTTAAAGAAGTTCACAAGATGAACTGATTGATGACTTTTTCTAATGTTAAACCTCCTCTCTAAGGACAGAATTTCAATCATCTTTTTCCATTTGTACATGCATGCATCTTCATCAACGTGTATGCATCCTGTTGATGTGTTATACATGTACATGTACATGGGGTCCTTGTACCATCTACATGCATGATCTATGTTAGGCAAAAACAGATCTTTGCTGAAGATGCAATATTTGTTCTCTCCCCCCCCCCCCCAAAAACACATCACAAGCACATATGTTTGTTGAGTCAGTAAATTAAGGACTTCTCTCTTCTCTCTGTACTCTCATTGTTTTGTCTTGGGTTTTTTTAGTGACTTCTCCATTGGTTTTGTATATGAAAGCAAAGTAGAGGACGTCCTCGCTCTGTCAAAACACCCGCATCACTGTTGTTAAAGTCCTCGGTTTCAACGGGTAGACACGCTCACCCTACACAAACAAAATAATTTATGTTCAGAAAAAAATTGATAACTATTCAGATTAGTTTGAATCTTTTTAAGAACGCGAAAGCCGTGAGTTGAGTTTCAGTAACCCAGGTCTTTCATAGTCTTTCAGGTCTTTCATAGATTTTGGAGCAGTTTTTTGTCACTCACTGTTGTTTTTGTTGAATTGAATCGGGAAAGTAGGGAATTTTTACACACTTGCCAAACGTATCAGAATCTTTTAAAAAATGTAAAAAAAATAAAAAAAAAATCTGACCTACCTACCCTATTTAAGAAAGGCGTGTAATCGGAGATAGAACATTTATTTTGTTTGGCCTACATGTAAGTCGGCCAACTGCACACACTCAGATTTGTGAATTTATAAAAATCTTTGTTTACTAATGTCTGTATTGCTGAATTCTTAATGAATATTGAATGGCCATGATCAGTGTTATAATACACTGAGTGAACAGATACCACAACCTGTGTACTTCCTTAACAACTAATCGTATAGACATGTGGTTCATTGCTAAGTTCAAAACGCTGTGTAGGCTTTAAGTCTATATGTTGTACATTATGTACCTAATTCTGGTGATATCGTCTACTTGTACGCAAAGACACAGGATAAAATGTAGACAGTGGGTGGACCTTAACATGGGTTACTAAATGATCAGAGGTTGTTGTTGGTGGTTTTTTTGTGGGTGCAAATTTAATGCCCAGTTCAGTGGTTGGTTGTGGGTGTCAGTTCCAGAACTAACCGGTTTTTGTCTGATCCTGAAGAAACCTAGTGTACCTAGAACACCCAGTGGGTGTTTTTATCCCAGAAAGGTTAAAGTAGTAGGATTTACGGATGTATCTGAGTGGGTGTGATAATAACAACTCATGTAATGTAAGTTGTTTTGAGTATTTATTGTTTTGTTTATACCCATTTAAGCCTAGTTTGTGGGCGTCGATCCCAGAAACCCTATACCCTATTTCTGGGTACTTTTAATGAATACGCCACAGTGGGAGTCTTTTTTTGAAAGTGTTGTTGATAAGTGTGCAACATTTTTCTGCGTAGCCTGTGAGGATTTCTACGTAAACCGTGCTGAGTGAATGCATGGAAACAACGTAGCTAGCTCCTCGCATCTGCCTGGCCAATGAATGAAACATGACGTGCCGCAGAGCAGTTTTTTTGATTTGCATTATGTCATGAGAGGTTTCGTATCACAGCATCTTTATTGTCGGTGATTGTCCACTCCCCCCTCCTATTCTGATCTTTTTTTTCCCCTCCGTCATTCATGGGACTCTTGTTCCCGATTCGGAATGTACCATTTTCCATTCGAGGGAATACACATTCACACACTTACAAAAGTTGACCAATTGTGATAATTAACAAAATCCATTTAAGAAGAAAAAAAATACTTTCGTTAAACAAAAACCTTCTTACGGCATTTGTCCTTGTGAGGCACTGGAACTCAACAGGATTCTAGCCTCATTCGTGTATCTTTGGCAGATCGACACAAAATAACAAATAAATAAAATAACAATATGGAATCTGTCCAGATATTTGTTTTTCAGGTATTTTGTGTTGTTATATTGACATTTTTTTCCTAGAGAAGTCATTGAAACACATTATTTATAGGAAATGTTGAATATGTGTTTTGGTTTTTAAAGTATTGGGGTAACCAAATCTTGGGAAACCGCTTAAAGTTCCAAACAAATGCATCAAAGTGTTTTAATATTCAATACTTGAAACTTCTTTTTTCAATCAGCCATGAAGAGTTTCTGTGGTCCAGAAATGTTCTAAAGCCCTTTCACACTACAGTCTACAGAGCCAATTCCCAGGGAACGAAACCCCAGGAAATTCCCAGGAACTTTGAACCCCACTGTGACCCCCATGTTCATTTCACTTTGTGATGCAATTTCCCTGGGGAAAAATTAACACTCGTAAGCCAACCCCCTGGGTTCTTGTTATGTGGGTTATTGCTAAAACTCTTACATGTCTAATGGCTATAGCATTGTTCATGTGATCATGTTCAGGATGCTTAGGTCATGGATACAGGACTTGATTTACTAGAAGTCACCAGCCCAATGTGAAAACGACAATGCTAGTCAAGAAAGCGGCTCGCTAGTCAGACTTGGTTCTTACATGTCTTACTTGGCTCTTAGGTAACTGAGCGAGCTAGTCAAACCTGTCGCTTACATAGGCAGCTCGGCTGGCTAAAACTAGCTTCACAACACAATCATCAACAAAACCTGAGGTTGCGACGAAAACAGTTTTAAGACTGGCTCCTTTTCTTTATTGAACAGCTGATTACACTGGCGCAAACCAGGAAACCCAACACAGATTCATGTACATGTCTCGGGATAAAAGTATTATGTAATTTCTTGGGTTTCCAGGGAGAAATCATGGACCATGGTTTGTGTCTTGATGTACAATAAAGGTACATGCTTTGGTTACATAGTGTGTGCTGACTGTGTGTGTTCAGTGTGGCGGGCTACATTACCAAAATAGGTCACTTTGAAAGAGGGCAAGTTGAAACCTGACTCCATGACTGAGTTTAGATAAACCAGATTCTTGTATCCACTCTGCACACTGAAGCTACAGTCTGAAGGTTACAATAGAGTATTAAGCCTGTTTGGTAGGGAACAATCTACAAAGAAAGGACACATCTACAAAGACCTGTACCAGCAGTTTGGAATTAATTAATTTATTTTTTAATGTAGTCGCAGGTTACTGGATTACAATTTTACATTTTACAGCCATGGTCTGTGTTTCGGTAAGTGGCGTTAAAGTCGTTACTTAATTTTTGGGGCGAGCTGCAAGAGAAATTTCGCCATCGGCTGCAGTGCCTGCCACGCCTGACCTACATACATCCATATCCACAGTGTGTAAAATCAGCAGCGTATAGTTCAGTTGACAGTTTTTTACTGGTTTAGATGTAGGCCTACATTGACATATGTGCACAATGTTTGCTGTACACAAGGGATAGGCAAAGACAATCTGTTGTCAGTGTGTTGAATGTTTAATGTTAATTTATAACTTCATGATCATGGTACACTGTAGATGGTTTGACTGGTTACAAGAGTGAATCATTTGCGCACGGGTTGTACTCCAAAGATAAAAGGCCTTGTAAAAATTATTTGGTTTAAATTTGACTATACATAAATCATACATCCATGACAGTACATACAGACCTATTGTTTTGAAATTACCTGTTTACCCATGACACAAAATGGAATACATGTAAGTGCAGCACGCTGAAGGCATTTTTAATAGAAAGGTTCAACCTTCAAAAATGTTAATAGGATCTCTTCTAAATCAAATGGGGCGACGCTTCAAGGAATATTTTCTGTCCTTACTTATAACAAAAAACTTTCTTAGAAATAGTGGAGGAGTAATGGACAAAATTACATAAAATGTAATCAAACGCATGTAGGTAAATGTATGTGACAGTGTTTAAAAGCATGCACTGGGGATAGCTAGGAATAGCATTGGTCTTTGAACAGGTAACGGAAGTACAGTCCCCTAGTTATATTATAAACAGTACATCATGAATCCAGTGTCTGTGGATGGTTGAGTTTTGGGGAAATTGGTGCAAATTCCAAATTTTAGCGATGGTTGTCGTTATGTTTATTTATGCACCATTTTGAAACCATCATTCAGGATTCTATGAAAATTGTTCTCCAACATGACTGCATTTGAGGTGGGAACATTTCTCTGAATTGTTGGGAAGTTCTTACCATGTAGACTTTGAGATTATTAGTCTTAATAACTTGTTTTGTCTGGTAATTTTAGTCACCTACACTCTACGGTCTTTGATAAAATGTAGTTTCTTGTTCTAAGGAAAGGGATTAGAATGTCGGGATTGTTTACCGTATGGAGTTGCAGAATAGCCAAATATTTGCATAAGTCTACCAGTTTTTGGGGTGTTTATTTATTTTTACATCACACTGAAGAGCTGATTAGAATTGCTAAGTGAACGCGATTATTATCAATATATTATGAATGTGTGGTCTTCACACTCAGAGGCTAGTGTACACTATACATGGGCATATACTGTACATGTAGACAGTGTGATGTTCATCATTGTGAAACTGTGTACTGTACATCATTATCTATCTGTGTGTGGATTATTACCACCACCCCTATAATGATGTGCATTTCCCTCCCCCATCCTGACAAAACCCAAACACCCCCTTGTGATAATGGACCAAGCCGGCTCTTTGATGCAAACACAAAGAGCATTGGAAAGCCAACAGCATTATGCACACAGACTGTTCCCAATATAGCCTGCCCAATCCACATGTGCATAGCTAATGTATGTGAACTGGCTGCGATATGATACAGCAACCATAACCTTCTCTCCAGTACACCTACACCGTTAGTTAGCGCTCTAATTCACCGGTGCCAGGGAGTGTGGCACCCGAGAGGTTGCTCTGGGTCTGATACAGCAAGGGGGCACAACTTCTAGACATCACCACCAAGCACATTTCACCGTGTCTAGCCAGTGTAGGAGGAGGGAGTCCCCCACCCTTTTCCTTTAAACCTTCGATCTCTCCAGCCCCTGCTGCCGAAAAATCCCCCACACAACAAACCACATTCGGTGTCTCACTACTGGGGAATTCCTATGTGGAACAGTGCCAAGATCGTTGTCATTAGTGTATTAAAGCGGCGCTCTGGCAAAACAGCCACATTGAAGGATTATAGTATAGCCACTGCAGGAGTGACCGGCCACTGTGTGGCCATGGACTATTGCACTCGTGGTTGGAATCTAGTGACCGAACTGACCTGTCCATAGCGGCAGCAGACCATCTATTGATTTTCCCATTGGAATCTATACAAGTGGTTATTGTACCTTCTGGCAGGGCTACTTCCAGTGGATAGAGAGGTGAGCACAGTACATAGGCATTCCTGCCACTCATTGTTATTATGTGCTTTTCATTGACTGACTGCATGCATACATTGTGGTGTACGTGCATAATGCCTTGACTGCCTGCCAAGAAAGAGAAAAAACCACATGGCTTGTTGGAGTTTCTTTACTCAAACAGCCTCTGGTCCTTTGTCTAAAACTTGGTTACTTCATTAAGGATGTTGATTGTTTTTATTTTCACTGTATATCTATCTCAGTACCCCCTGAAACGGTGTCTTTATTTTACGGCGCGAAGCTCTTTTGATTTGTGTGTGTCGGTCAACTCCGTGTATTCATTGGGACTTCCTACTGTAGCGGTTGGCTATCGATTCGCGAAGGATCACTTGGTGTGTGAATGAACTTCGTATTTTGAGATTACTGTGGAAAGGCAGTTGTTAGGGGGGACACTGGCAACTAAATTGGTGAGTTCTCATTATTCACGTACTACGTTGAGATCTATGAACTTTTCTCATTGAATGATATCTTGTTGATGATTGAATTTTCTTTTTGTAAGCAGACTGAAGTTTACAGAATAAGCAGTATGTATTTATTTAGGTGTAATCACATTTACCATTTTAATAGATTTGATAGTTTGCATCAAATAATAATTGAGTTTTTTACAGTGATTCTAACAGGCCTCCCATCACTGGGCATGCTCGTTAGTGGTTCTGCTCTAGAATCATGGGTTTGAATCCAACCTGACTAGTGTAGCCTGTGGATTTTTTTCCTGTTTGACTTGAAAGCACCGAGTTTAGCCTGCAGTGCTTATCATTCATTGGTGTAAGTGTAGAAACCAAACGTATGTATTTTGTTTTTCTTTCAATACAATTCAATTTGACCAAAGTGAGGCAGAATAGGGAAACAGTCTGGCCCCTTATTGTTTGGGACAAGGAGAACCAGTAGTCGGTGATTGCTGTCACTCACTAGAGGGATAGGGAACATGACATAAGAAAGTGGCAGTACGTTTCACGTTATATCGACTGCATAAAAAAGTATTCACCGGTATTCTAATAGTGACTTCAAAATAGTTTACAGTCGTGTTCAAATGAAGTGACTTTGGCTACGGCTACTCATGGCTGACTGCAGTGACAGCGTTGAAGAATAGGCCTTTTCAGCAATCTAGCCATAGACACAGCCAAAGCTTTTAATTCAGACACAGCCAGACATTGGATTCAATAGATGCTTTTTTCCCAATACTATTAAATTTACCAGGAATATTTCAACGCTTGGCAGGAAATTATTTAATTTACTGCAGCTGAATTTAGGTTTTCACAACAAATTTAGAGTTTAGTGTTTCAGAACCCATTCAGTTCCTGTTCATAATGGATTGAAATTTGATACAATTTTAAAGCGTTTGACAATCACAAAAGCTTTAGCCTACATGCTCATTTGTTTTACATGTATGCCTACAGCTTCTGCAAAATACAATTCCTGTACCACACAGGCTTAAGAAGTGCAATAAACAGACTTTAGACAAAATAACAAACAATTTATCTGTGTAACTTCTACATTGAATGAAAATTCTTCTTCGAGTTGACTCAGTTTTCAAAAAATAGAAAATGACACCAGGATATGACAAAAGTTGCAATCCAACCGGTTTTTTATTTTATTTTATTTGTTTATTCCCAATAGGAGTACATGTTTTTATTTTTTATTTTCACAAGGAAATGACGCGTGGAAGTGTATGACAACGTTGGCATGCTTTTCAGGAAATAATTTTTTTTTTTCAGGAAATAAGTGGACTCGATAAATAAAAGCCAGTAAAAAGCTCAACATGATTTACCTTACAAGGACATAATGTACATGTCGATAGTAAATAGTTAAAGCTGCTATTAAAGGCACATTTTCAGTACTTCCAAGTGTTTGATGTAGGCCCTGTGGAATTCTAACAGGTGAATCCTTCTTGAAAGAAGTAAAGGTGTCACCAAAGGGAGAAATAAATAATCCACTTTCAGCTTTCTCTCTTAATAGTGTTCTGTTGGCCAAGTGCGAGTTCAAACACTTGAGGACCAGTCAAAATTCACTTCAAGTGGTCCGACTTGCTAGTTCAGTGTTGAAAAGCATCCCTGTTTCATTTGAAAAATGGACTAGTGAAAAAGGTGACGGACAAGTGGAAATGACAAGCTTACTGGTTCTACTCGCTAGTCACTGAAGAAGTTAAGGGCAAACCCTGACGTTGTGTCCAAACGGGCAGTTTTGTATTTCTGGTGATGCACAGTCTGTAAACCTCCTGAATAGACCGTGCAAGTATCGCGCGTATTCAAACATTTTTAGGACCACTTTGGTCCCACGCACATTGCTTTAACACGTGAAGGAAACAAACTCATGCACTTTAACGGGTCCCAATGTTCAAATACGCATGAGACTTGCACAGTCTATTGTAAACATCTGTGAGGTTTTGGGTTGAAAGTAAGGGGAAACCCAGGTCCGCAAGCTACTTTTCAGGAATGTTCACATTCGTCCAATCTCATCCCTGTTGATGTACAAGGCAGGGAAAGCCAGGCCCAATGTCACACCTGTAGTTACTATAACAAATAAATTGTTGCTTATGGAAGCAGACTAATCCAAGCTTAATGTAAGCATCTGTGTTACCATGGTGTTACTAAGCATTTCTTGCTTGCACAGGTAGTGCAGAAATTTGATGCTTACCCTGTAAGCAGAAAATGGTGACTGTAAACGCAAGAATTTTTGTGGTAAACAGAGCCATGAAAATGTGCCCAGATGGTATACCACCTTGAAACATAGTTTGACTCTTGAGCAAAGTTGTTGTCTTGAGCCATGGAGCCATAAAACGTTTGAGAACTGATGTAACTAATGCATGGGGGATAAAGACTTGGAATTTAGTTTGACATCAATGTTAAACACTTGTGCTCAGTACTTTCCGAGTCTGCAGTGGGATTCGAACCCAGGATTGTCTGCATGCTAGAGCAGTGCTGGACTAACAAGCTCATCTGCTGACGAGAGACTTTTTTTAATCCTACAATTACACATATTCCACCAGTTGATACCGTAACTGTTCCATGGTAGAGTGGGTCCTTTATCTGCGAGAGCATCAAGACAATACTGAAAAGCCTCGTTGGAAATTGATAATGATACCATACAAGGATTTTACATGTAATAGTTTTGTTTAAAGTCTCTGAAAAAGTGGACCATAGACCAACGGAAGTTCTACTTCAATAGAGGCACCATCCTGTATTTAATCAATAAAAGAGAGGGATTGTAAAAAGTCACATAAAGAGGTGACCTCTGGTTGTGGTCATTGATTTTTTCTTATTTGGTGGAGTGTAACCTTTGGGAGCACACCTGCCCAGCATGCAAACATCTAGACCTGTAATAATACCAGGGGCATTGTCCTGCTTTGGTCCAGTCCTTTCTGTATGGTCCTTCCATGGTCCTACCATGGTCCAACCAAGTCATTAGTCTGGATTGACTGTAAACTGTACTCAGTGCCGTTATTTGCAATCAATCATCACTTCTCAAGATAATTGTTGGAAGATATTCCAATCCTCTTGATTTTCCTAGGAACATTGACGACAAGTATTGGAAAGTCAATTATCAAATCAGTTCCCCCTGTAAGGGGATGTTCTTGGCAAGAATAGTTCACATCAAATTCTTTTTGTTTTCACTGATCCTTATAGTCCAGCTTTGAGAATTCAGGTCAACTAATGTCAAAGGCAGGGAGAAAACCACATAAAAGCAGGGTTTGCCTTTAACAGCGGTTGGCTTGACAAACGCTTGTTAAAGCACCTTACGGACCAGTCAAAATTCTCTCCAAGTGGTCCGGCTGGCTAGTTCAGTGTTGAAAAGCATCTCTGTTTAATATGAAATATTATATGGACAAGTGAAAAAGTTGGTCCGGACTAGTGAAATGACAAGCTAACTGGTTCTTCTGGCCAGTTACGGATAAACCCTAAAAGGGATGAGAATTTCAGAATTTCTGTCTGATTTCATACGTTTTATGTTTGCCTGGTGAGGTTGCTGTAATTTTCTTCACATTTAGGAAGAAATGAAGCTGTCTGGTCTAGTGCAGAGGACACTGTTCCCAGAAGCTCCTTTAAAAACCTTATAACTTACGAAAATTAGAAGTGCCATCATTTCAACATAACCTCCTAAAATATGGATCCTACTAATAGTAAAAACCATGTCATATGTGACATTTGCCCTGCTTCATATTATCACAGTTTTTCAGGGTAGAAAATCCAGAATGTACAATGTATTGTTTTGTGCATTTGATAATTTGAAATATTTTGATAATCCCTAAATTTTAATAGTATTTGAAACCTTTTGGAGGAAGGGGGGTGGGTATCCAAAACTGATAGGTATGTCATGTAAGCAGTATCTGGGATGACTTGCGATGGGTGTGAAAAGACAGATGGTGTAAAAACTCAACGTTTCGATCAGTATGATCTGACTGTCTTCAGGAGGATAAGGTTTAAGGCGGCCATATCATACTGATCACAAACTTGCACCATCAGTTCATTTGAGATTATTTATTGTACATGGTGTAACCATAGAGGTGTAACCACACTCTTTGGGTTCTAAATTTACTTCACCGAGTTTGTCAACATCGCAGAATGTATTCGCTGTTTGATAACACAACAACACAGGGGGGGGGGGCCCCTGGTTTATGGACATTCATGTGCAAAACATATTTCCTTTGTGTAAAGGTTGAGGGTTAAGAGTTCCTCTGCGGTTCAACCAGGCACATTCATGTGCAATATGTACATAATAATATATGTACATTGATGTGCTTTCTGCAATGGAAAGCCCACCTTTTTGTTTGTATAGGATTGTTATTTGTTGTTCGATTCAGAGGTGATCTCTTTCTGCTGAAACGCACCTGGGAATTTGTATGGAGTCCTTTGTAGTTGAATTCACACCTGTTGATGTGATTGTGGGGCTCAACAATACACTTTGATGTTTATCTCTCTACCTCTGATGGCTGACATACTTGTTGTTGTCCTTTCGAGTCATACAGGAACACTTGGGTACAGTTCATGGCGAAGTAAACACTCTGTGGACAATCTACATTATACAGTATGATGTACATGATGTAAATAGCATTCTGTTTTGGTGAACAAGTTTTGGTAACCCCCGTACATAAGCAGTGAACTTGCGGGTACAACCATGTATAAATCACCATTGGGAGAAGTGTTGGTTCTGGGTGTGTTCTCGTCTTCAGGATCCACACCATGCAAATCTTCAAACACTACTTTTAATATTGCAGTGAAGTTTGTCAGTATCTTCCGAGAGTACTGGCCCCACGCTCAGGGAAGTTATCCAGCAATTCTCTGCTTATCAGAGTATAGCAGGGGACCAGTCACGATCAGTATGCATGGCATGGTGTTTTGGCTGGTATTTTGTTTCCACTAAACACTACACTTTCCAGTTCTTGGTAAATCTGTTTTGCAGCTCTACAAAATTGGGCCCTGGCATTTTCTGAAAAGAGACTGATAATGTACATGTAATGTAAAGTTCAAATCTGGTTGGCCCCAGTCACTATTCATTGAGTTCATTGTGCATATTTACATGTATAATCATATACGTACTTTGAATCTTCATGGATAAGTATATTTGTACGTCCTGTTCATGTAGAGGATTACAAACAAAGTGTAAGCTGGGAGTGACCGTGTTTGGACAAATGTTTTTTGGCGCAGGGACGGCTACATGGTTTCAAACATTCAGTGCAGGTTTAAAAGCACGCGGACAGCATTGGTAGTTGTCTAAAACCAGTATCAACACTTTCTGTGACCAAACATGAAATAACAAACCTGTGAAAGTTTGAGCTCAATCTGTCATCGGAGTCACAAGAAAATATATGCATTGAAAACCACCTTGTAGAAGTTGTACATGTACGCTTTCACTGTTTTCAAACATTGGGGTTTGGACTTCAGAATAAAATGTAGTTGTTTTTATTTCAAGCTGTATCATTTCAAGCAGAAACATTTCAAGGAAAGTTGTCCAGTAAATCTGTGAGCATTTATATCTTCAACCTTACCAATGTTGTGCACACCCTTTAACATTCAATCAAGTGAGGTTTGTGGAGACACCATGTAAATAATTATTTTATGGACTGTGGTGGTTACTAGTGGTTAACAACAGGACGTTTTGATCAGTATTCTCTGATCGTCTTCAGGAGAAAGACCCTTTAACATGTTTAAAATTAAAGTTGGCATCGTTGTCAATCCCCTGCATGTATTTGTACATGTACAAAACACAACAAATGAAAACAAACAACAAATCTGCTTTGTGATGCAGCTTGCCGAAGCTGTAAACTTGCCAGCTGGACCATGTGGAGAGAAGTATTATTGGCACCCATTTCCAACTGGCATTTGACCAGGAATCCACTGGTATAGTGAACACTGATGCTCCAAAAAAGTTTGGTATTTGGGGGATATTTTCATGGGTGTACTGTACTTTGAGTTCTATTCTGAGTTCTATCATGTACTTGCTATCAATGTTTACAATCTCTGTGAACTCAGAAGCATGTTTGTGTGTGGGTGCAACTTGTGTTGTTTACATGTACGTATTGTGGCTCGTCATCACCTGTGCCTGTTACATGATCCCATGTAAGCAAGCAATGTTTTGATTTCATCTCTGCTCCTGATACGTATTGAAAATGTCACGAAACACTTACGCCCTGATAACCTAAAGTTAAACTGGTATACCCCGATTATCATAGTAATGGGGCAACAGTTTTTATCGGGAAAGTGTTGCCACGGTGATGAGCCGGTGAGACCGAAAATGGGCAGAGGGAGAAAGAAAGATAAAAGGGTTTCTAACTCCTGGACATTGTATGTGAATGCGTCAGAGTGCTTCTCTGTGTGAAGGACGATTTGTCAAAACATGTCTTCCATTTACAACAGAGAATGTTATAAAAAATAAACCAATTGAAGAAAGACACAACTTGTTTTTGGTTTACTAATGCTGTTTTTTTGTTGTGTGTGTGTGAGCGTGTCTATCCATGCAAACCGAGAACTTTAACAAAAGGGATCCGGGTGTTTGACAGAGCGAGGACGTCCTCGCTTCAATTTCATGTACAAACCCAATGGGGACGTCGCTAAACTATGTCCAAACAATGGGAGAACAAAGAGAAGTCCTCGGTAAGTGGGATTTACAAACGTGTGTGTGAGCGTGTCTATCCATTCAAACCGAGGACTTTAACAAAAGGGATCCGGGTGTTTGACAGAGCGAGGACGTCCTCGCTTCGTTTTCGTGTACAAACCCAATGGGGACGTCGCGAAAAAAAACTATGTCCAAACAATGTGAGAACAAAGAGAAGTCCTCGGTAAGCGGGATTTACAAACATGTGTGGACACACGGAAGGGCATATGTGGGGTCCTGACAACAATGGAACAATTGACCCCACAAGGTCATTTCAATAGGAACAATTGGGCCCCACAAGGGAATTCTTCAGAAAAGGGAATAATAGAACAACAATAGCAGTACCCCACAAACCGGATCCGTAAGGATGTGTGTGTGTGAGAATGAAGACAGATTGCATGAAAAGTCTTGATGAGCCTTTAGCCTGAGGGTTAGGATGATCTATCAAAGGTAGAAATGTCTGTGTAAATATGATATCTAAAAAAATAATTGACACGGCTGAAGTTCTCATGTTTATGCATCATCCATCGCCCTGTTCATGATACTGAGTAATACTGAGCCTGTTCCAAGGAAATAAAACTCCAGGAATCTTCACCACCGCCCCATGTTTGTTTCACACTTGATGCAATTTTCCTTGGAGAGTGGAACACTTGATATGGTAACTCTGATGTCAGCTCTCAATTAACCCAACACCTGAGTGGGGACGTAGCTAATCACTAGGAGTTTGCCAGGTTTAGCTAGTCCCAGTGTGAAAAGGTCTACCAAATTATCCGGGGAAATCCCTGGGAAGTTGGTCACTTGTGTGAAAGTAGCTTATAACTATTTGGTTCTGTATAGTCTGGTACTCCCTCTCTGGTCAGTTGTATCATGGAACGCTCACTCACAGTCATACAGTGTTACCTACACTGTATAGACCATGAAACCCCTGTTTACTAAAAGAGTGACCTTGTACATTCCAGGGCATTTCCTGGCAGGCAAGATACTACACTGGTCATATGGGAAGTTTTACATGTTCTGTCATGATTTCCACATAAATTTGAGTTATAGCTGAACAAGTTTGGAGATGTGCCCCCTTTCTTCACATGAAAAGTTGATAAAACTTAGACAGCCCGATATCCAGAAGATGTAAGATCTTATGTTTTCTTCAATTGGGCTGTGTACAAATCGTGCCTGCAGGAACTCCAGGCCCTGTGGCTCTTTTGTAAACATGATGTCACATGTCACATGTCACATGTCACATGTCACATGTCACATGGTCTATAGCGGCATATTCAAAGCTCACCCTACATGCACTTATGATCCAGTTGCATATTTAAAGCATGGAGCTATTTGAGGTAAGCAATTTTGATGCCTTGCTTTTTAATTGGAAGCAGATTTGACCGTCCTGTTTCCAAACTGTTGTTTAAAAACCCGGGAACAATATTCAGAAGATTAACCAGCAATGACCAGCACTAGGACATTTCTGTATGGTGCAAGTTATGTCTATGTATATTGTTGTATGCATGCTATCAATTAGGGTGTCTAGCCACTTACATTTAATGGCATGGTACGGGTGTCCAAAGCTGAGGAGACTTTCATGGTCAAAAAAAGTTGCAAATGTCTGAGCATCCCAGGAACACTTAACAAATCAAATGTAGGAAAATGCCAGGGAATGCTGAGAAAAGTCTGAACTTTGGATGTTAAAGAGCAGCTTATTCCACCGGCTCGGGAACCGCAGCGGATCGGGAGCTGCAGCGGATCATGCATACCTAATTTCTATTTCCAATGTGGAAGCCCCCTGTCCTGACGTTTGCTGAATGACACATCAGTCGTGATAGACGTAGTGTGGAAGTCCTAATTAATCTATGAATAGACCTTGTGGCCAACTGTAATCGCACCCGCAGATTTCCTACACTTCCTTGGAATCAGGCAATATTGCGTGGCAGCTAACCGCAATCGGGTTGGCCACGTTACGCCGGGGCATCTGAGAGTTCACTCTCACAAAACACATCTCTCCGAAACTGTCGTCAGAATTTGTTGAAAACAGTATCGTCCGATTTTCATAATTCTTTGTCTCGTTGTCTATATATATATCCTTTTCTGCAAACTTTGCAGAGATGCAAAATATCAGAGGTTAATATGAATTTAGAATGTTTTAAAAATACTTGACTAAGGAAAAAAAATAGCCGTTATTTTTTTCCGCTATAAATAAAGCATGCCCTTTGATTGATTTCTCCAGCACTGAGGACGCTGTTCCCAGAAGCTCCTTGAAAATCTATAAGTCCAGGGGTTACCAAGAGGTGGAAATGCCATCATTTCCCCCCCCCCCCCAACATTTAGATCCTAGTTCCAGACTTTTGTTGACAGTGATGGCTCTTAACCCTGATTTTGAGAAAGCAAACAAAATTATTTGAATCACAAAAATGGCCTAATCTTCAAATTATGTTTTGTTTTGAGAATTATAATTTTGGTTGTGAAATTATTTCTGCTTCTCTTGTTCTAGAAGTGTCATTGTGTATGACTCTGGTAGACTTAAATGCTACAGTTCTTGGGGAACATAATGCAGAAATTTGGGTTGCTGGCTTTTTTCTTTCTCTACACTCTGAATAAATGGAACTTGACATCTGTGACATTTGGCTAGGAGAAGAGTTTTCTATTCTGAGCTTTTGTTTAGCGATTGTTTTTACGGTTAAATATTCAGGTTTCTCCGTGCTGTCCCATGTTCAGCAGCTTCTTTGGGGTTCTGAAATTTCATTTCTTAGGGGAGGGAAAAATTATCATGTTTTCTTTTTTCTTCTTCCTTTAATGATTTTTGTTTGTTTGTTTGTTTGTTTGTTTGTTTGTTTGTTTTTCTCAAGGATATTGGGGAGTTTGGAGCTCCAAGTGATAAGAGTTTTACAAGAACTATCAAGGATAAAGAATTGTATTAACCCTTACACCAATGTGTGAGTCCTTCGGGATGTTGGGGGGGGGGGGAATCCACAGTCGTACTACCTGGGTGGGATTGGAACCCATTAACCCCGCATTATAAAGCAGATCTCTTGACCGCTAGATCACTGAGTGTGTCCACTGACGCGAGGCAAGTTTGAATGCCAGGGATTAAGGGCTACTTTTTTGTTTTATTGTTTCTTTTTATTGTTATTAGTTATTATTTTGTACAAGAAAACCGCAGAGGTTGGTCAATGCTAATTTACTAATTTCAAATCGGGGTAAGATATTTGAAAATGATTTTTTTTACCCACTATCCTTTCATTCCTTCATGATATTTGTTATATCCTAAGCTAACTAAGTCTAAATCATGGGTGGCCATGTATGCAGTTATCTTTCAGACCACAAGTCTCATCAAACAGAAAGCAATGCAGCCCCAACATTGCTGCAATTCCTGTGGTTCCATTTACCATTCATACCATGTTATTTATCCCCCGTAGTCAGTGGTACTGGCTTCTTTGTTTGATTGAGCAGATAAAGAATTCAGCCATCTCGGTAGATACCATTTTCATGAAAAAGGGGTGTTCTTCAAGTAATCAGCTTACTGGGGGAGGAAATTCCTGATCAGTGATAAATGATTTTGTACATGTTACAAAATCCTTAGTTCTTGTTGAATACCTTTGTGTTTAGTTGGACTATGCAACCTGTGACATCACATGTTTACAAAAGAGCCACAGAGTCTGGACTTCTCAATGAAAGAAAACAATCCTACATTTTATGAAAATTACACAGTTTATGAATTTTGTCCTTTTTTGAAGAAAGGGTGGGGGGTGTACATATCAAAACTTGCTCAGCTGTTACTTTGACAAGTTTTCATTTTATGTGGTAATTTAATGACATGAAATGTAACATTTCTCATATGACCAGTGTTAGTTTCTTGCCTGCCAGGAAATGCCCTGGAATGTACATGTACATACACTCCATTTGTAAACACGGTGACATGCTCTATATTTCAGAAAATCTGTTACTTTTCAATTACATGCCGCATGTTTCACAATTTCTCAATTTTTCACATGATGTGATTTTAATAATAATGCACGGTGGTCGTGTTTATGAAAGGTGACAAAACACATACTGTACTTGGTCCATTGTACAGTATGGATTTTTGTCTCATTTCTAACTCACTTTATAATGGACATGAATTTCATTAAATGTTATTACCACTGCACTTTGTAGTTTGTTCAACATAATGTACAGTATGTCAGTGGGCTCTTGCATATCCCCACCTCATAATCTATCATTTAATTCATCCAAACAAATGATTTAGAGATCTATACATACACACCTGTATGTTACACATGTTACAGAGCAGTGTATAGTAATAATAGCTGCAGAAATATTTCATTGTGTTTTCCTGTCCACGTGTGATAAACAAACATACATGTACCCTTAATAGTGTGGTCTATATCTGATTAGAAATGCCTTTGTCCTTTGCTTCAGTCCATAAACAAACGACAAAAAATGTAGCCTAGTCTGTATGTACAGGCCATGGTAATTTTGTACCCCCCCTTCCCTCTCCACCTAAACCCCTGTACAAAGGCCATTACAGCTAGTGTTTTCATCACGTAGACCAGAAGGCAAAAGGAGGTCACATACTAGCTTACTAACAAACAGCAGTGTTTTTTAATATTTTTTTTATCTGGCTGGCTGCATGCTGATAGCCTAACTAGTGTACAGTCCATGCTGCGGGCAGGGTCATAAGTTCAGCCAAGCCTTGGCTACCTGCTATGGTGGGCCATGGTGGCTGTGAAGCCGTTGCACAGTAGTGACATTCTGTCAGAGTCTCTAATGGGAAAAGAACAACAAAGATCCGGGCCAGATATCGGACAGTCTTTTTTTTAGAGACATGCTATTCTACGGAGTTGGTTAGGACAAAAAATGCTGCTGTTTAATTTTAGCCTGAAAGCTTTCTGATTATGAAGTTCAATCTTACTAGAACCATTTGTTTTCTGTGAAATATTTCCCTCTGAAATAAATCATATTACTGAAAACCTAAAAAACAAACATCGCAACAGCTGATTTCGTTCGTTACAACTGAAATTATAATGTGTTCACATGCTGAAAATTGTGCATAGTTTTTCACTTTTTTCTCCTGACTCACAATGGATTAAGCCCAAATTTTAACAGGTTTGTAATTTCATGTAAATGATTGATAACACAAACCATAAACACTGCCTGCAACTATTTTGTCAGCTCCACCAATCTTGTATTATACCTTTAAAACATATTTATTATGAAATGCGCCAGTTGCACAATTTTGATATTATTATTCCCCACGAGAGATAATTCTGTTTTTAGATATTGTTTTGGGATAGTTGCTTGAATACCCTCAATAATCCTCAAAACACGGTCAATGCATCCTTAATATGTAATTTCAAGCAATGCCGTCACCAACCCAACAGTTTTTAATGATCTAACAAATTCTAGCCTTCTTAAAACTAATGAACTGGAATGCACATCATGTTTCATAAAATTTGAGTTGTATTTTCAAGTTCATTTCCAGGTTGTATTTTCTTTGTTCACATGACAATGCTCTCTGGATGGGACCACCAAGGTTATCTTCATTTAGATATGACGAGTTCCTTTTATAACAAAAGACAGGTTGAGTCAGAAAACAGTCTCCCGTAAACAACCTACTAGATTATTTATTATACCTTGTAGAGACAATATCACTGGCTGCGCATAATGTAACCACATTTGTTTTGGTTGGCTGTGTCTCGCCTTGACTGTGAATGACAGGTGTGGTGGGCATTGTTTTGCCATACTGTAGTTGAACTCTGTCTCTCTCCTTCAACCCTGCTGTCAATCACGAGGCTACTCTGCCTGAATGACTGGAATGTACACACTAGAGACTTGTTACTATTATAGGTTTTTCCCTGATCGTACATGTGAAAATAACTGATGACCCCGGTGATTTATGACGTACGTAGTTAAAGGGAACTTGAGATGTAAAACACTGTGTTAAAGCTTGCATGACAATGGTATTTGATTGAAAATGTAGATGTGCACAGATTTATGCATAACTTACATGGTGGATGGTTACATGGTGTAAAACTTCCTCTTCAATGTTTTTGCCAGAGATACTGTAGTCTTTGAGAAATGGGGTAAACAATTAGTTTTGATATTGCATATCCAAAATCCGATGTTTGAAAACAGTGATGGGGTTTTTTGATTATTTTCTTGAGACTCTGATTACCGATTGAGCTTAATTTGTTTACATTTTTACAGTGTTTTATTTCATGTTGGGTAAGAATAAGTGCAGGTTCTGGTCATTGACAATTACCAATGTTGGCCTGGTGCTTCAAAACTTGTTTATTATTTCATGTTAGATAACATCATTAAAAGAAGGTATTAGGCAAGAGAATAATCAAACGGAAGTTGACAATTAAATTTATTATGTGTTCGTATTATGTAGTGATTGCATCTTTCAAGCACCCATGTAGCAAAGTGAACAGAAGTCTTTTGGGCATGCCATGAGACAATAATCTTGCACTGTTTCGGTGAGATGGGTGGAATACATGTAGCAAGCTTGTACTGACTGAAACATTTCACAGAAAGAAAAGGGGATTTCCCCTATAAAGTCGAAGTAAAAACGGGGACTTTCCCCCTTCCGAAGAATTGCTTACCTTCACATGTACACATGTTATGTATGTCAAAATTTCCCAGCTAACAAAAGTAGTGTACATGTAGGATAGTTTTGCTTTCTATTGCAAAGGGAAATTATTTCTGCATTCATGGTTCTTTTGCATTCTGATAATTAAACATTCAATGATTAAAAACTGGAACAAAATAATTGTACTTGGAATTTCTATGCATAGTGTTCCCAGAAGCTTTTTGGCTTTCTCTTGTCTTTTCCCGTAATACACCCCCACAAAAAAAGAGAAAAAAAAGAGAGACACTTCCGATATAATTTTTCCGGCTACGTAATGGAACAGCTATTTAAAACACAAGAAAGGTTAGTCCCCAAGCATTTCTATACTTAGACCCTGAAGCAATCTAGATACTTCCTTCCTCTTTTGCTTAAAGGCTTGGCTATGAAACGAAACGTTTTCTCACTTTGCTTCTGTAGGCCGTTTGTCCTTGGCAGTAACAGGTTGTGTGTTTAAAGTCGGTCTTGGGAATCCATTGAGACAAGATTTTGCAGAGTGTCTTACATAAGAGGAGAGCCTGGAGTGTCCTGAGTCCTGGTACAGGAAGAGTCGATCATTTTGCTCCGGAAGGAGGCCTGAGAATTGTGCTCAACTTTTGCTTTTTCAGAGTCCACAATTGTGCCATGGTGTAACTCTCTGCCAGTAGGGAATTGGTAATATATGGGATTTGAGTTAGTGTGTGAGTAGGAGTGTGTGACTTAACTTCCTGTTCCTGTTCTTTGAGGTTTTGCCTAATTCCAGTATTTGATGTGTCCGTGATTTGTGATTTTTTGTGTGTCGTGATTAGAAAGGGACGTCATAGTATGACAGGTAGGGACTGCTCTTAGGAGAATAGTGTGATCAGGAGTTTAGTCATAGCATCATGGGGACTTTCCTGTGGTTTGTGGTTAAGAGAGTTCCAGTCTGGTGTTCAGTGTGTTGTAATTGGGAGACAGATTTTGTTTTGTTTTTCTGAGAGGGAGACATTCGATATAGACTTTCTGAATATCAGACTTTATCAAACTTATGAAGAATTCTGTCGACCTTTAAATGCTTTTGATGTGGATCAATAGACAGGTAATGGATGGTGTCTGATAGGCCAGTCATCACAAAGTTTGAAATAAATGTACTGCATGAGGGTGAAATATAAACAGCAGCGCAAATCTCCACTTTGTAAGTTCATCGCAGACACTGGAATCATATCACTCCACACACTGATGTTACCAGTGGGGAATCTTAATTCCAAGATGATTTCTTTATAAAGATACTGGTTATTCCAGTGAGAACAGTTAGTGGAGAACACCAGACAATGATTAAGTGAACTGCCCAAGACGTCTGCATTTTGCAACACCCCCTCCCTTTCCTCTTCCCCCTCTCCCCCCGCCCCCATCAGCCGAAAGATCTCATCTGTTTCACCCATCATCAGTAAGGTAATTTGTTCTCACTATAAGAACACAAACTTAATTCGTCTTTCTCTGTCTCTTCCGCAGGGCCATCCGAGCTTTTCAGCAAGTTCTTTACATCGATCCTGGCTTCCAGCGGGCCAACGAAGTTCATTTGAGGCTGGGTCATATGTTTAAAGTCAACTCGGACTACGAATCAAGCTTGAAGCACTACCAGCTTGCCCTGATTGATTCCAGTCTTTGCTCTCTGACCAAAGCAGAAGGTAAGTCACCTCCAAATAGAAGTTTAAAACTCGTTTTTTTTTATATTAACAACTCATATCTTCTATTGACTCCTTACACCAACGTCACTTGTGGCTTTTGTCTGCCACACTCTCCATTTTTGGAGTCATATTGCATGTATTTTAAGTGTATGGTAGGTGAGTAAAAACTGCTTTACCTAATGCACCCGGACATGGACTCAAAAAATGAAGCAACCAAGATAATTGTCATGGTTACTTCGGGTAAATTGGGTCGCTATATTTATTGGCATGTAGTGGCCGAGCAGTCAAACGCACCGGACTCAAGCTCTGGTGCTTCTGACCAGCAGAGTGTGGGTTTGATTCCCAGTCTTGACACTCGTGTCCTTAAAGCAAGACACCTAACCATAGTGCTTCGTCCTTCGGATGGGACGTAAAGCCATTGATCCTGTGTGTTGTTTAATGCACGCAAAAGAACCCAGTTACACTTATCGCTAAGAAAAGTGGTTTGCCCGGTGTTTCTGGCAGTGGCTGCTGAATGCACTGCAGCACCTTGTAAACCCTTACATTGTGTAAGGTGTTAAACATAAATATCAGTCTCATAATTCAACAGATTCAAAAACCTGTCTTAAAATGTTTCTGTTTGTTCAAGCATCTTGAGTACCTTATTGGTAGATACGTGCGCTATATGAGAATATATATTATATATTTATATATATAATTAATATTAAGTGAACTCTTAGGAAGAGTTTTGGAGAGGAAAATGTCTATAAAAGTTATCAGTAAATATTCAAAAGTATGTATTAAAAAGAAAATGCTAGACTGCTAGACCTGTTACTGGCCAAATGCTACAAATGCTGGACTCTGGCCAGTGGTCCAGTTGCTATTTGCCCTCGCATCCTGGTGTGCATCGCATCTTCCTGTCTTTTGGAGTGACCTCCGGGTCTTCCACTCAAAGCCGTAAATAATCCCGAAATGGAAACTTGCATATTATATGATCTAACTTCTGATTTTGTTAAGGCAGAAGAGTGGTCATTTAAAACGTGCAATAGTAACATTATCTTCGATATTCTCAGATTTACTTACACATGTTTTTTCCCCAATTCTCGTATTTTATAAGCTACACTCTGTTACGTGCTGAAGTATATAAGGAATGGGGTCGTAACAACTCTAATCGAATTGTTTAAAACTGATAATCTAATGTAAGCCCAGTGTAGTCCTCAGGTGTTTTCTTAGCTCGGTGGGATTGATTTTAATCAATCAGGACTGACCTGAAATCTTGAAATCATGTGTCGTCTTACAGCTGTACTGTGTTCTGTATTTATAAAGTGAGTTTGGCCCCAATTTTTAGTGCATTTTCGAAGAGAGCGTTTTGGGCCTGAAATTTCATCTTGGAAGGCCAGTCTCAAGTTATTTTGTGTTCCTCACTTGAAGATTGTTTGTTCTGTTATTAAACATTTCTCTTGTCTTTTTCTTCTTTTCAGTCAAGTTCCACATTGCCCACTTGCATGAAATACAGGTACAAGTAAGTTCTGATTTTCAGCAAATTGTTCAATCATTCAAACTGCAATAAACTACTTCTTGAAGTTTCTCGTGATTGGCCATTTCCTTTTTTTTTTTTTTTTTTTCAAATACAAAGTGGCATATCTGTTTTGTCAAAGTGTGGGTTGGGGTCTCGGTCATGGAACTTGTGTCGTTTAGCAGGACACTTTAACCTTTCAGCATGCATACCACCCGCAGTCACCCTGCCAATTACTCTACATACTGCCCGCAACTGCCCACCAAGTTTGACAAGTTGTATTTTGAGTTTTACACATGCCTTTCAACCGCAGCAAACAGCTGTAGATGAAGTGGGATCTCAAGATGACAATAGTCTAAAAATAGCACATGGACAAGAAAAATGTTGCTGACTACCTCCATGGTTCAAAGGTCGTAAATCCTATCACCAGTGCATGTGCGACACAAAGAGTTCCTGTTTTTTTTATGGAATACCATGATTTGAAGGATTTTATGGAGATTTTTAGGTAAACACAAGCATTCGTTATTTCAAAACGTTTGTTGTGATTGTTTTCAACCACTTTTCTAACATTTTTTCTCTTTGAGACGACAGTTACAGTTCAGAAAACTTTTGTGCACAACTGTCCACGTAGCAAATGTGTCCTAAATTTAGTTGATCTGTCTTAAGTTTTCAACCTCACAGCTTAAATTTGGTAAAGCAATCAAAACAAATGTGCAAATCATTCAAAAGAAAATTTCAACCTTGTCAAAATAAATTAAACTTGTAACACAAGAAAATAATCACAGTAAAAGTTCTTGGAAATCTTGTTAATTTCCATGCCGCAAAGAGGAGTAAATGACTCAATGTGCATGAGTGCTAAAGGGTTATCAAAGTTGCGTCGGCAATGCGATGTTAAGCGGTTGCCCCCCCCTTCCCATCTGTTGTGGATGTAAAGTCGTAGGTCCTGTGTGTTGTGTACGGCACGTAAAAAGAAACCCAGTTCAAAACAGCAACTTGTTCCATCCAGAGAAGTAGAACAAGATACTTCATACTTGTAACTCAACAATTTTCTCTAATATCATTTTCAGATGAGTTGGTTTTCAATGCTTTTTATTTCTTACCTTATTTCTAGGGCAAGTTGCAGACATCAGTAGAAGCGTATGAAGAGCTTTTGTCCTGTAACCCTCTGCCTGATACGGTCAAAGCCAACACACTCAGACAACTAGGTAAAACCGTGCAGGATATTCCTTCTTCTTAATCTGATTTCCGGGTGGTTTTTTTTGCCCTCGGAAAAATCAGCAAAACATAGCCTAAAAAGTTAGTAATAGCCCATACCACATAAACATGTAGTTCAGCCCTTGTAGTGCTCAACACTACTTTCCTTTTTTCCCCCCAAAGAGCAAATATCATGCCTGTTAATTATCCACAATCTTGAGGTTTCCCCAAATCCACTCCCACATAGATAAACAGCAGGACAACTTGTTATTTGAACCATCAGTCTCCCGATTCCCTATCTACTCCATAACAGTAGATAAAAAAGCAGGAAAGTTTGTGTTTAAAATCTCAGCAGTCTCCCGATGCTGAATCTATTCCTCAGCAGTAAATAAACAGTTCAGAAAAACTTCTTGTTTGAACTCTGTAATCTCCCAATTCCCAGTTGGTGTCTCGGCTGTAGATAAATAAATATTTTTTGTGAAAAGGTTTGAAAAAATTGTTCAAATATGTTTTGTTGGGGTTTTAGTGCACATTTATATTGAGCTTATACTATAGACTGTGCAAGTCTCGTGCGTATTCGAACTTCCAGGAGCAAGTTGGTCCCAACCATATTGTAAAAATTGTGTCATTTTGTTGGGAAAACTAAATTTTATTTTCCCTATGAGAGTAAATTAAATTTAACGAATCATTAATGAAAACCCGAGAATAAGAAATGACCTCAGTTTCCGGTTACTTGTAAACAATGAAGAATGTTGCCCAACTGGTGATATGTTATCATTAAACCTGTGTATTGGTTGCGAACAATTTGGGTGTGATTTTCAAATGGATTTTTAAAAAAAATATTGTTTTTTTTTCAAACATCCTTACAACGCATGGTTTGTCATTGTTTATAGTGTTAATTCGTCCACCAATAAGTATTCTCGTCCCAAGTTTAAATTTTGTTTCAATGTTAATTTTAACAAATTATTTGTATTATATAAAAGCTGAAATTTTATTTATGCAAAATTGCTATTTGTGATTTTTATTTTCAATAATTTTGTATGAATAGAATTTAAAAAGAAGCTTTGATTAAAACAAAATAAAGTCTTTGTTTGACTTGTTTTCTGGTTTTTGATACGCGGGAGACTTGCACAGTCTATTCTGAATTTTGAAACGGAGCATCCGGGGGACTCAGTAGTTCAGATGGAAAAATATTTAGAGCCAGACTAACATGGCCTTGTGGTGGGTTGTACTGTTGTGTTGTATTGTACAACCATTAGTTTGTGGCATGTCGTGGCTGAGCGGTCAAGCGCACTGGACATAGGGAACATCTCAAAAGTCCCAAACAGTAGGAAATTGGATCGGATAAGTGTTCCAGCACGTGTACATGGGGCTAGTTGATTGGAACGTTCCAAATGCTAATGCCCGTAGTCACTCATGTAGGATGTTCCCGAAGTTAAGCAAATTGTTGCGGTCCAGCAACACATTACGCCTTAGTGTCTAGTCCACAGCGGGCCCTCTCTTACCTGATAATTCTTACAATTTCATTATTCCTGAGGCCGAAGGTCTCAGTGGCTAGATTTGGAGTATTACTAATTTTTTACTGACGCTATCCCTCTGTTATCTCTTCCCTCTTCCAGGTTGGCTCAACCATAGCTGTGAACAACTCGGTGATAACTCTACCAGGGAGACGAAAGCAATCCAGTTCCTGATCAAGTCCCTGGAGGTAGACCCTAACAGCGGCCAGTCCTGGTACTTCCTCGGTCGGTGTTACTCCCGTGGCGGTAAGGTCCACGATGCCTTCACGTCTTACCGGCATTCTATCGACAAATCTGAAGCAAATGCCGACACCTGGTGCTCAATAGGGTAAGAAGCTTCGGATTGTTTTCCATTTCGAATGACTATTTGAAGAGCGTTGTGGCCGAGTGGTTTATAGTGCACCGTATTCAAGTTCTTTCGTTCACAGAGTGTGGGTTCAAATCCCAGCCTGGCTGGTCAGAGGCATGTGATTTCTCAGAATGTTTCCTGATTTCAGGATTTTTCTTTAAATCTCTGTGAGCCTTCGAATTTTCTTGAAAGATGTAAAGCAATCTCCAAAGGGAGAAAGAAATAGTCCACATTGTGTCCAACCTGTAGTTTTGTATTTCTGGTTATGCACAGAGTCTCTTAACCTCCTGAGTTGTAACATCGGGGAGGTTTTGGGGTCTAGAAGGTGGAAAACCAGACCCGTACATTTTTAGGAATTTTCACCTTCGTCAAAACTCATCCTTGTGGTCATGGTGCTTGTGTCCCTGAGCATGATACATAATTGCTTTGTCCTTTGGATGGAACGTTAAGCCGTAAGCCCCACGTACTAGGATTGGTAGTGAACAAAAAGCTCCAGAACACTTATCATGGGGATTGCCTTGGTGTTTCTAGTTCATTGCAAGCACCCTTGTCTACAACTTAATTGTTGTGACTCGGAAGCTTGAGGAAACCGGATTTGCTCTGGCTTTTGATTCATAGTGATTAAGTTCGTTTTATGAGGCATTGTTTTTTTCATTACCAGAATCTATTAATAATAATAGTAATAATTGATAAGTGGTAACAAAATTGAGGGATGCATCAAACTGTGAGCTTTATAGCTGAGGCCTTGAAGCCAGAGAAATCTCTATGCGTTCATTAGCCAGCAGAAGTTAACCCTCCTGGCCACGATTTCACATAACACTAAGATTCATCATAAGATGAGTTGTCGGTATTGCCGTAGTAATTTCTGATGTGATATCACACTTTGCTTAGCACTTAAGATTCATTAGCACATAATATCAATCTTAGCTCTTTGTGAAATTGGCACCTGCTCGTCCAGGCACAGAACCTGCAGCGTAATATCCCACCAGGACAAAGCAATCAAGGCACTGTGTCTTGATAGGCCAGCTCTCTCTTTCAAATTGTAACAAATTTTTGAAAGACATTTCTTATCTATTCATTTCAGGGTCCTCTACCAGCAACAGAACCAACCTATGGACGCCCTACAGGCTTACATATGCGCAGTACAACTAGATAAGTCGCACGTAGCAGCCTGGACAGACCTTGGTATACTTTATGAAGCTTGCAGTCAACCGACGTAAGTTTTTAGGCTAAGTTCCTTGACCTCAAAGACCTTCCCCATGGTTTTGCCAGTTAAGTTGTTTAGTTAAACTGTTTAGTTAAACTGTATAGTTAAACTGTTTAGTTACACAGGCATGCAACTTTTTAGCTGATCAGCTGAGTTCCTCTTTTTCTCTTTTAATAAGAGTGCGAAGGTCTGTTTATGGCGTGTCTTGGCCAAGCGGTCAAGCACACCGGACTCAAGCTCTGATGATTCTGATCAGCAGAGTGTGGGTTTAGATTCTGATCAGCAGAGTGTGGGTTTAGATCCCGGTCTTGAAACTTGTGTCCTTAAGCAAGACACTTAACATTATTTCTTCGTCCTTTGGATGGGACATAAAGCCGTTGGTCCTGCGCAATGTGTACGTGAAAAAACCCAGTACACTTTTTATTAAGAGAAAGGGTTTGCCCAGGCGCTTCTGGCAGTGGCTGCAGAATGCGCCGTATAACCGTGTAAGCCCTTATAAGGTGCTAGTTATAAATGCGTATCATATTTCATCAACTTAAAAAAGGTTTCTCTTTGTTCAGGCGCCTTGAGCAGCTTATTGGTAGATACGTGCGCTATGTATTACTTTTATCAATATTGCTTTTATAATTAAGGGCATTAGCAGTGTGTCTGGATGTGATGATTTGTGTTTAATGAGTAGTGGTATTCTTGAGCCGAGGTGTAACACTTCAGCATTGAAGCAAAACTCACTGGTAACCCACTTCTGATCCAGAACATTGTGATGAAGAAGGGGGTGCTTGGAATTGCCATCCATTATTATTATATAAAAGTAAAAACTAGAAAGTTAAGTGTGTTTGCCTATTTCCTCTTTTTTTTTCTTCAATTATACAAAGTTGCATGTCTGGTTGTATTGTTTATTTGAACTGTTTAGTTAAATTGTTTAGTAATATTGTTTAGATCTCCTTCCTGCAGCGATGCACTGACGTGCTACATGAACGCCTCAAAGTGTGCCAAGAATAACAACGCCACGGCGTTGGCCCCGAGGATCAAGCTACTGCAGGCACAGGTCAATGCACTGCCTAACCTACATATGCAAACCAAGTAAGTGAAGAAAAAAGTCCCTCTTGAAAGCATGGTAATTAGTCATTTGGGTTTAGACAAAGAAAACTTGACTAGAGCGTGATTTGAACATGCGACATCCGGATTAACGTGCTGGCGCTCTACCAACTGAGCTATCTAGCCCTACTGTTGGTGGTCGCCCTATTTTGAAGACGTGATGTTAGCCACAGGTGTGTGGGTGGCTCTTCAAAAAGGGGCAACCTAATTATTGTACAGTAAGCCAATCGGACACCACATTTTTCAGTTGATAGCATATTTGAACTCAACCTTCAAAATTCCAGCCGGCACATGATGTCACCCAAAACCTTACTGGATGTTACCCAAAACCTTACTGGATTGTATCTCAACTATGGATAGTTTCAAATCTTACCAACCATGATATGGCGTGTCATGCCGAGCGGTGTATCGGACTCAAGTTCTGGTTGATGAGTCATCAGGGTGTGGGTTCGAATCCTGGTCATGACACTTGTGTCCTTGAGCAAGACGGAGGTAAATGGGTACCTGTGAGGGCAGAGATGGTTCATGTGATTGATTTAGCTTAGTGCGCTACATACTTGGCAGCACAGGCTGTATACTCCCCAGGGAGCTGAGATGGTTCAATGAAGGACCCAGCGACCAGCAGCCGATTTCACGAAACGCTAGGATTAATCTCGAGTTAGGACGAGTAACTCGTCCTAACTTAGGATTAATCTTAAGGTTTACATGTTACAGTGCAAGGCTGGGACTCGTCCCAAGTACTAAGATTAATCCCAAGTTAGGAAGAGTTTGGTGAAATCGACGGCTGGGGTAATAATGTTTGAAGCGCAATAACCATCCTTTGAAATTGCGCTATATAAGAGTCGATATTATTATTATTAAATATGGGAGGTTTGCTTAACAGAGCACCCTCTACAGTCTTCCCAGGAGAGGCCAATGTGTTTTATGGGAAAATGCTCCACAAGTTTTGGTCCTTACACAGCACCCGCCGCACAGCTCCGATTGTTTCAGTTTGTCGTGGTTTCGTAAAGGTTGTATTTTTCTGTGTTTACGGCATATGATGTTTTTTGTTTAACATGTGACCACACTTAAAGGTCCCAAACCGCACGTGCGTCACTGACTTGCAAGAGTTATCTTTTTAGTCGACCCTTTTGGGGCTGAAATGGCCTCTCTTGGGTTAACCGTAGAGGGCGCACTATATTGAGAATCGGCCATATTATAATTACTGGTTTGAATGGTTAATTATAAGTGGCCAAGTTGAGATTAAGGTAGGACTAGAAGCAGAAATTGTCGCGCCCCCCCCCCTCCAACAGTGAGTAAACAATTCTGATAATTGTTGTTTCCTCCACAGAAACAAAGCACTGCCAAGCATTGAAGAAGCATGGAGTCTTCCTATACCGGCTGAGCTGACATCACGGCAAAGTAACATGAACACGATCCAACAAGTAGGTCTTGTTTGGTGTTTATTATTTTAAAAAAAAATTCCCTCAGTAGAATTAACAACCCATCAACAAATACTACCCTGAAAAAAACTTTCTGATAATGAACACTCGGTAATCCAAATAACAAATGGAGGTCAAGTCTTATTCTCATGTGAACTTTTCTTCGTTGATTTGTTAAAATTATTTTACTTTCATATATTTCAACACTAAATTTTAGTTTCCCAACAATGTAATTTTTTTATAGCCATAAACATATTAAACCAAAGTATTCGAAGAAACGGAATTGCACACAAGTAAAACTTATTATGGCTGGGACCAACTTGGTCCCGGAAGTTTGAATACGCGCAAGACTTGCACAGTCTGTACAAATTAATGTACTTGTATGATTGCATGTGATAAACTAACTGTTTGCCATTACAGATGCTATATATGAGCGACAGCTGAGATACTGGCTGGATCGCTTATATGTTAAGGCCACTCACAACTCACAACTAAATTAGTCTGGGGACTTAGTGTGCTTTCCCCTGGCATGCATGATGAATATATACACTTGGTGTTTCTGAATAGCTTCCCCGACGTAACCTGGTTGAAATCGGTCCCGACAAGGGGTAAACGAATATTGTTTAATTTTCACCCAAAATCATTACACCAGGAGGGTGGTGGCTGACTTGAGTTAGCGAACAGAGTATGGTCATGGGCTACAACAATGACATGGGAAGTCTTGGGGATGACTCTGGGAAGCTTTCGGAACACACTCGCTGTGAAAGTTTCACTAATTGTACTGGTTACTTCGTGTCGGTGCAAAAACCGCATCTCGATTGCGCACAAAAATGCTCCGTGCCATTTTTGGAGATACAACGTTTTTGCACTGACACAACGACTTAACCAATACATACATGTACTTGAACCTCCTAAATGGCCAGCGAGTGAAAAATTGAAATGTAAAGAAAAAGAAGACCAGGGGCTCGATTTCACAAAGCAGTAAGATTCATCTTCAAAGATGAGTTGTCAGTGTTTCCATAGCGATTTGTACTGTGACATCACACTCTGCTTAGCAATTAAGATTGGTACCTATCCTGAGGAGTACATGTCTTGAGAGCAACCTTAGCTCTTTGTGAAACCGAGCACTTCTCCTGTCAGTTAGTTTTAGGCAGAGTGAAACGATGTGAGCTACAAATCCTTGAGTCTGGTGGAATTAAAGGAATTTCAGATTGACAAAATAAACATGGGGGAACTTCTGGGATTTACAGCGAGACACTCTGTTCTAAATTTGAATAGCTTGCAATTCTTTGAAAGTGGAATCTGTCCTAACATCTCCAATTTGTTTTAGAAATATTTTACATGATTTAATGAGACTCTATTGAGTTGATGTTGTTTCATATTATGAACATCACCACTGTGTTTTACATAGATAGCCTTGCAATTGAAAAGAAGGGGCTTATCTCAAACTTGTCTTATGACGAGAAATTCGAAACCCTTTTAAATTTGAATTCAACTCAAAAGTCCTTTTTTCCCCCTCCTTGTAACTTTTTCTGCAGGCTCGCATGATTCCACCCTCCGTGGCTGTCACCAAAGCCATGCCTCCCCCTCCTTACCCGAACCAACTAACCAATCAACTCACTGTGCCCAATACCGCTGCTGCTGCTGCTGTTGCACCCAATTGCCTCCAGACGCCTGTCTCAATGGGTGGGCAGGGTACCACCTCATCCACCCCTCAGCCCGGCAATGCACCCAAGCGCCGAAAAAACTCTGCTTCACAAAAGAAGAAGGTTAGTTCCCCGTTAGTTTTCATGATCCTTGCTTTGCTGATAAATCGTTTAAAAAGAAGGTAATTTTAAAGACCGAGGGGTGTTTTCCAAACTTGGGCTTGGGCTCTATTTTGGTTCCGGCATCAACTTTGGAGCAGTGTGTATTTTACATGGTGCTTTAGCAGAAAATGGAGCCTGGAGCCGGACCTGGAGGCAGGGTTCCGAAAAAAAGTCAAGATTCATGGATTTTTTAGTGTGTGTATTTTTGATTTTGGAAAACAAGTGGAATCAATCACTTCATTAGTTTATTTATTTACTATTTGGTAAAAGCATTTTGAGTCAAATCATCTTTAATAGTGATTTTTACACACAGGAATGTACATTTGGTTCCATTGCCCTGTTACATTGACCGATTTGTCAGCGTTATTGTTATAATTTTCTGATGTTGGACATTATAAATGATAGTTAAAATGGGGAGTGTTGTCATGATCATAGTAGGCCTGTGGCTGTACACGGAATTATGAACTCTAACCAAGTTAATGCATCCGCACATGCAATTGCCGCCACATTACAACATGATGACGACAATGGCGATAGTAATGTGACGGCCAGCGGGCGCATGCAGTAACTGGATTAATAGTGCATAATTCAATTTACAGCCACAGGACTGCTATGATGTTGACGACAGTCCCCCTTTAAACAAATTCAAAGTGTAAAGTTCGGGAAATCCTTCATTACATGACGCTGTTCACCACGGAACTCTGCACTTATATTTGTTGTTCCGACCCCATGGAATTATGCACTTTATGTAGCTGAATTCTGTGGTAAGCAGCGTCGTGAAATGTGGTCTGGATTTCTTTTACCTGCTCTCAATGTAATGTAACTATTGAATTGCCCCTAAACAAGATTTTAGCATGGTCTGTTTCAATTTAACATTAACAAATACAACCAATTACATGGTCATAGCTGGTTTTGTTTATCTTGTGAAGTTTTGTCAAATGTTAAAGATTTTACAAAATGCATGTGATGTTTTTGACATTTTACAAAATCAAGTTTCTTACTGTGTGTGTGTCTCTTTCCATGTACGACGACAGTCTTCCACCTCAGTAGCTGAGCTCCTGAGTATACAGCAGCAACAACAGCAACAGCTGCAGCAACAGCAGCAGCAGCAGATTCTCCAGCAGCAGAGTAGTGCACCCAACCAGTCGCCACAGCAACAGCAACAACAACCTGCGCCAGCCCCTCCACCACCGGCACCTTCTCAACAGCAGGCGCCCTCACCGCCGCTGTTTTACCTGACGCCGCAACAGGTGGCGTTGCTGCAGCAGTTGCAGCAGAACCAAGCCAACCTGAACCCAGAGCAGACAGTCGTCATGCAGCATCTGCAGCACAGCCTGTGGCTAATGCAGCAACACCATCAGCAGGTATAAATACATAACTGTTCAGCTTTCACATTTCGTACTGAACACACATTTTAAAACCATCAGGGAAAGTTTTCTAACTGGAGATGAAGCAGTATCCATATTCCATGTGGCAGATATTTATCACTGTGCAACCATCTTGGATCAAAACCAGGTTTTTTTCCAAACCCTGGCTTAGACCTTTGCTCTGTTTGATGTTGGAGCACTGTGCAAAAAGCACACTGCTCCAAATGATAGAGCCAAAGCCGTGAGCCTAGGTTTGGAAAAGGCCCCAAATTTCTAAACTCAGGCTTGAGGGGAATGCAGAGTGGCTACCTTTTCTTGCTATGAGAATCAATGTACAATATTGCTGTTTAATACAGGGTACACGACCAAGAGTAGTGACAGCTTAATAACAGGCACAAATTCTCTGCACCCTTTTTTCAGTTTTTAGTTCACTTTTGCAAATCATGTTCTTACTTTGTTTCCCCCAGATGCTGAAAATGCATCAACAGATGCAGCAGCAGCAACAACAGCAGCAAGGTGGGCACCAGCAACTCCCAACAAACGGTGCAAATGGTGGACAGCAACCTGCTCAACACCAACTTGGAAGCCTTCCCAGTTTAAACCAACTTGGGGATCCAAGTCTCTCGAACACTCAGTCGCGGGCTGCCTCGGCAGGAGCCCCCACGGACGCGCTACCTACTTCAAACGGAAATATGAACTTTGATTTACTAAGTCGGACGTCTGCAGGAAGGAATGTGGTAGCACCGGGCGCGGGTGTCGTAACGACAGCCAACGGGGGAGGGCAGGTGGTGTGCACGGGTGGAGCATTCGTACCCTCAGGAAATACCGTCACCAGTGTAGCCGGATTTGGAAACCTAGGCATTGTTGTGTCCAGTGCAGCGTCGCAAGGAGTGAACTTTTTACGGCACCCTTCCCCTGCCAGCACACCAAAAATCCAGGAGTTATTCAATAATCAGGCTGTACCTCCGGTCTCACTGCAGAGCCGCTCTGGTACAGCCTCCCCTCTTCATGTGCCAAAGAGGATTGTAACTCCACCGGGGTCTGCTGGCAGCCCTGGGCACTCCCAGACTCCCCTCCAGAAGACCATGGACTTCCCGGCACCCAATGTGGTCGCCCCACAAAACATGGACATGAATCAGAAACTGGCCGAGTTCAAATCCAGGACTGGTGGCGTGGAGCCCCCGAGCCTCATGTCCCCTCAGGAAATAGCTGATTCCATGCTGGCACAGCTCTCCCACACGGACACTGCCACAAGCAAAAGCAGTGGGACCTCCTTTATAGGTGGGGCTAGCTCCCCCAGCGTCAATAATGCCTGTGAGAACCCTGCAGGCTTGAGACAACACAGTAGCGCAGGCAATGCATTCTTCAGTACTATGCCACATGGCATGGGGACAGGGACAGTGCATGAATCAATTAGCTCCATCAAGCAAGACGGTGGCAGCAGTGGGATCTTCAAGACCCCACCGCCAGTCACCTCCAGCATCAACTCATATGAGAATATCCTCTCGCAAACATTCCACTCTGGCAACGTCGACAGCAAGCCGAAGACTCCAGAGCACCGAACTGCTGGGCTTGGCTCATCGGGGATGCACCCCCCAAGCTCTGTCCACCACCACTCCTCACTGGATGGACTGAACAATGTCATTTCGGGTTTGAGTAGCCCTGTCTCGAACTCCATGTCCTCCTCTCCCATTCACGGGGGGTCTCAAAGCACTACCTCATCAGGTAGTGTAGCAAGCCGCTTATCACAGATAGAGAATGCACCCAAAGAGTTTGGTTTGAACGCTATGTCTGGCATTGGATCGCCGTCTGGTATCCCGGCTCTCAGAAGGAGTAGTGGGTTAGAGACGTGTGTACAGAATCATGTAAACGGAATGGGAACCGGTCAATATGATCAGGTATGTAAAAAAAATTGTGTCCCACCCTAAAATAAAATAAAATGTAAACGAGCAAAGTTTTTCAGCACCTCCACCTTAATCTATACACTTTTATTGTGTTTTTTCAGTGGGCTAATGAAAGGATGCAACTTCTTTCTAGTACACTTGTGTTTTCATTTTACTCGTTCTTGTTACAGCATCTCTCTATCAACACATCTAACACGGCGGGCCCAGGTAACCATTCAACTTCCCCCTGCCTGTCTCCATCCGGCCTCTCCATCTACTCCAGCTCCGCTAAGGTTCTAGAGGCGTGCCGGAAGCTGGGCAAGAACGGCCTGCGGAACAACAGTATCCTACTGGAGAAGATGCCCCCGCCAGCTCCCCCAGAGCCACCGTACCCACCCCTTCCAAAAGACCAGCTCAACCCAGCAACGCCAAGTGTTTATGTGAGTATAAAAGAAAATGGAGCAAAGCCGCCAAAAGTTTATTTCAAATTGGCATTTTAGACCTCCTGAAAGTAATCAAACGAGTAATAATTAAAAACTCACTCGGCGGCAGTGAAGTTGATAACGAAAAATGCCTTGATCCACTAAGCGAAAGTAGTAGTCCAGGCCGATTTCCTACATCCCAATGTAGTACTTAATAAGCAAATCTACACAGCAAAGTAGATATATACACATGGTGTTTATACAGCAAACTGAATATGCATTGATACCTCACCATGCAATGCCTCAAAACCCATATAAGAGTATTAACATATTTAAATTATTTTGGAAAAATACGTAAACCATCAAAGATACTGGCGTCCATCCAAGAGGTCAAGAGGTCAGGTTAAATTTGAGTAAAGATAGCAAGTTGCTACACTTAACCGTCAAGGATTTGAGCAACTAGGAGACCTACATTTATAAAGTTCAGGGTTTTTGAATTACGTAGCTGAGTTAAAGGTATCGTACACGTTTGGTAATGACTCAAAACAAATATTAGCATAAAAACTTACTTGGTAACAAGCAACGGAGAGCTGTTGATAGTATAAAATATTGTAGGAAACGACTCCCTCTGAAGTAACGTAGTTTTTGAGAAAGAGGTAATTTCTCACTAAAATAATAAAAACTTCTTGCAAGAAGTTTTTATTCCTATCTAAAAGCACACAAATTTGTACAACAAGGGTGTTTTTTTCTTTCATCATTTTCTTGCAACTTCGATGACCAATTGAGCCCAAATTTTCACAGGCTTGTTATTTTATGCATATGTTGGGATACACCAAGTGAGAACACTGGTATTTGATTTCTCAAACGTGTTCAGTGCCTTTAAGTCTTCTTTTTTAAGTGTTGTTATGAAGCTGCAGGAAGTAGAGCCAGGCATGATAATTTTTTGCTTTTACAAAATCGGTAAGATTCTTGTTAAAAGGTGTAAAAAAAGCCTGTACCATATGTAGGTCGGCCCTTGTACTCGATAGCATTTTCCAGTGTTTTTGTTTATAGGTTGAAAGACGTGCTTGTAAGATCTGGGAATAAAAAGTGGGTCATGCATTTGTTAATTACATTATGCCCTGACGTTTTATTGGATTAGTGGAGTGAAGGGCATTAGCAGTGTGTCTGGATGTGATGATTTGTGTTTAATGAGTAGTGGTATTCTTGAGCCGAGGTGTGACACTTCAGCGTTGAAGCAAAACTCACTGGTAACCCACTTCTGATCCAGAACATTGTGATGTTGATAGCCTGCTTGGGACTACCGAGTGCAACAATTCCTGGACACAGAAAATTTGCACTTGGTTTACCCGAGAGAAGTTACTTTTTTATATTTTGTTCGGCAATATTTTGTGTGGTTTTATCGAGCCCTGTTTGGTGTTAATATCGACAGGTGGAGACGAAAGATGATGCTTACTCGCCAGCCCTAGCAGAGTACTGTAAATCTCCCAATCAACCAATCACGGTGATCCGTGGCCTGGCCGCTGCCCTCAAGTTGGATCTGGGCCTGTTCTCAACGAAGACACTTGTAGAGACGCACGGTGATCATCCGGTGGAAGTGAGAACACAGGTATAAAGAAAAAAAACTTGTAGATTTATTTTGTGTTGTGTAAGAGTATGCTGTACTTTTACCCTAACTCCCTTGAGTGATTTACCAGGATTCTTTGAGCATTAAGACTGCCTCTAGGCTTTGCCTTCAAACTTTCATAAAAAATAATAAAGATAGAATCAAGGGAAGAAAGTTTTACAAAGTGTCTGTTTTTGTTGTTATTATGCTGTGACGTTGTGTTGGATTAGTGGAGTGAATGACATTAGCAGTGTGTCTGGATGTGATGATTTGTGTTTAATGAGTAGTGGTATTCTTGAGCCGAGGTGTAACACTTCAGCATTGAAGCAAAACTCACTGGTAACCCACTTCTGATCCAGAACATTGTGATGTAGATAGCCCACTTGGGACTGCCGACTGCAATGGTTTCCATTTACAAAGTGTCTGTTTTTGTTGTAAACTAGAGATGTGTCTGAATTAGCGGCTTTAGCTGTTGGTTAGACTTCAGTGTATGTTCATGTGATAATCGAGCCACAGCCTCTTATTCATACATGGTCTCATTTACCTTTACAGAGACAACAGCCACCAGACGAGAACTGGGACCAGGCCGGTATAAAGAAGGTCTGGAAATGTGAGAGTAGTAGATCCTTCTCTACTATCACAAGATATGCTCAGTATCAAGCCTCATCGTTCCAGGAAAGCCTTAGGGTAAGACATCAGTTATTTGGTTCAAAACACTTCTGGGTCATTCCGTGTCAAATCAGCCCCCCCCCAACCCCAACCCCCTCCCCGAAAAACAAATGGAATTTTAAACCCACCTTGTTTAAATTGGCTAATATTTGAGATAGAAGTTAATTTGGGCAAAAAAATGTGAAATTTAAAGTTTTATTCCCATGGGACCTACAGTTTTCATGCTAGGGCCAGTCAACTTCTTCCTAAGAGCTGCTTTAGCACAAAAGGTAGCTAAGCACAAAAAAGTTATGCTTACCAGATTAGCAGGTTACCAGCCAAACTACCATGCCACATGCACAATTTGTGAGTGGTCTCCTGCTGATTTTTTTTTTTTTTTTTTGAAGAAATTTGTTTAGCAATGTTTTCTGCTCAAGCAGCTCTATGAAATTTGGCCCTGGTGTTTGGGCTTTGTCACAAGAGGCAATTTTTTCAGGCAATTTGGAGGTGACCAATTGTACTGCATATCAAAAAGGAACACCTCGGTTTCATGTCAGACATTATTTTTTCCATCAATTTTCTCATTATTCCAAACAAAATTGAAAACTCAAGTGCATATTTGTTTTCATTTCGGAGATTGCACTAAGCTTGTTGCCTGTAATTTGCCCTGTGTGGCATGGCCCCTGAGGGTGCTATTGTTATTAGGTAGTTTGTGATTGGATTTTCAAGAAGTTGTACACAAGTACAAGATTGCTTGGATGAAAAAATCATCGGGTAATTAAGTTGTGGTTCTAAGCAGAAAAGACGAGGAAACATCTTGATGATTGGGTTTTTTGGGGGAAAAAATCGGTAACAAACTTCAGTAAAAAAAATAATAAATGAAATCACTGGTCTCACGTCGCATTAGTTCCTTCAGAGAAAAATCAAAGACCAGTCTGTGTGTGGTTGTGTGGGTCTTTAATGATGTTTATCATCACCTTTGTTTTTGTTTTGTTTTTTGGGTTTTTTTTTTTTTGGGGGGGGCACTTTAGGATGCCAGGTGGCAGCAGACATGCTACATCACTTTCCATTGTTAACATTGTTATGAGTAAGTGCACACGTCTGAAACAATGGATTTACCTGGTAAGTCTGCTGCCACCTAGTGTTCCCAAAGGTCTGCCATTATCACACTTGGCATGAGGCACGCAAACTGCAGGTTATGTTTAATTTCAGGATGTTTTCTGGATGTGATGATTTTTGTTTAATGAGTAGTGGTATTCTTGAGCGGGGTTTTAACGTCCGCGTTGAAGCAAAACTCACTGGTAACCCACTTCTGATCCAGAAATATCTTTGAATATTTAAAGTTCTGTTTAAGAACAGTTGAAAGGTAGCTCCTAAACAAAGAAAGAAAATAGTGCAGTTCTTTCATCTGTGTTATTCTTTATACCAGTAGTTTTTGTACAATTGTTAAATTTTTTGTTTGTGCAACTAGATAAAGATTTAAGATTTTTGAATTTTTCCATGTACAGGAGGAAGCTGAGAAGAACTCCAGACTTAATTCAGACGACCCATTCTCAGCAAAAAGGTAAGAATTGTATAATGCAGAGACACTACTCGGGGTGGGGGGGGCATCAGTTGAGGAAAAAATTACGTGGGGATTGTAGAGTTAAACAAGCAGTAACTCAGAGTAGATTGTTGTGTTACCTCGATTTACCTTGGGAAACCTTGGGGTAAGAATTATGCTAATGCATTACACATGCGATTTGTGAACAGGGCCCAATTTCATGGCTCTGCTTACTGTAACAAAGAATTGGGGCTTACAGAAGCAGGGAATTCTGCTTAACGTTGAGCGTATTTCACAGATTAGCAGGGAATTTTTGCTTGTGCGCATGCATATTCCACGTTACTAGGCATTCTTCACTTACACAGCTAGGGCAGAAATTCGGCGCTTGCCCTGTAAGCAAAGAATGGTGATCACAAGTGCGGAATTTGGTTAAGCAGAGCCATGAAATTGGGCCCAGGTGAAAAAAAGAAAGTTTGGGAGGTGTGGAAAATTAGACTATTGGTAACTGAGGGTTGAATCTTGTTTGACCTTGGAAATTTGGTTGGTCACACGAGGTTCAACCCTGGGCATTCACAACGGATTGGCAATGTTACGTCACTCATCTGTTTACATGAACCACCTAACAACTTGAGTTTTGGTTTTTAACAGGAAAAAGAAGACAAACGGAGGGCCGCCGACTACAACTTTGCGGGAAGGAGGAGGTCGAGAATTCAAAATGCTAAAATTTGGAACCAATGTTGATCTGTCCGATGAGCGGAAGTAAGTACTTTTTCCTGAACCCCTTATTTTTGGTTGTTAAATTTAACTTTGATTGTTCGGTATATCAATGATGCCTAAGTCACTGCACTTAAGAAAAAAATAGAGTCCACAATTCACAAATGCTTTGTGAGATGTTGGACACTCTCCAGGGCTCGAATTTGGGAGGAAAGTCTGCAAGACTACAGGGCAGGGCTTGTAGCTCAGAATGTTCACTGGACCAGAATTTTTTTTACATGACCAGAATTGAAATGAGAAAAAAACCTACTGGTACACAGTTTAAGATTTGAACTGTTTTAATTTGACAAAGCACTAATAGAAGATTTATCTCACTTGTATTATGGTTAAGTATACTTCAATACTGAACAGAATTGAAAGATATTAGCAGATTGAAAGTCACCATTTGAACAAAAGCACAAAACTGCCGGACAAGATGCTAAAATCACTGGCCCTCAAGCCTGCGGTCCAGTGGAATTTTGAGCCCTGCAGTCTCTGAAGGAGTGGTGGTTCTGAGAAGAACCACAGTTGAGCTCTTCAACTAACTCTGGTTCTTCAGCTATCTCAACCAACTCAACTCAACTAGCCTGAATAATAATAATGTGTATGTATTTTTGCACTGTTCAAGCCATTAGACCTCTCAAAGCGTGCTAAAATATTATTGCCACCATCTCAACTCCTCAGGAATATGCAGCACCAGCAGCCAAAATGGGCGCACAGTTTACTTTTCATTAACATAGATAATCTCTACCCCGGCACCAGCAATCTTAGTTGAGTGGCTTGCTCATGGACACAAGTGTTATGACCGGGATTTGAACCCAACTGTTTTGTTAGGTTCTTCTCAGGATTTTTCATGAATTCAGTATTTTTAACGGACCTCCCTGCGCCTTCAGATTGCCATCACAGAGATGAAAAGACTAGGACCTCGTTATGACCGAACATTTTCTAAGTGAAATAACGTAGAGAGTCTGTAAACCTTAAACATGGGCATCATCATCAACACTTTAAATCTATTAATTGAATGTATGGTTCGCCCGTAGATGGAAGAAACAGTTACATGAGTTAACGAAGCTGCCGTCGTTTACACGCATCGTGTCTCCGGGTAATATCCTCAGTCATGTGGGTCACTCCATACTGGGAATGAACACAGTCCAACTCTACATGAAGGTACCGGGAAGCAGAACGCCTGGTAAGCAAGTGTAACAATTACTTGGTGTTTCTAGTTGATAAAGGGTGTGCACAACAGTGGTAAGATGGGTAGGCACACGCATCATTGAAGGGATTTGTACACAATGGAACAAAGATCCCCACAATGTTTTTTCTTTGTTCAACTTGGTCTCCACAAGGGAATTTTTTAGAAAAAGGGATTAATAGAACAACAACAGCAAGTCTCCACAACTTGGTGGGGTTGGGTTGGGGGGCATTGAAGTGAACAGTGTTCACTCTGTCCACAATCCTTTAAATTGTTCATTAATGATAAAGTATTGAGGTCACATTCAATACTAAGTCTGGGAGACATCCTTAGACAACCCTCTAACTTACTGTATGTCTGGATATGATGATTTGTGTTTAATGAGTAGTGGTATTCTTGAGCCGAGGTGTAACACTTCAGCGTTGAAGCAAAACTCACTGGTAACCCACTTCTGATCCAGAATTAAAAACATGCACTGACAATTGCACTGAGGTGCTAGACGCAGTGTTGTATTGGATGTTAAATGTGGACACAAAAATAGCATTATTGAGTTTTGTCCCCTTAGGCAACTTGGCCTTCTGCAATGCTAAGTTTTTCCCAGGTAATCCGGGGTTAATCCTTGAGTTACTGAGGGGTTAGCCACGAGGTTTTTAAAGGTTTTCCGGGGTTATCCGGAGTTCAACCTCAAGTTATGGAGGGGTTAGCTGCAAGGTTTTTGGAGGTTTTCCAGGGTTTTTCAGGGTTCAACCTTGAGTTACCATGAGTTACCACTTGTTTAAATCTATATTTCTCCCTAACAGTATACACAAAAACTCATTGCCTGTCAGTAAATTTTTTACCATAGCGATAGCGTACAATGTATCAAGGAATTGAGTTGCAATTGTTTTTATCCTTTCAACAAATAACATGAATTTGTGGCTGACCTTTATTTTAAAATACTGATCCAGCAGTGAACATGTCAGTCACAATCTTAAGTTATCTGAGAATCCTCGCTGTTTTCTCTCCTAATCGGGATAATTGTTGATTCTTGATTGTAGGGCACCAAGAGAACAACAACATGTGTTCAGTGAATGTTAACATCGGACCGGGAGACTGTGAGTGGTTTGCAGTGCCAAATGCATACTGGGGCGCCATCTGCAGTTTAACTGAGAGGTGGGTACATGTTCAGGTATCAGGTCTTGCTATTCCACCCCCACCTCAGCTTGGATGTAGTGATGGAATGTAGATGGCTTCTCAGGCAGTATTTTAATCTAAACAAACTTCCTGGGTCAGATTTCATAAAGCTGTTGAGCAGAAAATTATGCTTAGCAAATTTCCTTGCTAAGTAAGAAATGAGTTGGGTACCAGTAACTGTATGGTATTTTGACTGGTAACCTAGTTTTGCTGAGCAAGAATTGTTTGTGCTTAGCAAATCTTTTTGCTTACAGGCTTTATGCCATTGGGTTGTGAGCAGTGTGTCTGGATATGATGATTTGTGTTTAATGAGTAGTGGTATTCTTGAGCCGAGGTGTAACACTTCAGCATTGAAGCAAAACTCACTGGTAACCCACTTCTGATCCAGACCACAGGACTCAATTTTAAAATAATTAAACATCGAGTAGTTTTTTTTCCGGGAAGAGTTCAGTTCATATCCTGAAACACACTTGACGAATTGACTTGGTTAATTACATCTCCAGGCATGTAGTTTCTCAGGATTATTCCTGATTTCAGGATTTTCCAAAACCTCCTTGAGCCTTCAAATTTTCATGAAAGGGGAGAAAAACAGTCCATGTTGGGTATAAACCTGTAGTTATGTATTTCTGGTGATGCACAGAGTCTTTTAACCCCTTGAATCAATCTCTCAAAAAGTAAAAAAAGGAATTCAACTTGAAAAATGTGCAAAAATTACCAAGTTGTTTGTATATTTCTTTAACAGATATAACATCAACTTCTTGAAAGGGTCATGGTGGCCAGTGTTGGAGGACTTATATGAAGAGAATGTACCTGTGTATAGATTCATCCAGAGACCGGGAGACTTGGTGTGGGTTAATGCTGGGGCTGTGCATTGGGTACAGGCTGTGGTAAGTACATCAGACTCTGGCTGGATACAATGTGATAAATTCATTGATAAATAACACTGAGGGGCCAATTTCATAAGCGGATATTTATGCTCAAAGAGCAGTCCTTACATGGGTGAGAAATAGCCGATTTTATATGAAATCAATTTTATGAAAACAAATTTCCCGGATAGTGTGTCTGGATGTGATGATTTGTGTTAAATGAGTAGTGGTATTCTTGAGCCGAGGTGTAACACTTCAGCGTTGAAGCAAAACTCGCTGGTAACCCACTTCTGATCCAGAACTTGAGATAAATAGCTTCATGAAATTAGCCAGATATGTCATATAGCTTTAGGCAAATCTTTGAGTCAAAAAATTGCAGAATCTATGAAATAGGAAGTAAAGGTGGATGGGGATTTGGCTATTTTATGCCTTTGGAAACTCACTCACTGGAAAGCTTATGGAGTGTCTCAAAAGTCGGGCTTGTTCTAAGTGTGAAGGAGCGTTCTAGTTGTAGGCATTCACCCACAATCCAGTGGACCACCAGAACATTCTTCTGGACTGCGACACTGTGCCCATCTACAGGAACATTCTTTCACGGGAGAATTATGCAATCAAATGTTCCGGCGGTCCAACGGACTTGCAGTTCAATTAGAACGTTTCTACCGTTCTGACTTTCTAAATGTATGTGTAATTGGGTTATTTCAGGGATGGTGCAATAACATAGCGTGGAATGTAGGCCCACTGATTAGCAATCAGTACAAGTTGTCAGTGGAGCGCTACGAGTGGAACAAGCTGCAGGGATATAAGTCCATCGTTCCAATGATCCATCTCTCCTGGAACATGGCCAGACATATCAAGATCACCGAGCCAAGACTCTTTGAGATGATCAAGTAAGTTTATTTATTTGTTTGTTTATTTATTTATTTATTTGTTTTATCACACATCCTACAGCATAATTAGCGCCAATAATAGGATGAATAGAAACCAGAAGAAATGCTCAGTTTTAGATGTGGGAGGAAAACCCCAATGGGGGAAACCCACGCAATCAGGTAGGGACTGATAAAGGGGTGAAAGGCAGAGAAAGAAACTACTGAACAAACCTGATCCCCTTAGACTGGCAGCTAATGTAAAACAGGCCTAGAATTACACAGAGACCATGGCCACTATTGCCCTGGTCTTGGCCTTGCTGCCCCTTCAGAAGTTACACATAGATACATTTTTTGTTTGCAATTTATTGTTGTTCTTTGTTAAGACCAGCTGGAGAGGATTAGCCTCTAGACAGGAACTTTGTTTCTTTTAGGCAATCCTTCGGGCTCCAGCTGGTTCTCTTTCCTTCCTCTGTATTTTAATTGCTCTTGTTGTATCTTTTAATTTTCTCTTACCAATATGCATTGTTGTACTTTTTATCTTCCCGAGAAATAAAATTTTTAAAAATACATTTAACATTTTTTGTAGGATATGGTTCTACTGTCGGCCCAATTAACAAGTGGGACATTGGGACATGCATACACATCTTATCAAGTACAAACCTGATGGTTATTGTAGAGTGGAGGATTCTGGAGGATTAAGATGAAACTCTAGCCAAAGACACTTCGGGGGAGTGGGGGGTTAGGGGTTAGCAACTTTTAAAACAATCACTCTGATGTGTTACACTCGTCGTTATTTTGTCTAGATACTGCTTACTGAGGACGCTGAAGCAGACTCAGATGACGTTGGACTTCCTCCATGAGATCGGCGTGGAGGTGCACTGGCACGGCAGAGCCAAGAATGAGACGGCGCATTACTGCGTCAACTGTGAGGTGAGTTTAAAATCAGTAAGGAATTCATCTTGTATAGTCACGATCTTTAGAATCATGTAGAATCATGATCTTTAGAATCATGTAGAATCGTGATCTTTAGAATCATGTAGAATCGTGATCTTTAGAATCATGTAGAATCATGATCTTTAGAATCATGTAGAATCGTGATCTTTAGAATCACGTAGAATCGTGATCTTTAGAATCATGTAGAATCATGATCTTTAGAATCATGTAGAATCACGTAGAATCGTGATCTTTAGAATCATGTAGAATCATGATCTTTAGAATCATGTAGAATCGTGATCTTTAGAATCATGTAGAATCACGATCTTTAGAATCATGTAGAATCGTGATATTTAGAATCATGTAAAATCGTGATCGTTAGAATCATGTTATGTAGAATCGTGATCTTTAGAATCATGTAGAATCGTGATCTTTAGAATCATGTAGAATCACGATCTTTAGAATCATGTAGAATCGTGATATTTAGAATCATGTAAAATCGTGATCGTTAGAATCATGTTATGTAGAATCGTGATATTTAGAATCATGTAGAATCGTGATCTTTAGAATCATGTAGAACCGTGATCTTTAGAATCATGTAGAATCGCGATCGTTGGAATCATGTAAAATCGTGATCGTTAGAATCATGTAGAATCGCGATTGTTAGAATCATGTAAAATCGTGATCGTTAGAATCATGTAGAATCGTGATCTTTAGAATCGTGTAGAATCATAATCTTTAGAATCATGTAGAATCGTGATCTATAGAATCATGTAGAATCGCAATCTTTAGAATCCTGTTGAATCGTGATCTTTAGAATCATGTAGAATCATGATCTTTAGAATCATGTAGAATCGTGATCTTTAGAATCATGTAGAATCATGATCTTTAGATCGGGGTGGTGTTGTACTGGCAAGGGTGAGCCAAGAATGAGACGGCGCATTAACTGCGTCAACTGTAAGGTGTGTATAAAGGTAGGGTCATTGAATGGTTTTTGTCAACAAAAATTCTGATTTATAGGAAACAAATATAAAGAAAGATACGATAAAAGCCATATGTGAAAGTTTCAGCTGTATAAAGTCTGTGTCTTCTTGCTAAAAAAACAGCAAAAAAACCTGTCACTATTTTCACAAGAACGTTAAATCCATCCGCGTTTAGCGAGGTGACAGCGGTAACTGCATCTCTGGCCGCAGCATTCGCGAACTGACACCTACCTTCTGAAATCTGAGAATTGATTCATGCATGAATCGTTTCTCAGATTCAAATGTTTTGGGGTGAACAATTTTCCAAAACCATATTACTTCGAAGTGAATCCTTTCTCAAAATAGTTTATACTATCAACAGCTGCAGTGCTTCTTACCTAGTCAGTTTTTATGGTCATTTTTGAGTAATTTCGATCCATAACCCTACCTGTAAAATCCCAAAACATAAGGAAATCATTTTTGTACAATTTTTGAAATGTAGATAGGATACTGGAGTGTTTCTGCACCAAGACGACTATTTTGTAATAACTTTTGGATTCCTCATCTGGATTTCAGGTGGAGGTGTTTAATATTTTATTCACGACCGAGAAGGATCGGAAGTACGAGGTACACTGCCAAGACTGCACCAGGAAGGCTAGCCATAACCTTGAAGGCTTTGTGGTCTTACAACAGTACAAACTAGAAGACCTGATGGAAGCATACGACAACTTCACCATTCATGTACCAGAGGTATGTTTACATGCTCTTGGCTCTCAAAGGCACAATATGAGGTGGCTGCCTTGCATTTATTTTCCTCGATATTTATGTTTTGAAAACCCAAGGTCTTCCTGTCTGTCCCAATTCCATCAGATACGCCACTCTATGGTTCAGGCGTGTGATTTCTCAGGATTTTTTCCTGATATAAAGATTTTCTCAAAACCTCCTTCAGCCCTAAAATGCTATTGAAAGAAGTAAAGCAGTCACCTACAAGGAGGAACTAAAAAAATACAAAAAACATGCCTCGCCCGTACAATTTTAAATTATTGGGCCTTTACCATTACCCTGTGAAAGCAATTCACAAGTTTGGCTCAAATTGCTGGGGCATCACAGCATCCATGCACCACCAAAACTCTTATTTTCTCATGAAATCCTGTTAAACAGAAAATCCACCAACATTTCCTCCCCCTCCTTTTCATTTCAGAAAGACGAGAACAGAAGTTCAACATGACGGAGGCCCAGCAGCCACTAAGCTGCTGCGGAGTACCAGCTATGGTCTACAACCTTAACATAAATGACGACGACACAGCAGTAAAAAACGAAACAACCAGAGAAGGACAAAAAGCGCGCAGGAACGAACATCTGGAAGTGTGCTTCTTGGGACTCTACAAGGAGCATCCATGACTAGTCACAGTGTCTGTTCATTCATGTTGAATGGTTCAGTCTTTTTTTAGAAGCCGGCATGCAGAGCTCCCCTGTGCAAAGGGATTTTACCCTCTCAAGATGTGATAGAAATGAACTATAAAATCAATATGAAAGTCACAGCGTCACAAGAACACAAGCCAATAAAACAACTGGTCTGCTCTTATAAATACTTGGTCTCCATGATGACCGTAGTCATTTTCCTCATAGAAATTGGCTGGAACCTAATCTCTCTCGGCCCTCCCCCGAGTGAAAACCGTTTGTTGTTCAGCAGAAATACCCAAAATGAAGTTGTTGAGATCGCTGCAACTCAACAAATTGTGATTTAGAAGAAAAGACAAACATGTCCACAAGTTCTTTAGGATGGAGTCAGCCTATAATAACTCCATAAGGCCACACCTAATCAAGGTAACTTATGAACTCAATCTTGGGGCATGTGGTATGCGTGAATGCCTCCATCATCAAATTCACACCAAATAATCGTCACATTGGATTTTCAGAGAGATTCCTCTTGTTGAACAGCTCACACACATCGACGCCATCATAGCCAAAGACATCCTGCATTCGATACTTGAGTACTTCACCATAACACGACTGCCACCTTGGTAAAATCTCCCGTATCCCACACTACTGATACTGCACGGCATCTTAGGAAGCTGGCTAGTTCATGTCGGCCTTGACTGCATCACATAATATGGTAGGACACAAGATTACCAATTATTATTGTGATGTATATTAATGACAGTTTCCAGGATACGCGATGTAGTCAGTTGGAATTTGTACTGCTCGTGGCTCTGAAGCAAAGCAAAGCTTAATAGAAACATCACTACACTTCACTCCGGCAAGGAAGGCCCCACCCCCACTCTCCCTCCCACAAGATGATAAATGCAGGTGTGATTCAGTTTTAAGAAACTGCCACAGTGAAGCTTTTGCGCTGATTTATCTTCAAAACAGAGCTTACGCTTTTTGAGGACAGGAACATACAAGACTTTGAGAGTTATCAACCCTCAGACTTCAACAGCGTCGAGGGGACGGCCAGGTTTTTTCAATCGATGCCTGTCCCACATTTTAAACAAGAATATCTTTTATTATTACTAAACAAATTTAAAAAACAAAAAACAAAACAATGCTGCATTTTGACAGACGGCCGTCGAAGGAGAAACTGTTTTGTTTTCCTTTTTCTACAAAACATTTGTGGAGTTGTCTTTGTTTTCCATCTCCATTACGACTGTCGTCCTAAAGTTTGGACGTGTTAAACACCTAATTAAATGTTTTGTGTGCCATTTTGGGTTTTGTTGGTGATTTGTATATGTAGCTTAATACACAAAAACACAGAAACAGGTTGTGTGTTATTTCAATATGGAAGGACTATTTAAAGTTTTGATGTGCCGATTTTTAATTGTCTTTTTGTCCTTTTGTTTTTTTGTCACACATTAATTTGAGGCTCTAATTCGATTAGTATTTGGTAGGTTTTTAAAAGGACACAATCAGTTAATATCACATTGAAACGAGAAACAAACCTAGCTTGTATCAAGTAAGGCCAACTAAAAAGACTTCAACTTTTTATCAAATATGGTCGCTCTTCAAACTAAACCCCCCATCAACTAACGTTTTGTTTGGTTGACAACGTTGGTTTTAAATGTAGTTACAGTTTTTGTACCACTGACAGCCACAAACCCATTCTTCTTAGAAAAGAAACGCCAAGGCCCATCTCTTAAAGGACACAGAATGTTAAGCCCAATGCCAAAAACCAAACATTTTGTTAAAAGTGAAGACATCGGAAAGATCAGCCTTGATATTAATGTGATGTCATGTCTTAAAGGTATCGTACACTTTTGGTAATGACTCAAAACAAATATTAGCATAAAAACTTACTTGGTAACAAGCAACGGAGAGCTGTTGATAGTATATAACATTGTGGGAAACGACTCCCTCTGAAGTAACGTAGTTTTTGAGAAAGAGGTAATTTCTCACTAAAATAATAAAAACTTCTTTCAAGAAGTTTTTATTATTCTATCTGAAAGCACACAAATTTGTACAACAAGGGTGTTTTTTCTTTCATCATTTTCTTGCAACTTCGATGACCAATTGAGCCCAAAGTTTCTCAGGCTTGTTATTTTATGCATATGTTGGGATACACCAAGTGAGAACACTGGTCTTTGACAATTACCTAACGTGTACGATGCCTTTACACATTGTATAAACACTTGGCATCAACGTCTGCCACGCTCGCCATTTTGGGAGTCAAATTGCATGTACAAATTATTTAAAGCTCGTCAAATGCTGTGTTGCCTTAAATGCGCACTGCACTTTATAACACGCGGGGACGTTGACTCCCAAAATGGCGCAACCAAGATTATTGTAATCATTGGTGACGTTGGTCAATGTACTCAGAAATAATTGGATCCAAAATAGGTGATATTCCAAAGTTCTTATTCTCATCTATTTGATGAGAAAATGAGCCCGGTCTTGAGTTTTGGTAGGAAGTGCCTGGTTTTATGGCATGGAGCGTCACATGTCAACACTTAAATTTGTCATAAATGGTCATAAATGGTAATAAATTCTTGAAGTTGTGCACAAGTTGCCGCCCGTTTCAGTCATGCTAGTATTAGTATGGTGTTCCCAGTCCCCCTCGTGAACTTTCAACTATGCAAATCTTTTGTTAATTGTCACAGTGTATGTCTTATGTTGAATATTCATATTGGATAATGATGGGGCAGGTACAGACGCCTCTGTTAGTGTGTGGTTGCAAGGACCACTTGTGAATGTAAAACAACAATCGCAAACTCCACCCTCACCCCTTAAACAGTGAAGAAAGATTCCTGCAAAGCAAATGACTAAAACAGGATCCATTCAGATTCTCAGGCATCAGGATAGTTTCTTAACACCCCCCCCCCCACACCGTAGCGTCTTTGGCTAGAGAACCTTCTGAATCCTCCCATATCCTCCACTCTATGGCAACTCAACACTGAAATGTTTGGACTATGGTCTGGCCCCAGTGACAATCAATTTTGATTTGCGCCTACAGTCATAAACCCACCAAAATCAGACCAATCCAAAATAGGATCGTGTACAAACACTGACCACTTGTGTAAGCTCCTCACAAACTAAAGCACCGATACATGTACTTCACACATTCATATTGTGCCAAAAAGAATCCTAAACTAAATTTGTAAGGGTAGTCCCAAGTATTTTAAAAAGCAATAATTTTGCTATAAAAAGTTTTGTTGACATTTGTTACGATGCGGCCATTTTTTTAAAAATCACATCAACGTAGCCAAACTGAGGCTGGGGGTGGAAATTAGTCTGGCCCCTTTTTGGTTAATTGTTAATCCCTGCTCTTGATTATTTTTGCACACAGGGTACCTGAAAAAACAGGTTTGCAGTACGGTGGAGGTCCATTCATTTATGTGCCAGTGCCTGTGTAGTATACCTGTTAAATAATCGTTTAACGAGAGCTGCATCTTCTACAAACACCCATGAGTACTGCCTGAGAATGAAGGCACCTTATGTATGTGTGTTTGCCTTAATTTAACCCTCAAGTCTTTACTCTTTAGAGAAGGTACTTCAAAAGCATCAAGCCCTAATTTGATTGCTCTGTGTACCGTAAATGGCGCTTACCTTAAGCAGAAAACATTTGCGCTTAATGTAAACACGTTTCACAGGTTACTGGGGAATTTTTGCTTGTGCACTTGCGACCTAAGTGATTCTATGCTTTACACATCTAGCGTTGAGGTTTGGAACAGAACCTGTAAGTGAAGAAAGGCGATCATAAGACAAACGCAGAATTCCCCAGAAAGCAGGAGCCATGAAATTGGGCCTGGGTCTAGAATTTATTTCATGTATATTTTTAAGGAAAGGCCAATGTCTCTTAAAGGACATTTCCAGAAGGCATTTTAACAAACTGCACACCAATAATATTTTCTTGGATTTAAGAAACGAGAACATATTTGTGATGAAGGATTCACTTGTTATTTATTTCATTTGACATGTTCTTGATCTCTTAAATTGTCAGCTACAAAAACTGAAGTTAAATCTTCCCAATTTTAGGTCATCGTACCTCCGAATTGTCCTTCAGAAATCCCAAAGTTCCCCTTCCCCTTTCATACTTCAAAACAATTTCAGTAAATGAGAAAACGGTATAGTTATCAACACATGAAAATGAAGTGGTGAATTTTTTTTTTTCTCGGTTGAAAAATAACTAAATGAATGTGTGGCTGACATGAAATCCCAGCCAACGTTTTCACAAAGAAACGATTTTCAAAGGCCTTGCGTCATAAAACCTGTAAAAGATATGAACTTAGCTTTGAACTTGAGTAGAGTTGTTCCAGTTACATGTAACAGCAATAACAGAATGCTGTATAATATTGATTGTGCAGTAGATAGTATCAACTGGTTTATTTTTTTTTTTTCTTGTAATCTTGACACCAATTATCTCAGGGATTGCCATATGTTATGTGATTTTACTTGAGCCCAGTTTAGTCAAGAGGACGTAGCGTAGATAGAAATATCGCAATTTGATTTTGGATTTTGAAATTCTTTAAAAAAGTGGAAGAGATGGATTTGAATGCACAAATGTTTACCAAAGGAGACATACATGTACAAGAAAGAAAGAAAAAGATTGTGTTTTTAATTTCTATGCATAGATTTAAGTGTAACAGATTCCTGTATGTTTTACTAAAGCTACTGGGTTTGATAAATAATTGTGTGTTTGGGGTGGGGGGGGGGCTGTGCCAATGTTTGTTTTGTGTCCCACGACTACATTCAAAGTGTGGTTTGAGTTAGTTTGAACAAAACTCATCTTGTATGAGCTGGAGATTGCCTTTCATTTGTAACCTGCTCTCTGAAAAGTTTGGCTTGTGTTGAAACTCCATTTCAGAATTGGGCAGGGTGAAGAATCTGTCCGATACTTGGCCAACACTTATCAGGATTTGTCAAGGATTTATCAGGATTTGTCAAAGCTTTGAGAAGGTTGCACATTCCAGTGTGTTTGTGAGATTATGCTTTTAACCATGCCAGTAGGCGTCGTATTGTCTTTGCAATTACTTTCCTTCTGAGAGCATGTTATACATGTGAAAGTTGAGTGTTGAGTAGGAATGTATCTTTTCTTCTTTGTCACTAAAACCTTGCTGTGCTTCAGATTGGAACTAGGGCCCTTTTCGAAACCACGGCTTCGGCTTTGGATTCGGCTTAAGGCTCCGTTTTCTCGTCTGAAGCCCTGAGCGCGTATACCCAAAGCGCGTGGAATTGTCAAAACAACCGGCGGGGCCAAGCTAGCCTGAGCCGAATCCAAAGCCAAATCCAGTCGTTTCGAAAAGGGCCTAGGATTCAATGATGGCATTACCCCGTCTGGTGCCCTGGGTACCCTGTGACAATGATTGTGCTGAAGTCTCATTTCATAAAAAAAGGGACCTGACCATTTTTCCCAGCCTTGAGTTGTCACGTCAGGTTTAATTGGAAGAAGGGCAAAACAAATTGCTTCATCATGGTAAAAATCTATACTATGGAAGGCGGTATTTTTTTGTACGTTGCTTTGTTGAATGAAATCCGTTTGTTTTGGGAAAATGATGCCAAAATAACCGTTGTGCATGTGGAGTACATATCAACTTCACATTAGTTTGCATACGTTTTATACCTGGAAAAAATATGTTAACAATTGCAATTTTTGTAAGAAGAGATTTACTTTGATATCAGTGTGATATTTGTGTTTGTTAAAGGATAAATGTGGACAGTTTGTTTCTTCATTCCCCACTTAGAGTGTTGGTTTTTAATGCAGTGTATGTTCTTGCACATTGAGTACAAATCACAGTCATAGGAATTGAAGATAAATGTGTTGCCTGGTTTAGCTGGAACAAAAACTACCATCTTCATAAAGATGAGCAGAGTCTGTTCAAATCTTGTTTCAACTGATTAAGACCTGGCAGTTTTGGGTGTTAATTTTCTGTGAGTGCCTCATGTTTGCTTTTTTTTTAAAGGTAAAAACAACTTGTTATTAAATCTAAAAGTCAAAGCTTAAAACTGAAGAAAAGTATACATGTTATTGTTCTAAAGACTGATTCCAGGGCCCAATTGCATGGAGCTGCTGGAGCTACGCACAAAATAGTTTTGCTTACCATAGAATTATCAGTCATAATACCATGTCACATGTACCATCTGTGACGTTACGCCCTGCTTACTTTTGCTCAGCAGAAAATGTGTAAGCAAAGTTTATGAAATCGGGCCTAGGTTAGCAGAAATACTGCTGGTCTTTCCCCCCCCCTTTTTTTTGCTTTTTTTTTGTTTGCTCTTTTTGAAACTCTGATTCGAATAAAATATAGAATGAGTTGGTTGATAATTTGTAATGTTATTTTTCATGGATTTGTTAGTTTTATTTGAATGAAATGCAGCCTGAAATATTCAAATCTGTGTGCGAGTAGTCTGGGTGCTGCTAACATATAGCATGGAACTTAATTGGTTCTTTTTGAGTCTGTGTTTGCAAGAAAAACTAAAACAATACATTTTTAAAGTGGTGTGTGTTAATTTTAATTAGTTCTCAGCTTTTGACTTTCAGAAAGTTTGGAACGGGATTGGGTTTTGATGAAGCTGCTTCAGCAGAAAGGTTTTTGTCAAGTTCGGATTAGTCTTGGTTAAGTCCCTGTGCACTGACATCACACTCGGCTACTGTCTGCCCTTGGGCTGCCATTAAGAGAGTCGATTGCATGATAAGGAGCACGCCTAAGCGCTTTACATGTCGCGTAAAATGCGCACCTGGGCAACAAACTAGGGGAATCAGACTCCCAAAATGGCGCAACCAAGAATTATTGTAGGTGATTGAAGGTGTATGGGTCATTAGAAGGAAAGACCCAGCTGCATGTGGGTTTCTGTAGGTTAAGAACTTGTCAGTGTGTGACGTCTGCATGTAGACTGGGGACTAGAGCCAGTTAGAATACATTGCAAGTACGATGAAGATGTGTTACTAGATTGGGTATTTCATGTACGCTGTAGTGCTCCACTTGTGTGTTGACACCTGAAATCATAAAATGTGAATGCTGGGTAATATGTGTCAATTGTGACTAAATGGAATGTTGGGCCTTATTACAGAAAGCGTTGCATAACAACTTTATTGGCAAAGCACAAACTTGGGGAGCCATTAGTTAAAAAGGAATTCTCATTAGATGACATTTATGATTCAAGTCAAGCAATGAATCAAAGACTTTCTTGTGTCAAAACTGGCTTCTGTTTCTAATAAGTAGGAAGTATTATGGGTCTTAGTCATGTTGCCCGTATTCAACAGCAATCATTAATACTGATTTTCATCCTTTAACAAAAAGGAACCAGTCTACTTGCCCGTCCCGCCTTCATTGGGTAGGGATGGCACACCGTGACGAGAAACACTGTCATAGCTGTTCTGTTTTACTCTGACAAATCCTTTGAGCTGAATTTTAATGAGCATGTAGCAGTTTTTGACAGTTTCCTCTGGGTCGAGTTTCTACCATGGTTTAGGTTTACATCTTAGGTTATTAGTTTTATGTAATGTTTTTCCACCACTAATTGTTTTTTTTATGATAACTTTGTGTCGTTTCCCTAATCTGTTATCATGACATAGCATAATGTTCCACCATAACTGGTCTCACTTGATCACACTTTAAGTTTATAAGTATGTTTCTACAATAAGTAATAAATTTGTGACCAACATTTAGCAGAAAACCTGACAAAAAATGTAAAAAGAAAAAAAAAAGGAAAAAGAAAAATGAAGAAAAAACATTTTACGAAGACTGAATGACAGAACATTTTGTACTCATAAATTGTATTTACTTGTTTCAGCTTGACTCTATTGAAGAAGCCAGGTTGAACTTTGTATATTGTAAAAAAAGACCTAATTTTTTCCTGATGTTTTAGATGAAACATTAAGATGGTAGAATATTGTGTATCTAAAGTCAGATGTTGTATTAAAAAGAAGATGTAATATTTTTGTTTCTGTGAATAGTCACAGAGGTTAAAGCTGCAATTTTGTTTTCTGTTATAAAAAACTGTTGAAGCAGATCTGATTTAATTGAATCTAATGCAGTCATATGAAATTCGGAAAATTTCTGTGCATACAATTTTTGGTTGCATTTTTGTTCTTCTTTTATTGCTCATGTCTCAAATGTGTGACTCTCCGGTCGGGTGTTTGAAGACGACAATGATAAGTCATTCCTCTGTGTGCATAGTGTTTAGATTGTATCCGGTTAGGAATAGATTACTGTTTAAAGAAAAAAGGGTTGTTTTAGACGGTCAACACAAACAGATGGAGAACGTAGTGGTCTATCTTTTCCTGTTTTTATCATAGTTTTTTGGATTGATTTATACAAGTAATAAGGAAGTTTGCACATTTCATTTTTTCAAGAATTGAATAATATTGAAAGTAGTTTCTGACTTTTTTCCTCTCAATTTGGTATAATTGTACATTGTCACTTTATTTATGAAATACATATTTATTGCAAAAGCAAACACTTGAAGGTGACATCGTCTCGACTCTCATTAATGTAGGAGTTATATTGGTCAAAGAAATGACAAGACTTGCCCCTTTTAACTGTTAAGGTAAATTTAGGAAAGTTGGTGCTCTCCCCCCCCAAACTACAAGACTTGCCCGTATCATATTTTAAAATGAAGACAACAGTTTGTTCAAAAAGCCTTAAGGCTTACCCTTCGACATTTGTTTGGATAATGTGGCATCAAAAATTCAACAAGGGTTACCCCTTGTAGTTATAAAGGCAAACTCGGGAAAATTTGTGCTTGAGAGTAGCCCTTGTATAAAAAAATTAAGGAATACAATGAATTTTATTTCCCACAACATTAAAGCTTACCCCTGTCACTTTTAAACAAAGTGGGGAAATTTGTCTCTTCAGTAATATAAAAAAAAAAAAAGCCGACTACTTGTAATATTTGAAAAATCAACAAGGCTCATCTCTTGTAATACTTAAAACAAATTTGGAGATGTTTGGATGAACACATTGACAAGACTTGCCCCCAATGATTGTTACGTCAAATCAAAGTTACGTCAAATCAAAGTAAATTTTGACATCACAGCTCTGTTTTCGCTGCGAATGTTTTGCAAGAGTTGAACACAGCTCAACTCTCCCGAATTTTTCGTTGAGAATTTGTGAGGTCAGCTTTCGCATTTGCAGGAAGTATGAACCAGGCTTGACTTAAGCAAATCTGAGAAATGGGGTGAAAAATCTATAAGGGACAACCCGTGTAATTTGAGACAATTTGGAGACAACTTTTGGTTTGGTCCAACTTTTTGCATTAGTCAACGAATAAATACATAACAATAAATAAATGACTAGGCTTACTTACCCCTCGTCATTTTTTAAGCAAATCGGAACAAATTTGATCGAAAAGACATAAGGCAATTCAAAAACATGCACGTTGATGCAGTTTTCCTCAATTGCAAAACTTTATTTCAGAAAATCTGTTTACATTTGCACATCAATATAACAGAAAAGAGAAAACTATCCAGAATACAATTTATAACAAGCTTTTACTAATTAACACAAAAGTCTAATAACGAATAATACTGGTCTATGTGGCTGTGAATAGGCACAGCATCTTATGGAGATTTATAAGCACATATTTTACATTTATATGAATGATAGCATGGGAAATTTTCTTGTGTCACACAATGCAACTTTCTCACACTTCTGTTCGCGTGATAAGCCATTTTAGAGTTGTGTCCATCTGAAATAATGTCTAGCGCCTTGCTTAGTCACATGGTCCTCAGAATAGAGACAGTTGCTTTGTCACATGGCTTGGGGCAAGCTTTTGCGCAGTTACATGTATATGAGTTGTCTTCTCCGAACCACCACAACTCATGAAGAGAGTTAATGTACATGGTGTCTCCGCAAACCTCACTTGATTCCATACAAGACGTCAAAATAATATGTATGGCCCTGGTAGCAGGGTTTGCCAATCTGGAGGTTGCCCCGAAGCATGTGGCATAGCAACACCATTTCAAGAAAGACTAGCGCGCCCAGCACAGCACCCCACTGTTTTCTACAAGTCAAAAAGCAACAAATCGTCGCTTCAGTGCAATAAGATCGTAGCTCCAATTTTGGTTGTTTTGCATAAATCACTTTTTTAAGATTTGGTGACGTTTTTAACAATCACTGGTTGTTTAAGACACTGCATGCGGTTTTAGACTGGTCAAAAGGTCGTATCTTGGAGTTATGACCTTGTTGCACAAACCTGCATCGCGTGCAATCAATGGGGAATAACATCATATTTCTCAGTGCAACAAGGTCGAATGTCTGTGATACGACTTTGTTGCTCGGAACCATTGACGAATTATGATGTGATTTCTTGTTAATGACCTATACTTTTTGGACAAACTTGTTACTTTTGCATACAAAATAGAGCACCTTTCACAGGAAATGTGACATACGACCTTGTTGCACTGACGTGATGAAATCTTGTTTCACAAATGAGTGTGCTTAAAGAATGTGTGCTGTAGTACCTTGTCCATATGCAATAAATAATGAATTAGCTGAAAATTTACCTGTTACTCTCTTCATATATATTTAAAACAAATTAAAAATTCATTTAAAATACCCGGGGACATCCACCAAAACAGGGTCCAATTTCATGGGTCTGTTTACCGCAGAATTCTGCCCTTATGGTGCCCTGTAAACCAAATAGTTCTATGGGTCGTAGGCACAGAATTCCACGGTAAGCAGAACCATGAAATTAGGCCCCAGGTCTTGCATATGATGGGGAGTCACTTGGTGGAACAAGGAACGTAACCAAAATGTTTGAATTTCATTGCTACCATCGAGCATGTACTGTTGTGGTGGAACTAAGCATTTCGTAACATTTCTCAATCCACCAGTTTCACATGTATGACATCATGAGCAAGGCCTGGGGTTTTTGGCCGTTCACAGAAAGCATTGTTTTAAATTTACAAATATAGGGGGATAGTAACAGATATATTTTCAGCTAATTCATTATGTATTAATTACATCTGGATGCCCTTGGTGTACTTCTTTCTTTCCAAGTTATACCACTGTGTAACAAACTGTAACAATTTCTATCAATTTCCAGAGAAATTTGCACTTGTTGTGAATAATAAATTTTGGACAACTACACACATCTTGATATTGGTTTTGCTCAGAAATTAAAGCTAGATGGTGTAAATATACATAAAAAACATGTATTATATGCACTGCTTAAACAATTAAAAGAAAATAATAAAATTTATATATACACGCATGCAAATAATTAAAATCTTTTACAGATAATGTGTGAATACAGGAATCTATTAAACTCAGTCATGTCAGTACATGTAGTTTAATACGGTTAAATCTAGCACTTACTACATCTGCTCATAGAATGTGGGGGTCGTGGGTTCGAATCCCAAGTGCATATCCTGTGGAGGAGAGGACTCGTTTAAGTCTAGCAGTTCAAGACATCCGCTCTAGCTTGTGAGGGCCGTGGGTTCAAATCCCACTTGAGTATCATGGCAAAGACAGGACTTGGTTAAATCTAGCAGAGTTAACCACTTCCTGTCGAATGACAAGTTAATCTACAAATTCTTTGGACAGACATACGGTGGACGTTTTTTTAGCGCCTGGAACAACTTTGGATTTTCCTCAATTTTTCGCTGGCAGTTGGACGGCTGACGTTTTTATCCATCCAGACTTTCCATTGTGTAGCGTGCACAGCCAGGCACCTACCGTGATACACTTCATTTCACCGGTACAAAGAGTGACAACAGGTTCAGGAAAACATGCCTTGTAAAATCTCTTTCTGGGGTTTATTGAGTAACCCCCGATTCCAGACCTTTGTCCTGTTATTGTACAAATGTGGTAAACAAGAATGGACAGGCTGCCATCATTGTTTGTCTCAATGGGAGGCAAGTCCGAGCGTTTCGAGATTCCAGCATACCATTGCAGTTTTTCAGTCGTGAGAGATTCTGCAAATCACGGTGAGTGGCTACTAAATTTTCTCACACAACAACATCAAACCCCCATGCTAATTACGAGAACCTCTGTTGTCATTCCTTTGTCACTAAGTCAGGGTTACATTGTGGCAACAATATTTTCAAAGAAAAATGTTTACTGGTGGGCGTGAAAAATCTTTCAGAATACCAACATGAAGTGGTTAACCCTTTACAGACCATTCATTTCTGTATAATCATCACAAAACGCCCAGACACTGCTAATATTGTTCAATTTATTTTTTAAGTCTGTAAAAATGTCAACAGAAATAACATGAAATAGAAAATTTAGTTTTGTGTTAAGAAATTGTGATACTATATTAACACACTAAACTAGAAAATTTCATATCCGGACATGACCTTTACTTTAACCTCTATATGTGAATGGAAGTAGGTCAAACCTTCGGCCGTTTGTGGCTGCTATGGGCATTTTGGTACAAGCCGCTTGTGGCCGCTATGGTCTCTAAAGGGTTAAAGACATCGGGGCCCAATTTCATGGCTCTGCTTACCATAGAATTCTGCACTTACGGAGCCCCTTGTAGCACATAATTCTATGATACGTTAGCGCAGAATTCCGCGGTAAACAGAGCCATGAAATTGGGCCCTGCCCACTTAAGTAAGCTGTGGAGGACAGAACTGTTAGATCTAGCAGTTAATAACATCTGCTCTAGAATGTAGGGTCGTGGGTTCGAATCCCACTCAAGTATAATGTGGAGGACAGGACTCCGTTAGATCTGGCAGTTAAAAATATATTTGCTCTATAATTTGGGGGTTGTGGGTTCAAATCCCACTTGAGTATCCAGTGCAGGACAGGATTCGGAAAGCACTGCCTATCACATATTGGCGTATGGGTAAGATCCCAAATATTATTTACCTCTGTTTTGCTAAAAATTCCTAACAGTCCAATTACATCTAAACAAAGCGAAACAAAAATAACCCCCAAACAACTAAATTACACAGAATCTGGCAAGTTTGATCTGCTCCCGAACAAAGCAGCCTTGGTCCAAAAGTCTTGTTCAAAAGGTAGAACTATATTTTACCAGTTATAGTTAAATCTTTTTGAACAGTGCATTTAGCTCAAGTTCTACCCTGGAATTAAAGAACATTAACCGATAAAAGACAACAACCGAAGGGAATGTTTTTGTTCTCACTGCGATTTAACCATGCACAAATGGACTTTCTGACAATAAACTTTTTTAACAATCACATACAAAATAAGGAAGTTTAGTGGAATGATTTTATGTTATAAAACATAAAAGATTGTTTTTTTGTGAGAACAAAATGAATTTCAATGTGTCAACACTCATTCAATAAATACCCCAGACAGTTTAGGCAGTCCTATTGGTTGAAAGGTTGTCAAATTGCCAATAATGCTGCCTCTACACAAATGCACGATGGTTTGCATATACATCGTGTACACATCCAAATTGTGAGTTTGTGGTACATAGAGATCAAGATAATAGCTCACACATGACACAAAATGAACATCCTGTGATTAGCATTTCCCCTTTATGGCAAATCTTCACAGCGAGGTGGTGATATTGGCTAAAAATCCTGAGTGAGGTTGTCAGCGAGGTGGGTTACCTCGTGTTTGAATGTGCAGGGAAACTTAGCTCAACGTCGCCCTCACTTTTTTAAACTTCAAACACTGCTCTGATATGAGAACAGATGATGCATTATATACATGTACAGCAGCTTTGCCGGTTACATCATCATTTGCAAGGGTCTCCGTACTTAAGTATTTATTTTCTTATTAAGACGGAATTTCAAACATTTTTTTAAGTTTCTCATTATTTATATCAACACAATCAGAAACAATTTAAATTTTGAAAATATATTACAAGAATGGGACGGACTTCATATGGAATGAACTACCTTTGTAGCACTTTAGTTGGTGGTGGACGGAATCTGCAGCGGGCATGGATCGTCCCTCTATGCGTCAGTCAGGAATGTTATACCGCCCTCTGGAGTATCTTGCTTGTTCTGATGGCGTCTCAGTTTCACCTGTGTCATTTTTACATTAATTATTAACTTTGTAATACAGAAAAGAGAAAGGTGCACACATTTTTGAACAGGATTTTTCAAAGTTTTCTACGGAGCTATGTTTTTTTTACAAGTCTTTTTAGTAACATTCTGGAACTACTTTCTGTATTGTGTAGTCATCAGCCTCGCTCTCGCCATGAACCAGGGGCTGAAATTTCACATGTTGGGACCAACTCGAGGGACTAATTCTAAAATCACTTTTCTTGTTGCAATGTCCACAACTTACCATAAACTATGATTGCCTTTCCCAAAAATTAAATTAATACCAGTTCTTGAAAGATTTTCACCGTGAAATCTGAAACCTCGTCCGTTGTTGTTAAGCCAACAGCCGTTTAGAGAGTGAAACATTTTTAAGCCCATGTATTTGCACGGAGAGTGAATATTTGAGTTGTGCATACTCAAACAACTGCTGTATGTATTTGTCACTTGGCAAGCATGCTGCCTGTCAACAATGATTCTCTTTTAGTGCTGCTGTACCTTTTCAAATAAAGTCATCAAGAGGAATTAATTTGTATAAGTGACATTTTGTTGGAAAATACCTTTGTTATAATATAGGCCTAACATTGCCTTTGATATAATATCAGTTGTTTGTAAAGTTTAGAGAAGGTTGTGGTGCAGGTTTACTCAATTATATTTTGTGGGCATTACTTGAGTATGCAGCACCTGTGAGGTGCCCGGCCTTATCAAATCAAGAAGACACTTTGGAAAGAGTTCAGATGCGTTTTCTGTTTTTGTTTAGGTCTCTCTAGAAGGGCTTTAAATATTTCTGACAAGAAAAGTGTTATCATCAGTCCGATATATTCAGTTGGGACTTCCATTGTTAAATAACAACTAGACACTGTGATGTAGTGACATTTCAACACAAATGGGCGAGAACAACTGCTGCATAGATGTGATCCACTCTGAAGTAAAATATACTATTGTTTTTACTCAATTACTTAGAAATCATCTACTGGCGCCGGGTTCTGGGGTTCCCCTGACATAAATTAAATAAGGGGTTGCAGGGAACTTGTTTTTCTTTTCCTTTTCTCGTTATAATAGGCTATTTCCACTCTACTATTTTTTCCCTATGCATTTTAGTGGTTGTGATTTTTGCTTGCTTTGCATTTCCTCAAAATCGTTACGTTTTTATACGCCTGCGAGTTAGTGCTCGACATGGATAGAAATTCAACGCAGAGTTGAGGAGAGCTGAGGCTAAACTGTTAGTTTGTCCTCAATCTAAAGGTTTTTGGGTGTTTTTCACAGAAAGGTATTAATGAATGGGAATAAAAGAGTGGTTGGTGATCCTCAGTCTTAAACGGCCGTTTAAGACCTTGCAGGATTGTGGCCATTAAATAAAGGGACCTCGCCTTTGGTTTGGTCCTTTATCGCAGGGCCACGACCCTGCCAGTTTTAAACGGCCGTTTAACAACCTTGTCACCAACTCTTTTATTCCCTTATTGGTTCGTATGCTTCGTATGCATAAGGGTAAAATCAAAGTCTTCATTTTAAGCCAGCATGGTGTACCTTAGAACTGAGTCAACAAAACATCAGTGATATCATTTATTGCGTTATACCAGCATAGCAGGTCACATTGTACACATTTACATAACCCCACAAAAAAACCTTTGGACCAATCTATTTGCTTTACATGCTGAATCATGTCTCAAACAACCAAAACCAAACACAGCAAAAAGACGCAAATCGAAAAAAAACTCCCCTCTGTCTGGTTTTGTGTACTGTTGTTACGGCAACCAAATGGTCAAATTTGCGCAAGGCAGCTGGGTTGGTCAACTCAACAAGTTTAACCACATAATGCATTGTTAGGGGGTTCACCCCCCGCACTGCAATGGTGACTGCCAATGTATGCAGACACATAAAAAAATGAACATAAAGCCCTTTAGACATTACATCATTAACATGTACTCTGTAAATATTCCTTTAACGCGCAGTTTACAAGACAATGCTCTACATTAAGCAGAGAGTTTTGTGCACAAATCGCCAAAAAAAAAAGAAGGTACATAAGACTCGGAACCAGCCAAATGAAACTATTATTTTGGCTGGAAACCTATTTGAGCATAGATAGATTTCTATGCAACTTTTAATGTGTGTGCTCTTAGCAGCTCTATGAAACTCTTAAAGCTCCTTTTCAGAAAGCTGTAAAAGCAGAAAAAATTTGCTCATCACAGTCCTTAACTTTTAGGAATACGAGGAGAGCTATAAACTGCTCAACTTTAATTAATGAGGACTCCTCAGAACCAAACTTCACACATTATTTGTCAAAAAAGTGAAATTAAAACATGACTTTATAAAAATCTGATTAATTTCAGTAGAGTCAAGATCAGTTTTTGTCAATTATTTATAGGAACAATTACAAAGATTCAATAAAAGTCATTCTTTGTTTTACCTTTAATTTGTCCTGTTGTTGTACAAATGTGACATACAAGAATGGACAGGCTGCCACCATTGTTTATCATTGTATTGTGTTCAATGGGAGGCAAGCCCTAGTGTCCCGAGATTCCAGCATACCATGGCAGATTATCGGCCGTGGCTCACAGCCAAGGTTCTGCGAATCACGGTGACCGCCTAATCATACTTTCTCATACAGCAACATCCAATCCCTGTGCCAATTATGAGAACGTTTGTTGTCTTTCCTTTGTCAAGTCAGAGTTTTGATATTTTTTTAAGGAAAACGATTACTCAAGAAGCCCCGAAAATATAATACTGCGGGTGGGTACGGAATTGTTTTTAGAATACCGACGTGAAGTGGTTAAGGATCGCAGAGGATTGCGATGGTCTGTCAACAGTAAGCAACAATCCGAGCTTGGGTGCCAGCTCAGGCTTCATCTGCCTGTTTGACCGAGCCTTAAACGCAGCCCAAGCTGAAGCAATGGTTTAAAAAAGGGCCACAGTTTACCTGAAGTTGCAGCTTATTGGTGAAGAACATTCGTTTCCATCCCATCTCATGAGCTAAAGATCGCATCTCATCCGTCACTGTATCACAATGATTCTCATAGATTTGTTCCCAAAGAGCTTCAGTATTGCATATCTGAATGTAAACAAAAATAACCAGGAACAAACTAACGTGTTACATCATTCTATTAGTCTCACTTAAAGTTACATCGCCCGAAACTTTGCCGAAAGATTGTCATCCATCAGAGCAAAAAAGCATTGTATCTCGGCCTAATGGTTTTGTGTGTACATCTTGTTATTTTAAGCAAGATACGACATTTTGAACTTGCATGTAATGCTATTTTAAGAGATACAGCATTTTTGCACTGACACAACGAAATTTAGAGTTTGTTTCTCCAAATGATCTTTGACAGTTGATGTCATTTCAAAATGACAAACAAAATTATAAATACTTTTGCGGACAAGGCACAAAACACTTCTAACAAACAAAATTTTTGTACATGGCTTCTAGTAAATGAGACAATGTCGGGTCTCCACAGTAATTCATTTTATGACCACACATTGGTGTAGAGTAACGGCCAAAATATTATTCTCTTTGCAATTGTTACATCTTTTAAAATAACTCATTTTTTGAATCTTTAAACTAACTCTTACTAATCGCCGACAGATTTTGTTCATTCAGCATCTCAATTGAAAGTTTATAACATCTTTGACTAAAGAAAAACATATACCTAAATCAACTTTTTCACTGTCAATTTGACAAAATATCGGGTGATGCAACTATAATAGATCAGTTTGAGGCACCAGTACTATCTATCTTAATATCAAGTACATGTAGGACAACTTATTCTGATCGTCATTGCTGTTGGGCGTCTTACAAAAATGTTGTCAACAAACTTACATCATACATCAGCTTACAGGTCTGGGAGAGAGCAGCGATGTCTTCAAGCTCGAGATAAGACACCATGTAGATGAGGAGCGGGCGTGGCATCCTCACTAGGTAGTCGATGTTCCCCCTACATAGCTCCAGGGCATAGTTCAGGGTGCGCTCATCAAACACTCTGCCAACATCAACTACATCGGGAAAGGGGGAAAGGAAAATTTAACATTTCTAGGGGGAACCAAGGCAATGACCACAGGCATGGAAGCAACCGTCTCCCTAACACATTAGACCCCCAGTCTGGCCTTGCTTGCCCATTACTAAAATCAACCCATAACTAAAATGGGTTTGGGGTAGCAGTCCCGTGGGTATTTCTGTCTGAGATGACTTGATATCAAGTAATAAACTAGGGAGACCGCCAATATTAGGGTTAGATAGCTCAGCTGGTAGAGCGCCGGCTTGTTAATCTGGAGGTCGCAGGTTCAAGTCCCACTCTAGTCAATTTATCTTTGTTCAACCCACAGTTATGACTTGATATCAACGACACTTCGTCAGTATGACCACAGAGCAATGATTCTATTCCCTTTTCTGCTCAAGTTTTGCCAGAGGTCAGGGGCCAATAACTCTTAAGCAGGAAAAAAAGATGAAGCCAAGCACAGAAAATTACTGCTCGGCAGAAATTGGTTACCAGCCAAAAATACAATCTAATCTACACTACTCGTGACTGGTTCCCTGCTATTTTGTTCACTGAGCAAATACATTTGTTAAGCAACGTCCACTGCTCGACAGCTTTTTTAAGTACTGTTAGCTGTGCTTCACTGCCTAGTGAATCAAACCTACACTGCATGCGATCATCAAATGTGAAGTCCTCGTGAGATTCTTTGACTTCTCCGGGGGCCAGTCTTCTGTAGTCGTTCCTCAGTGTAATCTTCCATGTCCTCCAAATAACCTGTGTAAAAAATTAAATAAAGTCAAGATTCTTTTCTGATCGATGTAACAATTGCATCCTTGATAATAATACTGGGTTCTTATAGTGCTTTGTCATATCAAAGTGCTCATTATTTGTTTTTTGTCAACAGGACAAGCAGAGCAAAGCTTTTTAAGTTATGAGACCCATTTAAGTAGCACATTCTAATGGTTAACAAAGTGCTGCGGCGCATTCAGCAGTCACTGCCAGAAACACCGGGGCAAACCCATTCTCTTCGCGATAAGTGTAACTGGGTTCTTTTACTTGCATTACACAACACACACAGGACCTACAGCTTAACGTCCCATCCGAAGGATGAAGCAATAATGGTTAAGTGTCTTGCTTATTAAAGGCACTGAACACGTTTGGAAATTGTCAAAGACCAGTGTTCTCACTTGGTGTATCCCAACATATGCATAAAATAACAAGCCTGTGAAAACTTGGGCTCAATTGGTCATCGAAGTTGCAAGAAAATGATGAAAGAAAAAACACCCTTGTTGTACAAATTTGTGTGCTTTCAGATAGGAATAAAAACTTCTTGCAAGAAGTTTTTATTATTTTAGTGAGAAATTACCTCTTTCTTAAAAACTACGTTACTTCAGAGTGAGTCGTTTCCTACAATGTTTTATACTATCAACAGCTCTCCGTTGCTCGTTACCAAGTCAGTTTTTATGTTAACATATATTTTGAGTAATTACCAAACGTGTACAGTGCCTTTAAGAACACAAGTGTCAAGACCGGGACTCGAACCCACACTCTGCTGATCAGAAACACCAGAGCTTGAGTCCAGTGCACTTTGCATATAGAATGTTATTTTGGTTGTAGTCCTACAGTGATGACAGCTGCATAAGCTCATAAAAAGGGCTGGACAGTTTTTGTTTCATAAGAACCGTGCTTCGTCCTTCGGATGGGACGTTAAGCCGTAGGTCCTGTGTGTTGTGTAATGCACGTAAAAGAACCCAGTGCACTTATCGAAAAGAGAAGGGGTTCGCCCCGGTGTTCCTGGTTTGATCGGCAGCATATTGCGCCACAGCACCTTGTAAACCATTACATGGTGCTATGTAAGGACTTGGTCTCATCCTTCAAAAACGTAGCCCCACAATACCTTGCAGGAAAATAATGAATGTTAAAGGCACCTGGAAATAGTTTTTTATATTTTTTTATAGAAGAGTATATGTATATTAACAATAAAACAATTTTTTGAGTAATTGTTTGTTACGATTTATATGTTTAAAAAAATGATAAAGTTGTTTGAGGGTGACTCCGCCCATCCCTTTTTGTGACGTCAATCGAGGCAGACTTCGCCGCGATCGAACATCGACCCCCCTCGAACTTGCCTGCATTTACGTGCAAGTAGTGAGCTTGTACGCTTGCTTGGTTATCCCAAAAAGGGGATTTTTTGTGCATTTTTCCGGCAATGCCGACCAGGTGTATTGCTGCTGTATGCAGCAAAACGACTAAAGATGGGGTCAGTTAGCATTTGTTTCCTGCAGATCCCAAATATAGGCAGTTACGGGCATCGAAAGTCAGGCTAACGAGGGCAAAGTGGTCCGCTCCGACATCGTTTTCAGCGCTGCAGCGAACATGTTTCTGGTGTTCGGATCGACTTGAGCTGTATGCCGCGCCGCGGCGCGCCGATCCGTTGTTATCACGGGGCCGCTAAAATACCTTGTATTATCCGTGTTCTCGTTATGACCGTGCTCGTATCTTCCGTTTTTTAAGACATAGAAACGCGCATGGAACAGTTCGGGACCGGTGAAAAACCTCGTATAAACGTCGACTGTACACAGCTGTCCTAAGATTGCATTGGTTGACGTCCGAATACGAAAACGCATCATACTGATCAGGTACCCAGACGTAATGTACAGGGCCAGACTACACATTTTCTCTTCCAATATCCCGCGCCTCGATTGACGTCACGAACAGCGCCATTTAAACGGGGGCCTATTTTTAAATTTGTAATTAAAAACCCCCCACTATTTTTAACCTTAGTTAATTGTTTATTCACATTCCACTCACAACAATGTATATATTAACGACAAAAGCTTTATTTTGACAAAATACCACTGCCAGGTGCCTTTAAAAGCGCCTTGAGCGTCACTGAGTGACGGATATGTGCGCTATATAAGAAGCCACTATTATTATTAATATTATTAAAAATTGCCCCTGCTCAATCTGCAGATTGAATGTGAGCACTTGCTGCAGCGCCTGTAACCAGTGTGCTTTTACAGTCGTTGACCACATGACCTACTCGTTTGATCACCATATTTAATTACTATCGGCATTTTCGCTGATTCATTCGCTGATTATGGACCAAAAAACATTAGAGTACACAAAAATTATCAAAAGTAGCAGGGGCGGATCCAGGATTTTCCAAACGGGGGGGCGTGAAAATATACCATGCAGCAAAATGATAAATGAAGTTTGTTGCCCCATTTCTCCCTCCCCTTCTCTCTCTCCCTCTTTTTTTCTTTTCTCTTTTTTTTTATTTATTTTTTTTATATGAAAAAAGGGGGGGCATGCGCCCCCCACGCCCCCCCCTGGATCCGCGCCTGAGTAGAATTAAATGCCTGATGTTACATCTTTCATGTCTTTGACACATTGAGAAGCCAGTAGGCAATTTTCATGCTATTTTGTTGAGTCTTAATCATAATTTGGGCAATATTTGGAATTGGGTGTTCGGAAAGTCATAGCAAATCTCTGAAACACAGTCTAAACATGTATGTTACTTAGCCTGGGGCGCCAGAGAACCGCAGATGTCAAAACTCCGAAAAAAGGAGCACTATGTCCCAGTTACTGCTGGGTCTGAGCCCCTAGACTCTTAGTCTTACTTAGTTAGGGGCTTATCATTCATAATCATCTGATCATATTCATTATAAATTACAGGGTAGAAAATTACACATGATGAGACCAAAACAATTTTGATAATGAACATAGTATCAACAGTGGGCAACCTTTATTTCTTTTTTCTTTTGTGTGACTTTGTTGTGACTGCTTCGGACTGTTCCTTGCTCTATGTTCAGACCTTGCTTCCTACCATGGTTTAACTGATGAGGAATATATATTTAAAAATATCCACACTGACCGATAGAACCCATGTTCAAGGCCAAGGACCATGATGATGTTAGGCACATTTAAGAATTCAATTTTATTTTATAATACAGATTACAGTGTGTCCAACTCTGGGTTGTTGAAGAGCAAGACTCAATGTGGATTGCCTGTTAGTATGATATCAATGACAATAAAGAAAGGCTGGTACAATGTCAGCATCTCGACACTCTCATTGCAGTTTTGGCTTGTGGGTCGGCATCTTAAGTTGTTATTATTAATTTGAAATATCAAAGCTGTTTTTCACATTGTAAGCTGACTATATATTAGGCCTATTTGTTCTGATTCCACAAAGTGGTGAGTCAAACCCAGCATGCGATGTGAACTTAAAAGACTGTCTTGTTATTTTCTTAAATGGCTACAGCATAAATTTTTGTGATAATTATGAACATACCCTGCGTATCTTCCCGTGGCCTGTTTTCAAGGTACCATGGCTTTTTCTTTGAAGTGAAAAAATAAATAAATAATGCATTGTATCAACTGATGTCCTAATTACCTTCCTTTGTTTTAATATTAGGGATATGCAAACATCTATTAAAACTGGATGAACGTTGCAACTTTTTCCCCACGTACCGATCTTCGATGCCTTCAATAGCGGCCAATTTTGACAGTATGACATATTTTTGTACCTTGTAGAATACGCCTAAATTACACCAACTTTTTGCATTTACAAACTGACAACTTACCGGTGGAGCATTGTTTTTATCGCGCGCAGTGACGTAAAAGATATGCCACGATTTCAGGGTTAGCGCATATACAGGAGCTCCTGCGATGATGATAAGTGAAAAACTTACAGACTGAAAACACCTATTTGTAGGCTTTATTATAACCTTAGTTAAAGGACCACGTTGCCTTGTATCGGACGAGTTGGTCTACAAAAAGCGTTTGTAACCGTTTGTTATAAAATGCATGGTTAGAAAGACGTTATAGAAGTAGAATACAATGCTCCACACAAATATGCCTCGAAAATGCGTGGTTTTCCTTTTACTTTGCGAACTAACACGATCGGCCATTTTGTGGAGTCAAAAAGTTGACTCCACAAAATAGCCGACCGTGTTTGTTCAGGATGTAGAAGGAAAACCACGGAATTTCGAGACATTTGTGTGTGGATCATTGTATTCTACTTTTAAAACATCTTTCTAACCATATGCATTTTATAACAAACGGTAACAAAATGCTTTTTATAGACCAACTCGCCCGTTCCAAGGCAACGTATCCCTTTAATCATGTAGGTATTCCTACCTCCATGCTTTAATTAACCAATTTAATTTTCTATAGTATTTATTTTATTTAGTTGTAACTAACTGTAGCCCACTAATCACTATTATTTTATACGTCCTCAAACATCACAATTACAACATAGGCCTACATGTATTTCAACTTTAATGGACACGTAAATTCTCTGAGAAAATGTTCACCTGTTTTCGCTGGATAATGAAATTATTGAAGTCTTTTGAAGGCGGAGGAGCTTGGTTGCTAGCTTCAAACAAGACGCCGTCGGCTGGCAGTAAAGACGCCATATTGACAACTGTCTGGTACCTGGTAAATATTTTAGTATATTTTCATACAGTTGTGGTTGGTTACCAGACTACTCCGCAGAAACGCAAAAAGCTCTAACTGCATATTCAGGAAAATTAGAATCCATGCAGTTCAAGGTGGTGAAAGTTCCGTCTCTTTATTGTGTGTTTCTCTTTTCGGTAGACCAATTCTGCCTCGGGGTATAGACCAACAACTTTTCCTACATTCATTGAAATTTATAATTATATCACTGATCATACTTGAAGGCAGAATTAGATTATTCGGCTTACCAATCAGTGAGTAATGATCGAGCCGCTAAAAATCATCCAATGCATAGCCTATTACTCCTTCCTCCATGATGCAGGCACGGACATCAACTGGGGGGGGGGGACGTGCCCCCTACCCCCCCCTTATTTACGCCACTGCCTCCATGGTCTATGCATGGAGGAAGGATGGTCTATGTGAGGGCCTATATAGCTACACATCCTTGAAAATTTTGCTCTCGCGCCAAAGCAATGTAGTGCCTACCCTTCATGTTGCATAACAGATTAAATTATAGACCTATTCCATAAAACGGTACCACCGGGCAGTCTTTATTTTTGAGGTGGCTAATTCGTCTCGCTAATTAATACCTATTTATTTTGAGCAGCTACGCCATGTCCAGACATTGTTAGCCAGGCATTATCTCAAAAATTGACTATTGATGGCGCCTTTTGCGTTTGACGATTATTATCGTGCGACCGAACTTTCACAGCCGTACAGAACACAATCGAAGTGAATGCCCTCGTAGTGAATGCAACATATAGTACTTTTTTATATGTTGGTGATTGGTTTTCCCTCTGAATGACAAAGATCTACTTGGGAGTTATATAAAACAATTATTGAATGTTTTGCATTCGTGCAATGAAGAGAATATTTTCATTCGTTGAAAGATATGGAATGTTCCATTCAACGAGGCGAAGCCGAATTGATTGGAGATTCGACCCCCTTATGCGATAAGAAGTAACTCTAAATAAATAGTAAACTTGCGGGTACAACACATGGTTGTACCCGCAAGTTTACTATTTATTTATAGTTACTTCTTATTTCTCCACACCATGCAAAGCTTCAAACAACATCCCTTGCACGAGTCCAACATGTCCTCCTAGAGGTGTCAGAAGTTATGTATTTCCAAGGGTTGTGTTTTATGGGCTGGGGACGAAAAAACCACAGCGGACATACCCAGCGTACAAAATCTGATACATGTCTTAGCATCAGGGTCAACACAACATACGTACATCCAATCACCTGTACAATTAAGTGGAACCATATTCCAGCCATCTGTTTTTTGTATCGGGAGGTGCAGTTGATGGTGTCTGGCAGGCACTCTGAGCAGCTCCATGGTTTCCTGCAAACCCCTACTCCTGCCGCCACCAATGGTCCATCAAACCAGAGGATGATTTTCGGTAGACGGCACTCAGCTTGCGACACTTGCCTGCGCTTTTACCTCCAGCAGTTTTTCCTCGTGACTTTGACTGTGGTTTTATTGGGTTAGTTTTGCTAGGTTGGTCATTACTGCACGGACTGGGTTTTTTCAACAGTTCATACAATGGTTTAGCGATACTGACGCTAGCCCAGTAGAACCATGAATTTTCTCAGCTCTCCCACGGTACTCGTTTTTTTTGTCACGGAGTGCCTCCACTGCTTTGATGTCTGCAGGATCCATCTTGTAGCCCTCACTACTGATAATTCTCCCTAAGTACCGCACTTCTTTCTGGAATAAGCTTCACTTGCTTGGCTTGAGTTTGACACCACGGTCCTGAAGACGTCTGAGGACTTGACGTATGTTTTCAACCTGTGACTCAAATGTTTTTGCGTAGACCAGGATATCATCAAGGTAGACTACTGCGATTTCTCCAACCAGACCATCAAGACAGGACTCCATACATCGTTGAAACACTGCAGGCGCATTAGTCAAACCAAAGGGTGTGAGATTCCACTCATACAAACCCCAGGGGTGACGAAAGCCGTCTTAGGTTTACTCTCTTCTGCGATGAAACCCTGGTGATAAGTTTTTTCCTGGTCTAGTGTCGAAAACCACTCATTTCCACCGAGACTATCTGGAACATCTTGGATTCGTGGGATCGGTTGTCTATCGGGTATTGTCTTTCGGTTCAGTTCACGATAATCTAAGCACAGACGGAAAGAGCCATCCTTTTTCCGCACACATACTACCGGTGACGAGTAGGGAGACTCTGACTTCTCAATCCAGCCTCGGCCAATCACGTCCTTCAGGTAGTTTTTCACTTCCGTGTAGAGTGGCGGGGGCACCGACATGTACGATTTCTCCACCGGCTGGTCATCCTTCAGACTATGTATTTTTAAGTATTTGATGCAACCCATGTCACTGCAATCTTTTGAAAATGCTCCTGCCTCTTCCTGTAACATCCTTTTAACATCTCGGCGTTGAGCCTCTGTTAAGTGACTTAGGTCAAACTGTGGGGGTGTCCATTTACTCTTGGTAGAGTGTGCAGTGGAGACATCAATAGTATAGTGTACGCTTATCTTGTGATGCAGGGATAGGTCTCTCGGGAAGGGTTACATTGAGCGTTCCTATTATGGGGTTTGTTTCCGCAGGACGATATCATGATTGAATGTGTTTTGCACCAAGATAAAGACTTTGTTGGATGGCCCCTTTTTCAGCCTAACAACTGATGGTTGGACGGTTGAGGATGGAGATCTTCTGGCCACTGGCCGGTCACATCCGGCTCAAAGACAGCGGTAGTGTCTTGATTCAGCAGACATGATGTCAATCTGCAGGCTACCTCGATAACACTTCTGCCGGGTATGGTGACTCCCTTTCTGCCAACCTTGACATGGCAGATGTCTTCTGGTGGCTCTTCTTGAATAAGGTGTGCAAGGGCTCTCACCGCTCTCCTCGTCATTGAAGGGAATGCCGCTCTCACGGCTTGAATGGGAGTTGGATGGAGGGTATCTCTTTGAACGATTTATTCTATAACGTTGTACCGAATTATGGGAACTCCAGAAGTTGTCCGTGTCACCAAAACTGGAACATTAATCTCATTGTTCAGCCCTGTCGTCAAACTGAAGGAGACATTCAGCCAGCCATCATAGGGGACAGGGGATCCATTTGCAGCCGTAAGGTTTAGGTCTGTTCCCCTCTAACAGCTCACACAGTGGTCTCAGCTTGGCTTGGGGCAAGTGGGCTGCTCGCCAATCAGCAGGTATGATGGTGACCTGGGCTCCTGTGTCCCAAAGTGCCTGGGTCTTTGTCCCGTCTATCATCAGGTAGCTCATCCACTATACATCTCTTACCAACTAGTCGGCTGACATTCGCTTGTCTGGAGGGGCTATCAAACAAAGGTTGGACTTCTGGTTGTTGCTTTTGTAGGTTACTGGCCGTCCCGTGGCAGTAACCCTTGGCCGTTTTCCGGATGATTTCGTCGCCACTGCCTGCATCAACGAGCAAAGTGCTCCCCGGAGCCATACTTAGCAATGCTCGCAACTATCTCAAGTGCCGCTCCGTTAGCAGTTAGAACAGCCTCTCTGTCTGTTGGTGTCTGGTTGGTCCTTGGGGTCCATTGCCGGTGCTCATTAGGCTGGGCTAATTACTATTGCAGACCAGCTATCTGGGTTTTCAGGGTGGCAATCTCAGCAATTCCTGCCTTTAATTCAGCAAGCTCGGTCTTTAAACTGCTTTGTCTTGGCTGCTCCTTTAGGCCGGTCCCTGATTCTTCTCTGCTGGGTCCCTGCTGTTGAACCACTTTGACGGTGTTTGGCACTGGTACCGCCGAGTTTCTCTTGCCGCTCTGCTTCCTGACGGGCTGCTAGATTAATTTTCTCGAACAACTGCTCATCCGTCGTACTTGGGTTTTGGAGATAAGGACGCAGCTCTGACTTGACAGCATCGCTCCTTAAACCAGTCAGAAGTCCATGCAGGAACATACTCTAGACAAGGGTGGGGTCATATTTCAAACCGGAACCTGCTTCCTGGCTTGCAAAGACAACTTTTTTGTTTCAGATCAAGAACACAAACGAGAAAGCTCTGTGGGGATTCCTTGATGACATGAGTCACACGGGATATATAGTTGTTGATGAAGTTCTGTGGCATCTGTCTCTCGATGGTGCGAGCGCAGAACTTGACGCAGATTTGGTATTAAGTCAGGGCTATACCCTGCCTTCCAGGTAACTTCACAAGGGAGAGCCTTGGGAAATCGCACGGATGACGCCTTCTATGATCTCACGTTCTGTGTGACCCTTTAGACGACCATTCCCGATCTGGTGAGCCAAGCTGGAGAATTACACTTTATCCCTTTGGCCCGGCTCTCCTTTGGCCAGAAATCTCGAATTCCCGTCTGGCTAGAGACATCAAACTGTGGGGCGTGATGGAAGTGGTGGATTGCTTCAGCGATAGCTTTATAGCATCTATCAGTGGCTGTTCTCCACTTGCTGGTTGAGAAGGTGTTGCCGGTTGAGATTCCATTGATGATTCTGATGGAGTTTGGAGTTCTACAATTAGCGATGGCTGAGTTTCAAGGATACCTTCAGAAACCCTTGAAGCTCCTGGAAACTGCTCAGGCCTTGGTCCTCCATCTCGTCAATCATATCTCGGTTGAGATGGCGATTGACCTTTCGGATGAGAAGCTGGTAATTATCTTATTTTGCTTGCAATGCCTCGTATTCAGGAAGATTTAAGAATTCGCATACTCGGAGTAACTGGTCTCGGGTGAATTGACTGACCTGGCACATCAAAGACTGGCATAGCTCCTGGGCGGACTCCTCCATCCAAACTCTTTGTTTGGTCTCTCACTCCTCTATCTCAAACTACCAGGTCTGGACTTTGTTATCGAAGCTTCCGTCTTGGTTTATTGTCGCTGGACAGGCGCTGTCGTCAAGCATTATATCAGATACAACGCTGTAACACACCTGTCCCGTCGGAGGTGCCAAATGTTGCACCCGTCGTGAACCAGAGGTTCACTCCATGGTGTACATTAATGATGAAGTTCTGTATAAAAGGATGAATAAAGAAATCACAGTGAGTTGGGTCTTTAAATTTTAATCAAATGTCTTCATCTCACTGCCACATCATCCGGTATTATATGGGGGACTGCTGTGGGGTGAGACCCATATATCCACTCACTGAGGTAATTCCAACCTTTTGATTTGTTTAAATTGGCTGTTGAAACAAAGGGGTTGTCAAGCAGCTATTGGAAAATTAGAGGGGGGATAATGTATGAAAATTTAGGAGGGGACATAAGCGACCATAAGCGACCTCTACAATACTTGCAAAAAAAAAGCAATTTATACTTGCGATGGAACTTATGGGCTTTCGTAGATTGATTCTTACGCTGTACATGTACACTAAGCTCACGTCTACATGTGTTATCACACTATTGTGCGTTATTATGTGGGTCAACACATACGTGTGCTCTAACGTCCGGTTTTGACAAGGTGTAAAGGTCAAAATGTTGTTATCGCTCTGCAAAAGTTTGAGCAGGCTCAAAGGTCTACAACATGATTAAAAAATTATGCTGAAATGGGAAGAAATTCTTGAGATATTAATTTTTGAAATATTAACTTCCGGTTTTAACTTCAGTTTCAATCTTGAGTTATGCAGTAGAGAAGAGTTCCACGGAAAAAGAAGACGGAGCAGAAAAAAACTAGAGGGCATTCTTGAATTTTATGTCGTCACCATTACTATGTTTTTATACTGGACCTTGCCGGACACTAAACATCTGTAAAAGAAACTCCAAACAATTTACCTATTTTAAATTACAAAGCATTTTCGGTTTCGACCGGAAGTTAAGGTCAAATTTATCTGCTGACCTCAAAACGAGGCCTGGGAATATTTTTTTTCGCTTCCACTTTTGGTCGAAATTGGAAGTAAATGTCACACGGGATCACACTTTGTGTAAGGTTTGTACAATACGTCAAGAGCTTTCATATGGAGCAAATTGTGTGTAGCAATAACACGGTTCTCCAGATATGACTTTTTTATATCAAATATTAAACACTCAGATTTTCGATGGTGTCATCTTCCCCTAAAAAATGTGGTGTCATACTCACTAAGATCTAAGTACATGGCAAGTTTCAAGTCTAAAGTTCGCGTGTTTGGCACCGTGCCAGTACTAGGTATCACTGCAGTAACTAGGCGAAACGTCAGTTCGTGGAAACACAATGGCAAACCAGTGATACGTCGGTCATGCTAAATATTAGCGTAATGACGAAACTATAACGTGTTTGGTCCTGAAAGCTTGCTGAAAATGTCCACAGAGTTTATTAACAATTTGTATCAGCCGATTATGTCTAAAGAATTGTTCCAAGAAAAACATATGCGCTTAGTTTGCAGTTTTCCTCACTCTGTCACAACATTCAACGTGCTCGATTGCCAATGCAAATTTAATGGAAAGCAATTACAAACCGGACCTAAGACAGGAAACCTTGTTCTGGTCCAAGAGTAGCCTTTAGTCAAGGCGCACCGCGGCACCCCAGCCCGGATATCACGCACGACAAAAGACTAGCGCGAGCGGCGAAGCCGCGAAGCGCCTTTACCAACTCGTTTTGGGGCTTTATGTTTTTCTTTACTTTTTGCTACCGATTTTGGTAGGAAAAATTATATGCATAATGCATGAGCTCGCTTTGGTGTTGGCCAATAAGAAGATACAATTACTTGCATGACGTCACATGAACGTTTGATGCAAATTATTAGCAAGATGGCGACTACCACTATCACCAGTTGACGACAAATTGTTTCAGCAAAGCATGAGCAAAGCATTAGCTTTGCTGCTCAACAAATGACAATTTCCGGTGAACTTAAGCCATACCACAGCAGTGTCATGCTATTTAATGAAACGGGGGGTAGAGGTTTATAATTTTAAAATCTCCCCACAGGTAGGCCTAGCTACGTATATGTGTAGAAACGGCGGCGGTTTTTTAAATCTCGGACACCACGGACGATTCCTAACTCCAAATGCACGATCATGCATATCCAGGCCTATGTTGTTTGTTGTCATGATTTGTCATTTTCCATTGTAAGAATTTGTTTCTCGCAACGTTATCTTTTATAGCCTAAAATCGTCCTATTTCATGTTATCGATTGTCAAATTAAAACAAATATTTGCCAGACAGTATTACCCATCTAAATATAGAAGAGTCCAATATCTAGCTGACGGTGATTGGTTAAAAAAAATTGCAAATTTAAATATTTCATGATCATGAATACTGATTAGCTAAACGAGTTGGTAAAGGCGCTTCGCGGCTTCGCCGCTCGCGCTGGTCTTTTTTCGTGCGTGATATCTGGGCTGGGATGCCGCGGTGCGCCTTGACTAAAGGCTAGTCCAAGAGCGACAATGCTGTTAAATCGAGCGAAAGCTCTGGCCTGCTTCGATCTGAACAATGCATATTAAATTAATTGGAAAGTGGTTTCTTCATACCCATTGTTATAATATTGAACACAATCTTACGATGGCTGCTTTCTGTTATGATTTAATTGTGTGGTGAACGACTCACTCAATTTAAAGGGGTATTTGCTACTGTAATAAATTATTCTGAAACAATAATAAATCAATCGACCAGTGTACATAAAATGAATGCTTTCCACTCCATATTGTGTCTTGAAGTTTAACCCTCCGATGAAGGATTCAATTAGAATCCTTGGGAGAAAGCTACTTCAACTGCAGTAAGAGTGACTTAAAAAAAGGGAATATGACTTGTACTAGGCTTGCAACTGTTTGACAACATTCAATAATGTCCTGAGGGAGTATTTAAATATTCAGGTATAATTTGTTGTATTTTAATTAAATTGTCAAACTAATGCAACTTTGTTTTTTGGCGCTTGGCTAATTACACGTGGTTTCATTAATTACACATGGAAAACCATGTGGTATAATTTGGGAGTAGTATTTTCAAGGTTGATCCTTTGAACTGATGTGAAATGCAATGGAATGGGACTATCTGTAAGGATGGGGTAAATATATATTTTTAAAGAGGGTTATGGCACCAGTGGTTTTGCTGTGACAGCTGCAGAATACATGCTTCCCCCGAGGGCTAAAGGTCACGCGAAGCGCACCTTTATTTAAACATAAGCCCATATTTTTGTACACCACAAAATAAAATGAGACGTACAGCCCGGTCCCATGATTAGGCGCAGTTGGTCCTACCATTTTTTTTGTTAATAGTTTCATGGTTCTACTCACTGGAGATGTAAACATCCATTTAGTTTGTGTTGTTCTGTAATAACACACTCTGTTTCCTGAAGCGATGTCCACTTTAGTTGCTTTTCGTCAGTCCTCCTCGTCTCAATATGTAACAACACATCGCAAAGTTGTTTATTTCTGTTGTTAATGAACAAAGTTTTACGTTGAAATCTCTCACGAAGCGTGATCTATTTAACTTTTTACATTACCTGATTTAAAAACTTCAGTTTAAGCGATTGTTCAAGTAAAACACGGCGATATTTACACCTTTAAGTACAATCAGTATATGCAAGCCCCTCCCCCATTTCTCTCCTATTGTTGGCTGCAAGCATTCAACACTGTAACTAGGAGTGGTTCAATTGATTTGACTGTGATGGCTTGCAGCAGAAATGATCTCGTATCATTGCCATTCTTCGTCCAAAACGATATCTTAATATCTTTATAATTACCACAAACACACAGGAACAAATGGAAGGTTGCTTTTTTAGTCTCGTTTTTCTTTTAACACATGTGATAATAACCGTGTCAAATGGCACATTTGGTGAATCCACACCGTTTTGGTGTGTCGTTATTGATTTCGTCTTGACCGGAAATGTCTACAAGAACGAAACATCTGCAACCCAGAGGATCTGCAAAAGGGCATGTCATACCGACTCGAAATGCATCTCTATAAATTTCCAACTGAGAGGAGGCCAGTGTGAGTTGAGCAGCGCTAACCACGCTAACAGCTCTGGTGGATTGAGTGAAAGGAATGGTGGATTTACATGTACAATTCACACAAGGTATAGTTTAATACGATAAGATAATTAGGTTAATTTACAGCTCGAGAAACCGACCTGCAAACGTTGCCATCTTAAGACGCAGGCTCGTCATTGAGCAAAAGACAAATTCGTGCCAAGAAATGTCACCTAACCCTTAAAACCCAGCCACCCGGCCTGCCCGGCTCTTTCAAATAGCAAAGGGCGGTATTTGAAACATTTTCCCACTATTCGAAATTAAAATGGACACCTATGCCCCTTCCTGCGTATTTTCCAATGTTCTAGCGATCTCTGGAGATTTTTACGAAACTTGCGACAGTTGTTCATTTTCCCAAGTGCTAACTGATAACATCCACAAATATAAAGATCTGTCATGAAAGGAAATTTGTTGCATTTTTTCCCACCACTTTTGGTCATAAATCGTATTTTCCCCATAGTTTCAGTATTTATTGTCCAATTGTTATAAAACTTTGCAATTTTTTTATCTTGACATAATCAATAACATGGAATTATATTTTAAGGACTAGGGCCACTGTTGGGGACGCTATGATCGCTGGTTTATCCCATTTTGGGGTAAAATCAGTTTTGTGTGTGTTTTTACCCCGCTTAGGTTACAATGATGAGGCCTAGTTGACGATAATGGTATGGCGATTGTGAGTTCCCATAATGCATGTAATACTATTAAGTCACACATCACTACCACCTATTTGGGGCAAAACAAGAACAGCTGGAAATTGTTTTGAAAAGACAAAAAAACAAATCATTAAAAGAACCGTCATTAAAACTGTTTAACCGGCGGTTGCCACGGTAACAGTTGAATCCGAGAACAACAATTTTTGTTTAATATGATCCTTGATAAGTCTGGCAACATTCCAGAGAAATAAGTAGGCCTATTTTCCTCTGCTGAAGTTGACATTTTCCACAATGTGTTGATCAGATCGCCACCGACGCCACGAACCACGCAGTGTACAAAACCACTTTTCTTTTAAGTTTTCAGTTTTTTACATATTTAGACAATGTTAACCGAGGCCTACAATTTCATAAAGTTTCAACGCTTCAGGAGCTATACTTTTTTTTAATTACGATAATTAGGCATTGCAACTGTGCACCGAAACTGACATTTTTACACGGCGCGCACAAACCTCAATGTGAAAAACCATTCCCACGACGTAGCACAAACCTTGCGTGTAGCGCGCGTTGACATACATTTTCACCAACTCATAAACACGCATAGTAATAGACTGTGCAAGTCTCGCGCATATTTGAACTTCCGGGACCATTGTGGTCCCTACCATAATATGGAGATTTACTTGGGCAAGATTTTGTTTGTCAATTATTTTAGTTTAACGTGGTTTATGACCATGACAAATACATATGTTGTTGGGAATGAAATACTTAGTGATAACAAATATGAAAGTAAAACAATTCAACAATATAACAAAGAAAACCCGAGAATTAAACTTGACCTCAGCTTCCGGTTGTTGCAAAAAATTAAGAATTTTGTGCTCACCTCCGATCACAAAACTTATGTAAACGCTTGTTTTGGATGCGCGATGATAATCGCCAGATGCTGTAATTGCAACGCGAAGCCTTTTCATTGCAGTCTATGGTTGTTGAGGCGTCAGCATCCTCTATAAACTGCGTCAAGCGTTAAGTTTACGCCCGTGTGACCATCGCGAATCCACGTAAGTGGTTTAGGAAAAGTTAAGATCAAATAAGCATCCTTGTCCGAGAGTTTGAATTTTGCTTCAATAATAATTAACACATTATTTGTATATCTATTATAAAAACTAGAACTGATTTTATAAACATGTAATGAGTATATTTTTTTTCATTTTGTTTGGTTTATTTCGTTAACACTACTGTTACCAAGTGGTTGATATGGCAACAACTAAGATGATAAGATGTAATAGTTTGACCCTAAAGTTAGGGGAAAGTTAACAAGTCTCCTGGTGACTCGCTGCCACCGGCGGCCATATCCGGCACTCTGTGATTTTCAGCCCGTTTTTTACCGATTTTTACCCCTCAGCCCAAGAGGCTGAAGGGGGTATTGTCATTGCCTACGGCGTCCGTCCGTCCGTCCGGACACCCAGACATCTTTAGTAGAGCGACATTGTGGGCTTTTCCCATTTGTTTTCTATTATCCCTTTTTCTTTAATCTTTCCTGTTAAAAACACTGTGGGGTTTTTCTGAGAGTCCTTGGCTTTACAACCAGAATATATGAAACTAGATCTACATTTTGGTTGAAACAAAAACAAGGTGTTCGGTGTAGACATGTCCGAGGTAACAGGCCTGGTTTCTTTCAAGAGAGAAAATCGTGTAAACATGTCTTAGTACGAAATATTGAATACGTAAAGTGAATGGTGGCTCTAAAGATTTCGAATGTGAAATAAGAAACTGTGATAAATTTGAAAACTGATGACGTCATTATGTTTTCAAAGCTAATTTTTATCAAGACATTGAGATTTATAAGTATGTGTTCAGTTTTAAACTTTTTTGAAATTGTACAAGTTTTCAACAAAATAGTACATTTTAAACTTTAAACGGAAGTAAGGGTCACAGGGGGTCACACCTTTTGTAAGATTTTAAAAATACTCCAGGGTCTTTCACATGGTCTAAAGGTATTGTATTTAGCAATTATGGTTCTCCAGATATGATTTGTGTAAATATTAAACGTTGATTTAACGTTATAATGTCACCGATGACGTCATCATCCCCAAAACGTTTGCGGTTTCATCGATACACATAAGATCTGGTATACATGGTTAGTTTAAAGATAAAACCCTTTTTGGTTCACAAGACATGTTTTTTGCCTACTCAGTACATACATTATACCTGAGCGGGGGCTAGGATAATTTATGTCAAAATAAATTCACAGTTAAAAATCATAATATGATCAAATAAAAAACACTTGGCAATTAACGGATAAAACATATCAACATGACTGTACACGGCATTTTAATCACCGTGTTTGAAAGGCATACTCAGCGGGCCTGAAACGCCTTTGTCAGGTATGGCCACGTCGATCAATGTGACTTGGGTCTTGGTGTTTAAAGAAGCGAACCAATGTCGATCTTTTTCAGTTTATGTTGTCAGTTATTAAACTTCATACAAATCACCAAAGCGGGTGGACATCTCAGTGAAAATTCCTCTTCTATTCCTTGTTTTCCAATAAGCCATCAGACGGCAAAACGAAAATAAATTCACGCTGAACTTTGAATGAGTTTGAGATTTTATGTGCGCGACAACGTGTTGTCAATACGTACAAGAAACAACGCAATGATGTTCAATGGACTTTCCAAATTTGTACACAATGTCTGGCTGCCTGTTTCACGTTGTGTGGTATTATGTTTGCACGTCGTACTGAATTAGTTGTTTTTTAGTAGATGCCATACTGTGCGCTAGGTATTGGCTTAGATTTCAACATCTTAACGCTCGTTTTCACCTAGAAATACATGTAAAAATTGATTCTTTCTTTTTTATGAAATGATTAGTATTTAATATTTTTTGGTTTCCAGGAAAGAAGATAAATTGAAAGTCTGTAGTTTTTGAGTTATGTTTGTTGTTATTGTGTGGATTTTACTAAGAGCCTAAATCTAATGCCAAATCAGGCTTCAAGGACTTTGAACCTTCTGATTATTTTATTTATTATTATTATTTTATTTTACAATCTTTACAGGACACAAAAATCAGCACAACGGCTGTATTACATTACGGTCCTGTGTCTAACAAAGAGAAAAAGGAAAAACATTACTTAAGAAAATACTTACAGTCAGAGTAAAAAGATTAAACAATAAAAATAAGAACAACAAGAGGATTAACAAAAAATAACAAATTGATTTGTTTATACATATTTTTAAAACCACCAATAGACGATGCATTTTGGGCCTTAGTAGGTAACTTGTTCCATATCAGCACCAGAATAATTAAAAGATTGCTTAAAACATTCCATGTTAGGCTTAGGGAGAACAACATTTATAGAATCAGCATTTCTAGTATTGAACCCATGCATATCAAAGTACATCTCAATATTATTACAAAGTTTGTCTGGGGCTAAACCATTAACACATTTGTACATATTGCAGGCTAAGAAGGCTGATCAATGGAGCGAAATAGCCAGTCACAGTGCTTTTGCATTATACAGTTTAGATGCAAGTCATTACAAACGTGAGCTTTTACGTCCAATTTCGACCAGAAGTTGAGGTAAAATCTGTACCGGTATTGTTTCTGTGCAAAAAATGAGGAGGCTCAAGGACCTACAACCTGATGCAAATAAATTGACTAAAACATAGGTAGTTCTTGAGATATGATTTTCAGTTTGAACCGGAAGGCAAGGTCAAATGGGGTCACATTTTATGTAGCGTTTGTTGAGTTTCAAAGGGCCTTTCCGATGATGTATGGATTGTAAAAATCCATTGTGTAGTTCATGAGTTATGATTTTTTTTATTTAATGTAATTTGACACCTGATGACGTCATCATGACGTCACTGCATTGGTGTCTTCTTCTAGTAATGATCTAACTATATGTGAAGTTTGAAGGTTGTGTGATCTTGTTAAGTGTGTTTTGTTAGGGGACAATCGACACGGAGAAGAAGAAGAAGAAAAAGAAGAAGAAGTAAAAACTAGACATAGGTGTTTTTTACATAACAAAAACAAGGTGTTCGGTATGACGTTCAAATCTTGAATGTCCATTTAACACAGCCCAGCATTTTAAATACATGTAAGCTAATCGGTTTCAGCTTGACCAAGCATTTATTGCTGTGTATATATTTATCCGATAAAACTGCACCTTTCAGGTGAGGTCATGTGACATGTGATGACGTCATAAGAACAAGACCTCAAATTTTGGATGTCACACATCCCGGATTGAATACATGCGAACTTTCAGCTTGATCACACATTTTTCCCTGGAAATATAAATCTTTGAAAAGTGCACCTTTAAGATAACGTCACGTGACGCTTGATGACGTCATCGTGACTTGACCTCAATTTGTGGATGTAACACATCCCGGCTTGAATACATGCAAGGTTTCAGCCTGATCGGTTATGTTTTTTCCTGTATGATACATCTTGTAGTATTGCACCTTTAAGGTGACGTCACGTGACACTTGATAACGCCATTAGAACAGGGGCTCCAATCTTGGATGTTACACATCCCGGGTTGAGTACATGCAAAATTTCAACCTGATCGCACATTTTGTTCCTGTGAATATTAATCTTTGAAAAGTGCTCCTGCGGGTCGCTTGATGACGTCATGATCTCCAGTTCGTAAATATCAGTTTGAACATGTGAATCTTGAATTAATTATGATTGTAATACATACTAAACGAGTTAAAGTGTTGTTGGGTTGCCTGTACAGGCCTCCAAGTGCTTCTGTTAAGTTTTTCGATGATTATCAATCTGTCGTCGAAAATGTATTACAATTTTCTCAACAGTATGATGCCATAGTAATACTTGGTGATTTTAACATTGATTCCCGGTCCCATACACAACCATCATCGGCACGTCTGAATAATATCTCCGATATTCTCAGTTTACAGCAGTTGGTCACATTCACCACTCGCGATGGTAGTTCACCTACTGTTCCTCGTTCGCTGATAGATTAATATTTACAAACAGACCAGACTTAAATTTCAAATGTTACTCAACATCCCGGACTTGGAAACAGTGATCATAATGGTGTTAAGTTTGATATGTTGATATGTTCTTATGATTACAAAACTATGAATCGGTCTTTTTATCAGTATAACAAAGCCAACATCAATACCTTATGTGACACTCTCCGTATGGTGCCTTGGGACACTTGCTTTTCATCAGACGATATTGATGTGATTTGGGGTTATTTTAAAGACCTGTTGTTTGCTGCCGTAAAAAATATTGTTCCCATAGCCAAATGCAAAGGTAGAAAGAAACATCCTTGGATCACTAGATATCATTATTTTATCCAAAAAGAAAAACAGAGCTTATGAAGCAACTATCCGTAACAAAGCTAACCATAACTTATGGAGCAAGTACAAAAAGCTTCGGAACGAGGTCAAATATCGTACTAGACAATCGTATTGTGCTTATATCAATGACATGGCCACGAATTGTTCAAATAATCCAAAACAGTGCTGGTCCTTTTTTAGTACCAAGCGCCGGAATAGTACGATTACAAGTTTTCAAACTTATAATGGCGTGATCAATGATCCAGTTAATATTGCTCAGAATTTCAATCTCATGTTTCAGAGTACTTTTAGTTGCGACTCTAACAATAACAATATCATTGACATCTCATGTGATCATGTTACGATTTTCGTCTTTGTAACATTTCCACAACTGCCACGCGGGCCAGGAGACTTCTTGGCAGCGTTCTTTGGAGTTTTCTTCGGCATGACGGATGTTGATGTTGTGATGTCTAGTGCAGTTATGATTTGAATAGTCGAGCGGCAGCCTTTATATAGGGTACGACACGTGATCGTCGGCAATACGCTTCGCGCGCTGTGCATAAGTTAGACTATCGTTGGGCATAAGTTGTGAACGCCGGTGTGGCAGGAGATTCTGTCCCCCCGGAGATTCTGTCCCCCAAACGGCGAACTGTGTACAAACTACTTTTGATAGCGCCCTCTTTTGAATCATCCTCCTCTAGCCCACGTTAATTTCCCGTATGGGGACAGAATCTACGGGGGGACAGATTTCCCTGGGACACCGGCAACACGCTAAGCATTCGTTGGTATTCGTTGATATAAGTTATCTAAACGTTATGAAAACGTTCTATGTAAGTTACTACTACGGTATGTATACGTCCAACTCGTTATGAATACGCTTTGTATACGCTCAAAATTGAAGAAATTCATAGATAGTTCAGCGTATGCCAGCGCTTTAGAGAGTTTTTTATACGTCGGCATACGCTGGCTAAAACGTCAAGTGACAGGGCCATTAGAAAAGTGTTTGTAAGCTAAATGGGTGTCTATTAACATGTCAAAAAGCTAAACGTGTTTAGGTTTTTTAATCTTGGTTTGAAGTGACGTTTAAGATTTAAACACAATTCAAACGTCGTTAGGCCTACATGTCAACATGTTTGGAAAAAAATGTTGTAAGCTAAATGGGTATCTATTTTAACAAGTCAAAAAAGCTAAACGGGTAGATTTGCAATCTTGGTTGGAAGTGACGTTTAGGTTTTAAACAATTCAAACGTGTTTACATGTCAACATGTTTAGAAAACTGTTTGTAAGCATAATAGGGCCTATTGACATGTCTGAAAGCTAAACGTGTTTAACTTTTTGACATCTGTGTAAACAGTAACCGTTGTTGGGCACCCATCATGATGCGTACTCACACGTCCGCAACAACCAATCAGCGCAGGCGCAGAACGATCGCCACGAGCAGACGACGAGCTCATCACACGGAGCCGACAAATTGCAGTGCAGGTAAAACTGACACTGAAAGTGACAGTGACCGAAAACAGCTCATTTTGGTATGTTTAGTGAGTAATTTCAAAACAAAAATTTCATTAGAATGACTTACACGGACCATCGGTCATTATAGATTTAACGTAAGGTGTGGAATGAGTATAAAGAATAAAGAAGCAATCGCCAAGGCTAATGGTCTAGGTAAAACAATGTTTATAGTTGCCATAAAACTGATGTGTAACTGTAGTAAGCCCTTTATACTCGGTACCGGTACATAAATAAGAAATCATCAAGGCTAGTGTTGTGTCGAAAATTCAGCCATAAACTGATGTGTAACTGTTGTAAGCACTTTATTCTCGGTACATTAATGAAGCAATCGTCAAGGCTAATGGTCCAGTTAAAATATTTTTTATAGGGATGAAGTACTTTTCTTCACTATGTCACCAGGTCTGTTATGGACCCTCTATTCATATGGATAACGAAATTATGATACAAGGTTTACTGTAAGTGTTGTGTAGAAAAATGTGCCATAAAACTGACTATAATAAGCACTATAAAAATAATATAACTATTTATACCGCGCTTAATACTACGTTTCTAAGCGCTATGGTTCTGATGTCCTTGCAGACTATGAAGTAAAAACCAGGGCACTGCAGCACCAAATTACAAAGATACAAAATTACAAAATTACAAAAAAAAAAGCAGAAATATTGAAGAAAAAACCCTGTTTATATATAAAAATGTGATGATGGATTCAGAGAATTATAATTACAACTTAAAACAATAGGAAGTTTCTCAGCTGTGTTTGTACTATTAAGTGAAACCTTGCTGTTGATATCTCTTTAATGTAAACTACATTCAACAGCCCTCTTCAATCAAAAATATTAATATAATTTAATTTATTATAATTGTTTTTATTTTACAGAATACGGGATGCGCTCAGAGACAGATGTCAGAGCAATGGCTTTTCAACATTTCCCCTTTTCTTTTAATTGAAAGAAAAGAGACAAATGTGAAGCCAAGCGCATTCTCTGACATTATCTCTAAACACGTCATGTATTCTAAACATGTTCAGTACCCGCGATCTAGCAACCCTATAAACACTTTCAAGCTAAGGCCACATAAAAATAAAAAATTGTTGATCGTCCTTTTTTGATGGGAAGTGGGGGAGGGAGGGCGTTTTTTTTTTTTTTTTTTTGACATGGCAAAATATGAAATAAAGAATAAAGATATCATCATAATTACTATAAAACAAAGGGTTTGTGTGATTTTGATGTTTTCAATTGTTTTGTTAAACCCTTTCAAATCCTAGATGACATTTTCTGTACACATTTTCAAAAAACTAAAACGCAGCCTTAAGTAAATATTTGAAGAATTTTTCTTGTTTTGCGAACATGAATAATCTTTCTTCAATCATCTATTTCCGACCTATGGATTTTGAAAAAATATCAGCTGAACAAAAATCTGGGAGCCAAGTTTGACTGAAAAGATCATTAAAAATACCGTTTTTTATGATTAAAATTTTTTGTTTTTATGTGGCCTAAACATGTCACAGGCCAAACGTGTTTCGAGGTAGACATGTCAAAGAAACGCAGAATCTAAACATGTTGAGGGCTAAACGTGTTAAAAAAGCGGGTACAAGCGAGGTGCTTAGAAATGTGTTCATATTCTAAACGCAATTTTTACAGTGTACTCAGCACATGCCTTATACCTGATAAGCGGGGGCTAGCTTAATTTATGTCAAAATAAATTGACAGTTAAAAATCATACCATGATCAAATAATTTTGTTGTAAGTAAAAAATAAAAACCACTTGGCAATTAACGGATAAAACATATCAACATGACTGTACACGAAATAAGGACCCCCGGTTTTTTTTACGATGCTTAACGGTGTTTTAATCACCGTGTTTGAAAGGCATACTCAGCGGGCCTGAAACGCCCTTGTCAGGCATGGTCACGTCGATCAACGTGACTTGGGTCTTGGTGTTTAAAGAAGCGAACCAATGTCGATCTTTTTCAGTTTATGTTGTCAGTTATTAAACTTCATACAAATCACCAAAGCAGGTGGACATCTCGGTGAAACTTCCTCTTCTATTCCTTGTTTTCCATTGAGAAAATAAATTCACGCTGAACTTTGATCAACGCAATGATCAGTTTAATGGACTTTCCAAATTTGCGCACAATGTATGGCTGCCTGTTGCACGTTGTGTGGTATTATGTGTGCACGTCGTACTGGATTAGTTGTTCTTTAATAGATGACATACTGTGCGCTATATTGGCTTAGACTTCAACATTTTAACGCTCGTTTTCACCTAGAAATACCTTTTATAAAATTGATTCTTTCCCATGTATGAAATGATTAGTATTTAATATTCTTTGGTTTCCAGGAAAGAAGATAAATTGAAAGTCTGTAATTTTTGAGTTATGCTTGTTGTTATTGTGTGGATTAGACTAAAAGACTAAATCAAATGCCAAATCAGGCTTCAAGGACTTTGAACCTTCTGATCAATGGAGCGGAATAGCCAGTCACAGTGCTTTTGTATTATACAGTTTAGATGCAAGTCATTACAAACGTGAGCTTTCGACCAGAAATTGAGGGAAGTAAAATTGGTATTGTTTATGTGCAAAAGAATGAGGAGGCCCAAGGACCTACAACCTGATGTAAATTAATTGACTAAAACATAGGTAGTTCGGAAGGCAAGGTCAAAATGGGTCATACTTTGTGTAGCGTTTGTCGAGTTTTAAATGGCCTTTCCGATGATGTATATATTATAAAAATCTATTGTGTGGTTCATGAGTTATGATTTTTTTAAAATATTAAACTTTGATTTAACGTAATTTTACACCTGATGACGTCATCATGACGTCACTACAGTGGTGTATTTTACAAGTAAAGATCTAACAATATGTGTAGTTTGAAGGTTGTGTGATTTGGGTAAGTGTGTCTTTGTTGGGGACAATCGACACGGAGAAGAAGAAGAAGAAGAAGAAGAAGAAGAAGAAGAAGAAGACTTTTTTTTGACTTTTCAATGACATCTTTATTTCAAAACGATTGAAGTTGCTTGCAATAGTTTACAAAATTACAGGGAAATCACGTTGTTAACAATAAACAATAAACATAAGCGAGTATCCCTCGCCAGAAGAAACAGATCCCATGTCCACTCCCTCCAACTAGGCAAGGTATCGAAGGAGTCAGACACTCTTTGGAAGTGGTTGGAACCTAACACTCTCAAGGAGCAGTAAGAATGTAAGACTCCTCCGACACCAACAAGCCCGATCAGAGGGGGAACGAAACACGAAACCTGCCTCCCCTCACAAAGGATGCAAAATTAAGCGAGAGATAAAATCTGTACTAATACAGAGTAGGTAAATAACAGAAAATATACATTGTTAAAAAAGTAATCAGTAAATAGAGGAGATATCGTGTGGGGGACTACATCAACCATGTTATCTTGTTATTAACGATTGTGAAAATGGCGTTGTTGAAAGACCATTTAGTGATGAAACCAGCAGGATTGTTGCAGAGGTTGTAGTAGTTGTAATCAATGAGAATTTTATGTTGCAGGCGACTGCGCCAAATTATGTAAGGATCGGAAAAGCGTGAGGTTCTGTATAGCCAGTAAATAACGTGTTTGAAGCTAACGATGAGGAAGTTTGATAGGCGTACTGTCCCTTTGCAGCGACCTCTAGCGCACGGGATGAGCGTCCACAGTAGAAGTCGAAATTGAGTTTCAGGTCTGGAAGGATTCGATGAAGAAGTGCGTGGAGCAGATTTAGACCGGACTGTATAGCTGGGCAGAGGATGAATAGATGTAGAAGCGTTCCCCTGACCCCGCACCAGCCACAGGAGGAGCATATGTCAGGGTTTAGATGATGAAGTACTGGAAGAGAAGGTAGTATGTTGTGCAGGAGTTTAAACTGAGTGTCTCCTTCTTTTTTTGAAGTCGGCAGCTGGTAGATTCCTCCCCATTGTATGGTTTGGGAGGAATCAAACAGTCCAGATTCGTGCCAGTATGTAGTAGTTTGAGGAGGGTGCGAGTTGACTCTAGTCATTGAAGATGCCGTATATTTGTTTGGATGAGGCGGTGAGTCCGTTAGTGTTAGATGAGAGCGAAAAGTTGACCGATAGGAGCTGAACTAGCAGAGATGTTCCTGAAGCTAGCCGGACGGACACCGTTTTCATTGAAAATAACTGGAAAGTGTTTGAGAAGTTTACCACGGAAGCATTGAAGATCCATTTGGAGGAGTCGGAGAGAGCGTCGGTGAAGAGCCGGGAGAGGGGGTTGAAAGTGATCAGCTTCTGTCCACGTGCCGGTGTTTGTGTCTGTGAGGTGTTTGACAAGCGTAATACCGTGCGAAGAGAGTCGCGCGGGAAAAAATCCCTCATCGTCAGCTTCGTCGTTAAGGAGAGGGCTACTGAGAGGAAGATTGATAACATGATTGATGGAGTCCGATGGTATTTCGGCGCGAGCTCCGGACGCCTTCCAAGCACGCAAGAGCTCACCATAGAAGCAAGGAAGGCTGGTGTAAAATTTGGACGAAGTGTGTGTCAGAAAGAGTTGGAAGTCGAGATTGAGTTTCATGTATCTTTGAAGATTGTGACTTATCATTGTGTGCGCGGGATGCGGACATAGATTCAGATAACGTTGGATGAGAGAGAGTCTGAAGGTGAGCACGCGTGCTTGGAAGTAAGCTAGACCTAGACCTCCCCTCGCTGGTTTGCGATAAAGAAGGTTTTTCTTAAGGAGGTGCCTCTTATTGGACCAGACGAAATCGACGAGCATATCCTGGAGTTCACTCAGGACTTTGTCAGGGGGAGAGAGAACGGCTAGACAGTGGAAGGTTTTGGAAGCTGGAAGTTGATTTGTTATGAGAACTTTGCCTTTGTATGAGAGAGAGTTCGCGATACCTTTCCAGCGTGAAAGAGTGTTACCGAGTTTGTTTTTGCAGGCGATCCAGTTTTGTTTGAGGTAGCAATTGGTATTCCCCAAGTGAACTCCAAGAAAGGGAAGCCCCTCGTTATTCCAGCGGAAGTTGAGGGGCTCGTCGGTTCTGCCGGTCCAGGACCCGACCCACAGGCCCCGAGATTTTTTGTAATTGAGGCAGGCAGCAGAGGAATTATTGAAAAGTTTATACACATCGTCTACAATAATGAAACCAGAATTGGTGGTGACGAAGATTGTGACGTCGTCTGCGTAGGCCGAGACCTGACAGTGTTTATCGGTACCAGGTAGAGGGAATCCATTGGTTCCCAATCTGTTTCTTAGCGTATTGAGCAGGGGCTCAATGGCAATGGAGTACAGCAGCCCAGAGAGCGGGCAGCCCTGACGAATACCTTTCTCTGCTGCGAAGGGGGCGGTGAGTGAACCGCCCACCTTGAGAAGGCTTTCGGCACCCTTGTACAGAAGTTTTATGTAAGATATGAATCGGTCACCAAAACCCATGGCTCTCATGGTACTAAATAGATATTCGTGGTCAACATTGTCGAAGGCTTTGCTTTGAACAAGGTTGAGCACAGCAAGGGGAGTGTCATTTAAATTGGAACAGTTAATGATATCTTTAGTGAGAAGAATATTGTCATAAATTGAGCGGTCTGGAACACAATAAGATTGATCATGATGGATCACCGAATGCATGTGACCCTTTAGCCTATTGGCCAGCAACTTAGCAAAGATCTTGTAGTCGGTGTTGAGGAGGGAAACGGGCCGCCAGTTAGCGACGTCAGAGAGGTCTCCCTTTTTCGGGATGAGAGAGATGACACCTCTTTGAAAGGAGTGAGGTAGGCTGCCGTAGACAATGGCATGGTTTAAGACGGACAGTAAGTCATTTTTCAGGAGAGGCCAGAAACATTGGATTCCTTCCTCCATGGTCTCTTGAAGGAAAACGATATCGGGGTCATTATGAAGCCTTTCGATATATGTTTGAAAGGCAGCGTTCCGGGTGGAAGAGGAGCACCCCCGGTGTTGAGAGTTAGCAGTGACAGTGTCATTGTTAGTGAAAATAAAAAGGTTCTAATACATGTATAAGGATCCATTGGGAAAGGAGTTACACGTCAAGTTTTTTGATCAGCTTTTGAATCCTCTGCTGCATGCTTTTTTGGAGTAGGGGACTGTTTCGCATAGGCTTGAGCTGTTTGACAAGTCCAGGAATGTTTGCTGTGAATTTGCGAGCGATAAAATCTGTTTTTTTACGGGCTTTGACGGTGGTGAGAAATTGGATAAGTTCCGCATTGGAAAGGGGTCCCTTACATGTGGGTAGTGAATCGGCGGAGATAGATGTTTCTTCGTCAGTGGTTTGTGTGTCCTCCCAATGCTCCGAGTCGGTCGCAGGGCCACCCGCTGTGGAGAGGGGCGTGGATACGGAGGGAGATGTGGCACTGAGGGCCTGGGAAAGGTCTTGGGAGGACGTTTGCATTGGGGTTGTAGTTTTTTTGGCCAGTTTGCGGGGTGGTGAGGGGGACTTTAGGGGAACGAGGTTAGGGGTGGTTTGGGGGTTGGGGTTGGGAGGGGACTGTTTCCGCTTAGAGATGACCTCGGAAAAGAGTCTTGAGGGGGCAGGAGGGGATCCCCAGATCGAGAGAGTGGGGTCGGATGATGAACCGAGATTACATGAGGAGGATTGGTGGGAAGAGGTAGGGTGGGAGGAAGTGGGAGCACTGTCGTGCCTGGTGACATCCGAAGCGGACGTCGATAGTCCAGGGGAGGGGGAGGTTGGGGGAGACAGTAGAGGCTCTCTTTCTGGATCCTGTCACAGAGGAGGACGGACCAGAGGGGGTGGTCGCTTATTAGAGGCGGTGGTTGTGGGAAGGGCCGCGCCCGATGTTCGCTTCTTGGAAAGCGCAGCCAATTCGGGCGGACCTCCCGGGGGCCAAAAAAGCCCCGCTGGGTCTATCGGTCTACCAGTGGGGGCTGATGTGGTGGTGGGCAGGGGGGCTGGCGGACCACTTTGTTTAGGGGCCGGCGGTCCAGTGGGTTTGGGGTTCTTGAGAGGGGGTTTGGGGTCAGATTTGTTTCCATGAATGAAGGTTGGAGGGGGGTTAAGTGGATTGCCAGTGTCATTGGAAGGTGCTGTACTGCTGTTTTTTTTTACAGGAGCGGCTGATGTGGCCGTATTCCCCACAGTTAAAACACTTGACCGACTCGGTAGACAGGAAGACACGATAATTAACGCCAGCATAGGTAAAATTAATGTGATCGGGAGGAGTGACATTTCCATTGAGAAGTACCTGGACTTGTCTTCTGAAGGACATTATGTGTGACAGCTCTTTGTTTTTGAAGCCTAGGGGTATGGGTCGGATCTGAGACACCACCTTACAGAATCCAGATAAATTGTGAGCAAGAACGTTATTTGGAATTTCGGGGTACACATTTGAGAGAGTAAGCCGAGTAGTAGGTTTATTGAGCGGAGTGAGCTCGAGAAAGGAATCACCGAGTCTCAGACCGTAATTGGTAGCGTCAATGACTGCCGCTCTCGAGCTCAAATAAATGGCAACTCGGCCATTTGAAATACGAGAGGCAGAGACGACATCTTTAGGTGGAACGTGAGTAACAAAAGCATCAATGTAGCTTTGAATGGGGATATTGTCAGTAGCTTTAAAGGCAACCCCATTGTTCCTGGTCACACTGCTGAAAGGCTCGTTGCATTGGACAGTGGTCTTTGCAGGGGCAGCCGTGCTCACGCCCGACTGCCCCTGAATGGAGGGTTCTGCTTGACTGGCCATGGGGGCCAGCCTAGCTGTAAATTTTAGCAGATATTTTGGAAAAATTACCCTCGAAATACAGCTAATTGAAAACACCAATCAAGGGCAGGCCGGTCTAGCCTAATCAATAAACAATAATCTACAACCTAGTGAAAGAACTAGGACCATACGAGGTCTAAAAGCTAAAATATTTCTACTTACTACGGAGCTCGATCGAAATACGTGCCACACGAAAAAGAAGAAGAAGAGGAGGAGGAGGAGGAGGAGGAGGAGGAGGAGGAGGAGGAGGAGGAGGAGGAGGAGGAGGAGGAGGAGGAGGAGGAGGAGGAGGAGGAGGAGGAGGAGGAGGAGGAGGAGGAGGAGGAGGAGGAGGAGGAGGAGGAGGAGGGAGGAGGAGGAGGAGGAGGAGGAGGAGGGAGGAGGAGGAGGAGGAGGAGGAGGAGGAGGAGGAGGAGGAGGAGGAGGGAGGAGGAGGAGGAGGAGGAGGAGGAGGAGGAGGGAGGAGGAGGAGGAGGAGGAGGAGGAGGAGGAGGAGGAGGAGGAGTAGGAGGAGGAGGAGGGAGGAGGAGGAGGAGGAGGAGGAGGAGGAGGAGGAGGAGGAGGAGGAGGGAGGAGGAGGAGGAGGAGGAGGAGGAGGAGGAGGAGGGAGGAGGAGGAAGAGGAGGAGGAGGAGGAGGAGGAGAAGGAGGAAGAGGAGGAGGAGGAGGAGGAGGGGAGAAGGAGGAGGAGAAAGGAGGAGGAGGAAGAGGAGGAGGGGGGAGAAGGAGGAGGAGAAAGGAAGAGGAGGAGGAAGAGGGAGGAGGAGGGAGGAGGAGGAGGAGGAGGAGGAGGAGGGAGGAGGAGGAGGAGGAGGAGGAGGAGGAGGACGAGGAGGAGGAGGAGGAGGAGGAGGAGGAGGGAGGAGGAGGAGGAGGAGGAGGAGGGAGGAGGAGGGAGGAGGAGGAGGAGGAGGGAGGAGGAGGAGGAGGAGGAGGGAGGGAGGAGGAGGAGGAGGAGGAGAGGAGGAGGAGGAGGAGGAGGAGGAGGAGGAGGAGGAGGAGGAGGAGGAGGAGGAGGAGGAGGAGGAGGAGGAGGAGGAGGAGGAGGAGGAGGAGGAGGAGGAGGAGAAGAAGAAGAAGAAGAAGAAGAAGAAGAAGAAGAAGAAGACTTTTTTGACTTTTCAATGACAACTTTATTTCAAAACGATTGAAGTTGCTTGCAATAGTTTACAAAATTACAGGGAAATTACGTTGTAAACAATAATCAATAAAAATAAGCGAGCATCCCTCGCCAAAAAAAACAAATCCCACGTCCACCCCCCCCCCCCCAACTAGGCAAGGTATCGAAGGAGTCAGACACTCTTTGGAAGTGGTTGGAACCCAACACTCTCAAGGAACACGACCGCGGAATGTAAGACTCCTCCGACACCAAAAAGCCCGATCAGAGGGGGGAACGAAACACGAAACCTGCCTCCCCCCACAAAGGATGCAAATTTAAGCGAGAGATAAATTCTGTACTAATACAGAGTAGGTAAATTACAGAAAATACACATTGTTAAAAAAGTAATCAGAAAAAAGAGGAGATATCGTGTGGGGGACTACATCAACCATGTTATCTTGTTATTGACGATTGTGAAAATGGCGTTGTTGAAAGACCATTTTGTGATGAAACCAGCAGGATTGTTGCAGAGGTTGTAGTAGTTGTAATCAATGAGAATTTTATGTTGCAGGCGACTGCGCCAAATTATGTAAGGATCGGAAAAGCGTGAGGTTCTGTATAGCCAGTAAATAACGTGTTTGAAGCTGACGATGAGGAAGTTTGATAGGCGTACTGCCCTTTAAGGCGGCCTCTAGCGCACGGGATGAGCGTCCAGTAGAGGTCGAAATTGAGTTTCAGGTCTGGAAGGATTCGATGAAGAAGTGCGTAGAGCAGATTTAGACCGGATTGTATGGCTGGGCAGAGGATGAATAGATGTAGAAGCGTTCCCTGACCCCGCACCAGCCACAGGAGGAGCATATGTCAGGGTTTAGATGAAGAAGTACTCGAAGAGAAGGTAGTATGTTGTGCAGGAGTTTAAACTGAGTGTCTCCTTCTTTTTTTGAAGTCGGCAGCTGGTAGATTCCTCCCCATTGTATGGTTTGGGAGGAATCAAACAGTCCAGATTCGTGCCAGTATGTAGTAGTTTGAGGAGGGTGCGAGTTGACTCTGTCATTGAAGATGCCGTATATTTGTTTGGATGAGGCGGTGAGTCCGTTAGTGTTAGATGAGAGCGAAAAGTTGACCGTAGGAGCTGAACTAGCAGAGATGTTCCTGAAGCTAGCCGGACGGACACCGTTTTCATTGAAAATAACTGGAAAGTGTTTGAGAAGTTTACCACGAGAGCATTGAAGATCCAGTTGGAGGAGTCGGAGAGAGCGTCGGTGAAGAGCCGGGAGAGGGGGTTGAAAGTGATCAGCTTCTGTCCACGTGCCGGTGTTTGTGTCTGTGAGGTGTTTGACAAGCGTGATACCGTGCGAAGAGAGTCGCGCGGGAAAAAGTCCCTCATCGTCAGCTTCGTCGTTAAGGAGAGGGCTACTGAGAGGGAGATTGATAACATGATTGATGGAGTCCGATGGTATTTCGGCGCGAGCTCCGGACGCCTTCCAAGCACGCAAGAGCTCACCATAGAAGCAAGGAAGGCTGGTGTAAAATTTGGACGAAGTGTGGGTCAGGAAGAGTTGGAAGTCGAGATTGAGTTTCATGTATCTGTGAAGATTGTGACTTATCATTGTGTGCGCGGGATGCGGACATAGATTCAGATAACGTTGGATGAGAGAGAGTCTGAAGGTGAGCACGCGTGCTTGGAAGCAAGCTAGACCTAGACCTCCCCTCTCTGGTTTGCGATAAAGAAGGTTTTTCTTAAGGAGGTGCCTCTTATTGGACCAGACGAAATCGACGAGCATATCCTGTAGTTCACTCAGGACTTTGTCAGGGGAGAGAGAACGGCTAGACAGTGGAAGGTTTTGGAAGCCGCAAGTTGATTTGTTATGAGAACTTTGCCTTTGTATGAGAGAGAGTTCGCGATACCTTTCCAGCATGAAAGAGTGTTGCCGAGTTTGTTTTTGCAGGCGATCCAGTTTTGTTTGAGGTAGCAATTGGTATTCCCCAAGTGAACTCCAAGAAAGGGAAGCCCCTCGTTATTCCAGCGGAAGTTGAGGGGCTCGTCGGTTCTGCTGGTCCAGGACCCGACCCACAGGCCCCGAGATTTTTTGTAATTGAGGCAGGCAGCAGAGGATTTATTGAAAAGCTTGTACACATCGTCTACAATACTGAAACCAGAGTTGGTGGTGACGAAGATTGTGACGTCGTCTGCGTAGGCCGAGACCTGACAGTGTTTATCGGTACCAGGGAGAGGGAATCCTTTGGTTCCCAATCTGTTTCTTAGCGTATTGAGCAGGGGCTCAATGGCAATGGAGTACAGCAGCCCAGAGAGCGGGCAGCCCTGACGAATACCTTTCTCTGCTGCGAAGGGGGCGGTGAGTGAACCGCCCACCTTGAGAAGGCTTTCGGCACCCTTGTACAGAGGTTTTATGTAAGATATCAACCGGTCACCAAAACCCATGGCTCTCATGGTACTAAATAGATATTCGTGGTCAACATTGTCGAAGGCTTTGCTTTGATCAAGGTTGAGCACAGCAAGGGGAGTGTCATTTAAATTGGAACAGTTAATGATATCTTTAGTGAGAAGAATATTGTCATAAATTGAGCGGTCTGGAACACAATAAGATTGATCATGATGGATCACCGAATGCATGTGACCCTTTAGCCTATTGGCCAGCAACTTAGCAAAGATCTTGTAGTCGGTGTTGAGGAGGGAAACGGGCCGCCAGTTAGCGATGTCAGAGAGGTCTCCCTTTTTCGGGATGAGAGAGATGACGCCTCTTTGAAAGGAGTGAGGTAGGCTGCCGTAGACAATGGCATGGTTTAAGACGGACAGTAAGTCATTTTTCAGGAGAGGCCAGAAACATTGGTAGAACTCGCAAGAAAGACCGTCCAGACCGGGGGCTTTGTTATTGCTAAGTTGCTTGGCTGCAAGGTCAAGTTCCTCAGGAAGTAACTGGCTATCAAGATCTTCCGAGTCTGTGGAATCAAGTGATGGCAAGTCCGAAAGGAGAGTGTCGCGGGCGCTCTCGTCAGTCGGTACTTTGGTGTACAGTGTGCGGTAGAAATTCCGCACATGAGATTTAATCTCATCAGGATCGTCAGTGACTGTGCCGGACGGCAGCTGCACATTGGTTATTTATTGTTTTAGACTGTGAGTGAGTTTTTTCCAGCTGAAAGAAGTATGACGAGCTGGTGTCAACTTCAGTTATGTGTTTGAAACGCGACCTGACAAGAGCGCCCCTGGCCTCGTTTTTAAGTAACATGTTTAAATTATTTTTCTGCTCATTGAGCACACGGGTAGTTTCCGGTGTTAGGCCTGGCGCAGACTGAAGTTGGTCAATTGAGTCGTTCATTTGACGGAAAAGTTCGCGTTTATCGTGCGAGACTTTGGCGCCATACATTTGCGAGAGGGATTTGAGTTGTGATTTACCGAAATCCCACCAAGCACCCAGGTCAGAAAATTCGTTCTTTTTAGATTTCCAATCAGTCCAAAAGTGGGTAACAATGTCCTTGTATGCATTGTCTTCGAGCAGAGAGTTATTAAAGTGCCAATAGGCACTCCCTTTTGTGCTACTGCCAGGAAGTTTGATAACAAAGGAGACTGCTGAGTGATCGGACAGAGAACATGGCTTGATATCGCATGAGCGGACACAAGACATGAGATTAAAGGGAATATAAAAACGGTCAAGCCTGGCTTTGGAAACGCCGTTAGCATTGTTTGGGTTATTTCTGAGCCAAGTGAACTTCTCCAAAAAAGGGTTCAGTCTGCGCCATACATCGCACAGAGAAAGGAAATTAACACTATCATTGAGAGCCGTGGAGATTTTGGTCCGGTGTTCAGTGGGCCTACACAGACGATCAAGGGAGGGATTAAGTGTGCAGTTAAAGTCGCCACCGATAACAATGACACCGTCACTGCACTGCCCACAGTGGTTAAAGAGGGCTCGAATGGCTGCCAGAGCCATATAGTCCTTGTGAGGAATGAGCACATTGTACATGTGGTGAAGGCTATTGTTAAAAACAATCTTGTGGTAAAGAATGTGGCCTTCGAACAAAACTTGGGAGTCGGAAACTATGATATTTTTGTTCTTTATGAGGGTTGTTACTCCCGAGCCCCGGACTGGGCTGGGAGCACAATAAGGAGTGTACGGCCAGAGTTTCCAACAACCGCAATTTTCGCTGAGGTTGTTGGTCTCTTGAAGGAAAACGATATCGGGGTCATTATGAAGCCTTTCGATATATGTTTGAAAGGCAGCGTTCCGGGTGGAAGAGGAGCACCCCCCGGTGTTGAGAGTTAGCAGTGACAGTGTCATTGTTAGTGAAAATAAAAAGGTTCTAATACATGTATAAGGATCCATTGGGAAAGGAGTTACACGTCAAGTTTTTTGATCAGCTTTTGAATCCTCTGCTGCATGCTTTTTTGGAGTATAGGGGACTGTTTCGCATAGGCTTGAGCTGTTTGACAAGTCCAGGAATGTTTGCGGTGAATTTGCGAGCGATAAAATCTGTTTTTTTTCGGGCTTTGACGGTGGTGAGAAATTGGATAAGCTCCGCATTGGAAAGGGGTCCCTTACATGTGGATAGTGAATCGGCGGAGATAGATGTTTCTTCGTCAGTGGTTTGTGTGTCATCCCAATGCTCCGAGTCGGTCGCAGGGCCACCCCCTCTGGAGAGGGGCGTGGATACGGAGGGAGATGTGGCACTGAGGGCCTGGGAAAGGTCTGGGGAGGACGTTTGCATTGGGGTTGTAGTTTTTTTGGCCAGTTTGCGGGGTGGTGCGGGGGACTTTAGGGGAACGAGGTTAGGGGTGGTTTGGGGGGGGACTGTTTCCGCTTAGAGATGACTTCGGAAAAGAGTCTTGAGGGGGCAGGAGGGGACCCCCAGATCGAGAGAGTGGGGTCGGATGATGAACCTAGATTACATGAGGAGGATTGGTGGGAAGAGGTAGGGTGGGAGGAAGTGGGAGCACTGTCGTGCCTGGTGACATCCGAAGCGGACGTCGATGGTCCAGGGGAGGGGGAGGTTGGGGGGGAGACAGTAGAGGCTCTCTTTCTGGATCCTGTCACAGAGGAGGACGGACCAGAGGGGGGTGGTCGCTTATTAGAGGCGGTAGTTGTGGGAAGGGCCGCGCCCGATGTTCGCTTCTTGGAAAGCGCAGCCAATTCGGGCGGACCTCCCGGGGGCCAAAAAAGCCCCGCTGGGTCTATCGGTCTACCAGTGGGGGCTGATGTGGTGGTGGGCAGGGGGGCTGGCGGACCACTTTTTTGGGGGGCCGGCGGTCCAGTGGGTTTGGGGTTCTTGGGAGGGTGTTTGGGGTCAGATTTGTTTCCATGAATGAAGGTTGGAGGGGGGTTAAGTGGATTGCCAGTGTCATTGGAAGGTGCTGTACTGCTGGTTTTTTTACAGGAGCGGCTGATGTGGCCGTATTCCCCACAGTTAAAACACTTGACCGACTCGGTAGACAGGAAGACACGATAATTAACGCCAGCATAGGTAAAATTAATGTGATCGGGAGGAGTGACATTTCCATTGAGAAGTACCTGGACTTGTCTTCTGAATGACATTATGTGTGACAGCTCTTTGTTTTTGAAGCCTAGGGGTATGGGTCGGATCTGAGACACCACCTTACAGAAACCAGATAAATTGTGAGCAAGAACATTATTTGGAATTTCGGGGTACACATTTGAGAGAGTAAGCCGAGTAGTAGGTTTATTGAGCGGAGTGAGCTCGAGAAAGGAATCACCGAGTCTCAGACCGTAATTGGTAGCGTCAATGACTGCCGCTCTCGAGCTCAAATAAATGGCAATTCGGCCATTGGAAATACGAGAGGCAGAGACGACATCTTTAGGTGGAACGTGAGTAACAAAAGCATCAATGTAGCTTTGAATGGGGATATTGTCAGTAGCTTTAAAGGCAACCCCATTGTTCCTGGTTACACTGCTGAAAGGCTCGTTGCCTTGGACAGTGGTCTTTGCAGGGGCAGCCGTGCTCACGCCCGACTGCCCCTGAATGAAGGGTTCTGCTTGACTGGCCATGGGGGCCAGCCTAGCTGTAAATTTTAGCAGATATTTTGGAAAAATTACCCTCGAAATACAGCAAATTGAAAACACCAATCAAGGGCAGGCCGGTCTAGCCTAATCAATAAACAATAATCTACAACCTAGTGAAAGAACTAGGACCATACGAGGTCTAAAAGCTGAAATATTTCTACTTACTACGGAGCTCGATCGAAATACGTGCCACACGAAGAAGAAGAAGAAGAAGAAGAAGAAGAAGAAGAAGAAGAAGAAGAAGAAGAAGACGAAAGAGAAGAGACGAAAAAACCCATAACAATATAGCACGAACACCTAATAAGAAGTGTTAAAATCCAATGAAACAAGGTCGACAGCTTGAACTTTTGAATTCAAAGATGAAAGCCAGTCATTAGTAGCAGAAACTAGAGCCGTGGTGCATGACCTCCCAGGCAAGAAGCCATGTTGCTGGGAAGCGATGAGTCCATTGTCCAGTCAGTGATCTAGGAGCTGTTTAACGACGACTTTTTCTAATAATTTACACACAATGATAGATGTCAGTAAAACCGGCCTGTAGTTAAGCATGATTGCTTTATCACCACGCTTGTATACTGGCACCACATTAGCACATTTCCATTGAGTGGGGATTCAGCCAATACTGAGAGAGTGATTGTAAAAGTTGGTCAAAGCAGCCAGATTGCCGAAGATGCTGATGTTATATAGAAGGTTTCGATAACTAACAGATAACTTATACCAACGAATGTAAGTTAGAAACACGTTCAGTAAGTTCTGTGGTCGTCCAGAACACGTCAATATGCGTTGGAGAAGTTCATAGCACGTTACTCATAGGTTAGAAATAAGTTTTAGGTATGCCAGACCTTATCTCGACGTATGTCCACTTATGAGTAAATTACCGGTAACATGTGAACATGTGAACGTGTGTCAACGATCGCTACAGGTTTTCAGCAAAATATGTCTTTTTAAATTTTGCCGTCAGAGGACGATGTTAAAGGTAGTTACCCAATTATTACTTTAACCGGAAGGCCTTGGGGTCAAACCTTATTTCCTACAAAGAGACCATGTCAAAATTCCAGATCATATTGCTTGCAGGATTCAAAACGTGTCCTGGGAGTATTTATTTTCACTTCAACTCCCGGTTTCGACCGGAAGTAAAAGTCACACGGGGTCACACTTTGTGTAAGATTGTACAATACCTCCAGAGCTTTCAAATTGTGCAAAAAGATGTTATGGTAGTAATGGTTCCCCAGATATGAATTTGTTAAGATATCAAACGTTTATTTAATTTTATAACGTTATCGATGTTTTCATCATCCCGAAAACATTGCGGTGTCATCTACACACTCAGATCTAAGTAAATGGTAAGTTTGAACCCCTTTGTGGTTAATGAGATATTTAATTTTGAACAATGCAATTACAACTTCCGGTTTAGACCGGAAGCTAAGGTCTCATGAGGTCACACTTTGTGTAAGATTACGTGTTTAGGTCCTGCAACGTTGAAGATGTTCACAGTTTATATATTACTTTATTAGCAATTTGTACAAAAACTGATTTGCCAAATATTGTGTTTTTCGGTTACGATTATGTCTAAATAAATGTTCCAAGAAAAACATATAAGTCACAATTTATGCACTTTGGGTTTAATAGTTTGCATTTTCCCTCACCCTGCCACTACACCGTGCTCGATTGCCAATTCAAAGTGAAGGGAAAGCCATTACAAACCGGACCTAAGACAGGAAACCTTGTTCTGTTCCAAGAGCGACAATGCTGTTAAATCGAGCGAAAGTTCTGACCTGACTCGATCTGAACAATGCATATTAAATCAATTGGCAAGTGGTTTCTTCATAAACGTTGTTGTTATTGAACACAATAGAACGTTGGCTGCTTTCTGTTAAGATTTAATATAAGCTAATTGGCTTAAAGGGGTAATTGCTACTGAAAATTTGTTTAAATAAAAATTCAACCAACGACCGTACATACAATGAATGCTCTTTACTCCATCGTGTGTCTCTTTCAATTTTAAAGGTCACGTGAAGTGCACGATTATTTGGACACGAGCCACATGCACGTAAGTTTTGAGAACTAGAACTTTGTCAATTTTGTCATGCTGTAACGCGGTCGAAATAAAAATCTACGTAGCACAGTCCCATGATTAGGCGCAGTTGGTTCTATGACTTGCTGGAGATGTAAACATCCATTTCTTTTATGTTGTTCTGTAATAACACACTCTGTTTCCTAAAAGCGACGTCAACTTTAGTTTCTTTTCGTCAGTCCTCCTCGTTTCAACACACATCGCAAAGTTGTTTATATCTATTGTTAATAAAAAAAAAATTACGTTAAAAACTCCACGAAACGTGATCTGTTTAACATTGTATACATAATTTTAAAAAAATGTCAGTTACCGGTAGAGCGATTGTTCAATTAATTCAAGGCAATATTCATAACATTAAGTACAATCAGTATATGCAAGCCCCTCCCCCATTTTCTCTCCCATTGTTGGCTGCAAGCGTTCATACTCGTAGCAAGGATCAGGTGGCACATCTGATTTGACTTTGGGGTCTGCAGCAGACAAGATTCTCTTTGCGTGAGTCTCTCGTATCATTGCCACTCTTCCTTAAAACGATAACCTAATATCTTAATAATTGCAACAAACACACAGGAACAAATGGAAGGTTGCTTTTTAAGTCTCGTTCTGATTTTAACACTTGTGATAATAACCGTGTCAAATGGCACATTTGGTGAATCCACACCGTTTTGGTGTGTCGTTATTGATTTCATCTTGACCGGAAATGTCTACAAGAACGAAACATCTGCAAACCAAAGGATCTGCAAAAGGGCATGTCATACCGACTCGAAATGCGTCTCTATAAATTTCCAACTGAGAGGAGGTCAGTGTGAGTTGAGCAGCGCTAACCACGCTAACAGCTCTGGTGGATTGAGTGAAAGGAATGGGTGGATTTACATGTACAATTCACACAAGGTAATTCAAAGTGTTGACACATTTTAAGCTTACTTGTTCGTACCCGCTATATGGTGCTTGAGAAACCGACCTGCCAATAATTGTCAATTTAAAGATGCAGGCTTGTCTTTGAGCAAACGAAAAATTCGTGCCAAGAAAAGTCACCTTTAAACACTTAACACCCAGCCGCCCGGCCTGCCCTGCTCTTACAAATCCGAAGGGGCAAGGACGCAGCTCTGCGCCAGCTCACATCTAATAATAGCACAGGGCGGGCAGTATTTAAAAAGTTCATTAATGTTACTTTTCTTCAAATATTTTGTCTTCAAGCCTGCAAGAACCATACAAGTTTGGCCTTGTACAGTATAATGAATTGGGTATGAATAAATTAAATGTATACGTCTTATAATGCTCATCAAACGCTTGACAATATGCATGGTTTGGTTATCAACCATTATGAACACAATGCAGCTATCGTTGCCTTTATAAGATATTTAGCACTTCTCAGTCATTAGGTTAGATACTATGCGGAAGGATTCTTAAAACCATGCGTGACACCTTTTAAAAAAATCTAAATCAGACACTATTATTTACTTAACAGTTAGATTTTAACGTGTAGTACATTTTTGTTGAGAACCAAATCACCTTTAAATCGCCCAAAGCATTATAATATATAGACCCTTTTGACTAAATAAAATCAATTCAAGCAACATTTATTTTAAGATGAGCCCACATGTGTCTCTTTGTGGAGTTTATACCACTTTACCTTATTAGTACCAATAATGAGTAATTAATGTACCATTCTTATGGGAATTCCGGGAGAGCTGGTCATTGATGGATTTTTGTGTGACCCCCCCCCCCCCCTCAAATGGTCACAAGACAATTGGCATGCTATTTGGCTAGGTGTTAATTTGGAACTTGGAATTTTTTTGATAACAAAAAATAAAATTGGCTTAGTACCGACTTTTACTTAAAACTGACACTCAATAAGTGAGCGATGCCATCATGCAGAGTAAGGAAAATCCAGCCCTTCAACGATAATAGGAAAGTATGTAGAGGAAAGAGGTACTCAATGTTATTCTCTGAATTCAGACTCTCTTTTTTGTCAAAGTGGTGAAAAAAAGCTTTTGGGCGCTTCTGGTACATTACTATGCGCTGTACTTGTAGATACTCAAAACTCAATGAAATTTATAACTCCAGGGGTTACCAAATGGTGGAAAAGTCATCATTTCAAAATACCTTCCAAAAATTTAGTTCCTACTTTTCGTTCTTTTAATGTTATTTGTCTTTATTCTGGTGTAAAAAAAAAACACAGAACTGTTGTTTTCGTTTGTGTCCCTTTCAAGTGCGGTTGATACTGTTCCCAGAGTCTCCTGAAATCTGTAAATGTTATCACTTCAACAAGCTTCCTAAAACTTGGATCTCAGTTTCAGACCCTTTGACAACATTGATTCTCAACCCTGTTTACAAAAAAATTACATTCCCGATAAATTATCCAATTCCAAGCACCAAATTGATTATTATGAACAAGATGCTAATTAATATGAAGATTGAACGTGTGAATTCTCAGCAAAATCATTTGTGTATCATTCGGGGAAAAACATTTCAACCTCTTTTGATACTGAAATGGGGTATAAATCATTGTATATACGTGGCATAAAGCTCATCAAACGCTTACCACTATGCATATGGTTAGGTTGTCAGCCATTACACAATGCAGCTAGCTCTTTGCCTTCAGTTGATAAAACATTGAGCACTTCTCAGTGATGAAAAAGAAGGCCAGAACAATTTGCTTTTTTGAGCTTACATGCTTTGAAAAAGGATTCTTTAAAAAGGAAAATCAAGCCCTTCAAAGATAATGGGAAAGTGTGTATATTGAAGAGGGATGAGAAATTCATTATTATTCTCTGAATTCAAACGCCTTTTTATGAAAGTGGTTGTGAACAAAATTGGTCGCTACTTTACTATTGCTGTACATAGAAAATCAAGAGGTACATGAAGTTTATATCTCCAGGGATTACCAAACGGTGAAAATGTCATCATTTCAAAATACCTTCCTAAATTTGGATCATAATATGAGACCATTTTTTCCCCCTCAGTCCAATAGGCTGAAGGGGTATTCCGTTGCATACACGGCGTCCATCCGTCTGTCCTGATTGGTGCCCGGACGGACGCCGTAGGCAATGACAATACCCCCTTCAGCCTCTTGGGCTGAGGGGTAAAAATCCATTGATAACAAACTTGATATAGGCATGGAGGAAGAATTAGGCTAGTTTGAACCCCTTTATACGGGCTGAAAACACAAAATCCTAGACGGCCTGATATAGCCGCCGGTGGCAGCGAGTCACCGGGAGACTTGTTAACTTTTACCCTAACTTTGGGGTCAAACTATTATATCTTGTCATTTTAGTTGTTGCCATGTCAACCACTTGGTAACAGTGGTTTTAAAGATTTTGTATTTTGTATATATATAAAAAAAAGTCCCGACTAAGAGAGTTGCCCTGGTCACCACCTTCCACCCTAAACTGCCTAAACTTTCATCAATCCTCAATAATGACTATTCTTCACTCCTCTAACAGACTACGCTCAGCAATCCCTGAGCTCCCCATGGTTGCATTCCGCCGCCCTAAAAACCTGGGAGACATCCTAGTCAGGGCCAAACTCCTCCCAGGTACAAAACACCACCCTCAACAGAAATACAGGGTTGTCACAAATGTACCTGCTCTAAGTATAAGACATGTCTCTACATCAAACCCGCACTTAAAGTGAAGAGTCATAGCACTGGCTCTTCTTACAATATCAAGACCGACTCACAACGTAGCACACATAATGTAGTCTATGTTATATCATGTAAGAGGTGTGGACTACAATATGTGGGAGAAACTAAGACCAAACCCAGTCTTCGCTTTGCGAACCATGTCTCTTCCATAAAGACAAAAAAACGTACCCGTCTCCATCCACTTCAACAGCCCTAATCACAACGTCCAAGATGTTGCACTTATGGTGATTGAGGCTTGCAATGGTGATGACACACACCGCAAACTCAGAGAATCACACTGGATTCACCAACTCAAGGGACACACCGGCTTCGTTGGGCTATTTAGGCTACAAAATACACCAAAAACATGACTCTAAAGGTCTTCCAGGAATGGAGAAGAACAGTTGAGAAAAGAAACCATCAAATTTGGCCGTTTTTACGCATTTTTAAAAAACGAAGGTCACGTGGGTTATCCGAACCATTTTTTTGGTTCGGATAACCCTCGTGATCTGCGGAGTTAGTTTTACTTCCAGCCGTATAAACATTAATTACTGCACCGAATTAAACTCTGTTTTTTAACAAGAATTCATGAATATTTGACACACAAAAATAGGTATTCAAATTATGGATACAAGTTGTAAATTGTACAAAAAAATCGAACGTAAGATTTTATTTCAGAGAGTCCAAGGAACGGAAGCGTGTATTACAGTGCACAGCGTGGGGCTCGCTACACAGGGGCAGTCGTGTAGCTGGCGAGCAGAGTATCACGGCGGTGCTAGCGCGACAGAAACCCGCTAGCCAAGAGATAGCTGTACCTGGAAGCTCATGAACATGTGGGAGGGGTAGGGAGCCAGACCACCAAATATACGTTGTTGTTATTGCGGGTTTGCTAGTCGGTACACCTCGCTGATCGAATCCGTTGTTTCGAAATCGCAACTTTTCAATGCTCTGTGTACGTTCCTTGACCCGATTTGTACCAAATTTCTGGTTATTAAATAAGATTTATGTCAATACATAGGAATACCACTTTTATTTTGACGCTGCAATTAGTTTTAACAATATTTGTGACAAACAATTCCAAAAAACGAGCCCCCCAAAAAAGCAAAAAAAAAACAAAAAAAAACTGGAGCCCCTGAAGGGACAAGTGAAAAAGAAATTAAAAATTAAAACGTAGACAAAAATACCTCACTCGAAATTTCTATTGCATCCCTCGACACACAAAATTCCAACAAAATCATTTCGTTTCCTCAAAATATTATTTAATTCGATGAAAATATAATTTTGTCTCACAAAATATTATTTTTCATTTTGTGAACGCAGTGTGTTTTTCTAGGTAACAAAATAGATTATTTCTAGAAAAATAGAAATACGCTTACGTTCCCTGAAGAAACGCATTCATTTCCTCGAAAAATGATTTTGTTCGCAAGAAATATACTTTCGTTAGCTCAAAAGGAGATTTCATTCCCTAAAAAAAAGCTTTTGTTTCCTCGAAATACGACTTTGAATTTTTTGTCCGAAATATACTTTAATTCACCCCAAAATATGCTTTCGCTCCCTAAAAGTACGCTTTCGTTCTCTCGCAATGAGATTTTGTTCCCCAGAATTCCCCTTTCGTTCCCTCAAGATAGCTAATTTTGTTCCCTCAAGATAGCGACTTTGAGAGGGGACGAGTTTGTATGTGATGGGGCGACTTTGCTTACAATATTATTATTTACACTTACCCTATTTCTGAGTCTGGCCAGAATTAAGTCTCATTTGGCGGCGCTGGTCAGCTTTGACTTCATTCACATATTTGTTCTCTCAAATACTATTACTAAACTACTATTTATATTTAATTATTAAGAGATCTTACTTTATATCCTAATGGTGTCCTCCAGCTGAAAGGTTGCTGTATAGGAGTAATGTACTACCAATTCAGTTTCCAGTCAGCCTTTGGGCAACCATATATAATAAATGAACCTTAATAAATACTACGACTATAAAATAAGTTAGAGAGATACAACCTATCTGTACCAAAAACTGGAGAAGAGTGAGAGGGACTTATTGTCTCCCTTTGCTTTTATATGGCTATGTAAACTAAGGAAAAGGCTTAGGGCCTGCTCTATAGGCGAACACAAAAGAACTTATAATAGGCCTTTATACTACACTGGGGTTTTAGGAGTTGATTGTTCACCATTTACAGCTGTCATTCCCGGAATGGTCATACACAAAATGAGGAATTGCAATAGTCTCTTGATACAAGCAATAAAGTTAACACATGCTTGGCAGCTGTTAATGGAATTCACTACATCTAGCCCCCTCCAAGATCACAACTTAACAAGAAAGTGATCGATAATAATACACACAAAATATTTACAAAATTTCATCTATCTATTACTACGGTATGTACATATCTACTTGGCCACCGAACGTGACGTCCAGAACGAGTAATTCTTTCTGGCTTCTTCTGTTCAGGAGCACTGGCTGGTGTTGGTTGTTCAACAACATGTGTTGTTATAGATTTTGACTCTGAGTCAATGTGAGCAACCTTTAATCTATCAATGCTTACTGAATCTTGTTTGCCATTTTTTTCGATTATAAAGAATTTGCTCTGTCTGTCGATTACTCGATACGGGCCTTGATAAGGTGGTTGTAACGGTTTCTTTACCGAATCTATGCGCACAAACACATGGGAACATGATTGTAAATCGGTATGAATGTGACTTTTGCGTTGATTAGGTCTTGTGGACTCTGGTTTTAGTTCAGACATATGTCGGCGCAAACGATCAACGTACACGGCTGGATCTAGACTATTAAAATTACTAACAGGGACTAAGAGTTCACCAGGTAATCTCAGAGTGGATCCAAACACTAATTCAGCCACGCTACACCCAATATCAACTTTTAATGATGAACGGATACTTAGTAAGATAAGTGGTAGTGATTCAGTCCATCTGCTAGGCTCACTCTGCGTTTTGAAAGCAGATTTAAGTTGCCGATGGAAACGTTCCACTAATCCGTTTGCTGATGGATGGTACGCAGTGGTGCGAATGTGTTTGCTGCCTATTAATTGGGATAGTTGTTTGAACAAGTTTGATTCGAACTGTCTACCTCTATCTGTGGTTATTATTGCGGGAACACCGAATGTAGCTACCCATCTTTCAGTGAATGCTTTTGCTACAGTTTCAGCTGTAATGTTAGCAATGGGTATTGCTTCGGGCCACCTTGTAAATCGGTCTATGCATGTGAGTAAGTAGCAACAACCGTTGGATGGGGGTAGAGGACCAACAATGTCAATGTGAACATGGCTAAATCTAGCGTCAGGTGTTGCGAAGGTACCTATCGGAGTCACTGTGTGACGATGTACCTTGGCGCGTTGACACTGGATACAATGTTTGGTCCAAAGTCTGATATCTTTGTTAATTGACGGCCATACGAATCTTTGAGTTATTAGGCGTTGTGTTGCTCTAATACCGGGATGAGATAGGTTATGCATCGAATCAAAAATGTTACGTCTGAATTCAAGGGTGATGTAGGGACGTGGATGTCCAGTAGATACATCACAAATTATGGTATTGTGTGAATTGGGAATAGGCACCTCTTCAAATTGAAGACTAGACGATTCACGTAGCTTACATAGCTCTGGGTCTGTCTTTTGCTGGAGGGCGATTTGGTCAAAGTTCACATCACTATCGGGAAGGCTAGGATGGGTAACTAAACTTACGTCATATCGGGATAGAGCATCTGCTACAAGGTTTTCTTTACCTTTAATGTAACGGATGTCGGTACTGAACTGAGAAATGTAGTCTAGATGACGTACTTCTCTTGGCGAGTATCTATCAGGCCTTGCGTTAAAAGCATATATAAGCGGTTTATGGTCAGTCAAAATATAGAAACTACGACCTTCCAAAGCATACTTAAAATGACGTATGGCTAAGTATACCGCCAGCAATTCGCGACCAAAAGTACTGTATCTAGTCTCTGCTGGTTGTAAACGTTTTGAGAAAAATGAAATTGGTCTCATTACGTCATTTTCGCATTGCTGAAGTACACCGCCAACTGCAAGGTTGGATGCATCTACTATTAGACAGAGAGGTAGGTCTACAGCTGGGTGCACTAACATAGTAGCTTCAGCTAGAGTAGATTTTGCTCTTTGGAAAGATGCCAATTCACATTCAGTAAGTGAAATCGCTTTGTCTTTTGACTTGCAAGACAGCAATTGTAGTCTCAGAAAGAATTACTTCTCAATTATAACCGGTGATGATTCGATGTTTATTTTTGGCTGATTCTAGAGCACATAATTTTAATAAGTATCCTAAGTTAACAGATTATGCATTCACTGTTGATTTAATTTCAATTCGCGGTGCCAAAATTTATAACCTTGTCGGTCCAGCCATACGCAAACTCCAAAGTTACAATACTGCTGATCAAATCATAGTAAGATTGGCCGCCGGAGTTAATGACTTGACAGCATTTGTATATGATAGTCTGCACGAAAAAAGAGTGTTAAAGCCCTCACAGCACACAGCCCACAGCCGACAGTTTATTTTCCGAACTACTCAAATTTAAAGAGGCAATTTTATCGGCCCGCCCAAATACCATCGTTTTATTTACCACAATTCCAACTACATCACGTCGGGATCACCAGTATAGGGAATTAGCTTACAACATTATTATTTACACTTACCCTATTTCTGAGTCTGGCCAGAATTAAGTCTCATTTGGCGGCGCTGGTCAGCTTTGACTTCATTCACATATTTGTTCTCTCAAATACTATTACTAAACTACTATTTATATTTAATTATTAAGAGATCTTACTTTATATCCTAATGGTGTCCTCCAGCTGAAAGGTTGCTGTATAGGAGTAATGTACTACCAATTCAGTTTCCAGTCAGCCTTTGGGCAACCATATATAATAAATGAACCTTAATAAATACTACGACTATAAAATAAGTTAGAGAGATAGTGTGATGGATAAGATGATTAAGAGTCATTCCAGTTTCTCAGTCGGGGAGAAGGAATGCAGTTATTGGTTATTGTCTTGTAATATTTAAGAGTCATTCCAGTTTCTCAGTCGGGGAGAAGGAATGCAGTTATTGGTTATTGTCTTGTAATATTTAAGAGTCATTCCAGTTTCTCGGTCTGGGAGAAGGAATGCAGTTATTGTCTTGTAATATTTAAGAGTCATTCCAATTTCTCGGTCTGGGAGAAGGAATGCAGTTATTTGTAATTGTCTTGTAATAATTAGACATTCCAGTCCAGTTCTCCCTATCTGGGAGAAGGAATGCAGTTAATGGTTATTGTTAATCTTACAGACCACTCTAATAAAACCACTGGGCCTTAGAGCTCGGCGTGGCAGTCTTGTCCTGTGGCAGGGAGCAGGAGGTTGTGGTCGGAGGCTGGGTGTTAGTTTTTCTGTATAAAGTTGGGTTGTTTAAGTTGTATAAGTTGCAGCCAGTCATCCGACCATTATTAAGGTAATACCATTTATTTATTTTAGTTTAGGAGTGTCCCGAAATCTTTGCTTTGCCAGACTTTGTTTAGTATTTTCCTTTGTGGCAAAAAGCCTTGTCATTTGGTATACGTTGTTTGGATGGTCCCGTTAAGGGATAAAATATAACTATGTATCAGCATTTTGTTTCCATCTTGTTTCAATTATTCTGTTCTCGATTTCTCTTAGTGATTTTAGTTGTTCGTATTCCTAATTTCTACTGGCGGTGAATTTAATCCGCTACAGTTTTGGTGGCAGCGGTGGGATTGCGGATAAATTATTTATTTAATTAGGTACGACTCAATTACTTAAGATGGGATCGAGAACAGATTTGGCTGGTCAGTTGAACCAAACACTAAGACTTTTAGACGAGGAAATACAGTCTAGAAGAGAAAGGCTGGCTGAGTTAAGGACGACACAAAGTTCCAGTGTTCCCAGCCACAGGTCTGCCCCTTCGGGTAGACTAAGACTGCCACCTCGGGACACTCCTATAGTTGTAAATGAAGTTTTAGGTGCTGGTTCTCCTAGTTTGGACACTCCTAGTACTGATTTTTGTTCATTGCCACAACGTTCCAATATGCCCAATAGGACTAATGACGTACCAGTAGCTTTAAGTAGTACTTTAAGACAGCCAGGCACGGTAAAGCCAGTCGTTCAGCCAGATAATTACGATGGTAGCAAGTCATTCGAGGATTGGTTAACTAATTTGAATTTATGTAGCCAGATAAACGGGTGGTCCTTAGACCAGAAAACTAGATTTCTAGCCGTGAGGTTGCGAGGGCCAGCCCTCCAGGTTTATACTGACTTAGCTGATTCAATTAAACTTGATTTTTCTGCAGTTGTCAATGCGTTGAAAGATCGATTTTCTCCGCAAGGACAGACAGGTCTGTATAGGGCTAAGCTTAAAGTAAGAACACGCAGGAAAAGCGAGAAGTTGCCCGAGTTAGCTAGTGATATTCGCAGACTTGTTTTTAAAGCGTACCCTGAGGTATCAGCAGAACTTAGGGAAGAGTTAGGCAGAGATCATTTTATAGAGGCATTAGACTTACCTGAGGTTAGAATGCAAGTAAGAAGGACTAAACCTAGAGACCTCGGAGCTGCCCTTACTGCGGCACTAGAAGAAGAGGCCTTTATTCAGGTTGAGTATAACAAGACTGATATGTTGCAGAGGATAGGTGCTAATGCATGTCAGAGTAAGCCAACTACTACTAGTGCCTCATGTGATACTGAGCTACATGTACCTACTCAGGATGGTCTTAAACTTAAGGTTGAACAATTAGAACAAACTGTAAAAGAGCTTCAGACTATTCTCAAAGAAAAGCAGTCGAGTAATAGGCTTAGACGACCTAGGGGTCCCATTGTGTGTTGGAATTGTAGGCAGGAAGGCCACAGACAGTTCGAGTGTCCGTATAATGCCCCCAACCCAACCAACCCAACCAACCGCAAGTTTTCCGGAACACCTCGTCTAACGAGCAGGGAAACCAGGTGGGGCTGAGTATGGGGCCGGTACCCAGCCAACATTGAACTGTGAGGCCAAGAGTACAATTTTTGTCAGGGGTAAGGTAAATAGTGTTGATGTTAAATTTTTGTTAGATACAGGGTCATCAGTAACAATTTTACACCCACTTACTTGGGAGTTATTGCCTTTGAATGTGAGACAGACACTGCATTCTTGTAGTGAGTCCATAATAGTTGCCGAAGGTACGGCACTTAAGGTGAAGGGTTGTGCAGAAATAGTCATTAGACTCGGTAATCTTGTAAGACGTCATGCAATTTTTGTCGCACCCATTACGCAGGCTGGCATTTTGGGCTTAGATTTTCTTTCAAATCAGGGAGGAGTGTTGGATTTGCCTAAACAGAAGTTGAGGTTCGGTAAATTTGAAGTGCCAGTGACACTTGAGAATGTGGATACTGGTAACTGTTGTAGGGTTTCTGTAGCAGAAACTATTACAATCCCGTCGGGTCAGGAGGCTATAGTCCCAGGGGAAGTACATGTTCGTGCTATAGGCACACGAGGTGGGTTACTAGAACCGTCAAGATGTTATGTGACCAAAGATAATAGTATGTTAATTGGACGTACATTTGCCAATTGTGATAAAAATAACTATGTGCCAATTAGAATGTTAAACTTGAAAACAGATGCAACTACGGTGTACAAAGGTACCCAGGTAGCAGTTTTGCAACCTGCAAGTGTAACTCAAGCTGTGGAAAACCATGAATGCACAAGTAATGGCTCAAATTCTCAGTTGGAAGAGTTGTATCAAAAAAGTGCAGAACACTTAACAGGTGAACAAAAAGTTAAGTTAAAGAACATGTTACATGATTATGACAGTGTGTTTTCAAATGATGGGGAGCTTGGCCAAACGAATGTAGTGTATCATAACATAGAAACCTTTGATGCTAGGCCAAAACGGCAGCCTGCGCGCAGATTACCTCATCACCAACGAGCAGAGGCTCAAAAGTAGGTAGAAGACATGTTAGAAAAAGGGGTCATTTCTCCATCCAGTAGCCCGTGGGCAAGTCCTGTCATTCTGGTTAAAAAAAAAGACGGGACCACTAGGTTTTGCATCGATTACAGAAAATTAAACGATGTCACTTATAAGGATGCATACCCGTTACCACGCGTTGATGACAGCCTTGACACACTATCTGGCTCAAAGTGGTTCTCGTCGTTAGATTTAGCTAGTGGCTATTGGCAGGTTGAAGTTGACCCCAAAGATAAGTGTAAAACGGCTTTCACAACGGGAACTGGTTTATATGAGTTTAACATGATGCCTTTTGGCCTATGTAATGCTCCGAGTACTTTCGAAAGATTAATGGAGCGTGTCCTAGCTGGTTTACATTGGCAGACATGTTTGGTATACATTGATGATATTTTGGTATTTGCCCAGACTTTTGAAGAACACAGCTCACGACTGGGTGAAGTTTTTAGCAGGCTTTCAGCCGCAGGCCTCAAACTGAAACCAAAAAAATGTTTTCTGTTTCAAAAGAAGTTTTGTATCTTGGGCACGTTGTGTCAGACCAAGGTGTGTCCACTGACCCAGAAAAAACACGTAAAATACTAGACTGGCCAACGCCATGTAAGCTTGCTGAAGTGCGTAGTTTTCTTGGGTTATGTTCCTATTATCGACGTTTCATTCAAAATTTTGCTCTTATAGCATCACCACTTCATAAACTGACTCATAAGAACGTAGGTTTTAAATGGACTATCGAGTGTGAACAGTCTTTTCAGGAACTTAAACGTAAGCTAACTTCTGCAAGTATTCTTACATTTCCTGACTTTTCAAAGCCTTTTATTCTAGATACAGATGCTAGCGATAAGGGCATTGGTGGAGTTCTTTCACAAATCCAAGAAGGACAAGAGAAAGTTATAAGTTACGGAAGTCGTAAATTGACTAAAAGTGAACGAAATTACAGTGTAACAAAGAGAGAACTCCTCGCAGTTGTACATTTTGTGAAACACTTTAAACATTACTTATACGGAAGAAAATTTACCATACGCACCGACCATGGCTCACTAAGATGGCTGTGCAATTTCAAAGATGTACAAGGCCAATTGGCCAGATGGATAGAAACTTTGAGTGCGTTTGACTATGAAATTTGTTATAGACAGGGAAGTCAACATAAAAATGCAGATTCCCTTTCAAGAATGCCATTTGAAAATGAGGATGGACTAGTGAATGTAAATGTTGTTAATGACAAAGTTAACAGTTGTTCTCTTAGTGTCTTTACAGGTTTGGACCCGGTCGGACTACGGGAGGCTCAGCGGAACGATGATGTGTTAGCACCAATCATAAAGATGAAGGAAAGTTCTGCTGAGAAACCTCCCGGAAGTCTGATTGGTGGTCTGGGCCGGGAGACTAAGGGATACTGGTATATTTGGGACCAGCTAGAGCTAGAACAAGGTATGTTGTACAGACGTTATGTTGATAATTCTTCGTCAAGTACTAAGCAGTTGGTGATTCCAAGATCATTACAAAAGAAGTGGTGCAATTAGCACATGATTCCAGAACTGGTGGCCATTTAGGTAGAACAAAACCTTTAAGAAAATCCAACGTCAGTATTATTGGATAGGCTACCGTTCTTTCATAACAAACTGGATTAGGCAGTGTGAAAAATCTGCAAAACGTAAAACACCTGCCCCAAATTTCGAAGTTCAATGAAACCTTCCTGGTTGGTGCCCCCTTTGAAAGGGTAGCTTTGGATATACTTGGTCCCTTGCCTCGGTCAAGAAATGGTAACCATTACATTCTGATAGTTATGGACTATTTCACAAAGTGGGCTGAGGCCTATCCTTTGAGAAATCAGGAGGCAGAAACAGTAGCCAAAGTTTTGGTTGAGCAATTTATTTGCCGTTACGGAGTTCCGTTATCCCTTCATTCAGACCAAGGTTCGAATTTCCAAAGCAAGATATTTCAATCCGTGTGCCGCCTTTTAGGAATCAATAAAACTAGGACTACTGCTTATCACCCACAGTCTGATGGTCTCGTGGAAAGATTTAATAGAACTATATTGTCTATGTTAAGCATGTATGTATGTGACGACCAAGCTGACTGGGATACACACATTCCATATGTTATGATGAGTTATCGGGCAAGTGAGCAAGAAACCACCGGAATTAGCCCAAATAGAATGATGTTTGGCAGAGAGGTAAATTTACCTCTTGATGTTTTAGTCACTCAACCAACGCCAGAAACAAGTGAAATTGTGACCCCAGAGGCATATGCATCTGAGATAGATGGTCGCATGCACAGAGCTTTTGAGATGGCACGAAATCACATACAAGGCGAGCAAAAACGTCAAAACGCTTGTATGATGCAAAACTCAAAGGTAAACCTTACAAGGAGGGTGATAAGGTTTGGTTATTTTGCCCTAGAAGAAAAGTTGGTCTAAGTCCTAAGTTGCAATCTTTTGGAAAGGCCCATTCATTGTCAAAAGTGTATTTCAGATGCTGTGTACAGGATTGAAAATGTAAAAACGCACTATCGTGTGGTGGTACATTTTGATAGGTTAAAACCGTGCTATTCAAGTACTTTTGAACAGGATCCTTCAGGCGAGAACGAAGATGGCACTACCACTGTTGATAGGCGGGATGAGGCGCCTTCAAATCTACTGACAAACCTACGAGGAGTCAGGGCTTCAGCTAACGATTCTACTGAACGGGAGGTTGAAGTAGCAGACGTGAGAGATTACACGTCAAAGGAGGATCGTGGACTTGGGGATGAGGCAGGGATAAATTTTGCCTCAGATACCCCACTCGGTAACTCAATCATCCACAACCATGACATTGAGGAGAGGATGAATTAGAAGTTTCAGAACAACATGGCAGTGATAATTGGACCGGCCGGCCAAATCACCCGCGACGAAACCGTCAACCTCCCGCTGGATGCAAACAGGAGATTTCGTGATCTAACCGAACTTGAACATTTTGATTTATGGGCTTTACATGCTACATTTTGATGGTGCTCCTTTGGGCTGCAGACCAACTGTGGACACTTTCTTCATTTAAAAGCCTATGTAACATCTAGTAAAACAAATGTTCATTTGAACCTATCTCCATGAAGTTTTGCAAATCATCTTTGGACATTATATGATACCGATTGATATTAATATATATATTTTTATTCACCATTAAGTCGTGGGGACACGCCTTCTGTGGGAGGAGGGTAGTGTGATGGATAAGATGATTAAGAGTCATTCCAGTTTCTCAGTCGGGGAGAAGGAATGCAGTTATTGGTTATTGTCTTGTAATATTTAAGAGTCATTCCAGTTTCTCAGTCGGGGAGAAGGAATGCAGTTATTGGTTATTGTCTTGTAATATTTAAGAGTCATTCCAGTTTCTCGGTCTGGGAGAAGGAATGCAGTTATTGTCTTGTAATATTTAAGAGTCATTCCAATTTCTCGGTCTGGGAGAAGGAATGCAGTTATTTGTAATTGTCTTGTAATAATTAGACATTCCAGTCCAGTTCTCCCTATCTGGGAGAAGGAATGCAGTTAATGGTTATTGTTAATCTTACAGACCACTCTAATAAAACCACTGGGCCTTAGAGCTCGGGGTGGCAGTCTTGTCCTGTGGCAGGGAGCAGGAGGTTGTGGTCGGAGGCTGGGTGTTAGTTTTTCTGTATAAAGTTGGGTTGTTTAAGTTGTATAAGTTGCAGCCAGTCATCCGACCATTATTAAGGTAATACCATTTATTTATTTTAGTTTAGGAGTGTCCCGAAATCTTTGCTTTGCCAGACTTTGTTTAGTATTTTCCTTTGTGGCAAAAAGCCTTGTCATTTGGTATACGTTGTTTGGATGGTCCCGTTAAGGGATAAAATATAACTATGTATCAGCATTTTGTTTCCATCTTGTTTCAATTATTCTGTTCTCGATTTCTCTTAGTGATTTTAGTTGTTCGTATTCCTAATTTCTACTGGCGGTGAATTTAATCCGCTACAATACAACCTATCTGCACCAAAAGCTGGAGAAGAGTGAGAGGGACTTATTGTCTCCCTTTGCTTTTATATGGCTATGTAAACTAAGGAAAAGGCTTAGGGCCTGCTCTATAGGCGAACACAAAAGAACTTACAATAGGCCTTTATACTACACTGGGGTTTTAGGAGTTGATTGTTCACCATTTACAGCTGGCATTCCCGGAATGGTCATACACAAAATGAGGAATTGCAATAGTCTCTTGATACAAGCAATAAAGTTAACACATGCTTGGCAGCTGTTAATGGAATTCACTACAGCGTCTTTGCTGGGGGCGAGTTGACCGGTTTCCATGTCAATAACCTGTTCTCTCCACTGGTTTTATTTTTACCCTTCTTTCTCTCAATAAGTTGTTTAAAAATAAACATGTCAATAACCTATTCCTTTTGCAGAGGATTCAATAACCCGCACTCTCCGTAGATTCCTCATGCTTATTTTTAATTTCTTACATATTATCCTTTACATTGATTCTGTACCTACTGTTTCACAGAATCACTTTGTTGTTTACTGGACTCTCTCCACTAGTTATGTTATCCTGCAACCTATTGTTAGTTGCATTATCATGATGCAGCTACCATCTTTATGGTCCAGTAATCCACCCTTTCACACTGACCATCCTTTGTCTAACTACCTTGCTCTGATTAGTCGTTCGCCGCCATTATTGTCTGTAAATTAATAGCTTTGATTGGCTATAGTTTTCCCGCTTTTTTCTGGATACCTTCCCTTAATCCTTTGTTCCTCTTTTTGCTATAAATGGATATGTTTGTGTCTGTGTTTGTTTATGCCTCTGACGAAGGTCCGGTTTGGATCGAAAGCTAAGGCCATCTCCCCTACAAATTTTATAATATATATAAACTTTGTAGGGGAGATGGCCTTAGATTTCGATCCAAACCGGACCTTCGTCAGAGGCATAAACATATATATATGCAAATCAACTTCTTATGCATTATGGCGGATTGGTAAAATACGTAACCTGCTTGATCAAAATTCAACTGAAAAATTAATTCATGCCTTTGTTACCTCTAAACTTGATTATTGCAACAGTTTGCTTGTTGGTCTGCGGCCTGAGTATATTACCCCAGTGCTGAAAAGTTTACATTGGCTTCCAGTAAATAAGCGTTTAGAATTTAAAATGTTGTGTCTTGTTTACAATACTTTAAAGGGAATGGCTCCAGGATATCTTTGTGATCTATTAAGTGTCAAATTAACTCAACGCACTCTGCGTTCGACATCCTCTGGTGCGGTATTTTAACAGCAGCCACTTGGAAAAAATAAATATTATGGCGATCGATCTTTCACAATATTTGCCCCCCGCTTGTGGAATGTACTGCCGACGGCAATCCGTTCTGCTGATACCATTGAACAATTTAAAACGCCATGACGACGAAATTATTTATTTGTATGTTTTCCATATTTTTTAGTTTGGGGCCAAGGTCCGTCAAATACAAAATTATGAAGTAAATATATTTGTTTGCCTTGGCCAACATTATAAAAAACTTTGATATTTACAGTCCCTTATTAATAACAATTTGTCTACACAAAACTCATCCATCTCGTTTAGGTCTAGGTGTAGACCTAAGGGTAAAATAAAGAGTAAAAATGCATGATAGAATATGAATATTGTTTCAATGCCAGTAATGTAGTGTATTTTCAGGGTATATAATGATTATTTTGGCCTCTCCTTTTAAACAAGGGGACATAAAAGAACAAAAGTTATTCAGATGCAAAGCAAAGAAAGTACATCATTGCCTAGTTGAAACAGTTCGGTCAACAATACATTTTTTTATGAGGCAAACAGTTAACAAAAATGAAATTTGTCCGACAATTCACAAGATTCAAACGTCCAATAACAATGATGATCTGAACTGATACTTTCTGGTTTGAAAGAATGGACTCTCTGCACTCATTTATATTGAAAAAAGTCAATGTATTGTTTTGTTAAATTCACAATTATTGTGCAACAAGAGCTTTAATGGTATTGCTTAAAACAGCCGCTCAATTTAATAACAACATTTAATAGCCGACAATGAATACATTCCAACTAGGGTTGCATCCATCCTGGATTTGTAGGGACAAACTAGGCATGTATATATGAAAATAGACGACTGAGTGGACCGAGACCAATCTAAAGTCCAACAATACTCAAACTAGTTAGACCAACATTTCTGCGTCTAGGTAAAAAAAATGGATGTCAACAATCCCAGGGCATATTTTTCGACCATTCAATAATCTATGGACTAATGTCCTGTATATAGGGAGGAAGCAATTTCCTCGTCGTCATCGCTAACATTATTACGACGTCCACGCAGAGGGTGTTGTTTCTATTACCAGTACAGCAATAACAAACAACGAAAACTGCGAAATATATTCTCTGTGTGTAAAATGTATTAGTTTTTGATTCCGGTGATGTTTTAGCCTATATTTTACACCAAGGAATGATATTAATCACTTCCCTTAACACCTACCATTGCTCTTGTTTTTCATAAACAGGAACATACATGTGCCGGAGTTGGTCTAGAAAAGGGGCGCGACAGTAAAAGCGAAGGTATGTTTTAAATACATTTTTTAATTGTGTTCAGAAACGAAGCACGTCCTACTCATAAAATCCCGAAGCACGATACCATTAACAAATTAGGTACACTTTTTCCAAAGAATCGGTAATTAATTTTTTGTTTTTGCTCTTGTTACAGATCGTATATTTTGGCCTGCTGGTGTTTACGGTTTACCAACGCCTACAAGCGGTTGCCCGACTAATTCTGAAGTCATCTGGGAAACTGGTTTCCGTTATCAAGACACGGAGGATTCAAATCCAAGTAACTACTGGGAACCATTCACTGGTATCCAACTCCTTGGACCGTATAAGAAGAACAACATCGCACAGAACTTTTGCATGAAGACAAGTGATCATATTAAAGAAGCAGACTGTGACTGGCCGCAGGGGAGATACTGTGTGTTCAAGTCCGGACAAAGCTGTCCAAGAAGTAAGGCTTGCTTTCTGAAGCTTTATTTAAAAAGCATCCCCATCCCCATGTTTTCTCCACAGAATAGAAAATACAAAGTTGAAGGGCTCAAAGATCCCCCTCCCTTTTTTGGAGGACTACCTCGGGGATAAAACCCTTCTTATACGTACCGGTACTCCAGTACATGCCCTTCGTCTGATCAAAACCACTGTTTATTAAAAACCTTTTGAATTATTACACATGTTTTGAAAAAAAATTACCGAAAGAAAGGAATTTCATTTTGTATTCTTTTGATAGTGATGTCGTCTGGTTTCATCTATTGGGATGACGAAGACACGAACAACGAAAACGAAGTGCAAGGCACCGTGCCATCAGGAGTGTACAATCAGAATACCCGTATGGAGTACTGCTGCATGACCGGTGGTGACGTAACCCAGCCGATCAGATTGCCTACTCAGAATCCTTTCTACCTGTTCCCGTATAACTCGGAGAAGTGTCAGGGCGTCCAAGGCATGACGGCGACTGAGGAGTCTCTTCGTTGGGACGAGCAAGACTACCCAACAAATAATCAAACAATAAAGAAAGATGGTGGGACCCATCCGTACCTCACAATGAAAGATTCGGCTGGGGAAAGCGACAACATCGTACATTACTGTTATTACGAAGCCATCGATTCATTGAATCGTTGAGTAGGGCACAGATTCGTAACATTGGGGATTCGGAAACAATACTTAGTTGCTTTCAACAAAATGCTTACCGAGAATAATGAACTTTTCCCTTAAAGGCACCGTACACTTTTGGTAATTGTCAAAGACCAGTGTTCTCACTTGGTGTATCCCAACATTTGCATAAAATAACAAGCGTGTGACAATTTGGGCTCATTATTGGTCATCGAAGTTGCAAGAAAATGATGAAAGAAAATACACCCTTGTTGTACAAATTTGTGTGCTTTCAGTTAGGAATAAAAACTTCTTGCAAGAAGTTTTTATTATTTTAGTGAGAAATTACCTCTTTCTCAAAAACTAAGTTACTTCAGAAGGAGTCGTTTCTCACAATGTTTTTTTTTTTTACTACCAACAGCTCTCTGTTGCTCGTTACCAAGTCAGTTTTTATGCTATTTGAGTAATTACCAAACGTGTACAGTGCCTTTAAAAAAACAAGCAAAAAACAAAACAAAACAGAACAAAACAAAACACTATATTAACTATTAATCTGATGAACCTATCCTCAGTACTGGATACTCACCAACGTGGATTGAGCAGCATCTCATTGTTGGACTGACTAAAACTAGTAATTATCCACTGTATAAGCGCTGAGTAATTTTTGCCATTAATGAAAGGAAAATTTGAGTGGAAAACCCCCCAGGTATTAATACGGGGATCTCACAATACTTTGCGCACCTTAAGAGTTAGACCAAGAGAGTTCATTTTCATTCGCTTGATGGGCTCTATTGGTAAGGTCCGAGACTGCTGCTGGGATGTTTTTCACAACAGCAGTGTAGCCAGGAATTTTTTCAGGGGAGGGGGGGGGCAGGGGACTGCTTTTTGGGGCAGGGGGAACTTCGTGGGGGCACTTCCACTTTTTACTGCAAAAACTCGGGCGTTAAAATTGACACCATGGGTGTTGTCACATAATATAGATACCAAAAAACTCACAATATACACCATTGGGTGTTAAAATAACACTAATTTCTGCCAAAAGAATTACATTGGTGTTATTTTAACACCCTATGATGTTAATTTTAATTCGCTTTGGTATCTTTATGTGACAACAGTCACAACACGCATGGTGTCAATTTGAACACCCCGGTTTTTGCAGTGTGGATAGTTGTGGGACGCTACCGCAGTTGGCAGCCCAATAAGAATAAGCGTTCAACTGCATAAGAGAAACGTATTAGTATGTGCAGTAAATAGATAACGAAGTTGGTGTTGGTGTAAAGTCGATGACAAAATGGTTCCAACAGACCTTATCCAGATGATGTCACCGTGATGACATAATCTGCATAATTAGGTCTGTGTGCACTGGGGCTGCCTTATCATCATAGAGGTGAGACTAGTCCCCTGTCGAGCCTCTCAGTGATGACGTCAGCTGTGTGGGGCAGTTGCTCATAGGCCTATCCTGTGGGCCTAGCATGTATAGTTTTAAAGTAGGATGGTGACGAGCTGACATCAATGTGTTTGGTCCATAAAGGATGTTGGTTGTAATTTATTGTCAAAAACGTGTAAAAGTATTTTTGCCGTCATCGTTTTATCTGTAGGATGGTGACGATATGACGTCAATTTGTAAGGTCCGTAAAGGATGTTGGTTGTAATTTATTATCAACAAGTAAATTGGTAATAATGTGTTTTTATGAAATATATTTACATATATAAAACCTATATAAGAGGTTTTCTACCTCCATGATAAAACTTGCTACACATGTAAGATACAACTATTAAAATTGTATAGGCCTACTTCACCGTGCTCGATTGCCAATGCGAGTTTCAAGGATAGCGATTGCACTCCAGACCCAAGACAGGAAGCCTAACCACATCATTATTTCAATCCACTTTTATGCCGATGATACTCAGTTGTATCTTCCTTTTAATCCCAGTGACCCAAATAGTGAACTGTCAGCCAAACGTCGACTTGAAGCTTGTATATCAGATATGGCATCTTGGATGGTTGTGAATAAGTTAAAATTAAATGGTTGTAAATCAGAGTTTCTTGTTATCTCTTCAAAGTATCATAAACCTATGATTCAAACTCGGAGTACAGTCGTTTGACCAGTTCCGGATCATTGACCAGTTCCGGATCACTTCAACTTTGCACTAACCACATAATTAAATTACTGCTCACATGACCAATTTCTTTTGATACATGTGAAGTATAGCATCCAATAAAATAACAGACCAAAAATAAAGTACCAAACATCATCGACAAATAAATTATGATTTTTTTTATAAAGTTTGTCTGCGATAATGATGATCATTTTTGTTTTAAATCTTGCTTGAAAAACGCTATATAAAACTTCTCACCTTTCAAATTGGAACGCCAGGGCAAGTAACATTTATGTAAAATGCTAAGAATAAGTAAAAACTATTTCACGTAAATACTGAGCAGTTGTCTTGTTTTTGTGAGGAAATAAAATCACCGAAATCGTTTTTTTTGGGGGCATCGTACCCTTGACCAGTTCCGGATCACTCAACGTCTCGCCACGTCAATTGGTGGCGCACTTCTGAAGTTTGTGCTTGTGAAACAGTTTTATGAATAGGAGGCGCGAGTGTGGGTTTGCAATAGAGGGCGCGCTACTGATCCGGAATATAATCAACCGATCCGGAACTGGTCAAACGGGTGACGTTACTTTTCTCGAAGCCTCTCCAAGAGTATTAATATTTTTTGCCAATGGATACTTTGTGAGTTTCATGACATGTTTAGGTAAACTGTTTGATTCTTTTTTGTTTAAGATGTCAAAGAGATTGCAACAAAAACAACGTGGATTCAAAAAGTGATCCGGAACTGGTCAAACGACTGTATTACCATTGGCAGTGAACAAATCAGGGCATCATCTTCTGTCCGTAATCTCGGTGTTATATTTGATGAGAATAATGTCAATGGAATCCCTTGTACAACATATTTGTAAGTCTGTGTATTATAGTATATACAATGTTAATTGCATTAGAAAGATTCTTGATGATAAGTCTGCCTCTATGCTCATACATGCCTTTGTTATTTCTAGATTGGACATTGGCAATTCTCTTTTGTATAATATTCCATTATATTTGTTGGATAAATTGCAACTTGCTTTAAATTCTGCTGCTAGGATCCTATCTAGAACTTCAAAGTACGATCATATTACACCTGTGCTGCAAACTTTACATTGGCTACCTATTCGCCAGCGTATTGAATTTAAGATACTACTTCAAACTTGGAAGATTCTTCATGGTATGGCACCTTGTTACTTAAATGAGTTAGTCCGGTCATATGTACCACAACGTAACCTCCGCTCCTCAAATAGATTACTACTTGAAACTCAAAAGACACGCGTTACTTATGGAAATAGAGCATTTTTTGCATCAGCACCGGATTTATGGAATAGACTACCCTTAGAAGTAAAAACTATAGACTCATTAGAAGTGTTTAAAATTAAATTAAAATCATACTTGTTTAGTGTAGCTTATTAATGCATTGGTTGCATGTATTGGTATTTTTGTTTGCTTAAGTTTTTCCCTGTTTTTTTTTCTTCTTTCCTTTGTTATGCGCCTCGGAATAGGCTACCTAGATAGATGGCGCTTTATAAATGCTTGATATTATTATTATTATTTATTATTACTGTTATTACGAAGCAGTCGATTCATTGAATCGCAGAAAATATAGCCAAATCGTAACAATGGGAATATAAAATACAATGAAATGATTACCGGTACTTTGCTGTTATTGGTAAAATATACACTGACAATAATAAACTTTTACCTTTAAAAATGAAAGAGAGAGAAAACGAAGACCCCCTATCTCATTAACTACCTTTCCAGTGCTTGTATGCTCAATAACGTGGATTGAGCATCTCATTGTTGGACTGACTTTTTAATTAGGTGAGCGAAGTTCTTCGTTTTAAAATTATGATAATCTGAATACACAACAGTGGCGTCTAATTGGTATGAAATCTGTGTAGTAGGAACAAGTGACATTGTAAGATATTTTGTAGAGGATTAATATTTTGTGAAGAGTTTCGTAAGTCCTTGCTATAGCTATAAGCATTTCTGAGTTCCTATGATGATTTTTATATTGGTAGACTTTTTTGAATCCTTGTTGACAGCAGACGTTACACTAGAGTGTAACTAATTATCCGTTGTTAATGTTATATACTGAACATTTGCACAATTCCGAGAGCAACATTATCTGGTACGTCTGCTGCCACCTATAGCGACATTGGGCTAACATCTAACAATAGTGAGACTTTGTTTAAATTAATAATGGTTTAATGTGCAGTACCTCAGTCAGTAGATTCTTATATCTTTAACTTTAAAAGTTTGCTGTTATCAACTCATTCAACCAAATTTACAAAATTCAGCGTGATCGTTAAGTACTACTCTGATTTAATGAGCGCTGACTCACTTATGCTCACTGGATTATGTGGACAATTAATACGGAGAACTCATAATATACATTGCGCCACCAAGTGTTTGGCCACAGGGGTCGTTTTCATTTGCTCGGCCTCTATCGCTTCTTAACTTGAATTAATTACTTCATATATGGCACAATTTACAGACACTGTGAATAACTGTCCGACAGCTACATATTGTTATGGACGCAATAATTAGACTGTCCTCCATGTACAGGCTTACACGCGTATGGACATTGCTTGGTTTGACTCTACACATACCAAGGTATCCTTTGCCCTAACGCATAATGTAAATTAAAACAAATACGTGGCAATTAATCGCATTTGGACGGCTATTTCATGCTAAGTTTTTTTAGTGGCAAAATTTGATCGACAAACAAAGAGTGAAACCATACGGCCTCATATATTCAAAATAATGAGATGACCAACTAGTCAAACCACTGCAGTAAACATTGAATAGTGCATGTTTATTTTTTTGAGAATCAGCTCAAAATGAGCATTAAATAAATAGTTCCTGTGTTATACAATAATAACATTCAGGGTAACGTTGCTTTAAAATCTACTTGACGAAAATTTAACAAAATTGTAATACTTTAATATTAAAGGAGCACAGCGGTTTATTGTTTATGTAATTTAGTGATGTAGAATCCTATAAAATAATTTTTAGATGGTAAAAAAAAACAAAAAAAAACAACGAACAAAATTGTCACGTAATTAACGAGAAATACTCGAAAAAATAAAATAAAACCAAAGCGGTCAAAGGTCAGCGTAAACCGGTACGCTTTACCAGCCGTAATTGCAAGTGTTAAGGTGTGAGGATCCAGTCTACATACCCATCTGCTCAAAGGCGTGTATAAACAAACGTTATAATACACACCTCAGTCCAATCTACGTTCCTTCGTCCAAAGATCGTCCCCAAAAATCACAAAGAAACAAACCCAAAATATTGTAGAACAAGTAAAGAGTCCAAAAAAGCATAATAAATTCAAAGGTGACTGATAAACGTACTACATGTACATGTAACCCTCCATTCTTCCGGCGGTCGTTGCAAAGACCAGGTTTAATGTTTGGTACGGAGAGAGCACCTACAGGGATATTGTTAAAGGTATACAACAAGTAAAATAAATTCGTTCCAACGTAATAATATTTTGTTCCCCGAAATGTCATTTCATTCCTTCAAAGCGTTTTGTTCCCTCAAAATTTGATTTCGAGGGAACAAATAGATTGTTTTGATCGGACAAATTAATCATTCCCCTGAAATAATATCGTTCCCTCAAAATATTTTTTCTTTGCCGCAAAATATAATTTTGTTCCCTTGAATTAAATTTGTTCGTTCGGGGGAACGAAATCGTATTTCGAGGAACGAGTATTTCGAGGGAACGAAATGTTTTTGAGGAAACGAAATAGTTTCTTGAGGGAACACAATATTTTGAGGGAATGAAATAATATTTCGAGGGAGGAAACACTTTTATTTCTTTTTTTTCACAGCCAATTATCACAAAAGTGATACTGCTATGTATTGACAATGTAAATCTTATTTAAGAGTCATTGTTTGGGTCTATTTTGTAGCAAAATTAGCCCAAAGAAGCCGGTGTGTCCCGTAAAGTAATGTACATGTTTATGTCTGTGTTTTCCCATTGCCTACGTGAAGGTTATCTTTAACCAACCCTCTTTCGTGTTTTTTCATTGAATAAATAGTTTTAAAAACACCTGTTATCCACAGCTGGAATAACCAACCGATACTTTGGCCATGAATTTCATCGTGTTATTTTGTACTTTCAAATTGACAACATGGTTACAACAGACCATATGCAGATGACGTCACCGTAGTGACGTTTTCTGCATAATAGGTCTGTGTGCATTAGGGCGGCCTTATCATAAAAGTTCAAGGGGGGGGTCGCCTGTGACACTGGTCCCTGTCGTTTTTCACGTGAGCTTTGATGTGATGGCTACCCCAGCAGTGTGCCAAAACCTCCCTTTTCTTATGTGAGGATGCGAAACTTAAAGGAACGTTACAGAACTGGTAATTAAAATTTTCTTTAAGATCACAGATTTACATAAAACTTATACGGTCTAATGATGATGATGATAGTAGAACACATCCCTAGAAATATTTTTGTCTGAAATGCCGTATTTGATGAGAAATAAATAAAACTAATTTCCGATAGGAGTTTATCGCTCATGAGCGTTTTATTCATGCATTGTATAACACATGCAAATGTGTAATCGGTTTTTCACTATTTTCTCGTGACCCAGATGGCCGATCGATCTCAAACTTCTACAGGTTTGTCAGTTTATGTATATGGTGGATTATATACAGTGCTTAACTGTTTTGTTAGCAAAAACCAATTCTGTAATGTTCCTTTAACCACATCGTACACACTGGTCAGCTCATATGCCATGATATCCTAGCTAGACCATGCCGCACGTCCGAAAGGGGGTGTCAACCAATTTTATATTTTAAAACCCGTATGCGAGGGCGCTGTTTCAAGATATTTACGTCATTAATCTTTTATTTGGAAGGCCTAGGGGTCAACCTTCTTTTCACGCAGAGAAAAACGTGTTAAAATTCCCGATCATACCAATATACAGACCTTAAAACGAGGCTCAGGATATTTTATTTTCGCTCCAGATGATGTAATGATTATTGATATACCACGTTTGGTAATAAGATATATTTCTTTAAATATATAGGTTCAACCTCCGCTTTCGACCGGAAGTAAAGGTCATCGGTTCACACTTTGTGTAAGGTCTGTACAATGCATCAGGAGCTAATTTCTTGTGGTAGTGGCGTCATCCCGAAAAAAATGAGGTTTCATCTATACACAAGGTCTAAAAACATAGTAAGTTTTAAGTCTGTATGAGCTTTACTTTTTGCAAAATCGTTCGGAGAAGGTTCGGGAAGAGGAAGAAGATGTAGAACAAACCTTAGAATTCAGTTATTGTTAATAACAAAAACAAGGTTTTGTGTGTGATATCATCAATGATGATTGAATGAATTTATGACGACATTAATGGTCACTTTTCAACCTAAAATGTTAGCTTTTTAAAAGTGTTTCCTTTTTACCTCTGGTTTGAACAGTAAGACAAGGTCAAATTGGAAAAACACTTGTGTAACGTAAGTTCAGTTTTTAAAGTCCTTTCCGATGATGTTCATTGTAAAAATCCATTGAGTGGCTCATGGGATGTGATTTTGTCCAATATTAAACTTCAAAATCCGGTTTGAAGCAGAGGTCACGGTCAAATGGGGTCATATTTTGTGTAGCGTTTGTTTAGCTTTCAAAGACCTTTCCGATTATGTACCGGTACAAATTGTAAAATCTAATGTGTGGTTCAGGAGATAGGATTGTTTTCAAATATTAAATGAGAATTATTGTTCAATGAAAAGTTTCTGCCCGATCACACATTATTTCTGTGCAATAAATCTTGTAGAACTGCGCATTTAAGGTGACGTCAAGTGACACTTGATGACGTCAAGAGAACATGAGCTCAATTTTGGATGTTAAATTTTCAATTTCCGGTTTCAACCGGAAGTTAAGGTCAAATGGGGTCACTTTTTGTGTAGCGTTTGTTGAACTTTTAACGAACATTCCGATGATGTATAGATTGCAAAAAACCAACATGTCGTTCATGAGTTATGATTTGTTTGCAAATATTAAACTTTGATTAAATGTAATGCAATACCTGATGCCGTCATCATGGCATGATCAGGTTTGTGTCGTCTTGATATTAAGGTTAAAAAAACAAAGACAAACTTTGAGCTTCCAGTACGACCGGAAGTAAAGGTCATCCGATTTTGACGTAACTTTTTAAATGTTGCCCCAGTCTTGATCTATCCGATGCCCAACTATAAACATCATAGCTTTCAAATTCAAGGATATACAACAAATAGCAAATGGTCACTTTTCAACTTTAAAACCCTTGTAATTCAACACCTGATAACGTCATTATGACGTCATCAATTTTTTGCCGTCTTCATATCGAGGTTCAATTGCCTGATGAGTTTCAATGTTCAATTCAATTTCAATCTTGAGTTATGCTCTAGAGAAGAGTTCCGTGGAAGAAGAAGATGAAAACTAGAGATTCAGTTTTTGTTGGTTACAAAAACAAGGTGTTCGTGAGTGATGTCATCAAATTGGTGACAAAAATCTTATTTTTGGTTCAGAAGTTAGTTTTTTCCATTATAAAACTTCAACTTCCGGTTTGAACTGGAAGTCAGGTCAAATTGGGTCACATTTTGTGTAGTGCTTGTTGAGAATTTAAAGACCTGTTTAATGACGTAATGACTGTAAAAATCCATTGTGTGCATGGTAAAGGAGATATGTTTTTGACAAACAATAAATTTCATTTTCCGGTTTGAAACGGAAGTCAAGGTCAAATGGGGTCACACTGTGTATATCTTTTCTTGAGTTTTTACATACTTTTCAAATTGTGTATAGATTGTAAAAACCCAATGTGTAGTTCAGAAGTTATGATTTTTTGAAATTTTTAAATTTCAACACCCGGTTTTAACCGGAAGTTGAGGTCAAATGAGGTCACAAATCCAGAGTGTGGTTCAGGAGTTATGAGGATTTTTTCAAATACAAAATTTCAGGTAAAATGGGGTTACATTGTGTGCATCGTTTCTTAAGTTGTTACATACTTTCGCAATGATGTATATATTGTAAAAATTCAATGTGTTGTTCGGAAGTTACGATTTGTTCAAACAATAACTTTCAACTTCCGGTTCAAAGCGGAAGTCAAGGTAAAATGTGTCTTACTTTTTGTAGCGTTTTTTAAGTGTTTGGAGCCATTTCTAATGACGTATATATGATAAAAATCCAATGTGTGGTTCAGGGTTTTAATTTTTTCAAATATTAAACTTCATCTTCCGGTTTGAACAGGAAGTCAAGGTCAAATGGGGCCTTATTATGTGTATCGTTTGTTAAGTTGTTACATATTTTTCCAATGATGTAAAGATTGTAAAAATCTATTTTGTGGTTCAGGAATTATAAATTTTGAAACAGTAAATGTCAACTTCCGCTTTGAACCGGAAGTCAAGGTCAAACGGGGTCACAATTAGTAAAGCGTATTTTAGGTTTTATAAAGACCTTTTAGATGATGTATGGATTGTAAAAATCCAGTGTGTGGTTCAAGAGTTACGAATTTTTCAGTATTAGATGGATTATCTTTATGCCGGGGTGCGCAAATGTACTCCTACATTCAATGTACATGTATCTGTACACGTGTTATTACACTATCTCGCGTTATCAAAGTAGGTCAACACAAACGTGCGCATTAATGCCGGTGGTTATAAGACAAGATGTAAATGTCAAAATGTTGTTATTTCTGTGCAAAAGTTTGAGCAACCTGATGCAAAAATTATGCTGAAAGTTTTTGAGATACGAATTTTATGAAATTTTAAATTTCCGGGTTGAACCGGAAGTCAAGGTCAAATGGGGTCACTTTTTGTGTAGCGTCTGTTGGACTTTTAACAAACTTTCCGATGATGTATAGATTGTAAAAATCCAACATGTCGTTCATAGTTATGATTTTTTTTCAAACATTAAACTTTGATTTAATGTAATTCAATACCTGATGACGTCATCATAACATCATCACGGTTGTGTCGTCTTGATATTAAGGTTTAATTGTCTTATGAGTTTCATTGTTCAATTCAATTTCAATCTTGAGTTATGCCGTAGATACGCCCTAAAAACGAACTTTGACCCTCCAGTACGACCGGAAGTAAAGATCATACGATTTTTGCGTTAACTTTTCCGCTGTAGAGAAGAGCTCTACGGAAGAAGAAGATGGAGAAGAAAAGAAAAAACAAAACAATAACAAGAGGTGTTCGTGCTCATATTGCACGAACACCTAAAAACAGAACAATAACAAGAGGTGTTCGTGCTCATATTGCACGAACACCTAAAAACAGAACAATAACAAGGAGGTGTTCGTGCTTGTATTGCACGAACACCTACAAAAAAACCAGAACAAAAACAAGGAGGTGTTTGTACTCATATTGCACGAACACCTAAAAAACCAACAACAAAAAACAAGAGGTGTTCGTGCTTGTATTGCACGAACACCTAAAAAGTTGACTTTGAGTCTGATAAAGTATCCTCAATTCGATTGAGTATCGAAGTACACTTCCTCATTAAAAAAAGGTAAATCGTCTCTCCCACGTCCAAATAAAAACCGTTTATTTGTTAAACTGTGTAGGGGGTCTCGTGCATTTTCTCCCCAAATTCGAGACCTGAGAGATATGTGGTTGGTTCTTGGTATACCCTTCCCCCATAACCCCCTCCCCTCCCCTCCCCCTTCTTAATATCATTTGTTATACCCCATCTCCTGTACTTAAAAAATTGTATCACTCCATCTAATTTCCTCCCCCTCACCATCCCTTATAAATTTCACTCATCCCTTATACAATTTCCCATACACATTTTTCAAAAACCTATATCCTAAAGGGAAAGTAAATCCTTGCCTTTGAAAAATTATTCATTTCCATTCTGTAACTTTCCAACAAAATCATCACGGATGATTAATTATTGGGTATTTACAAGTTTCTTCAAATTTTCCATGAAGGGATGTGGTACCGGCACCCCACACCAACAGTTTTTACATGAAAAATAGGTTTTTGCACAATGGTATTATCTAAAACATTGAAAGTCAGGTGAAATTTCTCAAAGAATACAACATTTTAAAATATATGAGGGCAAATTTTGTATTTATGATTACAAAATGTCATCAATTTAATTTTGTGATAATTCAGAAAATTAAACCCCCCTTCGGTTACATGGGTGAACATAAAGCAGAATAAAGCTATGTCCTAACTAATTGTTCTCGCGCAAGTCTCGCGCATAAATTATTCGAACTTCCGGGACCATTGTGGTCCCAGCCTTAATGGAGTTTTACGTGGACGAGATTTTGTTTCGTCAATTATTTTAGTTTAACATAGTTTATGGCCATAAAAATTATAAATGATTTTGAAAATTTAATATACTTAGTGATAATCAATAACGAAGAAAACCCGAGAATAAGACTTGCCCTCCGTTTCCGGTTACTTGTAAAAAATTAAGATTTTTGCCCAACTGACGGGCATGTTGTCATTAAACCTATGTGATAGACGCACACATTCGGGCGTGATTGGCAAAATGGGGTTTCTAACAATAAGCATCCTCGTCCCAAGTTTTAATTTTGTTTCAATGTTAACTTGAACAAATTATTTGTAATAAACATTGAACATTTATTATAACAACTTTCTATGGGTATTTTTATTGTCAAGAATTTTGTTTTACTATAATTTTAAAAGAAGATTTTATTTTGTAGTAAAATATAGTCTTCGTTCGAATTCGAGGTTTTTTCTCGTTTTCGATATGCGCGAGACTTGCACAGTCTATTGACGAAACAAAATCCCGCCCGTGACGTAAAACTCCACAATGGTCCCTGAACTTCGAATAATTTATCCGCGAGCCTTGCATAGTCTATTGTTGTGGTGGTCTAACAATAGGAAAAGAGGAAATTGTATGATTGAGGCCTGTCAGGCCACTCGCTAGCCAAACTGACAAGACTGTAGCTGCTGTTTTCATGAGGCTTTGACAAGTCAGTCTTAATCAGAAGATGCTCTCTGTAAAAGCATTGAGCTATACAACGAAAAATCCCTGTAAAGCTCCATAGTGAAAGCAATGTTACCGTCCTTGAGAAATTTGCTTGTTTAAGGGAGGGTATACCTTTGCTTACTTCTTAAACTAATTAGCATCATACAAATTTGCTTGTTAAGAAGCACTGCAGCTGTTGATAATGTATAACATTTTGAGAAACAATTCCCTTCAAAATAATGTGATCTTAAAGAAAGGGGGGGTGGGCGTTCTTTTATAAGATCCGACAGGCAGAACTTTTACAGTCAGTTTGGAGGCATCTCCTTCTAAATGTGTATGAAGCTCTTTTCAACCTTTAAAATTGCTGTTGTGATTACAAAATCTTCTTCCTCTTGACTCAGCCGTTGTTTTGAGATTGCTTCTTGAAAATGTTTCGGCCTCTTAGGGTATCTCAGAAAATTGTTTGCTGATCATGAAATTCTAGTGGTCAAAATGATGTCAAAATAAAGGCAAGATTTAGCAAAATCAATTCACATAGGATGAATTTGTGCAAGTCGCACTCGTGTTCGCTTGGATGTAATTCGAGGCCACTAGGTCACAAAACCTCACTGAGCAGTTGTCGAAGAAAAGGTCAAATGCAAGGAGCTTGGTAGTTGTATAGTATCTTAAATAGAATGACCAAGAAGCTCATGTGAACCTTAAAATATTCCCACTTGAAGTTTCTAAGAACACTCGAGTACACATTTCCAACAAAGAGATGATGATGATGATGTGGTATGCTATCTCAATCTTTTAATAAAGTCTGTAAGGCAGTTGATGTACAGCCTGATGAAGATAGCCCGATGGAGATAACTCAAAAGAGATAACAGGTGGATTCCCGATTAACGTTGAATCCTAAAGATGTGCAAAACTAATGAAGATTGCTTCAGAAAGATGAAGTTCATCAACAAGAGGGTACAATAATAAAGATGTCCTCTGCCTCCAATGGAGTCATGACAGTCCAAGCACAGGTTGAGGACTTTAGTAATTTGGTCGTTGGTTTGACCATGGAGGTAAGATTTGACTAACTGACGAATCCTCTATTCGGTTTTATGCAGATTTTCAACCAATGGGAGCGTTGATTAATACGTCCAGATGATCAAGTACACATGTAGCAAACAGCCCAACCTCGTCCCCATGGTTTACTGTTCTTATATGACCTCTACCTTTAAAGAACAATGGGTTGTAAAGAACAAATGGTTGCCAAGCACTGAAATCATGCTAGTAAATATTAAACTGCTAATCTTATAATAGTAATATACGCAAATTCCAATATATAATTTTGTTCAAATGCGCTGAACAATAAAACATTATTAAAAAATGCAAGAAAATACACTTAAAAATATACCCATACGCGATATTACACACATTAAAATGAATACAGGTAACAGCAATCTTAATACAATATATATTACCCTTTAAAGGCACTGAACACGTTTGGAAATTGTCAAAGACCAGTATTCTCACTTGGTGTATCCCAACATATGCATAAAATAACAAGCCTGTGAAAATTTGGGCTCAATTGGTCATCGAAGTTGCAAGAAAAAGATGAAAGAAAAAACACCCTTGTTGTACAATTAATGTGTGTGCTTTCAGATAGGAATAAAACTTCTTGCAAGAAGTTTTTTATTATTTTAGTGAGAAATTACCTCTTTCTCAAAAACTACGTTACTTCAGAAGGAGTCGTTTCCTACAATGTTTTATACTATCAACAGCTCTCCGTTGCTTGTTACCAAGTACGTTTTTATGCTAATATTTGTTTTGAGTCATTACCAAACGTGTACGATACCTTTAAGTACGGCATCTTATAAGCAGCAGCTCTTTGCAGGGTTGGGAAAACAATTTTAACAATTATAGGCTTATCTTTACAATTTCTGTGGAAATCAAATTGTTCAACAAAAATTGTGAAACAAGTAATAAACCACAAGGAAAACTGACTAAATTTTAAATAATTTGGGGTTGAACAAAGACGAATTTACTATATAGCGGGCCTCACAAGGATATTTAAAAAATAGGGTGACCGCCAACATAGGGCTAGATAAGCTCAGTTGGAGAGTTAACCCGGAGGTCGCAGGTTCAAGTCCTGCTCTAGTAATTTTTTTTTTCAGCCTAAACATTAATAATTTTCAAACAAGGTGAAATGAGACCAAATTAGTTCAAGGGTTCTCTCCAGGAGTTTACAAAAATGTGGGGCATTTTTGACCCAAACTTGGGAAGTTTGGCCAAAGCATGCTGATTTGTAACAAAGTCCTCGGAATGTTTTCTACTTGGTGTTTATCTTTGGTTTTAAAAACCGTTTACTGTGCAATCTATATGGGGCATTCTAAATGGTTGTATCTTTGTGATTTGTTTGCGAATTTGATCGGAAGTAATAAAACAAAAAAGAACAAGAAATTCAATCCAATGCCAGGTCCAGGAGTTATGAATTTTTCAAAAAATTAAACATCAACTTCCGGTTCGGACCGGAAGTCAAGGTCAAATAGGGGTCACATTTTGTGTAGCGCGTGGTTAGTTTATGAAGACGTTTTAGATGATGTATGAATTGTAAACCTCAACGATTTGTTGAAACATTAACTTTCACTTTCCGGTTTGAACCAGAAGTCAAGGTCAAATGAGGTCACAGTGTGTAGCGTTTCTTAAATCTTTGGAGCCCTTTCTGATAATGTATAGATGATAAAAATCCAATGTGTGGTTCAGGAGTTCTGATTTTTTCAAATATTAAATTTCATCTTCCGGTTTGAACAAGAAGTAAAGGTCAATTGGGGTCACATTCTGTATATCGTTTCTAAAGTTGTTACATACTTCCCCAACGATGAAAAGATTGTAAAGTTGTTCAGAAGTTAAGATATTTTTAAATATCAAACTTCCGGTTTGAACCGGAATTTAAGTTCAAACAGGGTCACACTTTGTGTAGCGCGTGTTAAGTTTAATAAGACCTTTCAGATAATGTATGGATTGTAAATATCCAATGTATGGTTCAGGAGTTATGACATTTTCAAATATTGAATTTTTCGCTCGTTGTTTCTTTGTATAGTGCACAGTCTCAACTGGAGCGTCTTGGAACCAAGACTATACACAATGTAAACTCACTACACGTGCTACGTGCATCAGCGTGTGCGCAGGGCCTACATGTGTTAATGTACTGTCGTGCCGTCGTGCGTTATCAACGTGAGTCACGTCAAGAGACCCGTGCGCTTAAACCAACGTTGGCTTTAACGTCCGGTTTTGACCAGATGTAAAAGTCGAAATGTTGTCATTTGTGTGCAAAAGTTTGAGCAGGCTCAATCATCTATCACCTGATGCAAAAAAAATGATAAAGAAATACGTGGTTTTTGAGATACGAATTTTGTGAAATTTTCAACTTCTGGTTTGAACCAGAAGTTAAGGTCAAATGGGGTCATGCTTTATGTAGCGTTTGTTGAAATCTTAACGACCTATCCGATGATGTATACATTGTAAAATTCCAATATGTGGTTCATGAGTTATGTTTACAGATATTAAACTTTGACTCATTGTAATTCAATACCTGATGACGCCATCATGACATCATCAAGTTTGTGTCGTCTTGATATTGAGGTCTAAGTATTTGATGAGTTTCAATGTTCAATTCAGTTTTAATCTTGAGTTATGCCCCGAAATTGATTTTTTTAAGAAAAAAAAACAAAGGCAAACTTTGACCTTCCGGTGCGACCGGAAGCAAAGGTCATACGATTTTTGCGTTAACTTTTGAAATTTTGCCCCAGTCTTGATCTATGCGACACCCAATATGAATATCACAGCTTTCAACTTCAAGGAGATACAGCGAATAGCAAATGGTCATTTTTCAACTTTAAAAACCTTGTAATTAGACACCTGATAACGTCATCATAACGTCATCAAAACTGTGCCGTCTTCATATTGAGGTTCAATTGTTTGATGAGTTTCAAGGTTTAATTAAGTTTCAATCTCGAGCTCTAGAGAAGAGTTCTAGGGAAGAAGAAGAAGAAGAAGAAGACTTTTTTTTGACTTTTCAATGACATCTTTATTTCAAAACGATTGAAGTTGCTTGTAATAGTTCACCAAAAAACAGGGAAATCACGTTGTTAACAATAAACATAAGCGAGCATCCCTCGCCAGAAGAAACAAATCCCAGAAGAAGAAGAAGAAGAAGAAGAAGAAGAATATTCGACACCTGATAACGTCATCATAACGTCATCAAAACTGTGCCGTCTTCATATTGAGGTTCAATTGTTTGATGAGTTTCAAGGTTTATCTAGAAATTCAGTTTTTCTCATGTGACAAAAACAAGGTGTTCGTGGGAATGATTGAATGAATAGGTCACAACATTTTACCTAATCAATCCAATGCCTGGTCCAGGAGTTATGAATTTTTCAAAAAAATAAACATCAACTTCCGGTTTGGACCGGAAGTCAAGGTCAAATAGGGGTTACATTTTGTGTAGCGCGTGTTTAGTTTATGAAGACGTTTAAATGATGTGTAGATTGTAAACCTCCAACGATTTGTTGAAACATTAACTTTCAATTTCCGGTTTGAACCGGAAGTCAAGGTCAAATGAGGTCACAGTGTGAAGCGTTTCTTAAATCTTTGGAGCCCTTTCTGATGATGTATAGATGATAAAAATCCAATGTGTGGTTCAGGAGTTCTGTATTTTTCAAATATACAATTTCATCTTCCAGTTTGAACCGGAAGTCAAGGTCAAATGAGGTCACTTTCTGTGTGGCGTTTGTTGAACTTTTAACGAACTTTCCAATGACGTATAGATTGTAAAAATCCAATGTGTGGTTCAGGAATTATGAATTTTTAAACATTAAATTTAAGTTTCCGCTTTGAACCGGAAGTCAAGGTCAAACGGGGTCACAATTAGTGTAGCGTATGTTAGATTTTATAAAGACCTTTCAGATGATGTATAGATTGTAAAAATCTACTGTGTGGATCAGGAGTGACGAATTTTTCAAGTATTAGACGGATTATCTTTATGCCGTGGTGCGCAATAAACAAGGTAACATGCAGCGATGCTAAATGTATTCCTACATGTAGTTGATGTAAACTGAACTACACGTTCAATATACATGTATCTGTACACGTGCTATTACACCATCCCGTGTTATCAAAGTGGGTCAACAAAAAGGTGCGCTTTAATGCCGGTGGTTATAAGACAAGATGTAAATGTCAAAATGTTGTTATTTTTGTGCAAAAGTTTGAGCAGGCTCAATGTTCTACAACCTGATGCAAAATTATGCTGAAATGATAAGTAGTTTGTGAGATACGAACTTTATGAAATTTTAAATTTCCGGGTTGAGCCGGAAGTCAAGGTCAAATGGGGTCACTTTCTGTGTAGCATTTGTTGAACCTTTAACGAACTTTCCGATGATGTATAGATTGTAAAAATCCAACATGTCGTTCATGAGTTATGACTTTTTTCAAATATTACACTTTGATATGATGTAATTCAATACCCGATGACGTCATCAAGACATCATCAAGTTTGTGTCGTCTTGATATTTAGGTTCAAAGGTATGATGAGTTTCAATGTAAAATTCAATTTCAATCTTGAGTTATGCCGTAAATAAGCCCGAAAATGATATTTTCAAGAAAAAACCCAAAGGCAAACATCGACCTAGGGCATGACCTCGAAGAAAAGGTCATACGATTTTGACGTTAACTTTTGAAATGTAGCCCCAGTCTTGATCTATCACATTTCCAATTATGAACATCATAGCTTTCATATTCAATGAGATACATCAAATACCAAATGGTCATTTTCAACTTTAAAAACGTTGTAATTCGACACCTGATGACGTCATCATGACGTCATGACGATTGTGTCGTCCTCATATTGAGGTTCAATTGTCTGATGAGTTTCAAGGTTCAATTCAGTTTCAATGTTGAGTTATGCTGTCGAGAAGAGTTCTAGGGAAGAAGAAGATGGAAAAAAAACTAGAGATTCAGTTTTTGTGACATCGTCACAAAAACAAGGTGTTCGAGGTTAATGTCATCAAATTATGAGTGAATGATATGGTGTCGACAAGTTATGATTTTTTCAAGTATTACATTTTATCTTCCGTTTTTACGGGAAGTCAAGGTCAAATGAGGTCACAGTCTGTGTATTGTTTCTTAAGTTGTTACATACTTTCCCAATAATGTATACATTATACAAATCCAATGTGTTGTTTAAAAGTTACGATTTGTTGGAACATTAACTTTCACTTTCCGGTTTGATCCGGAAGTCAAGGTCAAATAAAGTCACAGTGTGTAGCGTTTCTTAAATCTTTGAAGCCCTTTTTGATGATGTATAGATGATAAAAATCCAAAGTGTGGTTCAGGAGTTCTGATTTTTTCAAATATTAAATTTCATCTTCCGGTTTGAACAGGAAGTAAAGGTCAATTGGGGTCACATTCTGTATATCGTTTGTTAAGTTGTTACATACTTGTCCAATGATGTATAGATTGTAAAAATCCATTGTGTGCTTCAGGAATTATGAATTTTGAAACATTAAATTTCAACTTCCGCTTTGAACCGGAAGTCAGGGTCAAACGGGGTCACAATTAGTGCACCGTATGTTAGGTTTTATAAAGACCTTTCAGATGATGTACAGATTGTAGAAATCCAATGTGTGGTTCAGGAGTTACGAATTTTTCAAGTATTAGATGGATTATCGTTATGCCGTGGTGCGCAATAAACAAGGTAACATGCAGAGATGCTAAATGTATTCCTACATGTAGTTGATGTAAACTGAACTACACGCTCAATATACATGTATCTGTACACGTGCTATTACACTATCCCGCGTTATCAAAGTGGGTCAACACAAACGTGCGCTTTAATGCCGGTGGTTATAAGACAAGATGTAAATGTCGAAATGTTGTTATTTCTGTGCAAAAGTTTGAGCAGGCTCAATGTTCTACAACCTGATGCAAAATTTATGCTAAAATGATAAGTAGTTTTTGAGATACGAAATTTATAAAATTTTAAATTTCCGGGTTGAACCGGAAGTCAAGGTCAAATGGGGTCACTTTCTGTGTAGTGTTTGTTGAACCTTTAACGAACTTTCCGATGATGTATAGATTGTAAAAATCCAACATGTCGTTCATGAGTTATGATTTTGTTTCAAATATTAAACTTTGATTTGATGTAATTCAATACCTGATGACGTCATCATGACATTATTAAGTTTGTGTCGTCTTGATATTTAGGTTCAAATTTCTGATGAGTTTCAATGTAAAATTCAATTTCAATCTTGAGTTATGCCGTATATAAGCCCAAAAATGCTGTTTTTCAAGAAAAAAAAACCAAAGACGAACTTCGACCCAGGGTAACGACCCGGAAGTTAAGGTCGTACGATTTTGGTGTTAACTTTGGAAATGTAGCCCCAGTCTTGATCTATGCGATGCCCAAGTATGAACATCATAGCTTTCATATTCGTTGAGATACAGCAAATAGCAAATGGTCATTTTTCAACTTTAAAAACGTTGTAATTCGACACCTGATGACGTCATCATGACGTAATGACAATTGTGCCGTCTTCGTATTGAGGTTCAATTGTCTGATGAGTTTCAAGGTTCAATTCAGTTTCAATCTTGAGTTACGTTCGAAAGTAGTTTTTTGAAGTAAAACAAAACAAAGGCGGACTTCGACCCAGGGTAACGACCCGGAAGTTAAGGTCATACGATTTTGGCGTTAACTTTTCGAATGTTGCCCCAGTCTTGATCTATGACCTGCCCAAGTATGAACATCATAGCTTTCATATTCGTAAAGATACAGCAAAAAGCAAAAGGTCATTTTTCAACTTTAAAAACCTTGTAATTCGACACCTGATGACGTCATCATGACGTAATGAATACTGTGCCGTCTTCGTATTGAGGTTCAATTGTCTGAATAGTTTCAATGTTCAATTCAGTTTCAATCTTGAGTTGTGCTCAGGAGAACAGTTGAGGGGAAGAAGAAGATGAAGAAGAAAAAAAAGAAAAAAACTACACATTGAATTTTTGTTTACTACAAAAACACGGTGTTCGTGGTGAGTGATTGAATGAATAGGTCATTATACCTTATCAATCCAATTCCTGGTTCAGGAGTTATAAATTTTTCAAGAAAAATTAACATCAACTTCCGGTTTTGACCGGAAGTCAAGGTCGAATAGGGGTCACATTTTGTGTAGCGCGTTTAGTTTATGAAGACGTTTTAGATGGTGTATGGATTGTAAACCTCCAACAATTTGTTGAAAACTTAACTTTCACTCTCCGGTTTGAACCGGAAGTCAAGGTCAAATGAGGTCACAGTGTGTAGCGTTTCTTAAATCATTAGAGCCCTTTCTGATGATGTATAGATGATACAAATCCAATGTGTGGTTCAGGAGTTCTGAATTTTTCAAATATTAAATTTCATCTTCCGGTTTGAACAGGAAGTAAAGGTCAATTGGGGTCAAATTCTGTATATCGTTTGTTAAGTTGTTACATACTTGTCCAATGATGTATAGATTGTAAAAATCCATTGTGTGGTTCAGGAATTATGAATTTTGAAACATTAAATTTCAACTTCCGCTTTGAACCGGAAGTCAGGGTCAAACGGGGTCACAATAAGTGTATCGTATGTTAGATTTTATAAAGACCTTTCAGATGATGTATAGATTGTAAAAATCTACTGTGTGGATCAGGAGTGACGAATTTTTCAAGTATTAGACGGATTATCTTTATGCCGTGGTGCGCAATAAACAAGGTAACATGCAGCGATGCTAAATGTATTCCTACATGTAGTTGATGTAAACCGAACTACACGTTCAATGTAGTCGTATCTGTACACGTGCTATTACACTATCTCGCGTTATCAAAGTGGGTCAACACAAACGTGCGCTTTAATGCCGGTGGTTATAAGACAAGATGTAAATGTCAAAATGTTGTTATTTCTGTGCAAAAGTTTGAGCAGGCTCAACGTTCTACAACCTGATGCAAAAATTATGCTGAAATGATAAATAGTTTTTGAGATACAAATTTTGTGAAATTTTAAATTTCCGGGTTGAACCGGACGTCAAGGTCAAATGGGGTCACTTTCTGTGCAGCGTCTGTTGGACCTTTAACGAACTTTCCGATGATGTATAGATTGTAAACATCCAACATGTCGTTCATGAGTTATGATTTCTTTTCAAATATTAAACTTTGATTTGATGTAATTCAATACCTGATAACGTCATCATGACATCATCAAGTTTGTGTCGTCTTGATATTTAGGTTCAAATGTCTGATGAGTTTCAATGTAAAATTCAATTTCAATCTTGAGTTATGCCGTAGATAAGCCCGAAAATTATGTTTTTCAAGAAAAAAAACAAAGGCAAACTTTGACCTAGGGGCATGACCTTGAAGAAAAGGTCATACGATTTTGACGTTAACTTTTGAAATGTAGCCCCAGTCTTGATCTATCACATGCCCAATTATGAACATCTTAGCTTTCATATTCAATGAGATACAGCAAATACCAAATGGTCATTTTTCAACTTTAAAAACCTTGTAATTCGACACCTGATGACGTCATCATTACGTCAAGACTATTGTGCCGTCTTTATATTAAGGTTCAAATGTCTGATGAGTTTCAAGGTTCAATTCAGTTTCAATCTTGAGTTATGTTGTAGAGAAGAGTTCCGTGGAAGAAGATGGAGAAGAAACTAGAGCTTCAGTTTTTGTTTGTTACAAAAACAGGGTGTTCGAGAGTAATGTCATCAAATTATGAGTGAATGATTTGGTGTCAACAAGTTACCTTATCAATCCAACGTCTGGTTAAGGAGTTAGATTTGTTCATTATAAAAATTCAACTTCCGGTTTGAACTGGAAGTCAAGGTCAAATGGGTTTACACTTTGTGCAGCGTTTGTTGACTTTTTGAAGACCTTAACAATGATGTATACATTTAAAAAATCAATGTCTGATTAAGGAGTTATGATTGGTTAAAATATTAAACTTCAACTTCCGGTTTGAACGGGAAGTCAAGGTCAAATGAGGTCACATTCTGTGTATTGTTTCTTAAGTTGTTACATACTTTCCCACTAATGTAAAGGTTGTAAAAATCCAATGTGTTGTTTAGTAGTTACGATTTGTTGAAACATTAACTTTCACTTTCCGGTTTGAACCGGAAGTCAAGGTTAAATAAGGTCAAAGTTTCTAGCGTTTCTTAAATCATTGGAGCCCTTTCTAATGAGGTATAGATGATAAAAATCCAATATGTGGTAAGGAATTCTGATATTTTTTTAAATATTACATTTCATCATCCGGTTTTAACAATAAGTAAAGGTCAATTGGGGTCACATTCTGTATATCATTTTAAAAAATGTTACATACTTTCCCAATGATGAATAGGTTGTAAAAATCGAATGAGTTGTTCAGAAGTTAAGATTTATTTAAATACTAAATTTCTACTTCCGGTTTGAACCGGAATTCAAGGTCAAACAGGGTCTTACTTTGTGTAGCGCGTGTTCAAGTTTATTAAGACCTTTCAGTTGATGTATGGATTGTAAATATCCAATGTGTGGTTCAGGAGTTATGAATTTTTCAAGTATTAGATGGATTATCTTGATGCCGGGGTGCGCAATATACAGCGATGCTAAATGTTTTACTACACGTAGTTGATGTAAACTGAACTACACGTACAATTGTACACGTATCTGTACACGTGTTATCACTATCACGCGTTATCTACGTGGATCAACACAAACGCGCACTTTAATGCCGGTGGTTATAAGACAAGATGTAAATGTCAAAATGTTGTTATTTCTGTGCAAAAGTTTGAGCAGGCTCAACGTTCTACAACCTGATGTAAAAATTATGCTGAAGTGATAAGTAGTTTTTGAGATACGAATTTTGTGAATTTTTCAAATTCCGGGTTGAACCGGAAGTCAAGGTCAAATGGGGTCACTTTCTGTGTAGCGTCTGTTGGACCTTTAATGAACTTTCCGATGTGTATAGATTGAAAAAATCCAACATGTCGTTCATGAGTTATGATTTGTTTTCAAATATTAAACTTTGATTTAATATAATTCAATACCTGATGACGTCATCATGACATCATCAAGTTTGTGTCGTCTTGATATTTAGGTTCAAATGTCTTATGAGTTTCAATGTAAAATTCAATTTCAATCTTGAGTTATGCCGTAAATAAGCCCGAAAATGATATTTTTCAAGAAAAAACCCAAAGGCAAACTTTGACCTAGGGCATGACCTTGAAGAAAAGGTCATACGATTTTGACGTTAACTTTTGAAATGTAGCCCCAGTCTTGATCTATCACATGCCCAATTATGAACATCATAGCTTTCATATCCAATGAGATACAGCAAATACCAAATGGTCATTTTTCAACTTTAAAAACGTTGTAATTCGACACCTGATGACGTCATCATGACGTCATGACAATTGTGCCGTCCTCATATTGAGGTTCAATTGTCTGATGAGTTTCAAGGTTCAATTCAGTTTCAATGTTGAGTTATGCTGTCGAGAAGAGTTCTAGGGAAGAAGAAGATGGAGAAGAAAAAAAACTAGAAATTGAGTTTTTGTTTACTACAAAAACACGGTGTTCGTGGTGAGTGCTTAAATGAATAAGTCAAAATACCTTATCAACCCAATTCCTGGTTCAGGAGTTATGAATTTTTCAAAAAAATGAACATCAACTTCCGGTTTTGACCGGAAGTCAAGGTCAAATAGGGGTCACATTTTGTGTAGCGCGTTTAGTTTTTGAAGATGTTTTAGATGGTGTATGGATTGTAAACCTCCAACAATTTGTTGAAACATTAACTTTCACTTTCCGGTTTGAACCGGAAGTCAAGGTCAAATGAGGTCACAGTGTGTAGCGTTTCTTAAATCTTTGGAGCCCTTTCTGATGATGTATAGATGATAAAAATCCAATGTGTGGTTCAGGAGTTCTGATTTTTTCAAATATTAAATTTCATCTTCCGGTTTGAACAGGAAGTAAAGGTCAATTGGGGTCACATTCTGTATATCGTTTGTTAAGTTGTTACATACTTGTCCAATGATGTATAGATTGTAAAAATCCATTGTGTGGTTCAGGAATTATGAATTTTGAAACATTAAATTTCAATTTCCGCTTTGAACCGGAAGTCAGGGTCAAACGGGTCACAATAAGTGTTGCGTATGTTAGGTTTTATAAAGACCTTTCAGATGATGTATAGATTGTAAAAATCCAATGTGTGGTTCAGGAGTTACGAATTTGTCAAGTATTACATGGATTATCTTTATGCCGGGGTGCGCGATATACAAGGTAACATGCAGCGATGCTAAATGTATTCCCACATGTAGTTGATGTAAACTGAACTACACGTTCAATGTATGTATCTGTACACGTGCTATTAGACTATCTCGCGTTATCAAAGTGGGTCAACACGAACGTGCGCTTTAATGCCGGTGGTTATAAGACAAGATGTAAATGTCAAAATGTTGTTATTTCTGTGCAAAAGTTTGAGCAGGCTCAACGTTCTACAACCTGATGAAAAAATTATGCTGAAATGATACACAGTTTTTGAGATACGAATTTTATGAAATTTTAAATTTCCGGGTTAATCCGGAAGTCAAGGTCAAATGGGGTCACTTTCTGTGTAGCGTCTGTTGGACCTTTAACGAACTTTCCGATGATGTATAGATTGTAAATATCCAACATGTCGTTCATGAGTTATAATTTTTTTTTCAAATATTAAACTTTGATTTGATGTAATTCAATACCTGATGACGTCATCATGACATCATCAAGTTTGTGTCGTCTTGATATTTAGGTTCAAATGTCTTATGAGTTTCAATGTAAAATTCAATTTCAATCTTGAGTTATGCCGTAAATAAGCCCGAAAATGATGTTTTTCAAGAAAAAAAACCAAAGGCAAACTTCGACCTAGAGGCCTGACCTCGAAGAAAAGGTCATACGATTTTGACGTTAACTTTTGAAATGTAGCCCCAGTCTTGATCTATCACATGCCCAATTATGAACATCATAGCTTTCATATTCAATGAGATACAGCAAATACTAAATGGCTCAATGTTCTACAACCTGATGCAAAATTTATGCTGAAATGATAAGTAGTTTTTGAGATACGAATTTTCTGAAATTTTAAATATCCGGGTTGAACCGGAAGTCAAGGTCAAATGGGGTCACTTTCTGTGTAGCGTTTGTTGAACCTTTAACGAACTTTCCGATGATGTATAGATTGTAAAAATCCAACATGTCGTTCATGGGTTATGATTTTATTACAAATATTAAACTTTGATTTGATGTAATTCAATACCTGATGACGTCATCATGACATCAGCAAGTTTGTGTCGTCTTGATATTTAGGTTCAAATGTCTTATGAGTTTCAATGTAAAATTCAATTTCAATCTTGAGTTATGCCGTAAATAAGCCCGAAAATGATGTTTTTCAAGAAAAAAACCAAAGGCAAACTTCGACCTAGGGGCATGACCTCGAAGAAAAGGTCATACGATTTTGACGTTAACTTTTGAAATGTAGCCCCAGTCTTGATCTATCACATGCCCAATTATGAACATCATAGCTTTCATATTCAATGAGATACAGCAAATACCAAATGGTCATTTTTCAACTTAAAAAACGTTGTAATTTGACACCTGATGTTGTCATCATGACGTCACGAAAACTGTGCCGTCTTCATATTGAGGTTCAATTGTCTGATGAGTTTCAATGTTCAATTCAATTTCAATCTTGAGTTATGCTCTAGAGAAGAGTTCTAGGGAAGAAGAAGATGGAGAAGAAAAAAAACTAGAAATTGAGTTTTTGTTTACTACAAAAACACGGTGTTCGTGGTGAGTGCTTAAATGAATAAGTCAAAATACCTTATCAACCCAATTCCTGGTTCAGGAGTTATGAATTTTTCAAAAAAAATGAACATCAACTTCCGGTTTTGACCGGAAGTCAAGGTCAAATAGGGGTCACATTTTGTGTAGCGCGTTTAGTTTTTGAAGATGTTTTAGATGGTGTATGGATTGTAAACCTCCAACAATTTGTTGAAACATTAACTTTCACTTTCCGGTTTGAACCGGAAGTCAAGGTCAAATGAGGTCACAGTGTGTAGCGTTTCTTAAATCTTTGGAGCCCTTTCTGATGATGTATAGATGATAAAAATCCAATGTGTGGTTCAGGAGTTCTGATTTTTTCAAATATTAAATTTCATCTTCCGGTTTGAACAGGAAGTAAAGGTCAATTGGGGTCACATTCTGTATATCGTTTGTTAAGTTGTTACATACTTGTCCAATGATGTATAGATTGTAAAAATCCATTGTGTGGTTCAGGAATTATGAATTTTGAAACATTAAATTTCAATTTCCGCTTTGAACCGGAAGTCAGGGTCAAACGGGGTCACAATAAGTGTTGCGTATGTTAGGTTTTATAAAGACCTTTCAGATGATGTATAGATTGTAAAAATCCAATGTGTGGTTCAGGAGTTACGAATTTGTCAAGTATTACATGGATTATCTTTATGCCGGGGTGCGCGATATACAAGGTAACATGCAGCGATGCTAAATGTATTCCCACATGTAGTTGATGTAAACTGAACTACACGTTCAATGTATGTATCTGTACACGTGCTATTAGACTATCTCGCGTTATCAAAGTGGGTCAACACGAACGTGCGCTTTAATGCCGGTGGTTATAAGACAAGATGTAAATGTCAAAATGTTGTTATTTCTGTGCAAAAGTTTGAGCAGGCTCAACGTTCTACAACCTGATGAAAAAATTATGCTGAAATGATACACAGTTTTTGAGATACGAATTTTATGAAATTTTAAATTTCCGGGTTAATCCGGAAGTCAAGGTCAAATGGGGTCACTTTCTGTGTAGCGTCTGTTGGACCTTTAACGAACTTTCCGATGATGTATAGATTGTAAATATCCAACATGTCGTTCATGAGTTATAATTTTTTTTTCAAATATTAAACTTTGATTTGATGTAATTCAATACCTGATGACGTCATCATGACATCATCAAGTTTGTGTCGTCTTGATATTTAGGTTCAAATGTCTTATGAGTTTCAATGTAAAATTCAATTTCAATCTTGAGTTATGCCGTAAATAAGCCCGAAAATGGTGTTTTTCAAGAAAAAAAACCAAAGGCAAACTTCGACCTAGAGGCCTGACCTCGAAGAAAAGGTCATACGATTTTGACGTTAACTTTTGAAATGTAGCCCCAGTCTTGATCTATCACATGCCCAATTATGAACATCATAGCTTTCATATTCAATGAGATACAGCAAATACTAAATGGCTCAATGTTCTACAACCTGATGCAAAATTTATGCTGAAATGATAAGTAGTTTTTGAGATACGAATTTTCTGAAATTTTAAATATCCGGGTTGAACCGGAAGTCAAGGTCAAATGGGGTCACTTTCTGTGTAGCGTTTGTTGAACCTTTAACGAACTTTCCGATGATGTATAGATTGTAAAATCCAACATGTCGTTCATGGTTATGATTTTATTACAAATATTAAACTTTGATTTGATGTAATTCAATACCTGATGACGTCATCATGACATCAGCAAGTTTGTGTCGTCTTGATATTTAGGTTCAAATGTCTTATGAGTTTCAATGTAAAATTCAATTTCAATCTTGAGTTATGCCGTAAATAAGCCCGAAAATGATGTTTTTCAAGAAAAACCAAAGGCAAACTTCGACCTAGGGGCATGACCTCGAAGAAAAGGTCATACGATTTTGACGTTAACTTTTGAAATGTAGCCCCAGTCTTGATCTATCACATGCCCAATTATGAACATCATAGCTTTCATATTCAATGAGATACAGCAAATACCAAATGGTCATTTTTCAACTTAAAAAACGTTGTAATTTGACACCTGATGTTGTCATCATGACGTCACGAAAACTGTGCCGTCTTCATATTGAGGTTCAATTGTCTGATGAGTTTCAATGTTCAATTCAATTTCAATCTTGAGTTATGCTCTAGAGAAGAGTTCTAGGGAAGAAGAAGATGGAGAAGAAAAAAAACTAGAAATTGAGTTTTTGTTTACTACAAAAACACGGTGTTCGTGGTGAGTGCTTAAATGAATAAGTCAAAATACCTTATCAACCCAATTCCTGGTTCAGGAGTTATGAATTTTTCAAAAAAAATGAACATCAACTTCCGGTTTTGACCGGAAGTCAAGGTCAAATAGGGGTCACATTTTGTGTAGCGCGTTTAGTTTTTGAAGATGTTTTAGATGGTGTATGGATTGTAAACCTCCAACAATTTGTTGAAACATTAACTTTCACTTTCCGGTTTGAACCGGAAGTCAAGGTCAAATGAGGTCACAGTGTGTAGCGTTTCTTAAATCTTTGGAGCCCTTTCTGATGATGTATAGATGATAAAATCCAATGTGTGGTTCAGGAGTTCTGATTTTTCAAATATTAAATTTCATCTTCCGGTTTGAACAGGAAGTAAAGGTCAATTGGGGTCACATTCTGTATATCGTTTGTTAAGTTGTTACATACTTGTCCAATGATGTATAGATTGTAAAAATCCATTGTGTGGTTCAGGAATTATGAATTTTGAAACATTAAATTTCAATTTCCGCTTTGAACCGGAAGTCAGGGTCAAACGGGGTCACAATAAGTGTTGCGTATGTTAGGTTTTATAAAGACCTTTCAGATGATGTATAGATTGTAAAAATCCAATGTGTGGTTCAGGAGTTACGAATTTGTCAAGTATTACATGGATTATCTTTATGCCGGGGTGCGCGATATACAAGGTAACATGCAGCGATGCTAAATGTATTCCCACATGTAGTTGATGTAAACTGAACTACACGTTCAATGTATGTATCTGTACACGTGCTATTAGACTATCTCGCGTTATCAAAGTGGGTCAACACGAACGTGCGCTTTAATGCCGGTGGTTATAAGACAAGATGTAAATGTCAAAATGTTGTTATTTCTGTGCAAAAGTTTGAGCAGGCTCAACGTTCTACAACCTGATGAAAAATTATGCTGAAATGATACACAGTTTTTGAGATACGAATTTTATGAAATTTTAAATTTCCGGGTTAATCCGGAAGTCAAGGTCAAATGGGGTCACTTTCTGTGTAGCGTCTGTTGGACCTTTAACGAACTTTCCGATGATGTATAGATTGTAAATATCCAACATGTCGTTCATGAGTTATAATTTTTTTTTCAAATATTAAACTTTGATTTGATGTAATTCAATACCTGATGACGTCATCATGACATCATCAAGTTTGTGTCGTCTTGATATTTAGGTTCAAATGTCTTATGAGTTTCAATGTAAAATTCAATTTCAATCTTGAGTTATGCCGTAAATAAGCCCGAAAATGATGTTTTTCAAGAAAAAAAACCAAAGGCAAACTTCGACCTAGAGGCCTGACCTCGAAGAAAAGGTCATACGATTTTGACGTTAACTTTTGAAATGTAGCCCCAGTCTTGATCTATCACATGCCCAATTATGAACATCATAGCTTTCATATTCAATGAGATACAGCAAATACTAAATGGCTCAATGTTCTACAACCTGATGCAAAATTTATGCTGAAATGATAAGTAGTTTTGAGATACGAATTTTCTGAAATTTTAAATATCCGGGTTGAACCGGAAGTCAAGGTCAAATGGGGTCACTTTCTGTGTAGCGTTTGTTGAACCTTTAACGAACTTTCCGATGATGTATAGATTGTAAAAATCCAACATGTCGTTCATGGGTTATGATTTTATTACAAATATTAAACTTTGATTTGATGTAATTCAATACCTGATGACGTCATCATGACATCAGCAAGTTTGTGTCGTCTTGATATTTAGGTTCAAATGTCTTATGAGTTTCAATGTAAAATTCAATTTCAATCTTGAGTTATGCCGTAAATAAGCCCGAAAATGATGTTTTTCAAGAAAAAAACCAAAGGCAAACTTCGACCTAGGGGCATGACCTCGAAGAAAAGGTCATACGATTTTGACGTTAACTTTTGAAATGTAGCCCCAGTCTTGATCTATCACATGCCCAATTATGAACATCATAGCTTTCATATTCAATGAGATACAGCAAATACCAAATGGTCATTTTTCAACTTAAAAAACGTTGTAATTTGACACCTGATGTTGTCATCATGACGTCACGAAAACTGTGCCGTCTTCATATTGAGGTTCAATTGTCTGATGAGTTTCAATGTTCAATTCAATTTCAATCTTGAGTTATGCTCTAGAGAAGAGTTCTAGGGAAGAAGAAGAAGAAGATGGAGACGAAAAAAACCCAGAACAAAATCAAGAGGTGTTCGTGCTCATATTGCACGAACACCTAAAAAAACAGAACAATAACAATAGTTGTTCGTGCTGAATTGCACGAACACCTAAAAACGGAACAATAGCAAGAGGTGTTCGTGCTCATATTGCACGAACACCTAAAAACAGAACAAAAACAAAGAGGTGTTCGTGCTTGTATTGCACAATGTGTATCGCTATTTAAGTCCTTGGAGCCCTTTCGGACGACGCATAGATGATAACAATCCAAAGTGTGGTTCAGGAGTTATGATTTTTTCAAATACAACATTTTACCTTCCGGTTTGAACCGGAAGTAAAGGTCAAATGGGGTCACATTGTGTGTATCTTTTCTTGGATTTTTAATTTTTTTTCCAATTATGTATAAATTAAAAAAAAACCAATTTGAGTTCAGAATCCATGATTTTTTGAAATATTAAATTTCAATACCCGGTTTTAACCGGAAGTCGAGGTCAAATGAGGTCACAATGTGTATCGGAAGTTAAGTCCTTAAAGCCCTTTCGGATGACGCATAGATAATAAAAATCCAAAGTGTGGTTCAGAAGTTATGATTTTTTCAAATATTAATTTTTTTCCGGTTTGAACAGCAAGTTAAGGTCAATTGGGGTGACACTATGTATATTGTTTTTAAAGTTGTTACATACTTTCCCAATGATGAATTGATTGTAAAAATCGAATGAGTTGTTCAGAAGTTAAGATATTTTTAAATATTAAATTTCAACTTCCGGTTTAAATCGGAATTCAAGGTCAAAGAGGGTCACACTTTGTGTAGCGCGTGTTAAGTTTAATAAGACCTTTCAGATGATGTATGGATTGTAAATGTGTGGTTCAGGAGTTAGGACATTTTCAAATATTGAATTTTTCGCTCGTTGTTTCTTTGTATATTGCACAGTCACGCCAAATGTATTTATACATGTAGCTGTACAGTACATACATTAGTCTTCAACTGGAGCGTCTTGGAACCAAGACTATACACACTGTATGTAACTCACTACAGCGTGTGCGCAGGGCCTACACGTGTTAATACACTATCGTTAAGTCGTGCGTTGTCAACTATGTCACGTCAATGTTGATCCACAAGAGGGCGCTATTTTATGAAAACTGTATTAGAAAACCGGTGGACAAAAAAAAACGTTCATGGACTTGGACCCAAGTCTAATTCAGCACATGTGTACACGTATCACGCGTTGTCAACGTGCGCTTTAACGTCCGGTTTTGACCAAATGTAAACATCAAAGTGTTGTCATATCTGTGCAAAAGTTTGAGAAGGCTCAATCATCTATAACCTGATGCAAAAATTATAATAAACAAATACGTGGTTTTTGAGATATGAATTGAAATTGATTTTTTGAAATTTTCAGCTTCCATTTTGAACCGGAAGTCAAGGCTAAATTGGGTCATGCTTTGTGCAGCGTTTATTGAACTTTTAACAACCTATCCGATGATGTGTAGATTGTAAAAATCCAACATGTGGTTCATGAGTTATGATTTTTTACAGATAATAAACTTTGATTTATTGTAATTCAATACCTGATGACGTCATCATGACACCATCAAGTTTGAGCCGTCTTGATATTGAGGTTCAATTGTCTGATGAGTTGCAATGCTCAATTCCATTTTAATCTTGAGTTATGCCCCGAAATATATATTTTTATGAAAAACAAACAAAGGCAAACTTTGACCTTCCGGTACGACCGGAAGTAAAGGTCATAAGATTTTGGCGTTAACTTTTCAAATGTTGCCCCAGTCTTGATCTATCCGATGCTGAACTATAAACATAATAGCTTTCAAATTCAAGGATATACAGCAAATGGCAAATGGTAATTGTTTGACTTTAAAACCTTGTAATTGGACACCTGATGACGTTATCGTGACGTCAGTAAGTTGGTGCCGTCTTCATATTGAGGTTCAATTGTCTGATGAGTTTCAAAGTTCAATTCAATTTCAATCTTGAGTTATGATTTAGAGAAGAGTTCCGTGGAAGGAGGAAGAAGATGAAGAAGAAAAAAGAAAAAAACCAGAACAATAACAAGGAGGTGTTCGTGCTTGTATTGCACGAACACCTAAAAACGGAACAAAAACAAGGAGGTGTTCGTGCTCATATTGCACGAACACCTAATAAGAAGAAGAAGAAGAAGAAGATGAAGACGAAAAAAACCAGACAATATTGCACGAACACCTAATAAGAAGTGTTAAAATCCAATGATACAAGGTCGACAGCTTGAACTTTTGAATTCAAAGATGAAAGCCAGTCATTAGTAGCAGAAACTAGAGCCGTGGTGCATGACCTCCCAGGCAAGAAGCCATGTTGCTGGGAAGCGATGAGTCCATTGTCCAGTCAGTGATCTAGGAGCTGTTTAACGACGACTTTTTCTGATAATTTACACACAATAGATGTCAGTAAATCCAGGATGTTCTCGTTCGAGTTAAAAAGCAATCATCGTGCATGATCTGAAAGTCCAGCAGTCGGTTTCCGCTAACGAAATACCACGCACCGTGTATCAACAAAATCGTATTCCGTATCGTTCAGCGTAATGACCCTGTCACACGTTTTAGCCAGCGTATGCCTACGTATCAACATTTCTCTAAAACGCTGACATACGCTGAACTATCGATGTTTTTGTTCTATTTTGGGCGTATTACATAGCGTATTCATACCGAGTTGGACGTACACATATCGTGATAGTAACTTATATAGAAGGTTTCGATAACTAACAGATAACTTATACCAACGAATGTAAGTTAGAAACACGTTCAGTAAGTTCCGTGGTCGTCCAGAACACGTCAATATGCGTTGGAGAAGTTCATAGCACGTTACTCATAGGTTAGAAATAAGTTTTGGGTATGCCAGACATTATCTCGACGTATGTCCACTTATGAGTAACTTACCAGTAACATGTGAACATGTGAACGTGTGTCAACGATCGCTACAGGTTTTCAGCAAAATATGTCTTTTTAAATTTTGCCGTCAGAGGACGATGTTAAAGATAGTTACCCAATTATTATTTTAACCGGAAGGCCTTGGGGTCAAACCTTATTTCCTACAAAGAGACCATGTCAAAATTCCAGATCATATTGCTTGCAGGATTCAAAACGTGTCCTGGGAGTATTTATTTTCAATTCAACTCCCGGTTACGACCGGAAGTAAAAGTCACACGGGGTCACACTTTGTGTAACATTGTACAATACCTCCAGAGCTTTCAAATGGTGCAAAAAGATTTTATGGTAGTAATGGTTCCCCAGATATGAATTTGTTAAGATATCAAACGTTTATTTAATTTGTAACGTTATCGATGTTTTCATCATCCCGAAAACATTGCGGTGTCATCTACACACTCAGATCTAAGTAAATGGTAAGTTTGAACCCCTTTGTGGTTCATGAGATATTTAATATTTAACAATGCAATTACAACTTCCGGTTTCGACCGGAAGTTAAGGTCTCATGAGGTCACACTTTGTGTAAGATTTATTACGTGTTTAGGTCCTTCAACGTTGAAGATGTTCACAGTTTATATATTACTTTATTAGCAATTTGTACAAAAACTGATTTGCCAAATATTGTGTTTTTCGGTTACGATTATATCTAAATAAATGTTCCAAGAAAAACATATAAGTCACAATTTATGCACTTTGGGTTTAATAGTTTGCTTTTTCCCTCACCCTGCCACTACACCGTGCTCGATTGCCAATTCAAAGTGAAGGGAAAGCCATTACAAACCGGACCTAAGACAGGAAACCATGTTCTGTTCCAAGAGCGACAATGCTGTTAAATCGAGCGAAAGTTCTGACCTGACTCGATCTGAACAATGCATATTAAATTAATTGGCAAGTGGTTTCTTCATACACGTTGTTGTTATTGAACACAATAGAACGTTGGCTGCTTTCTGTTAAGATTTAATATAAGCTAATTGGCTTAAAGGGGTAATTGCTACTGAAAATTTTTTTAAATTAAAATTCAATCAACGAGCGTACATACAATGAATGCTCTTTACTCCATCGTGTGTCTCTTTCAATTTTAAAGGTCACGTGAAGCGCACGATTATTTTGACACGAGCCACATGCACGTAAGTTTTGAGAACTAGAACTTTGTCAATTTTGTCATGCTGTAACGCGGTCGAAATAAAAATCTACGTAGCACAGTCCCATGATTAGGCGCAGTTGGTTCTATGACTTGCTGGAGATGTAAACACCCATTTCTTTTATGTTGTTCTGTAATAACACACTCTGTTTCCTAAAAGCGATGTCAACTTTAGTTTCTTTTCGTCAGTCCTCCTCGTTTCAACACACATCGCAAAGTTGTTTATATCTATTGTTAATAAACAAAGTTTTACGTTAAAAACTCCACGAAACGTGATCTGTTTAACATTGTATACATAATTGAAAAAAAGGTCAGTTACCGGTAGAGCGATTGTTCAAGTAATTCAAGGCAATATTCATAACTTTAAGTACAATCAGTATATGCAAGCCCCTCCCCCATTTTCTCTCCCATTGTTGGCTGCAAGCGTTCATACTCTTATACGTAGCAAGAATCAGGTGGCACATCTGATTTGACTTTGGGGTCTGCAGCAGACAAGATTCTCTTTGCGTGAGTCTCTCGACTCGTATCATTGCCACTCTTCATCAAAACGATATCCTAATATCTTAATAATTGCAACAAACACACAGGAACAAATGGAAGGTTGCTTTTTAAGTCTCGTTCTGATTTTAACACTTGTGATAATAACCGTGTCAAATGGCACATTTGGTGAATCCACACCGTTTTGGTGTGTCGTTATTGATTTCATCTTGACCGGAAATGTCTACAAGAACGAAACATCTGCAAACCAGAGGATCTGCAAAAGGGCATGTCATACCGACTCGAAATGCATCTCTATAAATTTCCAACTGAGAGGAGGCCAGTGTGAGTTGAGCAGCGCTAACCACGCTAACAGCTCTGGTGGATTGAGTGAAAGGAATGAGTGGATTTACATGTACAATTCACACAAGGTAATTCAAAGTGTTGACACATTTTAAGCTTACTTGTTCGTACCCGCTATATGGTGCTCGAGAAACCGACCTGTTGTCAATTTAAAGATGCAGGCTTGTCTTTGACCAAACGAAAAATTCGTGCCAAGAAAAGTCACCTCTAAACACTTAACACCCAGCCGCCCGGCCTGCCCTGCTCTTACAAATCCGAAGGGGCAAGGACGCAGCTCTGCGCCAGCTCACATCTAATAATAGCACAGGGCGGGCAGTATTTGAAAAGTTCATTAATGTTACTTTTCTTCAAATATTTTGTCCTCAAGCCTGCCAGAACCATACAAGATTGGCCTTGTACAGTATAATGAATTGGGTATGAATAAATTAAATGTATACGTCTTATAATGCTCATCAAACGCTTGACAATATGCATGGTTTGGTTATCAACCATTGTGAACACAATGCAGCTATCGTTGCCTTTATAAAATATTTAGCACTTCTCAGTCATTAGGTTAGATACTATGCGGAAGGATTCTTAAAACCATGCGTGACACCTTTAAAAAAATCTAAATCAGACACTATTATTTACTTAAACAGTTAGATTTTAACGTGTAGTACATTTTTGTTGAGAACCAAATCACTTTTAAATCGCCCAAAGCATTATAATATATAGACCCTTTTGACTAAATAAAATCAATTCAAGCAACATTTATTTTAAGATGAGCCCACATGTGTCTCTTTGTGGAGTTTATACCACTTTACCTTATTAGTACCAATAATGAGTAATTAATGTACAATTCTTATGGGAATTCCGGGAGAGCTGGTCATTGATGGATTTTTGTGTGACCCCCCCCCCCAATGGTCACAAGACAATTGGCATGCTTGGCTAGGTGTTAATTTGGAACTTGGAATTTGTTTGATAACAAAAAATAAAATTGGCTTAGTACCGACTTTTTACTTAAAACTGACACTCAATAAGTGAGCGATGCCATCATGCAGAGTAAGGAAAATCCAGCTTTTCAACGATAATAGGAAAGTATGTAGAGGAAAGAGGTACTCAATGTTATTCTCTGAATTCAGACTCTCTTTTTTGTCAAAGTTGTGAAAAAAAGCTTTTGGGCGCTTCTGGTACATTACTATTCGCTGTACTTGTAGATACTCCAAACTCAATGAAATTTATAACTCCAGGGGTTACCAAATGGTGGAAAAGTCATCATTTCAAAATACCTTCCAAAAATTTAGTTCCTACTTGTCGTTCTTTTAATGTTATTTGTCTTTATTCTGGTGTAAAAAAAAAAAAAACAGAACTGTTGTTTTCGTTTGTGTCCCTTTCAAGTGCGGTTGATACTGTTCCTAGAGTCTCCTGAAATCTATAAATGTTATCACTTCAACAAGCTTCCTAAAACTTGGATCTCAGTTTCAGACCCTTTGACATTGATTCTCAACCCTGTTTACAAAAAAATTACATTCCCGATAAATTATCCAATTCCAAGCACCAAATTGCTTATTATGAACAAGATGCTAATTAATATGAAGATTGAACGTGTGAATTTTCAGCAAAATCATTAGTGTATCATTCGGGGGAAACATTTCAACCTCGTTTGATACTGAAATGGGGTACAAATCATTGTATATACGTGGCATAAAGCTCACCAAACGCTTACCACTATGCATATGGTTCGGTTGTCAGCCATTACACAGAATGCAGCTAGCTCTTTGCCTTCAGTTGATAAAACATTGCGCACTTCTCAGTGATGAAAAAGAAGGCCAGAACAATTTGCTTTTTGAGCTTAGATGCTTTAAAAAAGGATTCTTTAAAAAGGAAAATCAAGTCCTTCAAAAATAATGGGAAAGTGTGTATATTGAAGAGGGATGAGAAATTCATTATTATTCTCTGAATTCAAACGCCTTTTTATGAAAGTGGTTGTGAACAAAATTGGTCGCTACTTTACTATTGCTGTACATAGATAATCAAGAGGTACATGAAGTTTATATCTCCAGGGATTACCAAATGGTGGAAATGTCATAATTTCAACATACCTTCAAAAATTTGGATCATAATATGAGACCATTTTTTACCCCTCAGTCCAATAGGCTGAAGGGGTATTGCCGTTTCATACACGGCGTCCATCCGTCTGTCCTGGTTGGTGCCCGGACGGACGCCGTAGGCAATGACAATACCCCCTTCAGCCTCTTGGGCTGAGGGGTAAAAATCCATTGATAACAAACTTGATATAGGCATGGAGGAAGAATTTCTTCCTCCATGATATAGGCTAGTTTGAACCCCTTTATACGGGCTGAGAACACAAAATCCTAGACGGCCTGATATAGCCGCCGGTGGCAGCGAGTCACCGGGAGACTTGTTAACTTTTACCCTAACTTTGGGGATCAAACTATTATATCTTGTCATTTTAGTTTTTGCCATGTCAACCACTTGGTAACAGTGGTCTTAAAGATTTTGTATTTTTTATATATATATAAAAAAAAGTCCCGACTAAGAGAGTTGCCCTGGTCACCACCTTCCATCCTAAACTGCCCAAACTTTCATCAATCCTCAATAATGACTATTCTTCACTCCTCTAACAGACTATGCTCAGCAATCCCTGAGCTCCCCATGGTTGCATTCCGCCGCCCTAAAAACCTGGGAGACATCCTAGTCAGGGCCAAACTCCCCCCAGGGACAGGCCAAACACCACCCTCAACAGAAATACAGGGTTGTCACAAATGTACCTGCTCCAAGTATAAGACATGTCTCTACATCAAACCCGCACTTAAAGTGAAGAGTCATAGCACTGGCTTTTCTTACAATATCAAGACCGACTCACAATGTAGCACACCTAATGTAGTCTATGTTATATCATGTAAGACTGTAAGAGGTGTGGACTACAATATGTGGGAGAAACTAAGACCAAACTCAGTCTCCGCTTTGCGAACCATGTCTCTTCCATAAAGACAAAAAAACGTACCCGTCTCCATCCACTTCAACAGCCCTAATCACAACGTCAAAGATGTTGCACTTATGGTGATTGAGGCTTGCAATGGTGATGACACACACCGCAAACTCAGAGAATCACACTGGATTCACCAACTCAAGGGACACACCGGCTTCGTTGGGCTATTTAGGCTACAAAATACACCAAAAACATGACTCTAAAGGTCTTCCAGGAATGGAGAAGAACAGTTGAGAAAAGAAACCATCAAATTTGGCCGTTTTTACGCATTTTTCAAAAACGAAGGTCACGTGGGTTATCCGAACCACTTTTTGGTTCGGATAACCCTCGTGATCTGCGGAGTTACTTTTACTTCCAGCCGTATAAACATTAATTACTGCACCGAAATAAGCTCTGTTTTTTAACAAGAATTCATGAATATTTGACACACAAAAATAGGTATTCAAATTATGGATACAAGTTGTAAATAATACAAAAAAATCGAACGTAAGATTTTATTTCAGAGAGTCCTAGCAACGGAAGCGTGTATTACATTGCACAGCGTGGGGCTCGCTACACGCAACACAGGGGCAGTCGTGTAGCTGGCGAGCAGAGTATCACGGCGGTGCTAGCACAACAGAAACCCGCTAGCCAAGAGATAGCTGTACCTGGAAGCTCATGAACATGTGGGAGGGGTAGGGAGCCAGACCACCAACTATACGTTGTTGTTATTGCGGGTTTGCTAGTCGGTACACCTCGCTGATCGAATCCATTGTTTCAAAATCGCAACTTTTCGTTACGTACGTTCAGTACGTTCCTTGACCCGATTAGTACCAAATTTCTGGTTATTAAATAAGATTTATGTCAATACATAGCAATACCACTTTTATATTGACGCTGCAATTAGTTTAAACAATATTTGTGACAAACAATTCAAAAAAAACGAGCCCCCCCCCCCAAAAAAAAAAAAAAACTGGAGCCCCTGAAGGAACAAGTGAAAAAGAAATTAAAAATTAAAAGGTAGACAAAAATACCTCACTCGAAATTTCTATTGCATCCCTCGACACACAAAATTCCAACAAAATCATTTCGTTTCCTCAAAATATTATTTAATTCGATGAAAATATAATTTTGCCTCACAAAATATTATTTTTCATTTTGTGAACGCAGTGTGTTGTTCTAGGTAACAAAATAGATTATTTCTAGAAAAATAGGTTCACGTTCCCTTTAGTACGCTTTCTTTCCCCCGTTATACGATTACGTTCCACAGAAATACGCTTACGTTCCCTGAAGATACGCATTCATTTCCTCGAAAAATGATTTTGTTCGCAAGAAATATACTTTCGTTAGCTCAAAAGGAGATTTCGTTCCCTAAAAAAAAGCTTTTGTTTCCTCGAAATACGACTTTGAATTTTTTGTCCGGAATATACTTTAATTCACCCCAAAATATGCTTTCGCTCCCTAAAAGTACACTTACGTTGATTCGCAATGAGATTTTGTTCCCCAGAATTCTCCTTTCGTTCCCTCAAGATAGCTAATTTTGTTCCCTCAAGATAGCGACTTTGAGAGGGGACGAGTTTGTATGTGATGGGGCGACTTTGCTAGGGGCGACTTTGTAGTTGGCGACTTTGTAGTTGGCGTCTTTGCTGGGGGCGAGTTGACCGGTTTCCATGTCCGTTGTTTATACACACTTTCAGATGGATAACGTGGACTGGTCAGAGCACCAGTCTACTTGCAACATTGCATATAATAGCATGTATCCCGTAAATTTGACACTTGCAATGGCTGGTAAAGCGTATACCCAGACCTTTGACCGCTATTGCTTGTGTCGGTCATTTCTCGTTAATTACGTGATATTTTTGTATTAAAAAAATATAAAAACCATCTAGAAATAATTGTCTTTGATTCTATATGACTAAATTACGTAAACAGGTAACCGGTGTGTCCCTTTAAGACAGTCCAACCCTTTGGACTGAACATCAAATAAATTCCCATCACCCCCATTTTAATAACTGCTTGCTTATTTCTTTCATGTAACATAAATACAGTTACTGTCAATAACCTGTTCTCTCCACTGGTTTTATTTTTACCCTTCTTTCTCTCAATAAGTTGTTTAAAAATAAACATGTCAATAACCTATTCCTTTTGCAGAGGATTCAATAACCCGCTCTCTCCGCAGATTCCTCTTGCTTATTTTTAATTTCTTACATATTATCCTTTACATTGATTCTGTACCTACTGTTTCACAGAATCACTATGTTGTTTACTGAACTCTCCCCACTAGTTATGTTATCCTGCAACCTATTGTTAATTGCATTAACATGATGCAGCTTGCCCTCTAATCCTACACTTTAATGCTTCCCACATTGTAATACCTAGAATGCAGCTACCATCTTTATGGTCCAGTAATCCACCCTTTCACACTGACCATCCTTTGTCTCACTACCTTGCTCTGATTAGTCTTTGGCCGCCATTAATGTCTGTAAATTAATAGCTTTGATTGGCTATAGTTTTCCCGCTTTTTTCTGGATACCTTCCTTTAATCCTTTGTTCATCTTTTTGCTATAAATGGATATGTTTGTGTTTCAGTGTTTGTTTATGCCTGTGACGAAGGTCCGGTTTGGATCGAAAGTTAAGGCCATCTCCCCTACAAATTTTATATATATATATAAACTTTGTAGGGGAGATGGCCTTAGATTTCGATCCAAACCGGACCTTCGTCAGAGGCATAAACATATATATATGCAAATCAACTTCTTATGCATTATGGCGGATTGGTAAAATACGTAACCTGCTTGATCAACGAACTGAAAAATGAATTCATGCCTTTGTTACCTCTAAACTTGATTATTGCAACAGTTTGCTTGTTGTCTGCGGCCTGAGTTCGAATTGAGGAAATTACAGGTAATTAAAAATTCAGCTGCACGCCTTGTCACTAGAATTAAAAAATTTGAGCATACTACCCCAGTGCTGAAAAGTTTACATTGGCTTCCAGTAAATAAGCGTTTAGAATTTAAAATTTTGTGTCTTGTTTACAAGATTTTAAAGGGAATGGCTCCAGGATATCTTTGTGATCTATTAAGTGTCAAATTAACTCAACGCACTCTGCGTTCGACATCCTCTGGTGCGGTATTTTTACAGCAGCCACTTGGAAAAAAAATATATTATGGCGATCGATCTTTCACAATATTTGCCCCCCGCTTGTGGAATGTACTGCCGACGGCAATCCGTTCTGCTGATACCATTGAACAATTTAAAACATCTTTGAAAACTCACCTTTTTAAGAATCACTTTTTTATCACTTAATATTGTTATTGTTATTGTCATTGGTAATAATTAATTTATCTGTATTTCTTAATTTGAAAGCTATGATGTTCATAGTTGGGCATCAGATAAATCAAGACTGTGCCAACATTTCGAAAGTTAACGCCAAAATCGGATGACCTTTATGTCCTGGGCCCAATTTCATAGAGCTGCTTAACAGTCGATTCTGTGCTTACGTACGAGTTTCTATTTCATAGCGCTGCTAACCGTAAGCACACGAAAAGGCATGCTAACCTTCCGGTGCTTACTGCACGAAACTGAATGACGTAACAATGCAAAACCATTGTGAACGTGCAAGATGGCTGCCGTATTTTCTTGCTAACCTGTGAAATACGCTAAGGCTTAAGCAATTTTTTCTGCTACAGTTAGCACGAAAATTTGCTTACCGTTAAGCAGCGCTATGAAATTGGACCCTGGTCGTTACATACCCTAGGTCAAAGTTTGCAGGGTTTTTTCATGAAAAACATCACTTCGGGCTTATCTACAGCATAACTCAGGATTGAAATTGAAATAACATTGAAACTCATCAGACATTTGAACCTCAATATCAAGACAACACAAACTTGCTGATGTCATGATGACGTCATCAGGATTTTACAATCTATAGATCATCGGATAGGTCATTAAACGTTCAACAAACACTACATAACTGATGACCCCATTGACCTTGACTTCCGGTTCAAACCGGAAGTTTAAAATTTCACAAAATTCTTATCTCAAAAACTATATTTAAAAAAAAATTGCATTAGGTTATAGATGAGTGTGCCTGCTCAAACTTTTGCACAGAGATGACCACATTTTGAATTTGAAATCTGGTCAAAACCGGACGTTAAATTTAAAACGCACGTGTCTCTTGACTCACGTTGACAACGCACGACGGCACGATAGTGTATTAACACATGTAGGCCCTACGCAAACGCTGAATCTGTTCATGCACGTAGTAGAACGTGTAGTTTAGTTTACATGTGTGTATAGTCTTGGTTCCAAGACGCTCCAGTTGAAGACTAGTGTATGTACTGTACAGCTATGTAGGAATACGTTTGGCGTCATTCGGTGTTTCAATTATTGCAATCCCAAATATTTTGAAAAATTCAATATTTGAAAATGTCATAACTCCTGAACCACACATTGGATATTTACAACTCATACATCATCTGAAAGGTCTTAATGAACTCACGTTACTCAATGTGTGACCCCCATTGACCTTAAATTCCGGTTCAAACCGGAAGTTGAAATTTAATATTAAAAAAAATCATAACTTCTAAACAACACATTGGAGTTTTACAATCTATACGTCATTGCGAAAGTATGTAACAACTTAAGAAACAATACACAGAATGTGACCTCATTTGACCTTGACTTTCGGCTACGATGACGTTATCAGGTATGCATAAATCATAAATCATAACTCATGAACGACATGTCGGATTTTTACAATCTATACATCATCGTACAAGTGCTACACAAAAAGTCACCCCATTTGACCTTGACTTCCGGTACAAACCGGAAATTAAACATTTCAAAAACTACTTATCATTTAAGCAAATTTTGTAGAACGTTGAGCCTGCTCAAAGTTTTGCACAGAAATAACAACATTTTGACATTTACATCTTGTCTTAACCACCGGCATTATTAAGCGCACGTTTGTGTTGACCGACTTTGATAACGCGAGATAGTGTAATAGCACGTGTACAGATACATGTACAATGGAAAACATTTAGCATCGCTGTTAGCTTGTACATAGACTGTGCAAGTCTCGCACGTCAAACGAAGAACAATTTTTTCTCTGAAATCAAATCTTTGTTTTAAAGGCACTGTACACGTTTGTTAATTACTCAAAATATATATTAGCATAAAAACTTACTTGTTAACGAGCAACGGAGAGCTGTTGATAGTATAAAACATTGTGAGAAACGACTCCCTCTGAAGTAACGTAGTTTTTGAGAAAGAGGTAATTTCTCACTAAAATAATAAAAGACTTTCTTGCAAGAAGCCTTTCATTCCTATCTGAAAGCACACAAATTTGTACAACAAGGGTGTTTTTTCTTTCATCATTTTCTTGCAACTTCGATGACCAATTGAGCCCAAATTTTCACAGGCTTGTTATTTTATGCATATGTTGGGATACACCAAGTGAGAACACTGGTCTTTGACAATTACCAAAGGTGTTCAGTGCCTTTAAATTATATTCAATGATAAAACCCGAACAACAAAAATACTCAATACATGTTTATAAAATCAGTTTAGTTTTAATAATAAATACACAAATAATGTGTTAATTATTATTGAAGCAAAATTAAAACTCTGGGACAAGGATGCTTAGTTGATCTTAACTTTTCAGAAACCATTTACGTGGATTTGCGATGTTTACACGGGCGTAAAATTAACCTTGACGCAGTTTATAGAGGACGCTAAAGCCTCAACAACTATAGACTGCTATGAAAGGGCTTCTCGTTTTAATTACAGCATCTGGCAATTATCGTCGCCCATCCAAAACAAGCGTTTATATAAGTTTTGTGATCGGAGGTGAGCACAAAATTCATAATTTTTTCCAGCAACCGGAAGCTGAGGTCAAGTTTATTTCTCGGATTTTCTTCGTTATATTGTTGAATTGATTTTACTTTCCTTTTGTTATCACTAAGTATTACATTCCCAACCACATATTGTATTTTTTTCATTGTTATAAACCACGCTAAACTAAAATAATTGACAAAACAAAAATCTTACCCACGTAAATCTCCATATGGTTGGGACCACAATGGCCCCGGAAGTTCAAATACGCGCGAGACTTGCACAGTCTATTGCGCACCCCGGCATAAAGATAATCCATGTAATACTTGAAAAAGTCTTAACTCTTGAACCACACATTGGATTTTTACAATCCATACATCATCTGAAAGGTCTTTATAAAATCTAACATACGCTACACTAACTGTGACCCCGTTTGACCTTGACCGATGGATTTTTACAATCTATACATCATTGGAAAAGTATGTAACAACTTAGCAAACGATACACAGAATATGCCCCCATTTGACCTTGACTTCCGGTTCAAACCGGAAGATGAAATTGACATTTAAAAAAATCATAACTGCTGAACCATACATTAGATTTTTATGAACTATAGGCCTACATCATCAGAAAGGTCTCCGAAGACTTAACGAACGCTACACAAAGTGTGGCCTCATTTGACCTTTGATTTCCGGTTCAAACCGAACATTTTACTTTAAGATTTAAACAATTCATAACTCCTGAACTATACATTGTCTTTGTTAATCTATACATCATCAGCAGGTTGTCGAAAGACTTACCAAATGCTACACAAAATGTGACCCTATTTGACATTGACTTCCAGTTCCTACCGGAAGATGAAGAAATTATTCGAAACCCCTTAAAGGTATCGTACACGTTTGGTAATGACTCAAAACAAATATTGACATAAAAACTTACTTGGTAACAAGCAACGGAGAGCTGTTGATAGTATAAACAATTTGTAGAAACGACTCCCTCTGAAGTAACGTAGTTTTTGAGAAAGAGGTATATAATTTCTCACAAAAATAATGAAAAATTCTTGCAAGAAGTTTTTATTCCTATCTGAAAGCACACAAATTTGTACAACAAGGGTATTTTTTCTTTCATCATTTTCTTGCAACTTCGATGACCAATTGAGCCCAAATTTTCACAGGCTTGTTAATTTATGCATATGTTGGGATACACGAAGTGAGAACACTGGTCTTTGACAATTTCCAAACGTGTTCAGTGCCTTTAAATTATATTCAATGATAAAATCTGAACAAAAAAAATACTCATTACATGTTTATAAAATCAGTTTAGTTTTAATAATAAATACACAAATAATGTGTTAATTATTAATGAAGCAAAATTAAAAGTTTGGGACAAGGATGCCTATTGAATTTTTTGATTTATACATCATAAGTAAGGTCTTCCCAAAGCCAACAATCGCTAAACGAAGTATAAAACCAATTTGACCTTGACTTCCTATTCAAACCGGAAGTTGATGTTTGCACATTTGAAACAATCATAACTCTCTTTAACCAAACATGGGATTTTTACAATCTATAAATCATCGGAAATGTCTTCAAACAATTTACAAACGCTACTCAGAGTGTGACCCAATTTAACCTTGACTTTCAGTTCAAACCGGAAGTTAAAGTTTTATATTGGAAAAAATCTAACTCCTGAACAAAATATTGGATTATTAAGGTAAAATGTCGTCACCAATTGACAATCATAATTTGATGATATCACTCACGGACACCGTGTTTTTGTTATTAACAACAATTGAATGTCTTGTTGTGATTGACATTTTATGTGTAATTTCACAATTTGTATGACGTATTAAATTTAGTTCTTGTTCTTGTTGTGCCTTTGTAGGTTTTTATTATCTGGATCACCCTTAGATAGTGATTATTATCGCTTTTTGGTTATTCGCAGGGTTGTTCTCTGTGTAGTCCTATTTTTACTGCTTATTCTTTGTATGTACTGTTTGCCTGGAAATAAATAAATAAATAAAACATTTGCTTGTTGTGGCGCCCAGCCGCGCCTCACGTTCCAAAAATAGATAAAGCTCCAGTTCCTATATCTTGCACCTTCGGCGCTCTATAATCTTTGTGACAGGGTCAACTGTTAAAACTTCATTTCACTTTTCTAAACACACTCAATGTTTACACTTTACTTTGGCTACAATGGATCCAGTACCTGTGGCTTCGTTGTTTTTCAACAATTGTATATATTTTTTGACATTGTTAAGTATGCCATCATACCATTTGTGTTTGGATGGAGAGATTGGTTTGATGTGGGAGTCATTGGCAACATTTTGTTTACGCATCCCGAGAGACGTGTCCTCCGAATTGGCATTGAACTCCCACCATTCTTAAGGATGACAGGAGAAACATCGAGTCTTTTATCAGAATTTGTCATTACTTGCATCTCTTCTTGACAACACAACGACCAGGACAGAGACTATAAAACATCCCCACAAAACTCTGTAAATACAACGGTCGAGACTACAACAAATCTTTTCAAACCTCTGTTCATCCGAAGGTGGAGACCGACGGTAGAGTTAAATTAAATATGAAACAACTTATTTATCTTTACGAAGCTCACATCACTGAATTCCTGTCCGAATTTTACTACATCTGCTAAAAACTAATTTGCTACACTTGGCAGTGTTAATTATAAGGACATTTATTTAGTATTTGCAGGCATGTTCGATCAAGTGATTTTACCAGTGCAACGATAATCTCACCTAGTAACGGGCATAATTCCGGGGAGGTGGATGGGAAGACATCTTTCCTCCACACTATTAGGGCAGAGAAATAGCCCTTGAGGATTACGATACAATACAATACAATACAATGAAACATTAATGTCCCTATAGCAACCCAAAACAATCCCGACTTTCCTTTCCCCAAAGGTAGCCCCACCCTAGTTACAAGTCCAGATGTCAATTTTACGGTCTTAAAACCATTTACCTATAACTCACCACTGTGACTTTGACCTTTTCACCCCCAAAACAATCCCAATCAACAATCAACAATATGTGTTGCCTTTTGGAAAAGAAGAGTTTGCATGGTTTGGGGTGAGCACGTCAAAGGTGAAAGTTAACAATGATGAGTTTAATCTTTTCACAAGACCAATGTCTCATCTCAACAATTTATGTGGTCGATGTTAAAATCGGAGCACTACCATATGGATTAAGAGCTGTCATAAGATGGTATATTTTCATACTTTAAAAAATTCAAAAACCATCCCTATTTTAAACTATTGGTATAACCCCCATTGACCTGGTGGTTATTTTTTATACTTTCAATGCAGCCTCTAAGGACCCACCTATCCATAACTTCTAAAGAAAATAATGTTCTATATGCTGTTTAATGGTAACGCGACCTTCAAAAATGGCAAATTTTACTTTTCCAAAATAATACAGCAAATTGCGAAACACCCCGAAGTGTTAATTCTGCAGTTGCCATGATGACGAAGTTATTTATTTATATGTTTTCCATATTTTTTAGTTTGGGGCCAAGGTCCGTCAAATACAAAATTATGAAGTATATATATTTGTTGGCCTTGGCCAACATTATAAAAAAAACTTTGATATTTACAGTCCCTTATTAATAACAATTTTTCTACACAAAACTCATCCAATTCGTTTAGGTCTACGTGTAGACCTAAGGGTAAAATAAAGAGTAAAAATGCATGATAGAATATGAATATTGTTTCAATGCCAGTAATGTAGTGTATTTTCAGGGTATATAATGATTATTTTGGCCTCTCCTTTTAAACAAGGGGACATAAAAGAACAAAAGTTATTCAGATGCAAAGCAAAGAAAGTACATCATTGCCTAGTTGAAAAAGTTCGGTCAACAATACATTTTTTTATGAAGCAAACAGTTAACAAAAATGAATTTGTCCGACAATTTACAAGATTTCAAACGTCCAATAACAATGATGATCTGAACTGATACTTTCTGGTTTGAAAGAATGGACTCTCTGCACTCATTTATGTTGAAAAGGGTCAATGTATTGTTTTCCTAGTTAAATTCACAATTATTGTGCAACAAGAGCATCAAGTCTCTTCTACAGTTTATGGCGACCAACAAAAACAAACTAAATTGGCTTATGCAGTTACACAGGAATTATGTTTAGGCTTTAATGGTATTGCTTAAAACAGCCCCTCAACCTAATAACAACCGTTAATAGCCGACAATGAATACTTTCCAAACAGGGTTGTATCCATCCTGGATTTGTAAGGACAAACTAGGCATGTAGAGTAGTATGAAAATAGAAGACTGAGGGAGTGGACCGAGACCAATCTAAAGTCCAACAATACTCAAACTAATTAGACCAACATTTCTGCGTCTATTGATGTCAGCAATCCCAGGGCATATTTTTTGACCATTCAATAATCTATGGACTAATGTCCTGTATAGGGAGGAAGCCATTTGCTCGTCGTCATCGCCATTATTACGACGTCCACGCAGAGGGTGTTTTTTTTAATACATACAGCAATAACAAACAACGAAAACTGCGAAATATATTCTTTGTGTGTAAAATGTATTAGTTTTTGATTCCGGTGATGTTTTAGCCTATTTGTTACACCAAGGAATGATATTAATCACTTCCCTTAACACCTACCATTGCTCTTGTTTTTCATAAACAGGAACATACATGTGCCGGAGTCGGTCTAGAAAAGGGGCGCGACAGTAAAAGCGAAGGTATGTTTTTGATACTTTTTAAATTGTGTTCAGAAATGAAGCACGTCATACTCCTAAAATCTCGAAGCACGATACCATTAACAAATTAGGGACACTTTTCCCAAAGAATAAATTAAATCGGTAATTAATTTTTTGTTTTTGCTCTTGTTACAGATCGTATATTTTGGCCTGCTGGTGTTTACGGTTTACCAACGCCTACAAGCGGTTGCCCGACTAATTCTGAAGTCATCTGGGAAACTGGTTTCCGTTATCAAGACACGGAGGATTCAAATCCAAGTAACTACTGGGAACCATCCACTGGTATCCAACTCCTTGGACCGTATGAGAAGAACAACATCGCACAGAACTTCTGCATGAAGACACGTGATCATATTAAAGAAGCAGACTGTGACTGGCCGCAGGGGAGATACTGTGTGTTCAAGTCCGGACAAAGCTGTCCAAGAAGTAAGGCTTGCTGAGTGGGGTCAGATTATTATAGGCCTACTGCCTTAAGAGTGACGCATCCATCACTGGGGGAGATGAATGGATAATTAATAGTATAAATAACAGGCATTTGTAATGCGACAAATTAATCTTAATATTAGATGTTCAAGGCGCAGAGAAGCAGATAAACTTGGATCAAACTTGGTTTTCCGTTTCTTTGCGAAGGAAGCTACGCTTAAAAATCCCCTTGTTTTCTCCACAGAGTAAAAAATTAACAGGTATAAGGGCAAAGGTTACCTGTCCACTTTAATTTGATTCGGCCCAAAGAAAAAATATTCTATGTTGACTAAGTCCTTCTGCACCCCCCAATCTCCTCACTGCCAGTGCGCCAATTCTTTCTGTCTGTCGAAACATTCGTTTAATATAAAACCTGTTTAAACATTCTACTAAGAAAAGTAACGATAGAACGGATTTGTTCCCCTTTTGACAGTGATGTCGTCTGGTTTCATCTATTGGGATGACGAAGACACGAACAACGAAAACGATGTTCAAGGCACCGTGCCATCAGGAGTGTACAATCAGGATACCCGTATGGAGTACTGCTGCATGACCGGTGGTGACGTATCCCAGCCGATCAGATTGCCTACTCAGAATCCTTTCCACCTGTTCCCGTATAACTCGGAGAAGTGTCAGGGCGTCCAAGGCATGACGGCGACTGAGGAGTCTCTTCGTTGGGACGAGCAAGACTATCCAACACATATTCAAGACAAAGATGGTGGGACCCATCCGTACCTCACAATGACAGCTTCGGCTGGGGAAAGCGACAACATCGTACATTACTGTTATTACGAAGCCATCGATTCATTGAATCGTTGAGTATGGCACAGATTCGTAACAATGGGGATTCGGAAACAAAATGCTCACCGAAAATAATGAACTTTTCACTTAAAACCCCCCACAAAAAAACACCAAAAAACACCCCCCCCCACTATATCTTATTAACGATTAATCTGATGAACCTATCCTCAGTACTGGATACTCATCAACGTGGATTGAGCAACATCTCATTGTTGGACTGACTAAAACTAGTAATTATCCAGTACTGTATAAGTGCTGAGTAATTTTTGCCATTAATGAAAGGAAAATTTGAGTGGAAAAACCCCCTGGTATTAATACGGGGATCTCACAATACTTTGCGCCACCTTAAGAGTTAGACCAAGAGAGTTAATTTTCATTCGCTTGATGGGCTCTATTGGTAAGGTCCGAGACTGCTGCTGGGATGTTTTTCACAACAGCAGTGTAGCCAGGAATTTGTTCAGGGGGGAGGGGGGCAAGGACTGCTTTTCAGGGAGGGGAAGGGGAGGGGGAACTTCGTGGGGGCACTTTCCACCTTTTACTCCAAAAACTCGGGTGTTCAAATTGATTCCATGGGTGTTGTCACATAAAGATACCAAAAAGGAATCAAAATGTACACAATAGGGTGTTAAAATAACACTAAATTCTGGCAAAACAATTACAATTTGTTTTTTACACCATGATGTTAACTTTGATTCTCTTTGGTAGTTGTGACAACACCCATGGTGTCAATTTTAACAACCCTGTTTTTGCAGTGTGGAAAGTTGTAGGACGCAGTTCGCAGCCCAATAAGAGTAAGCGTTCAACAGCTGCACGATATCGTGGACTGTCCTGTGGATATATCAGGTTATACGGCCCAACATTCAAAATACTGAGATTAACAACAAGTCAAGTTGCTGCTGTAAACATTGAACAAGGTATGTTTATTGTGATAGAGATTCGAACTAGTATGTGCAGTAAATATATAAAGAAGTTGGTGTGTTTAAAACAATCAAAACATTGTGGAATAAACATGACTTTAAAATCTATGACAAAATGGCTACAACATAATCCAGATGATCCGACCGTGGTGACATCATCTGCATACTAGGTCTGTATGCACTAAGGCGGCCTTATCATAAAAAGGGGGTTGCCCGTGTGTGCGGCCCCTAAATGTAGCCCGAGCCCTAAATGTCACCGACCTAAATGAAGCCCCAAACCTGTACCTAAATGTCGCCCGATCTATAAATGTAGCCCCAAACCTGTACCTTAATGTCGCCCGACCTCAATGTAGCCCCAAACATGTACCCAAATGTCGCCCCGACCTAAATGTAGCCTCAAACATGTACCTAAATGTCGCCCCGATCTAAATGTAGCCCCAAACCTGTACCTAAATGTCGCCCGACCTAAATGTAGCCCCAAACATGTACCTTAATGTCACCCGACCTAAATGTAGCCCCAAACATGTACCTAAATGTCGCCCCGACCTAAATGTAGCCCCAAACATGTACCTAAATATCGCCCGACCTAAATATAGCCCTAAACTTGTACCCTAATGTCGCCCCGACCCAAATGTAGCCCCAAACATCTACCTAAATTTCGCCCGACCTAAATGTAGCCCCAAACATGTACCTAAATGTCGCCCGACCAATGCAGACGCAAAGTTGTACATAAAGTGAGTGCGATTTTATTTATTTATTTGTTATTATTATTATTTTATTGTTATTTTTGTTTAGGGGCGACGGGCTTTAAAGTTTGCGTTCATATAATTATTTTTTTCTTAGCCACAAACATGAACCTATTACTAGATGTTCGTCGTAGGAAGTCTGTGGATGTTCGGTCTAAGCATAGATGTAATATTTACTTCAAACGTTTACTAAGGACAAGCCGATTGCATTGTTTCCACTGTTCGCTACCGTAAGCCAAACCTTGAAACAAGTCAATAAGCCCAATTAGGAAAGTTTGATTACAAAAAGGAAGGAAATTTCCCCTCATAATGTACTACACGCAAATATTGATTAAAAAAGGAAGGTTTTCAGTTTTGATTTAAAAATGTTCACAGATGATGCAAGCCAGATATGTTGAGGCAGTTTGTTCCATTCTGTATGATCAATCAAGAATCTTTTGAACAGCCAAAATCTTTTGAGCATCGCAATGACTTAGCAAATTGCTAAACAATACCGGTTTAAAGGGTAATAAAAACAACCAAATAAATAAAATACAGAACATAATTTTTGTTAAACCTTAGAAAAAAGGTAAGGGCCGGGACAAGTTGTATAAGATATTTTAGGCTGGTTAATGTAATGCAAACTCATAAGGTGTTCAGCTGATTTCAAATTCATTACGATAATGAACACAGACTATTGTAAGTTGACAAATGAGAAATCCAACGTTAAAGTTTCTGAAAAACTGAAAGGAAGTCGAAAAGCTTGAAACAAAGGGTTCAGTACCTTTTTGCTGAATGAGTGCAGTACCTAGCTACTTGTTTGTGTTGTTTCAAAAAAAATGATCTTGTTACACATTCAAAACAATTTATTTCTGAAAATTGACTCTAAAATGTTGTGAATTTAAAACAAACTAATTTAATCCAAAAGATTTAATCAGAAAGACGGGTTTTTATTGGGTAAGTTTTAAAACACAAATATTTCATGTGAGTCATCGGGGCTCAGTGTAGCCCTAAGAAGCATGATTCTTGTCTCAATTGTGATTATTAATTTTATCAAGAGGGGTAATGCTTCTTCCAAGAGAAATCTTCCTAATAAATGTTAGGGTAAAAAAAATATTTAAAAAAATAGACTGTAACAGCTGTCAGTATAGTAAGTAGAGTTATTGGCAGCAATCCGATCAATGAACACATCAAATGAAGAGACACATCCTTAGTACAGGCCAAGCTTTCCCTGTGCATTTAAAACAAAGGATAGATAAACATAGACAAAGAATAACAAAAATGTTTTTAAAAGAGAAAATTTATCACGTTTCCTAAAAAAGGGTGTAGGCCTTATCAGATATTTGAAGAAAGAAAAAACAACATTGTTGAGCGAATTAGCTAATGCACAATTATATCTCAAGATTTGTTGAGCTAACGCACTTTTTTTATCTCAAAATGCCAATTTATTATATTGACTTGGTGGGCAACCTGATCATTTCAGTTGGCCTTGATTAAGAGTAATAACAGATATTTGAAGAAAAACATAAACATAATTGTTAAGCTAATTAGCTAGTGCACATTTATATCTCAAAATGCCAATTAATGTATGGACTTGGTGGAAAACCTGATCATTTAAGTCTGCCTTGATGAAGAGTAAGCTGTAATAACGCCCCAATCTCTAGTACCCCCCCCCCCCCGCTCACAGTGCTTGGATCCATACCCTCTACCGTACACGTAGACAATTACCATAATGTACATGTACATCTACACATCCTCACGGATCAGGTTTGTGGGGGACATGCATTGTCTAACCTATTGTCCCTTTTCTAAAGAACTTCCTTGTGGGTCCATTGTTCCCATTGAGAATGCCTTGTGAGGTCCATTGCTCTGTTGTTGTCAGGACCCCACAAGGGTCCTGACATTAATAGTGTGTATGACTGTTCGTATCGTGGCGGACTGGGTGCGTAGACTGCTGTGTGAGTATCGTCCTGACGGACTCTGTACGTGGACTGTCAGTTGAGTTCTTACATTTTACCAGTACAATTTTTAACTTAGAAATATTCCGTTTTGGATACTGCGAGTAAGTTATCCCTATCACACGGTTGTGCGGCCCCTAAATGTAGCCCGAGCCCTAAATGTCGCCCGGACCTAAATGTAGCCCCAAACCTGTACCTAAATGTCGCCCGGACCTAAATGTAGCCCCAAACCTGTCCCTTAATGTCGCCCGACCTAAATATAGCCCCAAACCTGTACCTAAATGTCGCCCGACCTAAATGTAGCCCCAAACATGTACCTAAATGTCGCCCCGACCTAGCTCATCATTGTAATGATAGCTACAATGAATGTTAAGGCGCGTTGTTTGACTCGTTTCAAACAAAAACATGTAAAACTAGACTTAAATTTTTGTTAAACAAAAACAAGGTGTTCGGCATGACGCTCAAATTTTGGATGTGGAACACATCCCATCCCAACTTTTTTTTATTAACGTCTCGGTGCTGTGGACCCGTGATTTGGCCATATTCCTGTACCCATTGCATTGTGCACTGCGCCGTGGTTGATTAGTGAGTGGTATGGCTATTTTCCTGTACCTATTGCATTGTGCACCGAGCACTGCGCCGTAGTTGATCCGGGATATGGGTATACTCCTCCTGTACCCATTGCATTGTGCACTGAGCATGCACTGCGTCGTGGTTGATCCGGGATATGGCTATTTTCCTTTACCTATAATTGCCTTGTGTGTGCACTGAGCACTGCGCCGTGGTTGATCCGGGATATGGCTATTTTCCTGTACCGATTGCTTGTGCACAGTGTATGGGGACTCCGCGTCTAAGAATATGCCCATGTAGCGGGTTCAACTGGCTCAATAGGCTGTGTACAAAATAGCCACATCGGAAATCACCCATATCCTGGGACAACACGGCAATTTTATGGAGGGTGTCTAGCGATATTTTGGAAATATGACTAAATAGAGATGTGGGTTGTTTTTGAGGCTTTTTAGGTTCCTAACATCTTTTTTACGAACTTGAAAATTAATAATAATAATTAACGGAAGTAAAAGTCATAGGGGTCACACTTTGTGTACGATTTTAAAAATTCCCCAGGGTCTTTCACATGGACCAAATATCTTGTGTGTAGCAATTATGGTTCTCCAGATATGATTGTTCTAAATATTAAACATTGATTTAATGTTATGACGTAATCATCCTGAAAACCTTTGCGGTTTCATCGACATACTAGCTACATAGTTAGCTTAAAGTCCCAACCTTTTTTTGGTTCACGAGATATGATTTTTGCACACACAGTAAAATGTAAATAAACCTGAACGGTGGTCAGCATCAATTCAAATCCGACAGAATAGAAATCATACCATGATCAAATTGATAATCTTTTTGTGTAAGTTAAAAAAAAAAAAAACACTTGGCAAGTTTACGGATGAAACATATCAACATAATTAAGACGAAATTACTACATATACCGGAAAGAGTCATGAAACCGCAGCATCCAGAGTGTTCAAAGTGTTTTGGGGGGTGGGGGTAGGGGGGTTCGGTAGCGGTGTCGAACAATGGAAACAACGCAATCGGCTTGTTCCTCAGTAAAAGTTTGAAGTAAATCTTACCTCCATGCTAGACTGAACATCCACAGACTTCCTACGACGAATATCTAGTAATAGGTTCAAGTTTGTGGCTAAGAACAAATAATTATAAGAACGCAAACTTTTACAGCCCGTTCCCCCACCCAATTTTTTTTCAATAATAATAATACAAAATAAATAAAATAAAATCACACTTTTACTCAAGGTACAACTTTGCGTCTACATTGGTCGGGGCGACATTTAGGTACATGTTTGGGGCTACATTTAGGTCGGGGCGACATTTAGGTACATGTTTGGGGCTACATTTAGGTCGGGGCGACATTTAGGTACATGTTTGGGGCTACATTTAGGTCGGGGCGACATTTAGGTACATGTTTGTGGCTACATTTAGGTCGGGGCGACATTTAGGTACAGGTTTGGGGCTACATTTAGATCGGGGCGACATTTAGGTACATGTTTGAGGCTACATTTAGGTCGGGGCGACATTTGGGTACAAGTTTTGGGCTACATTTAGGTCGGGGCGACATTTAGGTACATGTTTGGGGCTACATTTAGGTCGGGGCGACATTTAGGTACATGTTTGGGGCTACATTTAGGTCGGGGCGACATTTAGGTACATGTTTGTCGCTACATTTAGGTCGGGGCAACATTTAGCGCTCGGGCTACATTTAGGTGCCGCACACACGGTTGTGCGGACCCTCAAATCTAGGATGTGTAACACATCCCAACTTTTATCAACGTCGCGGTGCTGTGGACCCGTGATATGGCCATATTCCTGTACCCATTGCCATGTGCACAGTACATGGGCCGTGGTTGACCCGGGATCTGGGTATATTCCTGTACCCATTGCTTGTGCACAGTGTATGGGGACTCCGCGTCTAAGAATATGCCCATATAGCGGGTTCAACTCGCTCAATAGGCCGTGTACAAAATAGCCACATCAGAAATCACCCATAAATACAGGGACAACACGGCAATTTTATGGAGGATGTTTGGCGATATTTATAAGGTTTGGCTTACGGTAGCGGTGTTGAACAATGGAAACAACGCAACCGGCTTGTCTTCAGTAAAAGTTTGAAGTAAATCTTACCTCCATGCCTAGACTGAACATCCACATACTTCCTACGACGAATATCTAGTAATAGGTTCATGTTGGTGGCTATGAACAAATAATTATATGAACACAAACTTTAAAGCCCCCCCCCCCAATTTTTATTTTTTTATTTTTTAATAATAACACATAAATAAATAAAATAAAATCACAAATCACACTAACTTTAGGTACAACTTTGCGTCTCAATGGTCGGGGCGACATTGAGGTACATGTTTGGGGCTACATTTATGTCTGGCGACATTTAGGTACATGTTTGGGGCTACATTTAGGTCGGGCGACATTTAAGTACAGGTTTGGGGCTACATTTAGGTCGGGCGACATTAGGTACAGGTTTGGGGCTATATTTAGGTCGGGCGACATTTAGGGCTCGGGCTACATTTAGGGGCCGCACACCCGTAAGAATGGTTCCCTGTCGTTATTCACAAGCCTTGCAGTGATGACGTCAGCTTTTTGGGGTAGTTGCTCTTAGGCCTAACTTATCATCGAGTGTATAGTTGTAAAAGTAGCATTTTTGTCGTCATCATTTTATCTGTAGGATGGTCATGTGGGGTGTCATGGCCGAGCAGTTTCGAGCATCGAATTCAAGTTCTGGTGGTTAAGTCATCGGAGTGGGGGTTCGAATTCCGGCCATGACACCTGTGTCCTTGAGCAAGATGCTTTACCATACTAATTGCTTCTCCTACCCAGGGGTAGAAATCGGCACCTGCGAGGGTAGAGGTTGACATTGTGTTTGAAAGGCCTTCGGAGTGTAACGGCAGCTCGGGGCTGTATATTTCCCAGGGAGCTGAGAAAGATTAAAGGAATGTTATTGGCTCAATGACCAGGGCACTAATGTAGCGCATTGATACGTTTTTGTAAAATGCACTATATTAAAACTAGTTATTATTTTTATTATAATTAATATTATTATGGTGACGAGATGACTTCAATGTGTTAGGTACATAAAAGATGTTTGTATGTAATTTATTGTCAACAAGTAAATTTGTAATGGTACGTTTTCACGAGATATATACAAACATGTGTATAAAACCTAAGAGGTTTTCTACCTCCATGATAAAACTTGCTTCACATGTAAGAAAACTCCATCAAGCACCAAGTCGACTATACGTTGTGTTTAGTATTTTGTTTTCTCTCACTCTGCAACTATTATAATTGTATTCACCTTGCTTGATTGTCAATGTAAGTTTCAAGGATAGCGATTGCACTCCAGACCCAAGACAGGAAGCCTAACCACATCATTATTACTGTTATTACGAAGCAGTCGATTAATTGAATCGCAGAAAATAGAACCAAATCGTAAAAATGGGAATATATAATACAATGAAATAATTACTTTGTTGTTATTGGTAAAATAAACACTGACAATAATAAACTTTTACCTTTAAAAAAAGGAAAGAGAAAGAAAACGAAGACCCCCCTCCATATCTTATCAATTACCATTCCAGTGCTTGGATGCTCAATAACATGGATTGAGCAATATCTCATTGTTGGACTGACTTTAACTGTAGTAGTAATTATCCGATACTTTTTAAGTGCGTGAGCGAAGTTCTTGGTTTTTTTAAATCATAATATCTGCATACACAACAGTGACGTCTTGGTATGAATTCTTTGTAGTCGGCACAAGTAACATTGTAAGATATTTTGTAGAGGATTAATATTTTGTGAAGAGTTTCGTAAGTCCTTGCTATAGCTATAAGCATTTCTGAGCTGCTATCACGATTTGTATATTGGTAGACTTTTGGATCCTTGTTGACAGCAGACGTTACACTGTGTAATTAATTATCCGTTTTTAATGTTATATATTGAACATCTTGCACAATAATATATTCCTAGAACAACATTTCTGGTAAGTCATGCCAACTAGCGTCATTGGGCTTACATCTAAAAAGTAGTCAGACTTTGTTTAAATCATTAATGGTTTAATGTGTATTAATTCAGTCAGTAGATTCTTACTTAACTTAAGTTTGCTGTTATCAAATCTTTGAACCAAATTTACAAAATACAGCGTGATCTTCAAGTAGTACTCTGATTATATAAGTGCTGACTCATTTATGCTGTTTGAATGAAACAAAGTTGTCATTGGAAAATTAATGCGGATAACTCATGCCACTAAGAAATTGGCCAGGAGAGGACTTTTTTCATTTGCTCGGCCTATATCTCTTCTTAAAGAGCAAAGGAAATGTCAAATTAAATTTTGTGATGTACTCATTTTCCAATAGATATAGTCCTCTTGAGCGTGGACAAAATTACAAGTTTCTAACCTCACGTTTAAATGTTGTAAATTGCCATTGTAATTGATAACATTCAAGGGAAAAATTTATCAACATCCAAAACATCCGATGACATCGTTCTGAGAAAAATGGTTCTGTACATTTTTGTACGGGGATGTTTTTGTTCATTCGTGACTTTCAATGATATTCAACCAAAATGGCCTCGAGTTTGACATTTTGACTGACGAAATCTTCCTCCTTGGAGTCTAAAGACCCATTAGTTTTTGAAATCCAATGACGTCATGTTTCAAATTTCGCTCTGAAAACGTCAGAAGAACCTCAAAACGAACCAAAACATACCCGTACAAAATTGTAAGTATTTGGATGTTGAAAAATTTTGCATTTGAGGGTATCGTATGCAATGGCTATTTACACTATTTTCACGTGAGGTTATAGAGACTTGTAACTTTTTCCCAACTCACACGACGACTCAATCTATTGGAAAATGAGTACATCTCAAAATTGAATTTGACAGTTCCCTTCCTCTTTAACCAATAGTGTTCGTATTAGACTGTCCTTTGGATGAACAGGTTTACATGTTGTATGAACACTGCTTGGTTTGACTCTACACGTGCCGAGGTATCCTTTACCGTAATGCATAATGTAAATTGAAACAAAATATACGTGGCAATTAATTACATTTGAATGGGAATTTCATTCTAAGTAAATATTTAGCGGCAAAATATGATTCGAAAACAAAGTGTGAAATCATACGGCCTTATATTATATTCAAAATAAACAGCTAATCAAATCAATGCATTGAATGGTGTATGTTTATTTTTCATAGAGAATCATCTCAAATGAGCAGTAAATAAATAGTTGCTGTTTTAACAGTTATGACCATTCGGGGAAACATTACTTTAATATCGACTTGATGAACATTTAACAAAATTATAATTGTGATTGTAATTCTATCTATTTGGAATTTTTGCTAACTACCCCAGAAAGTGTCACCTCGAGAATTTTTGCCTATTTTGTGTAGTGCACCCACAATCATGAGGGTCACCGGGTTTTTTGTTTTCTTTTAAATACTTCTCCTGACTTTAAAAAAAAAAGCAGCCATCTGTTGATAGAGAGAGGTATGGAAAGTTTGCTTTTTATTCTGTCTCAATCGGTGAGAAAAAGAAAAAAGGAAATAAAAAACATCTATTTTTTAATAAACTATTGGCAAAAATTTGATTAAACTTCATATTTTTGTAAGGAATATATAGCGAATGCTTACTTCCCGGGCCTGGGGCATGCGCCGATCGGATGTAGATTCACGCCCTCTACGGCGGCGGTCGGTGAGCACCTGTGAGTAGTCCGGAGAAAACTTCTATCGCGACGGACAACACTTCTATCGCGAAGGACGGACATTCTATCGCGACGGACAACATACACTTCTATCGCGACGGAAAACACTTCTATCACGACGGACAACATACACTTCTATATATCGCGACGGACAACATACACTTCTATCGCGACGGAAAACACTTCTATCACGACGGACAACATACTCTTCTATATATCGCGACGGACAACATACACTTCTATCACGACGCAAAACACTTCTATCACGACGGACAACATACACTTCTATCGCGACGGACACAAACACTTTTATCGCGACGGACAACATACACACTTCTATCGCGACGGACAACATACACTTCTATCGCGACGGAAAACACTTCTATCGCGACGGACAACATAGGCAGACAACATACTTCTATCGCGACGGACAACACTTCTATCGCGAAGGACGGCCGTGTTTAGGAGATTCTATCGCGACGGACAACATACACTTCTATCGCAACGGAAAACACTTCTATCACGACGGACAACATACACTTCTATATATCGCGACGGACAACATACACTTCTATCGCGACAGAAAACACTTCTATCACGACGGACAACATACTCTTCTATATATCGCGACGGACAACATACACTTCTATCGCGACGGAAAACACTTCTATCACGACGGACAACATACACTTCTATATATCGCGACGGAAAACATACACTTCTATCGCGACGGAAAACACTTCTATCGCGACGGACAACATACACTTTTATATATCGCGACGGACAACATACACTTCTATCGCGACGGAAAACACTTCTATCACGACGGACAACATACTCTTCTATATATCGCGACGGACAACATACACTTCTATCGCGACGGAAAACACTTCTATCACGACGGACAACATACACTTCTATATATCGCGACGGACAACATACACTTCTATCGCGACGGAAAACACTTCTATCACGACGGACAACATATATATTTCTATCGCGACGGACAACACTTCTATCGCGAAGGACAACACTTCTATCGCGACGGACAACATACACTTCTATCGCGACGGAGAACACTTCTATCGCGACGGACAACACACTTTTATCAAGTGTCCTGAAAAGAACACCATACTCCTGTACAAAATACCAGGTGATACAGTCCGCCCGCTCAGAGCCTGTCTTGAACAGTGGACACCTGTTCGATCAGCGTTTCCCCGGACGGGACTCGGTGCAAGCCAAACACGATAACAGTCCAACCTCGTCTCCATGGTGTGTCGAGCAGTACGAGGTTGACTGCTCTCTCACCCTGGTATTGGATCATTTGCATATCCAAAATTTGTGGATACGCATGCAAATTAGAATAGTCTGGCTGTGAACATGGTGAATACTGAATGAGTACAACTTAACATGTTTTATGTTATAGGCTTTTGTACACCATTCGTTGTCCAATCAGGGTCCAAGTAAGGAGTTTCCCTCCCAGGGTTTACTATTGTAAAAATGGTTAGAAATAAAGTAAACCATGGGGACGAGGTTGGATAACAGTCGTTTCCAACACAGCATGACGTGTTACCACTACGTATACAGTTTCAGTAAACATCACTTACGTCTAGGTACCACACACATACTCTGTCACTTTAAATTATGCAAGTTAGCTTCGTTTTGATCTGTTTTTTTCCGGGGAGCTCAAGACGCTGTTTTGATCCAGATTTAAAGACTTGCCAGGTCCCTCCGAGTCAGCCTCCCAAACCAGAGCTGTGTATTGAGAGAGTTGCGACATGGAGGGACCAGCTTTCTCCGGTCACGTGGTTGCTGGACGCCATTTTGTTCCCAAATGCAGCACAACCCAATGGGCAGACTAGTCTGGCACCCTGTATTCGCCAATGCATTTTTGGAGACAAAATGGCTTCTAATCGCAAGTTGTCGCAACTCTCTCAATACACGGCTCTTTCCCAAACAGTCGATTTGCGCCCTCTACCGGTGACTAATACAAAAAACAGCGTCGCCAATCAAGACTAATAGGTAACCCGAAGTTGAACCCAAATTCTTTGCATTTAGTTGTAAAAGTTAAAAACTATTTAGTTTGTATGTATAAAGAAATGGAGTTTCTCGGGCGGTACCCAGTTATCCGCTGATGGGTAGCCACGATGTTCATGGGGCATTCGGCCAAAGGGCCGGGGTAATTATCTCGGGGATGCCACGCCATAGGAAAGGCTGGATGAAAGCCCCAGGGCTTGTATGTATTTTGATATTTAATTATGAAAGACGAATATCAGGGTTTTTTGAAAATAATTCTTGAAGCTTACGAGCGATTGACTGGCCCGTAATTGTGGAACTGCATTGACCCACTTGGTTGAAAAACAGTATGTTACCTTTAATATGTTGCACGATAGAAAATTCAATTGTTTTGATGTGACATTTCATTGTAGTGACTTATTAGGGTAAACATGGCTATTTTCCAGTAATCCTGTACGGCAAACCAGACGGGGCTTTATTGATGATTTATGATGCTCATGAAGTGTTCACCACACGTCTAGAAGGATGAGATGAAATACAGATCGGTGTAAGGGTCCGGCCTTGTGACATCCAGACGCGAGAGTGGACCAACGATACGGGGGCGGGAATTTCAAGAGGCACCGGGAAAAGTCAACTCGCCATTACTTTTGATTGTATTTAAAACCATAGTGTTTTTTGTATTTGATGTGTTTAGTTGATTTGTCAAATTTGGTATTATTGAAGTATTTTGGTTATTTTGAGAGTTAAATCCGTGTTTCTGCCTCCCTTTTCGTGTGTGTAGTGTTAACCCATCATCATCAGTCTTAGCAGAGCGGCGTAAGGGTTCCTTTTCACTTCGAAAAAGACGCCGTAAACCCACCTGTATTATATTATAGTACATGCAGGCCTACAATATACATGTACTGTACACTTGCACTGTGCATTGTGTGTATCACATCGCACGACGCCCGTACTGTTACTGTGCGCAGGTCATCCGCACTCGTACCACTCTCCGCATGCGGAGGCCGTCAGACCGATAGCATTGTCGGGTCTGTAACTTCCGGGTTTATGTTTCTTGATATTTCGTCCAATATTGGACGAAATTGGGGGGGGGGCTCGGATATGCTGGTATGCAGATCATGAATATTTAAATATTTCGTTAGGCCGACTGCAAACAACGCTGGATGGGAAGCAAAAAACCTTCTAACTAAAGTTAAATATCTGGAGGATGTACGGAGGGATTTTGTATAAACTTTCAGGAACGAAAGATTTATCCTTAAAGGCATCGTACACGTTTGGTAATTACTCAAAATATATATTAGCATAAAAACTTACTTGGTAACGAGCAACAGAGAGCTGTTGATAGTATAAAACATTATGAGAAACGACTCCCTCTGAAGTAACGTAGTTTTTGAGAGAGAGGTAATTTCTCACTAAAATAATAAAAACTTCTTGCAAGAAGTTTTTATTCCTATATGAAAGCACACAAATTTGTACAACAAGGGTGTTTTTTCTTTCATCATTTTCTTGCAACTTTGAGCCCAAATTTTCACAGGCTTGTTATTTTATGCATATGTTGGGATACACCAAATGAGAACACTGGTCTTTGACAATTACCAAAAAAGTGTACGATGCCTTTAAAATACGTTCCGTGAAAAAAATCAGAGGATGAAAGATACAAATTTCCAATTTTGTCGATATTTGTACGTAATGAATTTCCCACCATGACCCATTCACACACGTTAGCCGCTGCAATAAACCATGCCCCAGTATGAACTATTTCGTAAACATGACATCCTAACCATTGGGGTCTTGTCTTCAGCGTTCATTATAGTAACGACCCTGGCGAGCTCAAAACAGAAGCGTCAAAGCGTTGATTCAGAGAGTCCACGTATACATCATCTCACACCACGCAAGCACTGCGTATACATACACATGTGCACACAGAGACTGCACATAGCTTGGGCGGGTAGCGCAATAGCGCAAAGGGAAAACAAACTCAACAAAATAATATAACAAATAAATGAATTAAAAACCCCAACGCCTTGGTCAAGGCACGCAAGGGTCCGTTCTTGGAACCGGAATTAATGATTTTTTTTTTTGGGGGGGGGGGTTGTTTACGAAATACACCAAAACTAGGCATTTAGGCCTATGCCATGGACATTGCACAACATACAATACGTAACATGCCAAATTGTTTTTACGTGGCCAATGGACATGAGATAATGTCGGGATCCCGACAAGTATTTATATTTAGAATTTAAATAATTACCACTTAACATTTGCAGATTAATTTGTTCGTGCAATAATTGAAACGAAATATTTTGACGTTCTCGAATCTTTAAAAAATAGCCATTTAAATTTGTTTATTGTAATCTAATTTTAGGGGTCAAATCGGCCAAAATTTGGACCTAACGTGTTTTAATGCTGTCTAAAATGAGACAACTAAAAGTGTACAGCTTTGTGTCTCAGAGCAGGCTGAACTGTGACGTCGTTCATATACTCATTATTTCCCGATCGTCCATCATCCTCTTAGCACTGAAGTTGCCCCGTTGCTGTAACCCTAGACAGCCTTGAGTTTGATGCAATTAAGGGAGTGAAATTGTTAACTTTAGCGTTAACGGCTATTATGATTTTGTATTACTCTGTTGTTCTCAGGTTTATAAAGGATTGCGATCAAGGACTTCAAGGACGCAGCACCATCTTGAAAAGTCAGTCGCCGACTGTTTTCGTGTCAAAGCAATGTCGAGAGTAGCATTGGTCGGGAAGGTAGGAGTTTCTGAGCTCGATAAAGTCAGCCAACTTGCATGGACGCATTACTCTTTGCAATGTCTGAGATACTGAGATTAACCTCTCCCATTAGTTGAGATGTCAAATTTTGGAAAATTGGACCGGAATTAAGTATAAACGCACACAAACAGAAACGAAACAGACAAACAAAAAAATAATTGAGACAAAGTTAAACTCTCAATTTTTTCACTGATTCTCTGATTCTTGTTTTCATTTCTAATTAATCTCATTATAACTCTTAATCTCTTGTGGCTCTTATACGAAAAGTGGGTAGCCGCAGATCATTCAAAAAGCACTAAGATTCATCTAAAGATGAGTTGTCAGAATCACCATAGTATGGTGGCCCTGAAGGGACATCAAACATATATATTTACGTAAATATTTACGTAAATATTCACGGTTTTGCCCCAATTCGCAAATATTCACGTAAATTTTTACGTGAATATTCACGATTTGTGCCCCAATCGCTAATATTGACGTGAATATTTACGACCAGCCGTTTATTCAGGAAAATTGTAATCCATACAGTTCAAGGTGGTAACATTTCTGTCCCCATTAATTCTTTTAAATATTTTTTTCAGAGTTCTAAAAACAATTATACTAATTAAGAAAGATTAGGAAAAATTCGCTCAAATCAAAAAGAATTAAGGTAGGGGAAACTGCATGGATTGTAATTTTCCTGAATAAGCGGCTGAATAAATCGCAAATATTGACGTGAATATTTACGTAAATATTTTCGATTTGGTGCACAAATCGCAAATATATGTCACCGTCATAAGTCTTAATGTTTTCAAATTAACTTTATTAGTTGCAGTTGTTGATGTTTTCATAATTGCAAATCCTGGAAAACCATACAAATTATGTTCTAGTCAAAGATTTACAATATAAACAAAAGCAACAAGATAACGACAATAAAATAAGTAGTTGTAATAATTCTGCTTCAAGCAACTGATTTGATTTCAGTTGATACGACAACCAAGCAACTCCAGAAATAGTTCACACTCAACTCTACAGGCGCAATACGCACTATGGTAGCGACGATGCTCTGATCAAACTTATAGGTGACTGGGGTCCTATTATCCTCAATGTTATACTTGAACACCTGCAAGTAATATAAATGCAGTTTTGAGATGAATGTCACACGCACTAGTGATACCTAGACGGAATTTTAATATATCATGAAAGTGTTAATTGACATCACGGTATGTTAATTTTTTTGTTTTATTAACATCTGTGTTTATAGACAGTAAGGAGTGTTGTACACTTTCGATTCAAAGCTATTAAAAAATGATTCTGCTCATACAATGTAACGTCAATTTCCAAAAACAAAACAACAACAACAACAACAACAATAACAACAACAACATTTGTCAAAAGTGAAATCAATTTTTTGTCCCGATAGTTTCTAGTACTTGTCTTTTTAAAGGAGTCTAATAAGAACTATTGTTTAATTATTGTGAATGTAATGTGTTGATTTTCGTAAGTGAAAGAAAAGACCAGCATTCCAGTTAACTTGAGATGAGTTGTCAATATTGTAATAGCCATTTGTATTGAGTCATTTTATTCTGGTGCATTTTTTTCTTTTGCAAACTTTGTATTCTTTTACAATGCACATGAACGCTCCTGGCAATGTTCTTGTTTTTAATTTTGATGAATAATTTAAATAATAAACCACAAGGAAAACTGACTGGGTTAATAAATTTAAGTAGAAAACCATCCCACTTTGTTACTAAGATTGACAATAAGCGTAAGATCAATCGAATCTATTTTTAAATCGAGCTCAGAGACGATTAAGCTGCAAACAAAACGTATGTACCTGAATGGCTCCATTGCGATCTATGACGTCATCATAGTCAGAGGATGATAGCTTCTTAGACTTCATCATGATTTCAGTCACATGTCCCATTGAGTTGTCTATAATCAGCGCCATGACACCAGACACCACTGTACTCTCACCGAGGTCAAACTCCAACCAGGAAGTAGTAAAAACAAGAAAGAATACAACCACTGTAAGGAAAGGTGTCAATAAAATACACAAACAGATTAATCAATTATTTTCACTTAAAACTCAATTACAAATAACTAGAAAATAGTATTTCGCAGTAAATATGCAATCATTCTATCCATATATTACATAATTTAATAATTAGGTATTAAAGGCACTGGACACGTTTGGTAATTGGCAAAGACCAGTGTTCTCACTTGGTGTATCCCAACATTATGCATAACATAACAAACCTGTGAAAATTTTGGCTCAATTGGTCATCGAAGTTGGACAAATTTTGTTGCACAAATTTGTGTGCTTTCAGATGCCCGAGAATCTCAGATTCAAATTTTTTAGTGAGACATTTATACCCCTTTTATCAAAAACTATGTTACTTCAGAGGGAGTCGTTTCTCACAATGTGTTATACCATCAACGGTGACTGCTCTATATTCCGACACCCCTATATTCCGACACCCCTATGTTCCGACAACCCCCTCGTGATTTACATGCTAGGGTTAGGGGGTAGGGTTAGGGTTAAGGTCAGGGTTGAGGTCAGGGTTAGCAAAAATATACCAGGGGTGTCGGAACATAGGAATGTCGGAACATAGGGGTGTCCTAACATAGGTGTGTAACCCTATCAACAGCTCTCCGTTGATCGTTACATAGTAAGTTGTGATGCTAATAATTGAGTAACTGCCAAACGTGTCCAGTAACGGCTCGCTCCACCCTTTAGTGAGGGGAGGGTGGTACGATGTGCTCCACACATCGATTAAATTAGCATAATCTCCAAAGTGTAATGACCGGTGGGACTCAAATTCCCTGACATCCCAGACAAGACCATTCCACATATCTAAGAGGGGGGAGGTGTCAGGTCCCAGATTTTTGTTTGAGGGGCAGAAAACTATTTGCACTCACCATTCACTCATGTAGGGCCTACTTAGCACATAAATAGCCCATGTCAAATACAGACCTCCCAAGATCTAACCCTTTCATAAGTTGAGCCGTCTGTTCTTTGTGTGTAGCAAGTGTCTGACGTGTATGTTGGATTGTGTGGAACAGTCACTACCACCTTTCCAACATACTTAAGGGACAGCTGCCAGCCACCAACCAAGGTCATTACCATGCAGTGAAGACCGGGTCATCACACTGTTAATCCCATATACCGTATAACGAAAACACGGTAAAAATCGTCAACATTTGTGATTTTTCTTTCGCCGTTATTGTTAGAAATGTTCTACTCGTGTACAAGGGCCATTCCTTTTGGCTGTTCAACTTTTGAGTGGTACCTAATCTCTTACACATAATTAACTGTTTATGCATATTTTCAAGAACCAGGATATGACTTTGCATTATGTTGGTTTCATGCGCGTACCAGCTACCTTAAATATTGACCACCATCTGTCCTGTTCAACAAAAATAAAAAATACGCACAAAGAAATGAGTTGATTTTAAACCGGTAGTTTCCCGCACAACAAGCACATAGTGTGCATAAACTATCCAAGGTGTTTAGTAATACAATACCAAATCAAAAACAAACCTCGGTTATTTTTGGCAGACTTTTCATTATACAAATTGTTGTCACAGATAACTAAAAAGACGAAATAAGATCCAACTGTTGCCTTATTTTAACCTACTAATGGTAGAATGAGTAAGTGCAACAATGTAACAATGTAAATGCAATAAATTTCAATCGTAAAATAATTTAAACAACCTTTTTAAAGATTCCAGTTTGGTATTTAGCGCAATATTGTTAAGATTATGCAAATGCATGTTTACTGTCATTGACGTATTACATCATTACAATTTGCAATGCCAATGTTTATTTTAGTAGTAAGGGCGCCCGATGTAGCATTACGCATTATACGATTGATTTTTAATGCTTGAGACAAAGCATCCTTTCACTCGTCGGTGCTATTTTTTTAGGTGGAATGTGTTTTAAACTGCTTTTTTCTCGCCTTTATGTAATCTATTTATTCTAGCTTTAAAGCAACCATATAATATTTATTTAATACATCCGTATCAATGGCATGACTTGTGATGGCATGACAATGAGTTTGTGATCGGATTGTCTTGATGGCTATGACTGTCGCAAGTATTTCGATTGATACACACCTTGGAATCCAACCATCTTCTGCGTTCAGACGCCCTAGCCCATCCATCATAGAAGATGCACTGATGTTCTCATCAGGAATTGTTCCATCTTCAAGACCCAAAGGCCCAGAACACTCGATACCTGGGACATGCAACAAACAATAACACGTGTTTTGAATAATAGGAATAGTAACTTTAAGAGCCATTATTTTGTAGCCATGCACGCATGATTACGGAGCGCCTAAAGGGACAGGTTGAAAACAAATTTTAATGTTGTTTCGTTTACTCGAAATAATTTTCGGGGTAACGAAATATATTTTTTCATGGAAACAAAATACTCTCGATAAAACGTTCCATTATTTCGAAGAAACGACCACTTAAATATTTTTAGGGAACGAAATAAAATTTTGAAGGAACAAAATAATTTAGCTGGCACGGAGCCCTTGATACGCCAATTGCCTTTTCGGTATAAAGTTATTATTTTTGAGTATTTTTCCCGAATTATCTTAGAACTGATTAGAGTTGTTTTCAATTGATTGAAACAAAATAATATTGTTTATAGAGGGAAAAAGAGATCATACATGTAGCCATGTGCAAGCAAGTCATGAGCTGAGACCATGTGTGGCCAAGAAAAGCATTTTGATGGTATTCGATAAATGCACCATATAGAAAGTGTTTTTTAATAGGACATGCAAAGAAAATAATATGACCGGAACGCACTCAAAGCGTTCAACAAGCTGAAAATGTTGTCAGTTATGAAGCTTCTCCTCGTGTTGAGTGAGAATCAAGTATTAACGCCCAACATAATATGACTGTGTGAGGATTTTATTTTATCTTATCCCTTTTAGATAAATTGTAATAATTTTGAAGGCATGGTGTTCCCGGAAAATGTAATTTGTTATTTATGTTATGGGTCAAATTCATCTTCGTAAAAAACAAAATACAAATAAAACTAGAGAATCAGTTTTTGTGACATCGTCACAAAAACAAGGTGTTCGAGGTTAATGTCATCAAATTATGAGTGAATGATATGGTGTCGACAAGTTATGATTTTTTCAAGTATTATATTTCATCTTCCGTTTTTACGGGAAGTCAAGGTCAAATGAGGTCACAGTCTGTGTATTGTTTCTTAAGTTGTTACATATTTTCCCAATAATGTATACATTGTACAAATCCAATGTGTTGTTTAAAAGTTACGATTTGTTGGAACATTAACTTTCACTTTCCGGTTTGAACCGGAAGTCAAGGTCAAATAAGGTCACAGTGTGTAGCGTTTCTTAAATCTTTGAAGCCCTTTTTGATGATGTATAGATGATTAAAATCCAAAGTGTGGTTCAGGAGTTCTGATTTTTTCAAATATTAAATTTCATGTTCCGGTTTGAACAGGAAAAAAAGGTCAATTGGGGTCACATTCTGTATATCGTTTGTTAAGTTGTTACATACTTGTCCAATGATGTATAGATTGTAAAAATCCATTGTGTGCTTCAGGAATTATGAATTTTGAAACATTAAATTTCAACTTCCGCTTTGAACCGGAAGTCAGGGTCAAACGGGGTCACAATAAGTGTAGCGTAAGTTAGGTTTTATAAAGACCTTTCAGATGATGTATAGATTGTAAAAATCCAATGTGTGGTTCAGGAGTTACGAATTTTTCAAGTATTAGATGGATTATCTTTATGCCGTGGTGCGCAATAAACAAGGTAACATGCAGCGATGCTAAATGTATTCCCACATGTAGTTGATGTAAACTGAACTACACGTTCAATATAGATGTATCTGTACATGTGCTATTACACTATCCCGCGTTATCAAAGTGGGTCAACACAAACGTGCGCTTTATGCCGGTGGTTATAAGACAAGATGTAAATGTCAAAATGTTGTTATTTCTGTGCAAAAGTTTGAGCAGGCTCAATGTTCTACAACCTGATGCAAAATTTATGCTAAAATGATAAGTAGTTTTTGAGATACGAATTTTATGAAACTTTAAATTTCCGGGTTGAACCAGAAGTCAAGGTCAAATGGGGTCACTTTCTGTGTAGCGTTTGTTGAACCTTTAACGAACTTTCCGATGATGTATAGATTGTAAAAATCCAACATGTTGTTCATGAGTTATGATTTTATTTCAAATATTAAACTTTGATTTGATGTAATTCAATACCTGTTGACGTCATCATGACATCATCAAGTTTGTGTCGTCTTGATATTAAGGTTCAAATGTCTTATGAGTTTCAATGTACAATTCAATTTCAATCTTGAGTTATGCCGCAAATAAGCCCGAAAATGATGTTTTTCAAGAAAAAAAACCAAAGGCAAACTTCGACCTAGAGGCATGACCTCGAAGAAAAGGTCATACGATTTTGACGTTAACTTTTGAAATGTAGCCCCAGTCTTGATCTATCACATGCCCAATTATGAACAGCATAGCTTTCATATTCAATGAGATACAGCAAATACCAAATGGTTATTTTTCAACTTTAAAACCCTTGTAATTCGACACCTGATGACGTCATCATGACGTCATCAAAACTGTGCCGTCTTCATATTGAGGTTCAATTGTCTGATGAGTTTCAATGTTCAATTCAATTTCAATCTTGAGTTATTTTGTAGAGAAGAGTTCCGTGGAAGAAGAAGAAGAAGATGAAGAAGAAGAAACTAGACCTTGAGTTTTTGTCATGTGACAAAAACAAGGTGTTCGTGGGGAGTGATTGAATGAATAAACATTCTACCTTATCAATCCAATGCCTGGTCCAGGAGTTATGAATTTTTCAAAAAAATTAACATCAACTTCCGGTTTGGACCGGAAGTCAAGGTCAAATAGGGGTCACATTTTGTGTAGCGCGTTTCGTTTATGAAGATGATTTAGATGATTGTATGGATTGTAAACCTCCAACGATTTGTTGAAACATTAACTTTCATAATTGCATGCGACACCGGGGCTTACGGACTATTCCACACAACCACCAGAAATCAACAATTGCGCATTCGCATGGCAGAATGTTGGTGGATGGTCCGTCAAAATAATGTCCGGTACTTAAACGATTGCAAACAACCAATGATCGTTGTAACATTATCGTCCTTAATTCAAAAACATCATACTAAAACGGCTAAGGACCCTATTGTTGCAATCATGTCAAGAAGACTTAACAAAGGCAAAACAACCTTGACATTCAGATTGGCAAAAGAGAAGTTCACTCTCTCTGGTAAAATATCAAGAAAGATAAAGAAAAACGAGAGATTGGATTTTCTTAAACAAAAAGCCATTAAAAGTCAACAGTTTGTCAAAAATCTGTCTGATTACAAATTTTCTTTAATGGAAACGATTGCTCTAGGAAGAGGTTTGAACTTAATCCCAACACCCCCCCCCCCTCCAAAAAAAAAACAACAACAACAACAACAACAATCCTACGCCATTCTAAACTGCTCTTCAGAAAAATGTCGTTTTAATGGCAGGGAAATCTAAATTGGGTCAACTTCATTCCTTTCGTATGCCCTCAAGATGGACACCCCCTTTAATATGGACTTAGAATCTTACATTGAAGGTACGCTGGAGGTACTGTGTAAAATCAAAATAGAAAATGTGGCATCGAATATCACCACAGCAGAACGCAATGCTCTCACAGGCCTCAAGAAAAATCAAAACATTGCCATAAAACAATTTGACAGAGGCAGTGGTGTTTGTGTTTTGAACAGATCAGATTATATACAGGAAGGGTTGAGGAAATTATCCGGGCCACACTATGAGGTTGTTAACAGGGACATGACAGGTGAAATCACAGCTATGGTCTACCGGGCCGTACGCAATCTATACGTTGACAACGTCATAAATAATAAACAAATTTGAGTTTCTTAATCCTCACAATCACCAGATCAAAACGCCCAGCTTTGACCTCCTACCAAAGATCCACAAAAGCCCTCCGGGTCTTCTATAACTTATTATGGGCGCAAACGTCTTCGAATTCAATAACAAGTTCTACAGACAAACAATTGGCGTGGCGATGGGTAGTATGCAGCCCTGAAATATGTGACATCACCCTGTTCAAATACGAAAAAGAAATCATACTCCCAAACAACCCAGAGATAGTGGCTTATATGAGATAGAGATGATGTTTTAATAATCTACAATGGCAACAGAAACAAAGCTTTGGATTTAATTAGGATGTTAAACAGCTTGTACCCAACTTTGAAATTCACTTCAGAGATCTCCGACAACCAAATCACCTTTCTTGACCTCGTGATTTACAAAGGCAAACGTTTTCAGAAAGAAGACTAACTTGATACTCGAGTAGCAACGAGAAAATGGACACGTTCCGATATCTTGCTCGGGATTATGCACACCCTGAATCTGTATTTGGCGCCGTCATTAAGGGTGAGGCGACGAGATACAAACGCATATGCACACACACACAACAGATTTTGAAAGGAAGGTCAATTTCTTTAAAGAAAAACTAATAGAACGTGGATACAACACGAAAGAATTGACCCACCACAATCTAACGACGACCAAAGGAATTCAATGTTGAGTGCACCAACTAACATCAAGAAAGAAACGAATCCGCCTCTTGTTTTTACTTTGCCTTTCTCCCCACAAATACATCACTCTAATCTCAAAAGTGCATTATTAAGAAACTGGCACTGAATAAATGAGAATGATTTCCTTAATAAGCTCTTCCCTGTACCTCTGATGGCCTAAGAACAGAACTTGAAAAACATGAAGGACAAAATAATTTGGGCTAGATTGCAAGCTTCAACCCAAGAAAACGCAATCAATAAAATGGATAAACAGAACTTGAGAGTTGAGATTACGAAAGCTATAAACAAACAAACAAAACTAATATCTGAATTTGCCTATAAAAGCTAAACGGGGTTCACACTTCGTTGCAAAAAAAACAAACATAAAAATGATATAGAAAAGCTAAAATGGTGACTGATGAAGTGCAGCTTTAAAACGCACAGAAAAAAATGTTTGAGCCCTTCCATTAAAGGAAAAAAACACAAGTGGCTCAACATATTATCACCGGTTAAATGTTCTGAATTTTAGTAAGTTCTAACTCTTTTCTTCCCCCTCCCTAACCCCCCCCCTTTTTCCCCGGTAAGGATGCTTGAACACATCGAAGAAAAGGTCTGTTTTAAACATCACCTACTGACTTTTCAATAGACAGAGACCTTGTCTCTCACTTAAAACAAAATACGAACATGTCGTAGCTATGGTTAATTACAGAGAACTCAGCGGAGCCATGGGACATAAGTTACACAACGATTCCCCGCCGAATTCTTTCTCTCGATGGCTACCGCCGGAAAGAGTTTCAAATTTCCCGCACTCCCATCAACACATCATTAGTTATCTGCAGACTGTTTGGGCAAAGCGGTGCCATGGGCACTCTGCTCCCTTCCTCTTGTCTCAACCTCCCTCCGTTCATTCCGTCCAGCCGCCCCCCCCCCCGCCGGTCTGCCGGTTTTTCGTTGCCCTTCCTCTGTTTTTCCTTCTTTTTGTCCCACTTTTTTCTGAAAAGAACTATACATGACGCCTCAAACGTTTTTTAAAGCCTGCATTTCAATATGATTCTCACTCGTTACGGGGAGAATCTTCATAACCAAAATATTAAGCTTCTTGAACATTTTGAGTGCGTACAGGTCTAACTATTTTATTTGCATGTCCACTAAAAATCTCTCTAAATGATGCCTATATATCGAATACCATCAAAATGTTTTTCGTGGCCACATGATCTTTTCTTTTGATTTGCTTAAACAGGGCTACATGTATGATTTCACTCTTCCCTCTTCAATGAAAAAGTGGTAGTGAAGTGTGACGTGATAGTGTTAAATGCATTGTGGGAATTCAAAATGGCTGCCATATCCGGTCGCTATCTTGGATTTGTTTTGTCTTTAGCTCGTATTAAGGGGTTCAAACTTTGTTATTGATGGGATTTTTTCGACATGCTAATTTCTACTTTTTCAGGCCAAGATTTAGGGGTTCAAACCTTTTTATCGATGGGAATTTTTCAACATGCTAACTTCTATTTTTTCAGGCCAAAAAATAATACATCAGTGTAGGCCTACCCGGAGCCCCGAAAGTTGACGGGGATATCGGTTTTTATGTAGAAAACAAAAAATACGTTTTTTCCCCCCATAAAATTGGATAAACCAATAGTTATAGCGACCCGAACATTGACCCAAGCTAAACTTCAACATCACAATATTGGTTCTGTCAAAATACACATTATTATTATTACTTTTTTTAAGTTTAAATGCATTTGGACAAACATTGCGGAAATTATTTAAAAAAATAGATTTTTGATCAAAAGTGGGGAACAAACTACACAGAATGCCTTTTATTTGTACTTTTTTTATTAGTTTTTACGTCATCATGTAGAACTTGGTGACATAAACATTTGTGGCCTAGTTTCATATAAATCGCCCCAGAACCTTGGGAAATGCTGAGGAGGGGGCAGTATCAGTCCCCCGCTCCTGGTCCCCGTTAATTCAAAGGGAAAAAAAGACGGGTCCTGAGAAGGTCAAGTCAAATTCGAGAAGAAGTAAGTATACAATTATCAGTACTCAGGAGTTAAGTCAAGTTTTATAAAGATTGACTCGATACTTTTACTGTCTCGTTCTGAAAAATTCACTTCTGCCATTAATTCCCCAAAAATCTAGAAAATGTCCAGTTCTGTTAATTTACACGTATCTGTATGAAATAGTTTGAATAAATACCTGACAATGCAGACACCATCAGAATAGAAAGCGCCGTTTCATCCATTCTTGAACACTCAACACCAGCACAGCTTCTGGGCCTTGTTCTTTGCTTGGAGGTATGTTTGTGGGGGGAAGAGCGAATCATACATGTAGCCTGCAGAAAAATTGTAAAATAGGGAAGACAGTGTATCCGCGAAAACAGTTTGGGATGCTTTTTTTCTGAAAGCGTGTGCATCAATAAATACAATTTTGCTGAAAATGCCTTAAGACAAACAAAAAATGATAGACCGGTACACGCTCACAATGTTTCAAAAACCTGTATTGGTTTAAGTGTCATCACTGGAAGAGTGTGAAACAGTAATTTATTTGAGACAAGTTTTTTTGAAACCATTGGAGGCATCATGTCTTTATAAAAATGAACTTTATAGACGGGGGGTGGGTTTGTTTGGGGGGGGGTTGATGGGGGTAGTGGGGGGAATGGTGAGGAACAGCATACATCTTCCATGACGTTTACTATTTTTTCGACGTATGCTTAGAAAAATTCCAAGTTAGATGTTGTCTTCTCATAACGTGTGGTATGTCATATCTGTGATATTAATTGCGTAAAATTCAATGCCGGCATGTTTTATGTATGAGAAGTGCAGTGCATTAGTTCTTATGCAACGATTTGTTTATATGACTTGGGAGGTCGGATGGTTGGGTTTAATGGAAGGTGGGGGTTGGGGGGGAGACAGACAGAGTAAATTATTGCCCAGCCACAGGTTTGCTCAAACAGTCTCCGGCCAATTAACGTTGTGTAAACTTGTGTGCGGGAAATTTGAAACGGTTTCCGGCGGTGGCCATAAAGAGGCTGGGGAGCAAAATGTGTAATATGTAATCGATGGCCAAAAGGCATAAGGTGTTTGACCATGCCTGGACCACTTCTAATTGTTTTATAATGAGATATCAGGACCTCTGTGTGGGATGTTGGGTGTCCATAGGCTATGGTCAAATACCTACTTTTTTGTACAAGGAAAAAAACAGAATTTTTTTGTTATTTTGCCAAAGGACCTGAGATCATGTTACCAAAGTAACCAATCAGGAAAGGACAACAAGTTCGGGAGTGTGACGCAACGGATTTTCATTAGTCAAGATCTTTCCTTCATGCGGAGCTATCCATCCTTGTACCTTTGTCATAAAACGAGTGGAATACTTCAACAACAACTTTCCGGAAGTGCCCAGTTAATAGCTGAAACCGGCACTTTTGTTGTGCCGTTGAATTTTTTTTTTTTTTTTTGAAGGATCAGAGCCACTGATTCCAATAAAGAACGACACGGAAAACTATACGCACATCGGTTTGTCTAGCTTCCATTGCTTAAAGGGACACGTTACCTTCAGATTTTGGGCTATACAAATTTGTTATGAAATGAATTTGGTTAGAAAGATGTTTTACAGGTTGAATATAATGATCCACACAAATATACCTCGAAAATGCTGTGGTTTTCTCTTTACTTCGTGAACTATAACACGGTCCGCCATTTTATGGAACGAAACTTTTGACCGTGTTTGTTAATTTCACCGCTCAATTCAGTTTCACAAACAAGCTGGAGTAAATACTCAAAAGCCTTCATTTTAGTGGCCAACATAGATTCCGTGTATAAAATGACTATTGACCATTGACTTTTTCAAGTAATTTGAATGATAACCTCAGCAATTAACGCCACGACCTCTGGTGAAAAATGTGAACATTTAATTATTTATTCATTTATATATATTTTTCCATTTTAGTAAACGAGCTTACAGCGCCACCTGGTTAACTTAACCATCGATTATGAATCTTGAATCTTGCGTCACGAGTTATGAATTACGAGGTCACGAAGAACAAAACGCAATAGACTGTGCAAGTCTCGCGCGCATTCGAACTTCCGGGACCATTGTGGTCCCAATCATAATATGGAGTTTTACTTGGGCGAGATTTTGTTTCGTCAATTATTTTAACGTAGTTTATGACCATGAAAGTTTGCATGTTGTTGTGAATGTAAAACTAAGTGATACAAATCATGAAACTAAAATCAATTCAACAATATAACGAAGAAACCCCGAGAATTAATGTCCAAGTGGTTCAACAGGGTTCAGTAATGCAGTGGCAATACTTATGCCGCTATAAGAATTTTGTGCTCACCTCCGATCACAAATCTTACGTAAACGCGTTTTTTGGATGCGCGATGATAATCGCCAGGTGCTGTAATTTTAACGCGAAGCCTTTTCATTGCAGTCTGTGGTTGTTGAGGCATCATCGTTCTTTATAAGCTGCGTCACGTGTTAATTTTACGCCCATGTGACCATCGCGAATCCGCGTAAGGGGTTTCTAAAAAGTTAAGATCGAATAAGCATCCTTGTCCCAGAGTTTTAATTTGTTTTCAATACCGGTAACAATTTACACATTATTTGTGTGTTTATAATAAAAGCTCAATTAATTTTGTAACAATTTTAATGAGTATTTTTGGTTGTTCAGATTTTGTCATAAGATAAAACTTTAAACGAATATTTAATTTCAGAATTTGTTTTTATTCGTTTCACGAGTTTTCTCGTACCGATACGCGCAAGACTTGCACAGTCTATTAATCCCGGGACTTTACATTGTATGTAGCTTGGAATCTACGCGCAACTATATAATTGACCATAACTATTTTTGACCGCATGAGGGAGGGCGGGCGTTTTCATCAGGGAATTATCTTGGGCGCACCACCCTAAATAAGCTCCCATAGCAACCAATGCTAAATGCTAAATATTCAAATATACTCAAAAAATAGTTAAAGTCTCTCTCAGCAGCCTCTTGAAAACCAATCAAACATATTTTCGGACAACTAAAGGTCAGATTTCTTTTCAATTTTTGGCAGGTCAGCCGTTTGGAATCTTTGCTAATTACCCCAGAAATAAAAAGCCCGACCGATAGGGTTAGGGTTAGTGTTGATTACCCGAATTATGTGCTTTTTTTCCCAAACCGATTTGCTGCCTGTTTTTTGTGAAAAACTTATCCACTTCCTAAGCCAAATAGGACCAATTTTAAAGCCTAAAATTTATCAATTCTCCTCAAAAGTTGAAGCACAGAAGAACCCCCAGGCTGTGCTAACTTGTCATACTAACACAATCTATCAGTTGCATGACTCCAAAAATGTTATTATTCAACAGATTTTGAGGGCCTACCAAATAGTTATGATAATCAGTTTGGTGCACGAATTTTGGCCTATTTAGTGTGGTGCACCCCCCACACTAAATAAACTCACATAGCAACCAACGCTAAATGATAATTATTCAAAAATACTCAAAAAATAGTCTGTCAGCCTCTTGAAAACCAATCAGATATATTTCCGGACAACTAAACTTCAGAATTCTTTTCAATTTTTGGCAGGTCAACCGTTTGGAATTTTTGCTAACTACCCCAGAAGAAAAAAACACGATTTGGGGTTTCTTTCCCAAACCGACTTCCTGCCAGTTTTCGTGAAGCACTTCTCCACTTCCCCGGTCAAATGGGACCAACTTTAACGCCTAAATTTATCAAGTCTCCTCAAAAGTTGAAGCACAGAACCCCCAAGTTGTGATAGATTCTTATAATTGTTTACACAATCTATTAATTGCATGACCCCCAAAACGTTATAATTAAAAATAAGTTGTGGGTTTACAAATTATGATAAATAGCTTGGCGCATGAATTCTGGCTTATTTAGTGTGGTGCACCCTCTTGCATCACAATAACAGTTTCATCTTATTTTAATTGCCTGTATGCAGTTTTCTTGCATCAATGAGGAAATACATCAGCATAATAACAACAGCAATGCAAAAACCCAGTTTGTTTACTCATTTTGTATGACGTGAAATCGATTTACATACGCCCTCATGCGGTCAAAAATACGGTGTAGGCCCTTAAAATGTTCTATACTAGACAGATACAAAATAAACACAATAATGTTAAAGGTTGGACCCCAACCCCCACCCCCCCCCCCCCACCCCCCCCCCAAAAAAAATAAATAAATAAATAAATAAATAAATAAAATAAAAAAATATTAATAAATAATAAATATTAAAATATTAATAATATATATTTTGAGGTTGCTCCTCATAAGGCCTCCAACTCCGTACTTTGCCGTCTTCCTGGAGGACCCCCGCGCCACCAAGGAAAGGGTCCCGCCGGGGCCCGCGACCTAGGAAGACCCATGCCCGATGTGCTCTCTCGCACCTCCTTTGATCACGGACCGAGTCTGTCCGGCCAGTTGGTGGGGAACGGAGCGCCGCCGGCCCCTTTGAGGTTGCTCCTCCGAAGGCCTCCAAAATAAATGCAACGCAAATATCAAACAATGCTGCTGCAATATTCTTTGTATCTTCTAGTGTGTTGTTGCATGAATAAAAAAATAAAAAAATAAAATAAAAACAAATTCAAATTGAATCTGGATAAAAAAAGGAAAAAAGTTACGCTGTGGTTGTCGGGCTTTCAGGCACCGGAATCAGTTTAATAGTTCAAAAACACGAACACCTAGTTTTTGGGGATGTCACAGAAACTGCATCTGTGAAGCATTTAAACCTCATATTTAAATGTTACCCTCTGCTTATTGCTGATCATTGTGAATCAAGAAAATAAACAATGTGATATTACAAACACGGTACTGGTCCTTCATAGGTATTTGTCTCGTGTAAATGTACACGATGTACAGGTAGTTGTTTTTGATTCAGTAAACACGTTCGCCATAAACCGATACATTTTCATAAATGCATCGAGATGTACCTCAAAAACGGGTTGAGTAGCTGTATTCTCAGTTACCTTAAAAGAGAACGGTGCATGTGGCAACCATTATTATTATTCTTCCCCCTTGTGTAGAATCTCGGCCAATTTAACGCTTCTGTATTTTCTCTGGCGAACCATGGCGTAATTTAATTACGTGGTTCTCGCTTTTTTCCATGCAACGCTTTGGCATTTTGTATCAAGGTGATACAGTTATACTGAAAACCATTAATCCTCTATTAGTGTCTACTGTTTCCTTTTCATGAAAATGCACGTGCATTGAGACCTATTGGGCTCATTAGTGGCTCGACTCGACCACATACCTCCTTGGTTCACTTATTTTTTTTTCTGTCTAAGTTCATATGCATATTACTAGGGTTCATTGCCTGTATACGAGCTCTGCTTCTAAAATGGATCCCTCTTTAGTGTCAAATTTGTTTTCATCTAGTTTTTGAAATCTACTGTAAATATATACTTGTTGTATTGATCTCTTTTGAGTAATAGTGTCATTTTTGTTTTGATACTGTGGACAATAAATTAACTATGAACCTTGAAAGACAAAGCAATGGATTGGCAGTTATCAACACGTGTTATTTTTATTCTGAAAACTTGCCGATTATAAAATTCATACCAATACAAATCCTACAGAAAAATATATCCCTCTGAATAACAAGCATGTTAAGACACCCCATTACTATTGCTTATTTCGATTGCCACATGGAAAAAAAAGAAGCTTAGCTATTACTCTCACACACATTAACCCCGATTAAATATCCCTTGTTCCTCAAACCTAGCCGAAATGAGGAGGGGATATATTTTTCTATCCTTTGTTCCTCAAACCTAGCCGAAAAGGGAAGGGATAGATTTGTTTAATCCTTTGGTGCTCAAACAAGCGAACACAGAGGAAGGGATAGATTTTGTTTTATCCCTTGGACCTCAAACATGAAAAAATGTGCGTTATATTGCTAACAAATAATTGGAATTTATCCATTTTTAAATGTTAGCCTAGAAAAATTAGATTGATTTGTAAAATCTGGAGCATGTTTTTCACAATTTGAAGGAAAATAAGGTAAAAGAAAAATGTTATGCTTTAAAATCCTGTTTTGATTGCAATTATCGGACTATAAGGACAATTTTAAGTTGTAAATTAGAAAATGAAAAAACGCAGTTAAATATGAACCTGTTAAGGGTAGCTTGTAGACATCACAAATAGCCGCGGCAATACAGGGGAGATCTTTATGCCGGAATCTGTGTAGTTTAGGTCATAGGTTTGTGAGTTGAAAGGCCAAGGGGGCGGAGCTTCACGGCAATCCTGTTGGTCATCGTCAACCATTCATAACAACAGCTTGAGGGGGAAAGAAGCAAGAATATTCGACTGTTTATAGGGAATAAGCAGCTCCAGCCCCTCTGAGGGGTATAAGGCTTGATAATGATGTGAAAAAAGCTTCAAACCCCGGGTGTAATACGATTTCCCAGACTGCTACTAACTACAGTAGGGTGCTGCATTATGATCAGTATTGCGTAATCACACATAAACCGCTTCGCGAATTAACTCGTGCCTCAAACAAAGTATTGCTATCTTGGATATGGAACACAAAATTTGTATTGGCAACCAAGCGCGGTAAAGTATGATAATAGCAAAGGGCAGCAGGGGAACGTTAAAAATGAAACCCAACGTGTATACATTTTGACTAATTGTGATAATTTTCTTGTTACTAGAAACAAAAAACATAACTGAGCAGCAAGTTTCGTACATTATATTTATTTCATTTTGTTGTCTATATAATACATATTACGCCTACCAATAAAAACAAAAAATTGACAATTGTAACTAACATTGTTCGTATAATAAACAAAGACCTTACACAATTACTTCATCTCGTCATCATCTTACTGACAAAACCAACACGAGAAATTTCTTAATTTTACACTATGCCCCGCTCGCTATGCACACACAATGTACCTGGGGACATCATTGCGAGGCTCATGAATAACGGCAGGGGACCAGTCTCACGGGCAACCCCATTTTGACTAATATGACAAGGCCAACCTTGTGCACACATACCTAATGTGCAGATGACGACATCACGGTGACACCATCTGCATTATGGTCTGTTGTAACTATTTATATATAGCTTTGAAATCTGCACATTTAAAGTGAAGTCACGTAATTCTTGATGAAGTCATTAGAACAGGATCTCAAACTTTGGATGTTACACATCCCGGCTTGAATACATGCACATTTTCAACTTGATCCCACATTTTTTCTTGTAATTATAAATCTTTGAAAAGGGTAACCTCACTTGATGCCTGATTCCGTCAAAAATGTAATTATAACATGCATGATGTCCCATCAAGGTCTTATGATGGTGTAGATTTGAAGTTGATCCGATGTACAAAAGTTTGGATTTTGGTCCAGAACAAATGTTGCCCCAGTATTGATCTATCACATGCCCAATTATGAATATCATAAATTTAACATTTAACGAAATACAGCGAATAACAAATGGTCATTTTTGAAATTAAAAAAAACTTGTAATTAAGCCTCTGGTGACGTCATCATGACGTCTTTGTTCAAGTGCCGTCTTCATGTTAAGGTTCAAGTGTATGCCAAATTTCAAGTCTGTATGACCTTTACTTTTGAAATCTGTAAGACAAAGTTCAGGGGGAAGAAGATGAGGCGGTTAAAAACAATAAAATAACAAAAGGTTTTCGGCTAATGGCCGAAAACCTAAAAATCTATTTTAAAAAATGAAGCGAGATGGTTAAATTTCAACACACTGAGGGTAAAGATAACTTGCATGCAGTCAATAGGAAAACACAAACACAAAATTGTACATGACTTATTTAAATTACAACTTTGTTAAAATTTTCAACAAGTGGATTTTAAAGTAATATTTCCCTATCTATTTATTGCCCCCTTTGAGGTGATTCTCTATCTCTAAGAAATAAACATACAATGTTCAATGTACGTGGTTTGACTATCGGTAGCTGTTAGTCTCATTATTTTTGATATAATTATGGTTTCACTCTTTGTTTTCCAATCAAACTTTGCCACTAAATATTATTTAGAATAAACTAGCCACACAAATGATTAATTGCCACCTATTTGTTTCAATTTACATTATGCGTCAGGGTATTAAGGATACCTCGGTACGTGTAGAGTCAAACCAAGCAATGTACGTACGCATGTAAACCTGTACATTCATTGCGTCCATAACAATATGCAGCTGTTGGGCGGTTATTCACAGGGGCTGTGAATTGTGCCAACTATAAAGTTGTGGGATCTCCGTATTAATTTCCCACACACATTTTCTTTTCATTCAACCAGCTAATAATGAGTCAGCGCTTATATAATCAGCTTAGTACTTAACCATCACGCTGTATTTTGTAAATTGGGTTCCGAATTATTTGATAACAGCAAAATTAAGTTAAAGATAGTTAAAAGAATCCACTGACTGGGTTAATACACGATAAACCAATAATTGTTTAAACAATAAGTCTGACAAATCGTGCCTTGAACAAAGGATTGCTATCTTGGATATGGTACGTAATTGTTGTTCATGAAATTTGTAATGGCAACCAAGCGCGGTAAAGTATGATAATAGTATGATAATAGCGAAGACAGACAGGGGAACATTAAAAATGAAACCCAAAGGTGACTAATTGCCACCTATTTGTTTCAATTTACATTATGTGTTAGGGTTTAAGGATACCTCGGTAAGTGTAGAGTCATACCAAACAATGCACATAAGCATACAAACCTGTACATTCGTAGTACAGTCTAAACATTGCGTCCAAAACAATATGGAGCTGTTGGGCGGTTATTCACAGTGGCTGTGAATTGTAAAATAGTTAATTCAAGTTGTTGGGCCAAGCAAATGAAAACGACCCTCCTGGCCAAACTATTGGTGGCGCACTGTATTGTGGGTTCTCCGTGTTAATTTCCCACAAACATTTTCTTTTCATTCAACCAGCTATTAATGAGTTAGCGCTTATATAATCAGCTGAACTTAACCATTTTGTAAATTGGGTTCTGAATGATTTGATAACAGCAAAATTAAGTTAAAGATAATTATAAGAGTCCACTGACTGAGTTAATACACAATAAACCAATAGTTGTTTAAACAATAAGTCTGAGTATTGTTACATATAAGCCTAATGACGTTAGAAGGCAGCAGACTTACCAGGTAATGTTGTTCTCGGAATGATATTGTGCACATGTTCAATATATGGCATTACCAACGCGTAATTAATTACTCAGTGTAAGATCTGCTGTCAATCAGCATCCAAAAAATCTATAAATATACAAATCACGATAGAAACTCAGAAATGCTTATAGTTATAGCTACAGCAAGGGATTACAAAACTCTTCGCAAAAAAAAGAAGAATTTTGCTGACGCAAATAATAATAACAGTATATATACTAATTAAATTCAGTTCAACAATGAGCTATTGTTTAGTCAACGTTAATTAAAGGGCATCCAGGCACTGAAATGGTAATAAGATTTTAAAAAATTGTTCTTTTAATGGAAAAGTACATTTTTGTCGCTGTACATTTTGCTACTAGCTACAAAGTAACTATTTCATTGGTATTATAAATCTCATTGTTACGATTTTGGCTTATTTTCAACGATTAAAGGAATCGATGGCTTCGTAGTAACAGTAAGATATGACGTTGTCTTCCGCATTGTCTGCATAAACGAAGGTCATATACGGATGGGATCCCCCAGCTTTGTCTTGATTCTTTGGTGGGAAGTCTTGCTCGTCCCAACGAAGAGACTCCTCAGTCGCCGTCATGCCTTGGACGCCCTGACACTTCTCCGAGTTATACGGGAACAGGTAGAAAGGATTCTGAGTAGGCAATCTGATCGGCTGGGTTACGTCACCACCGGTCATGCAGCAGTACTCCATACGGGTGTTCTGATTGTACACTCCTGATGGTACGGTGCCTTGAACATCGTTTTGGTTGTTCGTGTTTTCGTCATCCCAAAAGATGAAACCAGACGACATCACTGTCAAAATGATAAAAAATATCCTTGCTATTTTAAGTTTTCTTAATAGAATGTTTTAACAGGTTTCTAAACAACGGATGTTTTGACAGACAGAGAGAATTGGCGCACTGGCCGTGAGGAGATTAGGGGGTGTGGAGGAGGACTTTGTGCACATAGGTTATTCGTTCTTTCGGCCGAATCGAAATTAAAGTGGACGTGTAACCTTAACCTTAACCTTAACTTGTTTATTTCTACTCCGTGGAGAATACAAGGGAACAGTCAGCGCGCAGCCTATGCTATAATGAGCCAATCGGCGCGATTTTACTTGCAAGGAAAATCAGTCTCGTGCGTTTTGGAAATCCGCGAGAAAATACGCGACTTGATGGGCGCTCGTGAAAAATCGCTTGGGAAACCCATAAGGTCACTGCTGGGTCAACATGAATTGGTAAGTGTACTTTTAAGTTTATAGTTCATGACCAAATTCGGGTTTTTTTTTTCATTTTATACAGCATTTTCCGTGCGAAATTACCTCTCAAAATGTTCTTAAATATATAGACTTTTCTAAATATGCCTTAATATTTTAGGTGCTCCTGACTGTTTCACGTAACGTGCGTTCCAACTGTGTCAATATCTGCTTTCTTCGAAGGTTTTCCTATCGTTACAAACCATTTTGACTTCTGCCGGGTCGGGAAATAATTTTCTTTTAATGTTTGAAAAAATTGCATTTTCAAGTTTTCAGTGGGCGCTCGTGCAAAATCGTCTTTTTTCACGAGCCTCATGGATGGGCGCACTACTGTTTTTCGATGACCGTCTCGTTCCTAAAAAATGTGAACGATCATCACACATCATCGTCTTCACCTTTGAATTACACTGTTACACAAGCCTGACGCCGTATTTTCGGGGACGTTCGATGTCTCGTCACAACACACGTGGATTTATTGTGTTACACGTCTGTAAGTTGATTACCAATACGGGGGTCAGTGGACTGACGCGATATGTGATTGGACAATATGTATGTTTATTCTCAGCGATGACCAATAAGATTCACGCTCTGATAACAAACATGGCTTCGTCTTGTGGATTTCAACGTGAATTCAGAAAATTGAAATTGTGGAGTTTTTTAAGTGCTCTTGACTATTTCACGAAGTCTCACAATATATCATGACTTTTCGGGGAAAGATGGATAGTTAATCTACACATTAGTTAAAGTAATTTCTGCCGGCTATCGGCAAAAGGAAAAAATACGCCTTTTTCGTTGACCTTTTTACCTTGACATTCACGTCTTTAATCTCGTTCAAAAATCTCTCGTTTCAATCGGCACAAAAATTATTTTATGAATTAGAATGTAAATTTCAATCATCGTTGATATTCGTATATACTTTTACAAATTTTACAAATTCATTATCGTATTTTAAATGATTTTTTTAAATGGGACGTCGAAACTCATTACGTATGCATAACTCCACCGGTCATGCATACGTAGCAAGTAAACGGAAGCACTTGTGAGTAGGCTGCGCGCTGACTGGGAATGAGGACGCTTTTAAAATGTAGTTTCCTGGGCACACAAACGTCTGACCAAGTTTGATCAATTCATCACCTTCAGTGTTGGATGCTTCGCTCAAGCAGTGTAATAGACAATGATGTCCTGTTCTATCAGACGTGTCATAACATAATAATTCAGGATAAGTTTGATCAATTCATCACCTTCAGTGTTGGATGCTTCGCTCAAGCAGTGTAATAGCCAATGATGTCCTGTTCTATCAGACGTGTCATAACATAATAATTCAGGATAATTCATAAAACAGAATGGTAGTTAACAGTGGTTTTGATCTGAAATGGCGCATCAAAAAGGAGATGGGGGTGCTGAAGAGCTCTAACCCAAAATAGTGTTATTTCATTGTGCTGCTCCGAAAATAAGCGAACAGGTAAACTTTGCCCTTAAGCGTGTGCATTTTCTACTCTGTGGAGAAAACATGTGGATGGGGATGCTTTTTAAATGTAGTTTCTTGGGCACAGAAACTAATGACCGAGTTTTAGCCGTTCATCCCCTCCAGTGTTGGATGCGTCACTCTTAGGGCGGTACAGTTATCTGACCAGACGACTGTCTACAATTATAATAATTGGGAAAGCAAGCCTTACTTTTTGGACAGCTTTGTCCGTACTGGAATACACAGTATTTCCCCTGGGGCCAGTCATCGTCAGCCTCGTCCGTTTGATCACGTGTCTTCATGCAGAAGTTCTGGGTGAGGCCGTTCTCCTCATACGGTCCAAGGAGTTGGATACCAGTGGATGGTTCCCAGTAGTTACTTGGATTTGTATTCTCCGTGTCTTGAAAACGGGAACCAGTTTCCCAGATGACTCCAGAATTAGTCGGGCAACCGCTCGTAGGCATTGGTAAACCGTAAACACCCGCAGGCCACATGAGACCGCCTGCAAGTAAATTAATTAAAATCTTAAACACCATTGGCTCACATCAGAACCAGTAATTAGAAAGATAATTACATACCCCGCCGAAAATGTTCGGGCATTTCCGATAAACATACCCTCACGTCATAATAAGGTCACTTCAAATTTTTGTTGTAAACATTGCTGTCTACCAACAAACCAAGTTTAAACTTGATCAAACATGCTGTTCGGTAGATACACAACTTCAACATCGTTGAAAGCAACTCCAAAAACTTCAAAAATTTTAAACTACAAAGCACTTTCGGTTTCGCCCGGAAGTAAAGGTCAAAGGGTCACACTTTGTGTAAGATCTAAAGAGTATCTCAAGAGCTTTCATGTCGTGCAAGATCTTGTCTGTAGCTACCACGGTGCTCAAGATAAGAATTTTTGAAACATTTAACAATATTAACAGGTTTTTTTTTTATATAATAATGGCGTCATCGATTATGTCATCATCCCGAAAAAGTTGCGCTTTCGTCTACTCACTAAGGTAAAGTACATGTTAAGTCCGCACGACCTTTACTTTTTGGGAAAATTGCGAGAGAAGGTTCATGGCTAAGGAAGAAGACGGGAAAAACAGGACAGATACCAATAGGTTTTCGGCTGTTCGCCGAACACCTAACTAGACTGAAACAAAAACAAAGTGTTTGGCAGATATGTCAAAAATAATAGAAGTGCTGAAAAGTAAACAGACAATTTGGTAAACAAGTCTCTTTAGTAAATATTAATGTTATATACATGAAGTTAATTTCGTTCTAAAGATTTGAGTTTTTGACACAAGAAACTTTGATCGAGCTCAATTTAAAAACCGATGACGTAATCATGAGAGAGCGTTCTTGAAAATAATTATGTCATTACTCTTTTAATTGAAAGACCCAGGGTCAAACTTTATTTCATACGAAGAAACCATGTCCAAATTTCAGATCGTATTGTTTGTAGACCTAAAAACGAGGCTTGGGAATAATTATTTTTAATTCAACTTCCGTTTCGACCGGAAGCAAAAGTCACACAGGTCACACTTTCTGTAAGATTTGTACAATATTTTGTCAAGGGTTTTCATATGGCGCAAATACCTTATATGTAGGATTTATGGTCGTCCAGATATGTATTTTTGGAATATTAAACTTTGATTTAATGTTGTGACGTCATTGATGACATCATCATCCCGAACAAATTTAGGTGTCATCTACACAATAAGATCTAAGAACATGGTAAGTTTGAAATCTGAAACCGTTGTGGTTAATGAGATATGAGCTTTTAAATGATGTAGTTTCTACTTCCAGTTTCGACCAGCAGTAAAGGTTATATGGGGTCACACGTTGTATGTGGTTTGTACAAAACGTCAATAGCTTTTATATGGTGCAACTACCTTGTTTGTAGCAATTATGATTCTCCATATGATTGTTGTACATATTAAACGTTGATTTAATGATGTGACTTCATCAATGACGTCATCATCCCGAACCATTTGTGGTTTGATCTACACTCTAAGGTCTAAGTACATGGTAAGTTTCAAGTCCGAACCCATTTAAGTTCATGAGATATGACCTTTTGACTTATGAAATTTCAACTTCCGGTTTCTACCGGAAGTGAAGGTCACATGGGGTCACAATTTGTATATGATTTGTACAATACGCCAAGAGCTTTTATATGATGTATATATCTTGTATGTAGCAACTGTGGTTCTCCAGATATGAATTTTTGAATAAACAAACGTTGTATCGTTGCAAATTTATCTAATCATTAAGGTCTAACTACATGGTAAGTTTCAAGTCTGAATCCTTTTTGATTCATGAGATATAAATGTTTTTATTGAAGTATGAAAATATAACTTCCGGTTTCGACCGGAAGTAAGGGTCAAAATGAGGTTGCACCCTATCAAAGATTTGTAGAATTGTTAAACCCTGCGCTGCAGTATCGCGGTATATAAACTTGGTCCCCTGGTAGTACAGTCGCTGACTACACCGTTACAAATTAGCGTGAAAAACTGTTTTAGCTCCTCACAAACTCTTCTAAAATGTTTTCAATAGACTCAGAAAGGTTCACCGAATCCCATGGACCCCTCAAAAAAGGCCAAAAAAAATTCCATGTGTGGATTGCAGTCGAAAAAAAAAAAAAAAAACAATGTTACCCAAATCCAACTTGTTTTCGGTTTTTTTTTTGCACTGCTTACCGGTCTACTGAGAAACAAGGTATCTTATGTATTTGGCCTACCCTGGCCTACCCAACTACTTATAATAAACATCTGGTCCTCTTGTGTCGGCCTGAGGTCTTCAACCACAATGCCAGAGTGACAGGATGATTGATTGCCTGATAGTAGCGGCACAAGATCAGTGAGCTTGTAGGGCGAGTCAGATGTCAATGTGTATACAATTACTATGGGGCTTCTATGGGGCTTCGAAGTTACAGGTGACTGTATAGGTCGATGACTCACCCCAAGCTAAATAGGCTTTTACAGCGTTTAATCAAGGATCTTCAGAAATTTCAATTTTTTTGACCGCACCGTTAATGAGTAAACACAATTTGTTTACGACGGTACAGTCACCGACTGCGCGATCCCACAGCGTAAGGTTTTAATGAGCTTTCAGATGATGAATTGATTATCAATGTACTGTACTGGTTAATAAGATATACTATTATTAACATATTTATTTTCAACGTCCGGTTTCCACAAGAAGTAAAAGTGACACGGGGTCACACTTTGTGCAAGATTTTTACAGAGCTTTCATATGGTGCAAAGATCTTGTATTTAGCATTTATGGGTATCCAAATAAGAATTTTTGAAATATTAAACGTTGATTTAATGTTATTGCGTAATCGACGACGTCAAGTGGCGGTTTTATCTAAGCACTAAGGTCTAAGTACGCGACAAGTTTCAAGTCGGAACGACCTTTACTTTTTGCGAATCCTACGAGGGTCTCTGTAGTATGTGCATAACAATAGTTATTTTCAAATTAAATTTTTGGGGGATGAAAGGTGATATCTTTTTCATAACCGCAGTAGGCCTACTTCGAAGTGAACAATTTCTAAAAATGAATTATACTATCAAAAACTGCTGCACTTCTTACCAAGTAAGTTTTTATTGCCATTAACCTTCAGAGTCATTTTACCAAACGTATACCAACACTTTAAATTTAACTTTTCTATATTACATAATTTTATTTTATTTTAAAGGCGGCTTTTAAAATAAAGGTTTCTTCCAGGCCATTTAAACACACCAAGACGATATTCCACTACAATTTACAATTCAAGGTATAAATTTGGGTACCGTTGACATCACGTGGTCCCATCCTATCTAGACTTGGCACGTTTTGTATCTATGAGAAAAATAATTACATGTTATGCACAAAACTGTGGTATGTGCATAATTGGAACCCACTGTTTATTTCAATCCTATCAAGTTGTAGATATAACAGGTTCATTTGTATACTATTTCACTTTTTTGAGTAATATAAAGTGTTTGTTCTTGAAGTTGTTCTTACAATTTTTTAATCACTCTGTTTTTCTCCATAACATATTTCTGGAGAAACAAAGTAAGGAACTGGTGCACTTTGAAAAATATTTTCAACAGTTTTTTTATGTAACCCTTTTTGTTAGCAAAACAATTTGCCACATTTTGTACTCAAAAGTATTATTCCATCATAATATCAACAACAAAAAAGCTCACCTATTTATTTACAATGACACTTCATTATTGGGACATTATTGGGGAAAAAATCAAGTTTATTTGTGGTTCGGGTGGTTATAATTTAAGTAAAGGGATAAAAAATTTCCTCAAACCCAGCCGAAAAGAGGAGGGGATAAAATTGTCTCTCCCTTGTTCCTAAACTTAGCCGAAATAAGGAGGGGATAGAATTTGGGATAGAATTTTCTATCCCTTGTTCCTCAAATCCAGCAGAAAAGAGGAGAGGATATAATTTTCTATCCCTTGTTCCTCAAACCTAGCTGAAATAAGGAGGGGATAGCTTTTTATCCCTTGGACCTTAAACATGAAAAAAATGTGCGTTATGTTGCTAACGAATAACTGGAATTTATCAATTTTTTAATGTTAGCCTAGAAAAATGAGATTGATTTGTAAAATATGAAGCATGTTTTTCAAAATTTGGAGGGAAATAAGGTAAAGAAAAATTGGATGCTTTTTCTGACGAATTTACCACCGGACGGTTTGTACTTTGTATGTACATTCCCCATGGACGAGTTCAACATTGTACCCAAGATACCACGCCGAGTTTGCACTGGATTTATGGTACACATTTTTGGGGGTGGGGTACATTCTAAAATTTATAAAGGTAACGAAACCCATTTTTGTATATTTGTTGTAATTTTAAGTGAAGCAACTGTGGTTGGTCCTTGAAGCAAGTGTACCTTGTTGGTAGAGATGAAACTTAAATCAATAACTAGTGGTGCTGTGTCAGTTAGAATCCCGCAAGCAATCTCATAGAAAAAAACAACGTTTCTAAGTGTTGATTAAAAATCATATTGATAAAAATTGTACAAATAATTGGGGCGTAAAGTGTGTGCATCATAGTGAAAAACACATCCGGAATTGTAGTGTGTCTTGCAGAGTCATATTGATCCACAGGTAGTTGTTGACGTATAGGAAGCAATTAATCAAATGGGTGAACCTATACATGTAGTCATTTAGACAACTTGTGACATAATATAAGATTTAACGTATATATATATTTTTGTTTTCCCAAATAATTAATTTGCTATTTTAAGGGGGCTCGTCCACACACCCTTTTCTTTATTGGGGTTCAGATTTGTTATAATTTGATTAGGGGTTTCGGCCCTATAGCCGAAACGCGTATCGTTTTCGTTGAGATATATTTAATTGTTGTTCTTATTATGATTCTTAGTGGCCATATTTCCATAGGTTTTGCACACGGATTGTATTATTACTTAACATTAAAATACTTAACAATGTATCGTCAGTACAGTTATTTACCATATAAAAGCTTAAGTAATGAAGTTATCATAAAACATAATTAGCTGAACATTCTTGGTAAATTGACTTAGTTACAATGACATGAATATTTATTTAGCCACTCTTGAGACCACCATATCTCAAAAAAAGTATACGTCCAAATTCTGTATACTGTGGATGTGTTTGTTGGGATAAAACATTGCGTGACGTCACCGTTACATCATTTATTGCGCGTTTTGTATGTGTGTACAAAACACACTGCTCTAAAAATGTAAACATTGGTTGGTCAAAAAACACAACTTTTCAAAATAAGTTAAATTTTAGTTTCCTGTAATACAAAAATCATTTTTAAAACCCAAATGCTTTCACTAATAGGTATTCCAGGCCATTAAAATTGATCAAAGTACATTGTATTTCCACGACAATTACCGATTTGTTGGAAAATCTGACACCATGGCTAGCTTGATGTAGCGCGCAATCTACGCAATGTGTTGGAGATTGTGCCGCATTTTACTATGGCATAAGCTGTGGCATCACACGTAAAGATACCTGAACGTTTTTACCCCACACCCAAAGTCAATGGATTTCTCTCGCCACAATTCCTCCCATAAATGGCCTGTTGGTTACTTCAAAAGATTGTGCGGCTAGGTGCGCGACTTTTGCAGCGTTTTCAACTGTGTTTTCTCATGTTATTGTATGGAATCTGTGCGAGACCCAAGGTCAAGTTCGCGCAAGGACCAATGGTTAACTGGTGGTTGTTTGTTGACAAACGTAGGACGTGCTCAGAAGTTAAAAGTTTACGCATGGGGACATTAATTTTTTATTTTAAACCTCGCGGCATCTACACCTCTTTTGTTATCCCCCCTCCCCCTACACACGATTTTCTTTGTAATTCGGAAATGCCAGGAATCAAATTATGGAAAACTGAATAAAACACGCCTTAGAAATGCCAGGAACCAAATAATATGACTGTTCTGGATCCATCTATCATTTAAGTTTATTTGCGCCCTCTATTGACAAGCTCATTCTCAGAATCACGCTTTCACAAAGTGCCGGCGAAAGTTTACGTCTGTATTTTTCACATTTTTGTGACTATTAGATCCTTCCCAATCTACTGCCTTCTCAGTTAACGCCTGCGAGAAGCATTGTCTGTAAGTTGAATACCTTTCTTGCCTCGTTTTGGGACATATAAAAGTGTTTTAGTGGGTATTTAGGCCTCGGTAGTTCACGTGGTTTTTGTACACATTTAGCTTACATATCGTTACTGGTTAGTGGGATATTCATGTGGGTTTTTTACTGCACGGGTCACGCCCAATTTTCCAATTCTGTGAGGTCTGTGTATTATTGCATTTAGCTTCAGCATTCTTTAAGCCATCATACGTTACATGTAATCATTATAGTTTTCTTATTCTTGTATTACAGTTTCACTCCTTGTTCACTGACGTCATTCCTCTGTGGCTTGAATAAAACACTGGAGCTTGGAGGCTATTTCCTGACTCTCATGTCGTTATTTAATGGAGTTTGGCTGGCTGTCTAATTTTGGTTAGATACACCTCAAGGAGGACAGTACAGTGAAAAGACATACAACAGTTGACGTTACCACAACTACGGCAGTGGATCAAGGCACAGCTCTGCTGTGAATCATCATCATGAACGACACCGAACATGATGACCGTGCGTCCCAGACCAGTTTGAAGACCGCACATTCATCTTCATCAGCTACAAGTGAAGCGACCAAGGCCCGCGCAAGGGCAGAGGCAGCACGCATCCGTGCATCATTCGCCGAAAGAGAAGCAAGGTTAAAAGTGGAGAGTGCTGAAAGAGATGCAACAATGAGACTAGAAAAAGCGAAATTGGATGCAGAGTTGGGAGCTATGAGTCTTCATAGAGAGGCGGCGGCAGCTATGGCAGAAGCTGAAGCTTTGGAGACAGCCGAAGAATACAGAAGAGTGCCTAGTAGCAAAAACAGCACATCGCTAAAACAACAAGTTGTTGCCGAACGCACCAGCAATTATGTGTTGCAACAAGCCGAGTTCCACGCCAGTTACCCATCCATGCCCAACTTGGAACCAGCTTACGACATGATGTACGCTACATCTACCCATCCAAGTCAAACTCTAGCTCATCATCCAACTCTACCCAACAGCGATCCATCAAAATTCCCTGAAAGGAGCCCCAAACCTCCATCACTACTTCCGCAGCACAGACACAATAACGAAACCCCTAAGTCATCGAATGACGAACCTGTTCAAGACGTCAAACCACAAAACGTATCCTCAGGAGAGCAAACTCAAACTCCAACTGTGAATGACTTTGCTAAGTACTTGGCACGACGTGAGCTGGTGAACACTGGGCTTGCACAGTACGATGACCAGCCTGAGAGCTTCCGAGCATGGAAGTCGTCGTTCACTAACGCTACCGAGGGCCTAGGCCTCACAGCCAGTGAAGAATTGGATCTCCTGATGAAGTGGCTTGGAAAGGAGTCATCACAGCATGCCAAACGACTCCGTGCTGTACACATCAATGATCCAGCGGCAGCATTGAAAAAGGTTTGGGAAAGGCTAAGAGAGTGTTACGCTTCATCGGAAGTCATAGAAAGTGCGCTGTTCAAGAAACTGGACAACTTCCCCAGAATTTACAGCAGATTACATAAAGCTGAGGGAACTCGGAGACCTTCTGATGGAAGTTCAATCTGCAAAAGAAGACGGCTATTTTCCCGGCCTTGCCTATTTGGACACTGCCCGTGGTGTCAATCCCATTGTGGAGAAGTTGCCACACAGCCTTCAGGAAAGGTGGATTTCAAGGGGGTCTAAATACAAGAAGGATCACAACATGTCCTTTCCCCCATTCTCTATCTTCATGGAGTTCATCTGCTATGGCCAGAAACGACCCTAGTTTTTCCTTCACCAGCAACACTACTGGCCCAAGTAGAAATGATCGACCTCCCTTCCGAAACACAAGAACTCCAGTGACCGTTAATAAGACTGATGTTTCCATGGTAACCAGTGCAGATATTACCGCAGAGATGGAAAACGATCCGAATAAATGCTGCCCTCTACATCAAAAACCACATCCCCTCAGGAAGTGCAGAGGCTTCAGAACCAAATCATTAGACGAGCGAAAGGCCTTTCTAAGAGAGAAAGGAATCTGTTTCAAATGCTGTGCATCCTCATCCCACCTCTCAAGAGACTGCAAGATCACAATCAAATGCACTGAATGTGAGAGTGACCGCCATAACACTGCTATGCACCCGGGGCCTGCCCCCTGGTCGTCGAAGACTTCCTACCCTACACCACAGCACGGCGGGGAGGAAGTCATCAAGCCTACCATCCCATCTGCAGTCAACTCTCAATGCACCGAGGTTTGTGGCAAAGGTCTGACAGCACGATCCTGCTCTAAAATATGCCTGGTGAAAGTATGTCCACACAACCGCCCCAAAGATGCAGTCACGATGTACGCTATGCTCGACGATCAGAGCAACCGGTCACTGGCAAGGTCAGAATTCTTTGATCTCTTCAACATTCAAGGAAGCCAATCGCCATATTCTCTCAGAACCTGTGCGGGAGTCACAGAACTGCGAGGAAGGAAGACCGACGGTTTTCAGATCCAAGCAGCAAATGGAGGAGTTAGTCTGAAACTCCCTTTGCTCATCGAGTGTAACGAAATCCTAAACAACAGGGCTGAGATCCCAACGCCCAAGGCAGCCCTTCATCACTCTCATCTGAAGTCTGTAGCAGCCCAAATCCCAGAACTTGACCCGAATGCTGAAATTCTGCTATTGCTTGGGAGAGACATCCTCAGAGTACATAAAGTAAGACAGCAGATCAATGGACCACACAACGCCCCCTTCGCCCAACAACTCGACCTAGGCTGGGTTCTTGTCGGAGACGTTTGCCTTGGAGATGCACACAAGCCAAGCATAAACAGCTTCAAAACCCACCTGCTGGAGAGTGGACGTCCATCCCTTCTCACTCCATGCACGAGTCACTTCAACATAAAAGAAAAGATAACTTATGACAGAGATCAACGCTATGGTTCCTCTAACGATGGAAGCCCGGCCAAGAGAACAGCTTTTGACAAGCTCGGCAATGGGGTGTTCCAGAGGACCCATGATGACAACAAAACCGCTCTCTCCATCGAAGATTTAATGTTTCTTAAGATCATGGATGATGAAGTTTTCAAAGACGACACTAACAGCTGGGTGGCTCCTCTCCCCTTCAAAACACCCAGACGTCCTCTTCCTAACAACCGGGAACATGCTGTCACACGTCTCAACTCCTTGCGACGCAGCTTGGACAAGAAGCCAGAGATGAAAGATCAATTCATTGCATTCATGGAGAAGATGTTTCGGAACCATCACGCTGAGGTTGCACCCCCACTGAAGAGCACAGAGGAGCGATGGTACTTGCCGACCTTTGGAGTTTATCACCCTCAGAAGCCCGACCAAATCAGGGTGGTCTTTGACTCCAGTGCGCAACAGGATGGCATCTCACTCAACAACGCGATGCTCACCGGTCCAGACCTGAATAACAGCCTCCTTGGAGTTTTGATACGCTTCAGGAAGGAGCCTGTAGCAATCGTAGCAGACATTCAGCAGATGTTCTACTGCTTTGGTGTAAGAGAAGACCATAGAGACCATTTGCGATTCCTCTGGTACAGAGACAACGACTTGACGAAAGACATCATCGACTACAGGATGACAGTTCATGTCTTTGGTAACAGCCCGTCTCCTGCTGTCGCCATATACGGTCTCAGACGAGCTGCCCAAGAAGGAGAAAGCGACCACGGTGCAGACACACGAGAATTCGTAGAAAGACATTTCTATGTCGACGATGGACTCACGTCTCTTCCCACACCCACTGAGGCCATCGATCTATTGCAGAGGACCCGAGCATCACTTGCGGAATCAAACCTACGATTGCACAAGATCGCTTCAAACAACGCCGCAGTGATGGCAGCCTTTCCGCCAGAGGACCATGCCAAAGGTATGAAAGACTTGGGCCTCGGAGGCGACAGCGGAGTCGTGCAACGCAGCCTCGGTCTATGCTGGGAAATCACACTGGACACGTTCACATTCAGGGTGACGACCGACGACAAGCCATTTACTCGCCGTGGAGTACTGTCAATTGTAAACAGCCTTTACGACCCTCTCGGCCTGGTAGCTCCGGTAACCCTACAAGGCAGAGCCCTACTTCGTGAACTCACAACCAACGCTTGCCATTGGGACACACCACTCCCCAAAGACAGCCTGAAAGAATGGGAGACGTGGAGAGATTCGCTTCAGGAGCTGAAGGAGCTTCATACCCCTCGCACGTACGCCATGAAATCTCTCACCAAAGTACGGCGCACCGAGTTGTGTGTGTTCTCAGATGCGTCCACCAGAGCCATTGGCGCAGTAGCTTATCTCCGAACACTTGACGAAAACGGACAGACCGCAGTGGGATTCGTCCTCGGAAAAGCTAAGCTAGCCCCTCTGTCCGAACCTACCATACCTCGACTGGAACTATGTGCTGCAGTGCTAGAAGTAGAGATGGCAGAGCTCATCCTAGACGAAATAGACCTCAAAATGGACGCGGTGAACTTCTACTGTGACAGTAAAGTCATACTCGGTTACATTCACAATGAATCCAAGCGTTTCTACGTATACGTACACAACAGAGTCCAGCGTATACGTCAGTCAACAAGACCAGATCAGTGGAACTACGTGCCAACAGAGCACAATCCAGCAGACCACGCTTCACGGGGTATTCTAGCTTCCCAGCTCTCAAGTACGTCATGGTTCACGGGACCGCCATTTCTCTACAAGCTGAACCAAGCTCCTCCAGAGAAATCAGACCCCTTCGAGCTAGTTGATCCAGAGCTAGATGTAGAAATCCGTCCCCAGGTGACAAGTTTCGCTACCCAGACGAAGATGACAACACTAACCCCTAAACGCTTTGAACGTTTCGACGTGGAACTCACTCCTGAGAGGAGTTACTCTCCTCATCCATGTCGCTCGTTCCCACAAGATGGACTCAGCAAGCCAGTCGACCAAATGCAGTGGATGGCACGAACCCTATACTCCAGACGAGCTAGCTCAAGCGAAAGATGTTATCATCAAGTCAGTCCAAAGAGAGTTCTACTCGGGGGAGTTTACAAACCTCGACCAGAAGAAAGATGTTCCCAAGAACAGTTCTCTCGTAAAGCTGAATCCTGTTTTGGAAGAGGGCCTCATCAGAGTGGGGGGTCGCCTTAAGCATGCCCAGCTAGACCGTGACGAGAAGAACCCAACTATCTTACCAGGTAACCACCACGTTAGCACGCTGCTAGTACGCCACTACCACGAGCAGGTGAAACACCAAGGCCGCCACTTTACAGAAGGGACCATCAGAGCGTCAGGCCTATGGATTGTTGGCGGTAAGAGACTCATAAACTCTGTCCTACATAAGTGTGTCATATGCAAGAAGCTCCGTGGGAAGTTGGAAGAACAGAAGATGTCGGACCTGCCACCTGAGCGACTCAATACATCTCCACCATTCACATACGTTGGTTTAGATGTCTTTGGCCCATGGACAGTCATCGCACGTCGTACAAGAGGAGGTCTTGCTAAAAGCAAACGCTGGGCAATGCTGTTCACTTGCATGAGCACGAGAGCCATACACATCGAAGTCCTAGAATCCATGGACACGCCATGCTGCATCAACGCACTCAGACGGTTTTTTGCTCTCCGTGGACCAGCGAAACAGCTAAGGTCAGACTGTGGAACCAACTTCGTTGGAGCCTGTAACGAGCTGAAACTTGGAAAGGAACAACAACAGGGGACAAGCATGAACCGCTACCTGAGTGAACAAGGCTGCACATGGGAGTTCAACCCACCTCACGCGTCACATATGGGAGGTGTTTGGGAGCGCATGATTGGAGTAGCTCGGAGAGTCCTCGACTCCATTCTGTTACAGAACAAATCCTCTCACCTCTCGCATGAAGTACTGTGCACCTTCTTGGCCGAAGTTACAGCGATCGTCAACGCCCGACCTCTCATCCCAGTCTCCAACGATCCTGAATTGCCATTTATCTTGACACCTGCGACGCTGCTTACCCAGAAGGTTGGTGCTCCTGCTCCTTCTGGAGAATTCACCGACAAGGACCTGTTCAAGAACCAGTGGAGGCAGGTACAGAGTCTCGCCAGTAAGTTCTGGGCCCGATGGAAACGCGAATACCTGCCTACCCTACAGAGCCGAAGGAAGTGGACGGAAACCCATCGTAACCTGCAAGAGGGAGATCTCGTGCTCTTGAAAGACAAGCAAGTCGCCCGCAATGAGTGGCCACTGGCTCGAGTTACTTCTGCCTTTGTGAGTGACGACGGAAAGGTCCGCAAGATAGAAGTCAAGGTCTCGGCGAAAGACACCGTCAAGAAGTTCATGAGGCCTATCTCAGAAGTCGTACTTCTACTACCAAAAGAGGACTGAACATTAAGTTTATAGTGTATTATGTCATACTAAAGATGCCAGACGGGGAGTGTTCTGGATCCATCTATCATTTAAGTTTATTTGCGCCCTCTATTGACAAGCTCATTCTCAAAATCACGCTTTCACAAAGTGCCGGCGAAAGTTTACGTCTGTATTTTTCACATTTTTGTGACTATTAGATCCTTCCCAATCTACTGCCTTCTCAGTTAACGCCTGCGAGAAGCATTGTCTGTAAGTTGAATACCTTTCTTGCCTCGTTTTGGGACATATAAAAGTGTTTTAGTGGGTATTTAGGCCTCGGTAGTTCACGTGGTTTTTGTACACATTTAGCTTACATATCGTTACTGGTTAGTGGGATATTCATGTGGGTTTTTTACTGCACGGGTCACGCCCAATTTTCCAATTCTGTGAGGTCTGTGTATTATTGCATTTAGCTTCAGCATTCTTTAAGCCATCATACGTTACATGTAATCATTATAGTTTTCTTATTCTTGTATTACAGTTTCACTCCTTGTTCACTGACGTCATTCCTCTGTGGCTTGAATAAAACACTGGAGCTTGGAGGCTATTTCCTGACTCTCATGTCGTTATTTAATGGAGTTTGGCTGGCTGTCTAATTTTGGTTAGATACACCTCAAGGAGGACAGTACAATGACAAACTGAATAAAACACACCTTAAAAAAAGTTACGCTAACAGGTTTAAGGAGATAAAACACAACACAATATTTAAATTTCAAACTGTTTTTTTTTTATTACGCTAGCACGTTTTACCAGATGGGTTTTAAATTTCTTAAAGTCTTTGGCTTTTTTTCAATTTCAAAATTTCAAACTGTTTTTTGTGATTACGCTAGCACGTCTAGCCAGATGGGTTTTAAATTTCTTAAAGTCTTTGACTTTTTTTCAATTTCAAACTGGTTTTTTTATTATTATTACACGGAAGAAAGGAGCTGACTTCATATTGACACTAGTCTATTTTTGAACGAAATCCGTTCAAAATTATCTGAGTTATGGGCAAAAAACACCAACATTTATGGGGGTTTGTCGCGTTTTCACTGTTGCTATGCGCCGTTTTTACTGTTGCTATGGGCCGCGCGCGCGTACAGTACAAGCAAAGAGCAATGCCAACGCACGGGATCACTGGGAACGGAGGCGTGGTTAGAGCACGTGGGACGGGGAGGGGAAGGGGCAGGGGTAACGCATCACCCTCTTGCACTATGATCAGATCATCAACAGTGCACACAGTTGACAGTAAAACTGTTGGGCGCAATCTTTGAAGATGGCCTTTTTTAAAATTCGCGCGGTGTGCCATTTTTTTACTGCGCGAACTTTGTTTCCTTGCATGATTTTAAAATTTGCGCAGGGTAGCTCTGGCGCAATTTTTGAACACCGCGCAATCTTTGTCGTTCAACCGCTTGTCGTGAAATATAAGCTGTATGAAGAAAATGTACCTCAATAGTTTAAAAGGGTAGGTTCATAGTAGCATTATGCTGGATCTTTACTTATGGCTGAAGTGATTTTTTTGTTCAAAAACTTGGAGAATGTTGAAGAAACAGGGTTGCTCACGAACTGTAAGTTCATAATTCCTTTTGACAAAAGGATGCTGACATTTCAAGATGGCGATGGTAGATTCCGTGTTGGTGTGTACGTACATGATGGTACGTGCATGTTGCACCCGCACCCCACTAAATTAACTCCCACAGCATACAGTGTAAAATGCTGAATATCCTTTATTTCAGGGTCTTCCATCCAAAATACCTCAAATTGGAAGTCAACAACCACAGGTCACAATTTGAAAATTGTTTTACACTTTCCCCCTTTTAATTGGGCTCCTGTCTTATCATGGAGGAAATAATGGTCTAATTTATTATATATTTTGAGGGCCTATACAAAATATTAATGAGGCCGATGCTCTGTTTTCTCCCTATTTATCCTCTCCCCTTTTTGTTGTCTTATGGTCAAACTTGTTGTCGAATCTGATCGGTAATTTCCCTTGCAAAACTCATCAAAGACTTCCTCCATAATAATTATGGAGGAAAGTCTTTGATGATTATTTGCGGTAGCTTGTGATGTGATGAAAAACTGCGTCAGGACGCTTGTCCTGAAGGAAATTGTTTATGCAAACCGTGTAGTTCGTGTCAATTTCGTGTCCCAGCCGCGCAATTTTTATTTGTGTGGGCAAACTTTAGCTCAAAAATCGCGCGCGCGCAAATTTTAAAATTGGCTTGCGCGAATTTTTAAAAAGGCCATCTTCAAAGATTGCGCCCAACAAAACTAACACTAACACTGATGTCTTGATGTGATCTGATGATGTCATCGCAACTTTACTGTCGTCACGTGGTCATTGTGTAACGCATCACCCCCTTGCACTATGATCAGATCATCAACAGTGCGCATTGTTATGCGTAGCAGGTATTCAGGTGTGCTAACTGCCCAGTTTACCTGCCCCGCAGTACAGGAATTTGCACAAAACAAAGAACATTGCAAAAACGCGTACAAGTGGGCAAACGGGGGATAATGAACGGGACGGAAACAAAATTAATTCGACTGACAAATAATACAAAACGGGGTAAAAAGGGACGAGAAAATAATGAACAGGACGGAAAAAATTAACGGGGTTGGGGAAATAATACGGGAAAGGAAAAAAGGAAAGGGGCTAATAAATGATACGGGAAAGGAAAATAATAAACTGAACGGGAAAAAACACACGAAAAGGGGTACAAATAGGGACAGGGAAATTTGTATTTTGACATCACATTTAGCAATTAAGATACAAAGTTAAGACCAATCTTAGTGCTTTGTGAAATCGGAACAACGCGGAACTCTAGCGGGACCCGCGCGTAGCGCGGGTTTCCCGCTAGTATACATAATCTGACAAACCTGTAGAAGTTTGAGATCGATCGGCCATCTGGGTCACGAGAAAATAGTGAAAAACCGATTACACATTTGCATGTGTTATACAATGCATGAATAAAACGCTCATGGGCGATAAACTCTAATCGGAAATTAGTTTTATTTATTTCTCATCAAATATGGCATTTCAGACAGAAATATTTCTAGTGATGTTTTCAACTATCATCATCATTAGACCGTGTACGTTTTATGTAAATCTGTGATCCTACAGAAAATTTTAATTACAAGTCCTGTAACGTTCCTTTAAACTTGGGTGTGATCCCTGGCTATAGGGCAAATAAAGGTTGTATGGATTCTGACTGGCACCCCGAACAAAGATATTGACAAAATAGGGAGACAGCCAACATAGGGCTGGATAGCTCAGTTCAGGGGCGTCAATCCTGGGGGGGGGACGTGGCGTCCCCCCCCCCACTTTTTGGAGGGTGGGGGACACCATATCCCCCAGTTTTGTTTTAACTCATGTATCTCATAATAGGGGCAATTTAATGTGTCATCTACTGTATGACTTACGGTAACGCGCTGTCTGTATAATAAAGCTAACGCTTTAGTCGATGCACCACCCGAAACTTCTCGGCAATTTACTCACTGGTCCACCGAAACCGCCCGCGATTGAAAACACTTCGTATCCTTGGTTTTACACACGGTAGCGGGTCGCACCAAACAGCCGCCGAAAGAGCGTGATCTGAAGACTTTGATGGTACTGTATGTTTACTTCCGGTGACGCGCTGTCTACGGGCGTTTACGAATCCAGGCTTCGGCTTCGGATTCGGCTCAGGCTAGCTTAGGCCACTCAGTTATTTTGACGATACGCGTGCTATGCGTTCAGGGATTCGGACGAGAGAACGGAGCCTGAAGCCTAAGCCTGTGCCTGAGCCTCCGTTTCGTAAACGCCCTAAATTAGTAGAGCCCGAAATCGACCGACCATTTTGGGACATGCCAGCGGGTTGCACCAAACAGCCGTCAAAAGAGTGTGTTCTAAAGACTTCCATAGCCCAAAAATTGAAAACAAGATCGCATCGACATCTCCAAACATTATCATTAGGCCTATGGCAACAATAATCATAGAGACAGAGGACATTGGTGTTGAGAATTCGTGTGCAATCCGTATAAGACAAACAAAAAAGCGACAACCAATAAGTGGTCAACATACAACCAGGGTTGAACCGTAGTCTTGCATTATATAAACAATGCTCAATAGTTTCTGCGTCAGAATCACAGAGTGGACACTCAACCTTTTCTGTGATTTTCATACGAACAAGTTTGTCCCAAGTTGGGAAGATCCTGTGATAAAGTCAAAAAATCATATCTTTATCCTTAGCATCTAAAAGGAAGTTTTTACGAATTTTACCGCAAACTTCAGTCCAGTTGAAATCTTTAAGAAGATTTCAAATCTGAACCCAATTTTCTTGGGCCTTTGGCAGGACAAAATCTCTGGCTATAAGGGCTTTGTAAACAATTTCGCGGACAGTTTTGAAAATGTCGCAAAATTCTCTACTCCCTGATCAATTTTTATAATCAGCTATCTGCTAGGATGATTACTGGGCCTACATCGTGTCTCTTAAAACAGGACCGGATTGATATTTTCAGCAAGACGCTTGTTTGTTTGTTTATTTGTTTGTTTATTTATTTATTTCAAACTTCATGAAGTTGTTGCAAAAACACAAACTTAAAATGCCGAAATTGAAGACCTTAAATCGGCAATGTCCGAGGTGGAAAATTGGAGGAAGACCATCCTTCCACACATCAACCGTCGCCACGATGCCAACTACGATGAAATCTCTGCCCTGAAGAACCAGATAGACGATCTTCAAAATCGTAGCCGACGCAACAATATCATCTTATATGGAATTCCAGAGTATTCAGAGGGAGACCAAAAATGTGAGAATTTTATGTCTGATTTCATCGCAGATCATATGCAGCTAGATGGTGGCCGAGACATTGAAATTGAAAGGGCCCACCGTACCCCTGGACGTCGACCAATCGCTAGTTCCTCATCACGACCCCGGCCAATTCACTGCAAACTACTTCGTTCTGGTTATCGATGTTACATTGATTTACATATCATTCAATTCTGGGTTTAAACACTGACCTTGATGTTGTTTAATATATTAATGAAATCACGCAAAAGTTGTTGTACACTTGGCTTCCGACATTTCAGATAAATCAAACTCGTTTTTTGTTATTTTGAGCATTATTAGTTGCTGGTGTTTCGGGCCGAAAATCAAGCAGTGGAATCACATGGAAGTTGATACACTCTTACTTTCCGACATTTTCTTTATAATTAATGCGTGTACCCCCCCCCCCCACGTTATTTATTCCATTTGTTTATGTTTGTATTGTAATTTCTTTGTTTGTCGCCATTATTGTTACATAATGTTTTGTTTACTTTAGCCTTTAGTCATTTATTTATATATTTATTTAATAATATTTGAATTTTTTATTTTATTTTTCACAATTAAAATAATCTGCCTTGATTAGATTGTTGAGTTTATTAAAATATTTTTGTTTTTAAATTCCAAGACAAATGCAGGTAATAGTCTCTCTTTGTAAGTTGTGGCTCTGAAAAGAGCCGTTTGGTTTGTTTGTTTTGTCCCGGGCGGGAATGGACTACTTCTTTGGTTTGGTGGTCTTCGTGGGCTTCGCTGCTTTGGTGGTCTTCTTTGGCTTTGCACGAGCTGGACTCTTTGCGGCTTTGCTGGGTTTGGCGACTTTCTTGGTTGGCTTGGCCGTTGTGTTCTTGGTTGGCTTGGCCGTTGTTTTCTTGGCTGCAACTTTCTTGGTGGGTGTCTTCTTGGCGCTTTTCTTGGGAGACTTCTTCTTACTTAACTTGGCTTTCTTGATCTTCTCCTTCTTGGCTGCGTCTTTCTCTGCTTTCTTGGCTTTCAGCTCTGCTTTCTTGACTCGCTCCTTCTCTTTCTTGACCAGGGCCCGTTGTTTGGCCTTCTCAGCCTGCTCCTTAGCCTTGTCCTTCGCTGGGTCCAATTTGAATGAACCTGAGGCTCCCTTACCCTTGGTTTGGATAAGAACGCCCTTCTGCACACCGGTTTTGAGGGCTTTCCGGATGAAAACGGCCTGCCTGTCAATGTCGACTTGGAAGGTGTCCTTGATGTACTTTCTGATAGCTTGTTATGAGGTTTTACGCCTGAAACCACGACTATGAAATGATATTGTTTTCGATTGTGAAATTCTATTCATTTTTTGCTCGCATTTGATGTTACATTGATTTACATATCATTCAATTCTGGTTTTAAATACTGACCTTGATGTTGTTTAATATATTAATGAAATCACGCAAAAGTTGTTGTACACTTGGCTTCCGACATTTCAGATAAATCAAACTCGTTTTTTGTTATTTTGAGCATTATTAGTTGCTGGCGTTTCGGGCCGAAAATCAAGCAGTGGAATCACATGGAAGTTGATACACTCTTACTTTCCGACATTTTCTTTATAATTAATGCGTGTACCCCCCCACCCCCACCACGTTATTTATTCCATTTGTTTATGTTTGTATTGTAATTTCTTTGTTTTTCGCCATTATTGTTACATAATGTTTTGTTTACTTTAGCCTTTAGTCATTTATTTATATATTTATTTAATAATATTTGAATTTTTTATTTCATTTATTTATATATTTATTTAATAATATTTGAATTTTTTATTTTATTTTTCACAATTAAAATAATCTGCCTTGATTAGATTGTTGAGTTTATTAAAATATTTTTGTTTTTAAATTCCAAGACAAATGTAGTCTCTTTTTGTAAGTTGTGGCTCTGAAAAGAGCCGTTTGGTTTGTTTGTTTTGTCCCGGGCGGGAATGGACTACTTCTTTGGTTTGGTGGTCTTCGTGGGCTTCGCTGCTTTGGTGGTCTTCTTTGGCTTTGCACGAGCTGGACTCTTTGCGGCTCTGCTGGGTTTGGCGACTTTCTTGGTTGGCTTTGCCGTTGCTTTCTTGGTTGGCTTGGCCGTTGTTTTCTTGGCTGCAACTTTCTTGGTGGGTGTCTTCTTGGCGCTTTTCTTGGGAGACTTCTTCTTGCTTAACTTGGCTTTCTTGATCTTCTCCTTCTTGGCTGCGTCTTTCTCTGCTTTCTTGGCTTTCAGCTCTGCTTTCTTGACTCGCTCCTTCTCTTTCTTGACCAGGGCCCGTTGTTTGGCCTTCTCCGCCTGCTCCTTAGCCTTGTCCTTCGCTGGGTCCAATTTGAATGAACCTGAGGCTCCCTTACCCTTGGTTTGGATAAGAACGCCCTTCTGCACACCGGTTTTGAGGGCTTTCCGGATGAAAACGGCCTGCCTGTCAATGTCGACTTGGAAGGTGTCCTTGATGTACTTTCTGATAGCTTGACTGGACGAACCGTTTTTCTCCTTCAGTGCGACAAGAGCGGCAACCACCATCTTGATTGCTGGAGGGTGGGTCGGTGCTGCAGACTTTTTCTCGGTAGCCATGATGTTCTATACTATTTTAAAAAGAACAAGTTAGAGAGAGATGATGCGAGAAAATCGTTTGGTACGTAGCTTTACTAGCGAGCAATACTGATGACACTTGCCGGACCACCAGTTCCTTTTCAAGGGTCACCGAGACTCCGAGCAGCCCCTCGGTTCCATTCACACTGCTCAATCAACCGATGAGACTCGGCGGTTCGCGGCGAGCTGGAAATTATTACAATATTAGTGTGTTTCCTTTTCCCTCTGATTTGCCAAATCATTGTTCTAAATCAACTCTGATAATCTTCCCATTGCTGTAGATGTGTTGATCAAGATCTAATCTTTCCATACATATCAATTTTGTCATGAGGTTTTAATACTTACGCCTGAAACCACGACTATTAAATGATATTGTTTTCGATTGTGAAATTCTATTCATTTTTTGCTCGCATTTGATGTTACATTGATTTACATATCATTCAATTCTGGTTTTAAACACTGACCTTGATGTTGTTTAATATATTAATGAAATCACGCAAAAGTTGTTGTACACTTGGCTTCCGACATTTCAGATAAATCAAACTCGTTTTTTTGTTATTTTGAGCATTATTAGTTGCTGGCGTTTCGGGCCGAAAATCAAGCAGTGGAATCACATGGAAGTTGATACACTCTTACTTTCCGACATTTTCTTTATAATTAATGCGTGTACCCCCCCCCCACCCCCACCACGTTATTTATTCCATTTGTTTATGTTTGTATTGTAATTTCTTTGTTTTTCGCCATTATTGTTACATAATGTTTTGTTTACTTTAGCCTTTAGTCATTTATTTATATATTTATTTAATAATATTTGAATTTTTTATTTTATTTTTCACAATTAAAATAATCTGCCTTGATTAGATTGTTGAGTTTATTAAAATATTTTTGTTTTTAAATTCCAAGACAAATGCAGGTAATAGTCTCTTTTTGTAAGTTGTGGCTCTGAAAAGAGCCGTTTGGTTTGTTTGTTTTGTCCCGGGCGGGAATGGACTACTTCTTTGGTTTGGTGGTCTTCGTGGGCTTCGCTGCTTTGGTGGTCTTCTTTGGCTTTGCACGAGTTGGACTCTTTGCGGTTTTGCTGGGTTTGGCGACTTTCTTGGTTGGCTTGGCCGTTGTTTTCTTGGTTGGCTTGGCCGTTGTTTTCTTGGCTGCAACTTTCTTGGTGGGTGTCTTCTTGGCGCTTTTCTTGGGAGACTTCTTCTTGCTTAACTTGGCTTTCTTGATCTTCTCCTTCTTGGCTGCGTCTTTCTCTGCTTTCTTGGCTTTCAGCTCTGCTTTCTTGACTCGCTCCTTCTCTTTCTTGACCAGGGCCCGTTGTTTGGCCTTCTCAGCCTGCTCCTTAGCCTTGTCCTTCGCTGGGTCCAATTTGAATGAACCTGAGGCTCCCTTACCCTTGGTTTGGATAAGAACGCCCTTCTGCACACCGGTTTTGAGGGCTTTCCGGATGAAAACGGCCTGCCTGTCAATGTCGACTTGGAAGGTGTCCTTGATGTACTTTCTGATAGCTTGACTGGACGAACCGTTTTTCTCCTTCAGTGCGACAAGAGCGGCAACCACCATCTTGATTGCTGGAGGGTGGGTCGGTGCTGCAGACTTTTTCTCGGTAGCCATGATGTTCTATACTATTTTAACAAGAACAAGTTAGAGAGAGATGATGCGAAAAAATCGCTTGGTACGTAGCTTTACTAGCGAGCAATACTGATGACACTTGCCGGACCACCAGTTCCTTTTCAAGGGTCACCGAGACTCCCAGCAGCCCCTCGGTTCCATTCACACTGCTCAATCAACCGATGAGACTCGGCGGTTCGCGGCGAGCTGGAAATTATTACAATATTAGTGTGTTTCCTTTTCCCTCTGATTTGCCAAATTATTGTTCTAAATCAACTCTGATAATCTTCCCATTGCTGTAGATGTGTTGATCAAGATCTAATCTTTCCATACATATCAATTTTGTCATGAGGTTTTAATACTTACGCCTGAAACCACGACTATGAAATGATATTGTTTTCGATTGTGAAATTCTATTCATTTTTTGCTCGCATTTGATGTTACATTGATTTACATATCATTCAATTCTGGTTTTAAACACTGACCTTGATGTTGTTTAATATATTAATGAAATCACGCAAAAGTTGTTGTACACTTGGCTTCCGACATTTCAGATAAATCAAACTCGTTTTTTTGTTATTTTGAGCATTATTAGTTGCTGGCGTTTCGGGCCGAAAATCAAGCAGTGGAATCACATGGAAGTTGATACACTCTTACTTTCCGACATTTTCTTTATAATTAATGCGTGTACCCCCACCCCCACCACGTTATTTATTCCATTTGTTTATGTTTGTATTGTAATTTCTTTGTTTTTCGCCATTATTGTTACATAATGTTTTGTTTACTTTAGCCTTTAGTCATTTATTTATATATTTATTTAATAATATTTGAATTTTTATTTTATTTTTCACAATTAAAATAATCTGCCTTGATTAGATTGTTGAGTTTATTAAAATATTTTTGTTTTTAAATTCCAAGACAAATGCAGGTAATAGTCTCTTTTTGTAAGTTGTGGCTCTGAAAAGAGCCGTTTGGTTTGTTTGTTTTGTCCCGGGCGGGAATGGACTACTTCTTTGGTTTGGTGGTCTTCGTGGGCTTCGCTGCTTTGGTGGTCTTCTTTGGCTTTGCACGAGTTGGACTCTTTGCGGTTTTGCTGGGTTTGGCGACTTTCTTGGTTGGCTTGGCCGTTGTTTTCTTGGTTGGCTTGGCCGTTGTTTTCTTGGCTGCAACTTTCTTGGTGGGTGTCTTCTTGGCGCTTTTCTTGGGAGACTTCTTCTTGCTTAACTTGGCTTTCTTGATCTTCTCCTTCTTGGCTGCGTCTTTCTCTGCTTTCTTGGCTTTCAGCTCTGCTTTCTTGACTCGCTCCTTCTCTTTCTTGACCAGGGCCCGTTGTTTGGCCTTCTCAGCCTGCTCCTTAGCCTTGTCCTTCGCTGGGTCCAATTTGAATGAACCTGAGGCTCCCTTACCCTTGGTTTGGATAAGAACGCCCTTCTGCACACCGGTTTTGAGGGCTTTCCGGATGAAAACGGCCTGCCTGTCAATGTCGACTTGGAAGGTGTCCTTGATGTACTTTCTGATAGCTTGACTGGACGAACCGTTTTTCTCCTTCAGTGCGACAAGAGCGGCAACCACCATCTTGATTGCTGGAGGGTGGGTCGGTGCTGCAGACTTTTTCTCGGTAGCCATGATGTTCTATACTATTTTAACAAGAACAAGTTAGAGAGAGATGATGCGAAAAAATCGCTTGGTACGTAGCTTTACTAGCGAGCAATACTGATGACACTTGCCGGACCACCAGTTCCTTTTCAAGGGTCACCGAGACTCCCAGCAGCCCCTCGGTTCCATTCACACTGCTCAATCAACCGATGAGACTCGGCGGTTCGCGGCGAGCTGGAAATTATTACAATATTAGTGTGTTTCCTTTTCCCTCTGATTTGCCAAATTATTGTTCTAAATCAACTCTGATAATCTTCCCATTGCTGTAGATGTGTTGATCAAGATCTAATCTTTCCATACATATCAATTTTGTCATGAGGTTTTAATACTTACGCCTGAAACCACGACTATGAAATGATATTGTTTTCGATTGTGAAATTCTATTCATTTTTTGCTCGCATTTGATGTTACATTGATTTACATATCATTCAATTCTGGTTTTAAATACTGACCTTGATGTTGTTTAATATATTTATGAAATCATGCAAAATTTGTTGTACACTTGGCTTCCGACATTTCAGATAAATCAAACTCGTTTTTTGTTATTTTGAGCATTATTAGTTGCTGGCGTTTCGGGCCGAAAATCAAGCAGTGGAATCACATGGAAGTTGATAAACTCTTACTTTCCGACATTTTCTTTATAATTAATGCGTGTACCCCCCACCCCCACCACGTTATTTATTCCATTTGTTTATGTTTGTATTGTAATTTCTTTGTTTTTCGCCATTATTGTTACATAATGTTTTGTTTACTTTAGCCTTTAGTCATTTATTTATATATTTATTTAATAATATTTGAATTTTTTATTTTATTTTTCACAATTAAAATAATCTGCCTTGATTAGATTGTTGAGTTTATTAAAATATTTTTGTTTTTAAATTCCAAGACAAATGTAGGTAATAGTCTCTTTTTGTAAGTTGTGGCTCTGAAAAGAGCCGTTTGGTTTGTTTGTTTTGTCCCGGGCGGGAATGGACTACTTCTTTGGTTTGGTGGTCTTCGTGGGCTTCGCTGCTTTGGTGGTCTTCTTTGGCTTTGCACGAGCTGGACTCTTTGCGGCTTTGCTGGGTTTGGCGACTTTCTTGGTTGGCTTGGCCGTTGTTTTCTTGGTTGGCTTGGCCGTTGTTTCTTGGCTGCAACTTTCTTGGTGGGTGTCTTCTTGGCGCTTTTCTTGGGAGACTTCTTCTTGCTTAACTTGGCTTTCTTGATCTTCTCCTTCTTGGCTGCGTCTTTCTCTTCTTTCTTGGCTTTCAGCTCTGCTTTCTTGACTCGCTCCTTCTCTTTCTTGACCAGGGCCCGTTGTTTGGCCTTCTCAGCCTGCTCCTTAGCCTTGTCCTTCGCTGGGTCCAATTTGAATGAACCTGAGGCTCCCTTACCCTTGGTTTGGATAAGGACGCCCTTCTGCACACCGGTTTTCAGGGCTTTCCGGATGAAAAAGGCCTGCCTGTCAATGTCGACTTGGAAGGTGTCCTTGATGTACTTTCTGATAGCTTGACTGGACGAACCGTTTTTCTCCTTCAGTGCGACAAGAGCGGCAACCACCATCTTGATTGCTGGAGGGTGGGTCGGTGCTGCAGACTTTTTTTCGGTAGCCATGATGTTCTATACTATTTTAACAAGAAAAAGTTAGAGAGAGATGATGCGAGAGAATCGTTTGGTATGTAGCTTTACTAGCGAGCAATACTGATGACACTTGCCGGACCACCAGTTCCTTTTCAAGGGTCACCGAGACTCCGAGCAGCCCCTCGGTTCCATTCACATTGCTCAATCAACCGATGAGACTCGGCGGTTCGCGGCGAGCTGGAAATTATTATAATATTAGTGTGTTTCCTTTTCCCTCTGATTTGCCAAATTATTGTTCTAAATCAACTCTGATAATCTTCCCATTGCTGTAGATGTGTTGATCAAGATCTAATCTTTCCATACATATCAATTTTGTTATGAGGTTTTAATACTTATGCCTGAAACCACGACTATGAAATTATATTGTTTTCGATTGTGAATTTCTATTCATTTTTTGCTCGCATTTGATGTTACATTGATTTACATATCATTCAATTCTGGTTTTAAACACTGACCTTGATGTTGTTTAATGTATTAATGAAATCACGCAAAAGCTGTTGTACACTTGGCTTCCGACATTTCAGATAAATCAAACTCGTTTTTTGTTATTTTGAGCATTATTAGTTGCTGGCGTTTCGGGCCGAAAATCAAGCAGTGGAATCACATGGAAGTTGATACACTCTTACTTTCCGACATTTTCTTTATAATTAATGCGTGTACCCCCCCCCCACGTTATTTATTCCATTTGTTTATGTTTGTATTGTAATTTCTTTGTTTGTCGCCATTATTGTTACATAATGTTTTGTTTACTTTAGCCATCTAGTCATTTATTTATATATTTATTTAATAATATTTGAATTTTTTATTTTATTTTTCACAATTAAAATAATCTGCCTTGATTAGATTGTTGAGTTTATTAAAATATTTTTGTTTTTAAATTCCAAGACAAATGCAGGTAATAGTCTCTCTTTGTAAGTTGTGGCTCTGAAAAGAGCCGTTTGGTTTGTTTGTTTTGTCCCGGGCGGGAATGGACTACTTCTTTGGTTTGGTGGTCTTCGTGGGCTTCGCTGCTTTGGTGGTCTTCTTTGGCTTTGCACGAGCTGGACTCTTTGCGGCTTTGCTGGGTTTGGCGACTTTCTTGGTTGGCTTGGCCGTTGTTTTCTTGGTTGGCTTGGCCGTTGTTTTCTTGGCTGCAACTTTCTTGGTGGGTGTCTTCTTGGCGCTTTTCTTGGGAGACTTCTTCTTGCTTAACTTGGCTTTCTTGATCTTCTCCTTCTTGGCTGCGTCTTTCTCTTCTTTCTTGGCTTTCAGCTCTGCTTTCTTGACTCGCTCCTTCTCTTTCTTGACCAGGGCCCGTTGTTTGGCCATCTCCGCCTGCTCCTTAGCCTTGTCCTTCGCTGGGTCCAATTTGAATGAACCTGAGGCTCCCTTAGCCTTGGTTTGGACAAGAACGCTCTTCTGCACACCGGTTTTGAGGGCTTTCCGGATGAAAACGGCCTGCCTGTCAATGTCGACTTGGAAGGTGTCCTTGATGTACTTTCTGATAGCTTGACTGGACGAACCGTTTTTCTCCTTCAGTGCGACAAGAGCGGCAACCACCATCTTGATTGCTGGAGGGTGGGTCGGTGCTGCAGACTTTTTCTCGGTAGCCACGATGTTCTATACTATTTTAACAAGAACAAGTTAGAGAGAGATGATGCGTGAGTACATCCTAAAAAATGCATCAAAATGCCTCCGGAATAAAACATTCAAGAAGTCAAAAGTCACTGAACGAGTTCGACACGCAAGAAAACGATTGAGAGAAAATGAGCTACAGGAAATTCGTAACGACGACAGAGTGCATTTTGCGTACATTCCTTTCTCTATTCCACCTGTAATAAAGTTCAAACTACACACGGGCGCATTCAAGACACATCGACCAGGGGACGATATATCATTTCATTGATTCCAAATGTTCTTTCAACCTTACCACTGCACAGCTGAGTATTCTATGTGTTTAACACCAATTCATTGATATCTCGCTATAACCATGAGTTTCAATCAGTTCAATTACTGTTATTATGTTCAATTGTTATTATGTTAATTCTGTGTTTGGCTATGCGTGTTTTACAAGTAACCTCGGTCCGATTATACTCATCACCTAGTTGTTTGGCTAAATTATTAAGTTACAACAAACAAATAGTGAAGCTGTTCTGAGCCCCAGTATTGACCCAGATTTAAATTTTGAACCACCTAACATAAGCTGTGAGTACTATGACCATTGCAGATTCCTCAATGACGTTAATGCAAACCTGGTTTGAAACTCTTGCATATTATGAATGCACGTAGTTTACAAAAAAAATGTTTCACATATTATTAAAGTCACCTGGAAATAGTTTTGTTTTGGGGTTTTTACATAAGAGTATATGTATATTAACAATAAAACATTTTTTTTAGTAATTGTTTGTCACGATTTAAATGTTAAAAAATAGATAAAGTTGTTTGGAGGTGACTCCGCCCATCCCTATTTGTGACGTCAATCGAGGCAGACTTTGCCGCGATCGAACATCGACCCCCCTCGAACTTGCCTGCATTTACATGCAAGTAGTCAGCTTGTACGTTTCGTTTGGTAATCCAAAAAAAGGATTTTTCGTGCATTTTTCCGGCAATGCCTACCAGGTGTATTGCTGCTGGATGCAGCAAAACGACTAAAGATGGGGTCAGCTAGCATTTTTTTCCAGCAGATCACAAATACAGGCAGTTACGGGCATCGAAAGTCAGGCTAACGAGGGCAAAGTGGTCCGGTCCGACGTCGTTTTCAGCGCTGCAGCGAACATGTTTCTGGTGTTCGGATCGACTTGAGCTGTATGCCGCGCCGCGGCACGACGATCCGAATTGTCATCACGGGGCCGCTAAAATACATCGTATTATCCGTGTTCTCGTTATGACCGTGCTCGTATCTTCCGTTTTTTAAGACATAGAAACGCGCATGGGACAGTTCGGGACCGGTGAAAACCTCGTATAAACGTCGACTGTACACTGTCCTAGGATTGCATTGGGTGACGCATCATACTGATCAGGTACCCAGACGTAATGTACAGGGCCAGCCAGCCTACACATTTTCTCTTCAATCCCGCGCCTCGATTGACGTCACAAACAGTGCCATGTAAACGGGGGCCTATTTTTAAATTTGTAATTAAAATAAAAACACAATGTTTGAACCTTAGTTAATTGTTTATTCACATTCCACTCATAAAAAGGTATATATTAACGACAAAAGCTATGTTTTGACAAAATACCACTGCCAGGTGCCTTTAACTATCGTAGGAGGTCCTGTTTTCAGGGCGTCCCTGAAATCGATGCAAATCTTTTACCTCTCTGCGCGCGATGTAAACAGTCCCTAGATACAATTTTTGTGGTTTGACTTGCCAAGCAAAGAGTCTCCTCTCCTTTGACCAAAACTTAGAATTATGTGAGGCTCCACTGGCAAGTTGCACTTGTATTACAAAAATTTGTGGTATTTTAGGCATTTCTACAAGGTACAAAAATATGTCATACTGTCGGGGCCATAAAAAAAAATTGCCCGCCGAAAAAGTTTCATCGAACAATTTTTCAATTCACAATTCACGATGATAAAATCATGTGACTTAAAATTCTGCTGAGCATTCTGGGGAAAAAAATACAGAGGCTTAAAGGAGCCATGTGCCTTATATCATTTTCTAACAGTCTGGAGAATTTTTTTTAAACCCTCATATCATTTATTATTAATAACATTAAAATTTAAACATTGGCTTGGTGATTCAAATATCACTGTTTATTGATATGCTTAAAAGATTGTTTTTCTGTCATTGGAATATCAGAAACCTGGCTAACGGATATTAATGACCCCCTGATCCAAATTGACAATTGTTCCATTGAAGGCTCTTGTAGGAAAAATAAAAGGGGTGGAGGGGTAGCGTTGTATAATAAGCATGGAGTCGCTTATAAGACCCGTAATGATTTATTTATTAATAATTCTGATATTGAATCATGTTTCATAGAGGTTGTGAATACTTCCCACAGAAATATTATTATTGGGGTCTTATATAGATCACCCAGTGCTTCATGTAGTAAGTTCACAGACCATTTGAATGACATTTTGGGTAAATTAAACAATGAAAATAAAAAATGCTACATTATGGGAGACTTTAATATTAACTTACTGGAATGCGAAACAGACAATGCAGTACAAAACTTTGCTGATACTCTAGCTCCTCAATCCTTCTTTCCCATAATAACGAAACCAACAAGAATAACTGAGGGGACTGCAACATTGATTGATAATGTTCTTACAAATGATTTTGTGAATCACACTACTGGTATTCTGGAAACTGACGTAAGTGACCATTTACCAGTATTTCTTATTGCCGATTTAATGCACATTAATGTAAAAAACAGACAGATATATAAAAGGCGTCACATTACCGAAAATAGTATCCAACACTTTATTCACGACTTAAGTACAAGTGATTGGAATATTACGGCTGCAAAGAATAATGTGCATGATGTATATGATCATTTTTTAGACCACATACTTAAATTGTATGATAAACACTTCCCCCAAAAGAAGTTAAATGCAGGTATAATACATGTAAATCACCTTGGCTATCTGCTGGTATCTTTAATTCAATCAGAAGGAAAAACTTTCCTATATAAAAAATTCCTTAAAAACGCAACCCTGCAAAATAAATCAACTTATACTCTGTATAAAAACAAATTCAATTCTTTATTAGAACATATAAAAAGAGGTATTTTAGTTCCCAATTCGAAACTAGAAAGGGAAATGTCAAAGGTACTTGGAATGTTATAAATTCGATTTTAAATAAAGGAAAACACAAAGGTGACAAACAAATTAGTGATGCATTCAATGATTATTTTGTTAGTGTCGGTGCTAAACTTGCCAGTAAGCTCCCACCATGTAACACTGCATTTGAGTCGTTTCTTGGTGGTAAATGTCCCAATTCTCTTTTTATGAGCCCAATTACACAAGAAGAAATCACTGACGTTCTTAGCAATCTTCCTTCTGGTAAAGCCACAGGCTGCGACTCACTAAGCCCTATTGTTATTAAACAAGCAAGGTATTCCTTGGCAAAACCACTTGCTAAGATCTTCAATATGTTTTTAACTCATGGAGTATTTCCTGATGGTCTTAAGATAGCTTAAGTTACTCCAATTCATAAAGGTGGTGATAGGAATGTTATTGGGAACTATCGACCCATATCAGTTCTATCGACATTCTCGAAGACCTTTGAAAGACTAATAGGCTTTTTATGTCAGCATAACCTTCTCTCTGAATCTCAATTTGGTTTTAGAAAAAATTACTCTACGGAGTTAGCAACATCCTTTTTAACAACAAACTGCTCGAAGGCATTGAAGACGGAAACATTTCTATTGGCGTATTTCTGGACCTTTCTAAGGCCTTTGACACGGTTAACCATAACATTATGATACATAAATTAAAGCACTATGGAGTCCGTGGTATAGCTCTGGAGTGGTTTAAAAGTTATTTATCAAATAGGAAACAATCAGTCTCATATAACTCTGCTACTTCATTAGAGAAACCTATTATATGTGGAGTTCCTCAAGGCTCTGTTTTGGGACCTTTGTTATTTATTATCTATGTCAATGACATATGCAACACCTCTGACATTATATCATTTTGTCTTTTGCTGATGATACAAGTTTAGTTTACAGCCACAAAAATGTAAATGTAGCTGTCAATAATTTAAATATTGAGCTTGTAAAAATAAGTACGTGGCTTAAAAGGCTAATAAGTTATGTATTAATTTGTTGAAATGTAATTATATAATATTCTGTACAGCACAGAAAATATATAATCAGTCTGTTCCTCTAGTTTTTGACGGTGTGGGGCTTAACAAATTGGAGCACACTAAATTTCTTGGTGTAGAAATTGATAAACATTTATCCTGGAGAAATCATATTAGTGAAGTTACCAGTAAAATAGCTAAAAATATTGGTATAATTAATCGTCTAAGGAAATTCGTTCCTGGTTATATCTTACTAACACTTTATAACTCTTTAGTAGTGCCGTATCTCAATTACTCAAATCTTACATGGGGTGGTTCCTTGTCACAATGCAATAAACTTCTTACATTGCAAAAGAGAGCTGTTCGCATAATTTCCAATGTTGGTTTTCGCGAACACACAGCTCCGTTATTTTTCAATCTTAAAATATTACAAATCATCGACCTTTATCATCTTAATTTGGGTAAATTTATGTATAAATTTATGACTAACGCATTACCAAGCTGCTTTAGTTCATTTTTCACTTTAACTTCAAAAGTCCATTCATAAAATACTCGAATTACTGCAAAGACAAATTTGTTTGTTGCCCGCCAAAGAACATCATTATACCAAAGGAGTTTAGGTCAACGTGGAGTTGGGTTCTGGAATGGTCTGAGTAACTCAATTAAACAATCAATTTTACTCTACCTATCTTTACAAGAAAATTGAAAAAGCAACTACTTGATGCATATTCATAGATTATAAAGGTTTCTGCATTGCTAGGTTATGTTATCTTTCGACACACCTTACATTAGTCGTTGTTGTGTCTGTCTGTCTAGTCTATTGTCTGTACAATATGTGCTGGTGCTGTTATTTTTATGTTCGTCTGTCCGTAGGTTAAGGAACAAAAGCCACGGCTTCACCTGAACCTAATTGTTGTCCTACCGCTTATTACATACAAAATTGCTATTAATCAATTATTTATACTGCGTATACATTGTAATAGCCTACTTTACCATAAATTTGCATTGTATAACTGAATATAATGTTAAACTATGTACTTGAATTAAGTGAGATGAATGGGCAACGATGAAATAAATGTTAATAATAATAATGCATGGTATGGTATGTCTGAAACATGTCATGAATAATGGCAATCTTCTAACTGCTCAGGAATTGGCCAAGAAATGTCACATCAAACCAATTAATGCAGGGAAAATTATGTCAGGTTTAAGGAAACATGTCAGTGATGATTTGTTAACAGAAAGCAGAGAAGGTCCAGCACGTCACGTCAGTAGTATGTTGCATTTTGAAAATAATGATGAGAGTGTTCGTGTTTCAGATACTACTGTGAAAACTATTTATAAGAGCATGGTTATAGACCGCTTTGTTCAGCCAACTGTTGAAAAGACCTGGCCAATTAAGCTTAACATTCGTCAAAACATTATTGACTGGAAAGAGGTTTGGAAAAAAGCTAACACCCAAAGTATTGATTTTGACGATAGAGATCTCTGGTTTCGGTTGCGACATCGCATTCTTCCTACTTGTGATGTTTTACAGAAAATGAAAAAATAGAACCTAAGGACAATCAATGTGGTTTATGTAAACAAGAGGAAGAGACTATAGAACACGTTTTTATATATTGTAAATGTACTTGGACTTCTTGGTTATTTTTGGAATATGTTCTTCGTAAGTATAGGGGTAATAAACACTTTTATCTCAACGACAGTAACAAAATATTGGGATACGGCAAACAAATTGACAACATATGTTTGTTCCTAATAGCTAAACTTCACAGAACTATCTGGAACTCCAGATGCAGAAATCTCCCTGCAATCAATCCGGTTTCTGATAAAAATTTGTTGAAGTTGTTCCAGCAGAATATTAAACTAATGATTCTTTTGGAATTACTAAGTATTAATGATGTTGATTTTGTTGAATTGTTTTGTAAAACCAGGCTTTGTGCCACATGATTGGGGAAAAGTTGTATTTTCGTTCTAAGTCCTCTTGTTTTGTTTTGTTTTCTTTTTAGTTTTGTATATATAATGGTCTTTTAATCATTGATCTGTTATGTAGTGTTGTTGTTTTTTGTTGAAAGGGTTTTGATTGAATGTAATAAAAGGAGATGTGTGTCTCCATTGCAGCCAAAAAAAAAAAAATAAAAATAAAAAAAAAAAATAAAAAAAGAAAATAATAATAATAATAATAATAATATAATAATAATAATAATAATAATAATAATTTATTTTTTGCTATGTTTTTTCTGGGGGTTTTTTCCTTGTATTTGTTGTTCTTGTATTGTTGAGGTCGAATTAATAACAACAATAATAGCAATATTATTCCAAACACATGCCAGGATCAAAACTCATTAACTTTTTTTTTGAGTTTGCTTAACAGTTTGTTAGTAAAAACATTGTATTTGTTCTGATCAGATATTCTTTAAATCGGCCCATTTTTTTAAGCTTAAGCAGTTGTCCTTAAAATTTGATACATTTTATATCTTTGAAATATGGTATACAATAAATATTCATCAAATTTTAATCAACATCCTTCATTTTTCTTTTCATCGCTTACTGTACTGTTATAGTAATGCGTTCGAGGTCGCAACACGTATGCCAACTTCGCTCCCGCAAAATCATCGTTTTCATCGTTTCTACTGCAGCTGTAATAACTGTGAGTAAATAGGGTGTTTCATCTAAGTAGTAGGATTCTTCCTACCTTTTTCAGACACAAATTCAGTGTTTTTCTGAGGACTATTGAGGAAATTCAGTTTTCATCAGGGCTGGCAGCCCAAAGACGCCATCTTTTAAGGGTGGCGCCATGTCTCACAACACCCTGAGGAGACCAAACACCGTTCGCTTCTCTATCAGGCACAATAGACCAACAGCAAAGCAAGTCAATGATGCGGTAAAGAAAGATTTGAATACGGAAAATGCAGTGGTATGCATTGCAGAGCTGGACAATAGCTGGTTTAACGTGACGCTTACCAATGAACACCTATGTGAAAGAATTGCAACAAGTGGACTTCATTTAAATGGAATGATAATAGAATGTGAAAGAGCTGAATTGATCAACTCAGTCGTGGTGTATGTAAAGGCTCCTTCGAAATGCAGGACAACATCGTCCAAAATGCGTTAATGCAGTATGGAACAGTGGTCAACGTCAGACGACAGTATCATTATTTTGATAAGAAAATTGAAAACGGAGTCCGCAGTTTGCTTATCAAACACGTCAAAAACCAATCCCAAGTTTTATCAGGGTTGGAAACTTCAACTTACCTGTACGACATCGAGGACAAGAAAAACATGCAAAATTTGTCAACAACCAGGGCACATGGCCAGAGACTGTAACCAGCGAGGACGTTGCTTCGTCTGTGGGTCTAGAGAACACCGATCGGACTCGCATGACAAATTAGAGCAACTTCAAAACATGCCTGCAGTAGACCAAGTTTTGAGTCAAACAAGCATCATAGACGGTGGAAATGAAGAAGAATATGATGCTAGTACAGAAGATGTTGAAGAAGAAACAGAAGACATTGCCGACAATGAACCACATTTCACAGAAGAAGAATGGGACAACGATGAAATTCTTATTAGAGAGATTCCAAACAGAAAGGAAGAAGCAAAATCAACTGTAAAAGAGAAAACAGGCACCGAAGAAAACATAGAAAGTAGAGAGCATGACACTGATGACGAAGGGGAAACAGACGAAGAAAACAACCACACCAAGGGAGACGAGGCAAAAGGAGACACTGCTCTCGCCCAAAAGGCTGGCAAAGGTTTTGGGATGAAGCAGTGAAAGGGGGCGAGATTAAGAAGAAACAGCAGGGAGAAACCTTCAAACAAACAACTAAGGAGACCACTGCAGAGAACACCGACCTGGCCAGTCAGGAAGAATCAGATGAGCAACATAATACTACACAAGAAACTGAAATACTGTCCAGCATGGTGCCTGAAAAAGGGATCAATAAGAATTTTGATTGGGCTCAAGCTGTCAAGAAGAACTTGGTAGAGAATCAACAAACAGCAAACGCAACAACACACAATGAAGAAATGGAAGACATGAACCAAGATAGTCAGGGCCAGGGAGACGAGCATGAAACAACTCAAGAAACTGAACAAGATCAAACTCAAGAAAAATGGGTGCCTTATGTCAGAAAAGGTGTTCAACGTTTTAGGAAGAAACGCGGAAGTGGGGGAAATGCCCACTACCGAAAAGAACCATATCAGATCGGCCAAGTCAGACATGACACGAAAGGAAAAGCAAAACAGAAATAATCCTTTTTATAACTGTAAATGTTGAAGTACCAAGTTTCTCATAAATTGTTGTTTGGCATCGCTGTTTGTTTTCTGATGGCATACACAATTGCAACGCTCAATGTCAATGGGCTTAGAAACCCACAAAAGCGGGAAATTGTCTTTGAATACCTTTTAAGGAAAAAAGTGGCTATTGTGTTCCTTCAGGAGACTCATAGTGAGGTTGGGGATGAGTCAACATGGCGCAGACAGTGGGGTGGGCAAATCGCCTTCAGTCACGGGAAAACAAATAGTTGCGGAGTTGCCATTCTTATTTCCCAAAAGAGCGGCCTTCATCTCATCAATTTTAAAAATGATTCCAATGGCAGATGGGTTAAAGGTGATATTGCTATGGGAGGCGAGGTGATTAGTCTCATCTCACTGTATGCGCCAAATAATGCGACTTTTCGCAAGCATTTTTATGAGAGAATTGGTAGGTCTCTTTCAGATATTATTGAGGACTATAACTGTATAATCGGTGGTGATTTTAACTGTGATATCAATGCTGACATTTATGATCAAAGCAGAACGTGTTTTCTCAATGTCATTCAGGAAAATGATTTAATTGACACGGGGGGATTACTGAGTAAAGAAAACAATCCGGGTTTTACTTTCTATCACAAAGGGATCAAACGACCAAGCAGAATTGACTATGTCCTCATTTCGAACTCTCTAAGCAATCAGCTGAAAGAGATTAGCATTGGTTCATCCGGGTTATCAGACCATAGTACAGTTATAGTCAGGTTAGATAATCAAACAGTGCCCACCGGGAAAGGAAGATGGTTTTGTAATAATGAAATTCTTAAAGACAGCCAATGTAAACAAAGACTGGATATGTTTTGGAATTTTTGGAAAACCCAGAAAATTCTGTATGATTGTCCTCTTTTATGGTGGGACATAGGAAAGAATAGGTTAAAGGAAATCATTAAAGATTATGATGGAGAAAAATGTACAAAGAACGTAAAGAAGAAGAAAAGTTAAAGAAAAGGTACCAGCAAATCATTACTAACACCTCTGAAGACGTTTCTTGTGAACTTGAAGAAATAGAGAGTAAAATTAAAGAATACGAGACTACTAAATGGGAAAAAGTTAAGGTCAAAGTTCACATAAAAATAAGTGTGATATGGAAAAACCGAGCAAATACTTTCTTTCAACTGATAAGCAACAACAGAAAAACAATCTCATTAAAGAATTGAAAAATACGGATGGGCAAGTTACTAATGAACCTTCTCAAATGGTGGATATTGTTCGGAAGTTTTATAACAATCTTTTTCTTCAGAGGGAATTAACAATTTCCATTTGCAGAAAATTTTAAAAACAGTCTCGACGTATTGTTTTGAAGAAGACGTTGTCCAAGACATAGAGAAATCGATCACTGAGGAAGAGTTGTTTTAGCGCTCAAAGATATGGCGAAAGACAAAGCGCCTGGTTCAGACGGTCTAACGGTCGAATTCTATTTAAGTAACTGGTATCTCATAAAGAGTGATTTTCTTGATTTGGTAAATTACTGTTTCAAAAGGTCGATTACCAGACTCTATGAATAGAGCCTTAATTAGGTTAATTTTTAAAAATAGAGGTGAAAGAAGTGATCTGAAGAATTGGAGGCCAATCAGCCTACTGAACGTTGACTATAAAATAATTTCTAAACTCATCACTAAACGTCTTAGAATCATTCTACCTAATTTAATCAATGAAGATCAGACCTGTGGTGTTCAAGGGAGAAATATTCAAGACAATTTGATGATTCTTAGAGATGTCATTGATTATGTGAATTTACATAATAAAGAAGCAGCCATTGTTAGCATTGATCAAGAAAAGGCTTTTGACCGTATTGAATGGAAATATATGTTTGCCATGATGCAAAAAATGGGAATTCCCGAGGTTTTGAGAAGGTGGATTGAAATTTTATACAGCAATCCCACGGTTACCATCAATGTCAATAATTTCATTACCGAGCCCTTTCAAGCGACCAGAGGTATAAGACAGGGGTGCCCGCTTTCCCCTCTTTTATATGCCATATGTGTTGAAGGCCTAGCTAACTTGATCAGAGGTAACAATGGAGTTAAAGGTGTGATCCTTCCAGGGCAACTTGTTCAATATCAAATTATTCAACACGCTGATGACACCAGTATTCTTATTACTGACAACACAGAGTTCAATGCATTACGAAGATTGTTTTACAGTTATGGAGAAGGGTCAGGCTCTATAACAAATGTTTCTAAAACTCAAGGATTGTGGCTTGGTGCGTGGAAAAACAGAACAGATAAGCCAGGGAATTTCAATTGGAATAATCAAAAGATTAAAATTCTTGGCATTTATTTTGGAAATGGTGTCAAACCAGAAGACATTTGGTTGGAACAGGTTAACAAAACGAAAAATGTTCTGAATAGATGGAAAGAAAGGTCACTGACTATGAAAGGGAAAGCTGTTGTTGTGAATAGTTTCATTGGTAGCAGCTTAGCGTATTATGGTTCAGTGGTCCCTTGCCCCAAATATCTGAAAGACGAATTGGATAGAAGTATTTTTTATTTCTATTGGTCTTCTAAACCTAACAAAATAAGAAGAGACACTATCAGAGGTCCATCAGAATTAGGTGGAACTGGTTTAATCAACATTTCATGTAAACTTGATGCTTTGTTATTAAAGTGGCTTCAGAAATACAGCTCGAGACCTGGGAAATGGAAATTCCTTTTCGAGTTTTGGATCAAACAGGCGAACACCGATCAATCACTCGGGTGGTTTGTCTTTAGCAATGCTAAACTGATTGGCTCTAAATTGCCCCTTTTTTATAGAGAGCTTGTGCTGGCCTTTCAAAAGGCCAATGGTGTGATGAAACCAAACGTGACTTGTATTAATGAAGCCATTGAGATACCTTTGTGGAACAATACTGTCATTACCAATACAGACAAAAAAATGGATACTAAAATCTTGAAACAGCATGGTATGGTATGTCTGAAACATGTCATGAATAATGGCAATCTTCTAACTGCTCAGGAATTGGCCAAGAAATGTCACATCAAACCAATTAATGCAGGGAAAATTATGTCAGGTTTAAGGAAACATGTCAGTGATGATTTGTTAACAGAAAGCAGAGAAGGTCCAGCACGTCACGTCAGTAGTATGTTGCATTTTGAAAATAATGATGAGAGTGTTCATGTTTCAGATACTACTGTGAAAACTATTTATAAGAGCATGGTTATAGACCGCTTTGTTCAGCCAACTGTTGAAAAGACCTGGCCAATTAAGCTTAACATTCGTCAAAACATTATTGACTGGAAAGAGGTTTGGAAAAAAGCTAACACCCAAAGTATTGATTATGACGATAGAGATCTCTGGTTTCGGTTGCGACATCGCATTCTTCCTACTTGTGATGTTTTACAGAAAATGAAAAAAATAGAACCTAAGGACAATCAATGTGGTTTATGTAAACAAGAGGAAGAGACTATAGAACACGTTTTTATATATTGTAAATGTACTTGGACTTCTTGGTTATTTTTGGAATATGTTCTTCGTAAGTATAAGGGTAATAAACACTTTTATCTCAACGACAGTAACAAAATATTGGGATACGGCAAACAAATTGACAACATATGTTTGTTCCTAATAGCTAAACTTCACAGAACTATCTGGAACTCCAGATGCAGAAATCTCCCTGCAATCAACGCAACAACACACAATGAAGAAATGGAAGACATGAACCAAGATAGTCAGGGCCAGGGAGACGAGCATGAAACAACTCAAGAAACTGAACAAGATCAAACTCAAGAAAAATGGGTGCCTTATGTCAGAAAAGGTGTTCAACGTTTTAGGAAGAAACGCGGAAGTGGGGGAAATGCCCACTACCGAAAAGAACCATATCAGATCGGCCAAGTCAGACATGACACGAAAGGAAAAGCAAAACAGAAATAATCCTTTTTATAACTGTAAATGTTGAAGTACCAAGTTTCTCATAAATTGTTGTTTGGCATCGCTGTTTGTTTTCTGATGGCATACACAATTGCAACGCTCAATGTCAATGGGCTTAGAAACCCACAAAAGCGGGAAATTGTCTTTGAATACCTTTTAAGGAAAAAAGTGGCTATTGTGTTCCTTCAGGAGACTCATAGTGAGGTTGGGGATGAGTCAACATGGCGCAGACAGTGGGGTGGGCAAATCGCCTTCAGTCACGGGAAAACAAATAGTTGCGGAGTTGCCATTCTTATTTCCCAAAAGAGCGGCCTTCATCTCATCAATTTTAAAAATGATTCCAATGGCAGATGGGTTAAAGGTGATATTGCTATGGGAGGCGAGGTGATTAGTCTCATCTCACTGTATGCGCCAAATAATGCGACTTTTCGCAAGCATTTTTATGAGAGAATTGGTAGGTCTCTTTCAGATATTATTGAGGACTATAACTGTATAATCGGTGGTGATTTTAACTGTGATATCAATGCTGACATTTATGATCAAAGCAGAACGTGTTTTCTCAATGTCATTCAGGAAAATGATTTAATTGACACGGGGGGATTACTGAGTAAAGAAAACAATCCGGGTTTTACTTTCTATCACAAAGGGATCAAACGACCAAGCAGAATTGACTATGTCCTCATTTCGAACTCTCTAAGCAATCAGCTGAAAGAGATTAGCATTGGTTCATCCGGGTTATCAGACCATAGTACAGTTATAGTCAGGTTAGATAATCAAACAGTGCCCACCGGGAAAGGAAGATGGTTTTGTAATAATGAAATTCTTAAAGACAGCCAATGTAAACAAAGACTGGATATGTTTTGGAATTTTTGGAAAACCCAGAAAATTCTGTATGATTGTCCTCTTTATGGTGGGACATAGGAAAGAATAGGTTAAAGGAAATCATTAAAGATTATGATGGAGAAAAAATGTACAAAGAACGTAAAGAAGAAGAAAAGTTAAAGAAAAGGTACCAGCAAATCATTACTAACACCTCTGAAGACGTTTCTTGTGAACTTGAAGAAATAGAGAGTAAAATTAAAGAATACGAGACTACTAAATGGGAAAAAGTTAAGGTCAAAGTTCACATAAAAAATAAGTGTGATATGGAAAAACCGAGCAAATACTTTCTTTCAACTGATAAGCAACAACAGAAAAACAATCTCATTAAAGAATTGAAAAATACGGATGGGCAAGTTACTAATGAACCTTCTCAAATGGTGGATATTGTTCGGAAGTTTTATAACAATCTTTTTTCTTCAGAGGGAATTAACAATTTCCATTTGCAGAAAATTTTAAAAACGGTCTCGACGTATTGTTTTGAAGAAGACGTTGTCCAAGACATAGAGAAATCGATCACTGAGGAAGAGTTGTTTTTAGCGCTCAAAGATATGGCGAAAGACAAAGCGCCTGGTTCAGACGGTCTAACGGTCGAATTCTATTTAAGTAACTGGTATCTCATAAAGAGTGATTTTCTTGATTTGGTAAATTACTGTTTCAAAAAAGGTCGATTACCAGACTCTATGAATAGAGCCTTAATTAGGTTAATTTTTAAAAATAGAGGTGAAAGAAGTGATCTGAAGAATTGGAGGCCAATCAGCCTACTGAACGTTGACTATAAAATAATTTCTAAACTCATCACTAAACGTCTTAGAATCATTCTACCTAATTTAATCAATGAAGATCAGACCTGTGGTGTTCAAGGGAGAAATATTCAAGACAATTTGATGATTCTTAGAGATGTCATTGATTATGTGAATTTACATAATAAAGAAGCAGCCATTGTTAGCATTGATCAAGAAAAGGCTTTTGACCGTATTGAATGGAAATATATGTTTGCCATGATGCAAAAAATGGGAATTCCCGAGGTTTTGAGAAGGTGGATTGAAATTTTATACAGCAATCCCACGGTTACCATCAATGTCAATAATTTCATTACCGAGCCCTTTCAAGCGACCAGAGGTATAAGACAGGGGTGCCCGCTTTCCCCTCTTTTATATGCCATATGTGTTGAAGGCCTAGCTAACTTGATCAGAGGTAACAATGGAGTTAAAGGTGTGATCCTTCCAGGGCAACTTGTTCAATATCAAATTATTCAACACGCTGATGACACCAGTATTCTTATTACTGACAACACAGAGTTCAATGCATTACGAAGATTGTTTTACAGTTATTGAGAAGGGTCAGGCTCTATAATAAATGTTTCTAAAACTCAAGGATTGTGGCTTGGTGCGTGGAAAAACAGAACAGATAAGCCAGGGAATTTCAATTGGAATAATCAAAAGATTAAAATTCTTGGCATTTATTTTGGAAATGGTGTCAAACCAGAAGACATTTGGTTGGAACGGGTTAACAAAACGAAAAATGTTCTGAATAGATGGAAAGAAAGGTCACTGACTATGAAAGGGAAAGCTGTTGTTGTGAATAGTTTCATTGGTAGCAGCTTAGCGTATTATGGTTCAGTGGTCCCTTGCCCCAAATATCTGAAAGACGAATTGGATAGAAGTATTTTTGATTTCTATTGGTCTTCTAAACCTAACAAAATAAGAAGAGACACTATCAGAGGTCCATCAGAATTAGGTGGAACTGGTTTAATCAACATTTCATGTAAACTTGATGCTTTGTTATTAAAGTGGCTTCAGAAATACAGCTCGAGACCTGGGAAATGGAAATTCCTTTTCGAGTTTTGGATCAAACAGGCGAACACCGATCAATCACTCGGGTGGTTTGTCTTTAACAATGCTAAACTGATTGGCTCTAAATTGCCCCTTTTTTATAGAGAGCTTGTGCTGGCCTTTCAAAAGGCCAATGGTGTGATGAAACCAAACGTGACTTGTATTAATGAAGCCATTGAGATACCTTTGTGGAACAATACTGTCATTACCAATACAGACAAAAAAATGGATACTAAAATCTTGAAACAGCATGGTATGGTATGTCTGAAACATGTCATGAATAATGGCAATCTTCTAACTGCTCAGGAATTGGCCAAGAAATGTCACATCAAACCAATTAATGCAGGGAAAATTATGTCAGGTTTAAGGAAACATGTCAGTGATGATTTGTTAACAGAAAGCAGAGAAGGTCCAGCACGTCACGTCAGTAGTATGTTGCATTTTGAAAATAATGATGAGAGTGTTCATGTTTCAGATACTACTGTGAAAACTATTTATAAGAGCATGGTTATAGACCGCTTTGTTCAGCCAACTGTTGAAAAGACCTGGCCAATTAAGCTTAACATTCGTCAAAACATTATTGACTGGAAAGAGGTTTGGAAAAAAGCTAACACCCAAAGTATTGATTATGACGATAGAGATCTCTGGTTTCGGTTGCGACATCGCATTCTTCCTACTTGTGATGTTTTACAGAAAATGAAAAAAATAGAACCTAAGGACAATCAATGTGGTTTATGTAAACAAGAGGAAGAGACTATAGAACACGTTTTTATATATTGTAAATGTACTTGGACTTCTTGGTTATTTTTGGAATATGTTCTTCGTAAGTATAAGGGTAATAAACACTTTTATCTCAACGACAGTAACAAAATATTGGGATACGGCAAACAAATTGACAACATATGTTTGTTCCTAATAGCTAAACTTCACAGAACTATCTGGAACTCCAGATGCAGAAATCTCCCTGCAATCATCCGGTCTCTGATAAAAAATTGTTGAAGTTGTTCCAGCACAAACTTAAACGAATGATTCTTTTGGAAAAACAAAGACTTAATGATGATGATTGGGAGACTTCTTCATAATACTACACAAGAAACTGAAATACTGTCCAGCATGGTGCCTGAAAAAGGGATCAATAAGAATTTTGATTGGGCTCAAGCTGTCAAGAAGAACTTGGTAGAGAATCAACAAACAGCAAACGCAACAACACACAATGAAGAAATGGAAGACATGAACCAAGATAGTCAGGGCCAGGGAGACGAGCATGAAACAACTCAAGAAACTGAACAAGATCAAACTCAAGAAAAATGGGTGCCTTATGTCAAAAAAGGTGTTCAACGTTTTAGGAAGAAACGCGGAAGTGGGGGAAATGCCCACTACCGAAAAGAACCATATCAGATCGGCCAAGTCAGACATGACACGAAAGGAAAAGCAAAACAGAAATAATCCTTTTTATAACTGTAAATGTTGAAGTACCAAGTTTCTCATAAATTGTTGTTTGGCATCGCTGTTTGTTTTCTGATGGCATACACAATTGCAACGCTCAATGTCAATGGGCTTAGAAACCCACAAAAGCGGGAAATTGTCTTTGAATACCTTTTAAGGAAAAAAGTGGCTATTGTGTTCCTTCAGGAGACTCATAGTGAGGTTGGGGATGAGTCAACATGGCGCAGACAGTGGGGTGGGCAAATCGCCTTCAGTCACGGGAAAACAAATAGTTGCGGAGTTGCCATTCTTATTTCCCAAAAGAGCGGCCTTCATCTCATCAATTTTAAAAATGATTCCAATGGCAGATGGGTTAAAGGTGATATTGCTATGGGAGGCGAGGTGATTAGTCTCATCTCACTGTATGCACCAAATAATGCGACTTTTCGCAAGCATTTTTATGAGAGAATTGGTAGGTCTCTTTCAGATATTATTGAGGACTATAACTGTATAATCGGTGGTGATTTTAACTGTGATATCAATGCTGACATTTATGATCAAAGCAGAACGTGTTTTCTCAATGTCATTCAGGAAAATGATTTAATTGACACGGGGGGATTACTGAGTAAAGAAAACAATCCGGGTTTTACTTTCTATCACAAAGGGATCAAACGACCAAGCAGAATTGACTATGTCCTCATTTCGAACTCTCTAAGCAATCAGCTGAAAGAGATTAGCATTGGTTCATCCGGGTTATCAGACCATAGTACAGTTATAGTCAGGTTAGATAATCAAACAGTGCCCACCGGGAAAGGAAGATGGTTTTGTAATAATGAAATTCTTAAAGACAGCCAATGTAAACAAAGACTGGATATGTTTTGGAATTTTTGGAAAACCCTGAAAATTCTGTATGATTGTCCTCTTTTATGGTGGGACATAGGAAAGAATAGGTTAAAGGAAATCATTAAAGATTATGATGGAGAAAAAATGTACAAAGAACGTAAAGAAGAAGAAAAGTTAAAGAAAAGGTACCAGCAAATCATTACTAACACCTCTGAAGACGTTTCTTGTGAACTTGAAGAAATAGAGAGTAAAATTAAAGAATACGAGACTACTAAATGGGAAAAAGTTAAGGTCAAAGTTCACATAAAAAATAAGTGTGATATGGAAAAACCGAGCAAATACTTTCTTTCAACTGATAAGCAACAACAGAAAAACAATCTCATTAAAGAATTGAAAAATACGGATGGGCAAGTTACTAATGAACCTTCTCAAATGGTGGATATTGTTCGGAAGTTTTATAACAATCTTTTTTCTTCAGAGGGAATTAACAATTTCCATTTGCAGAAAAATTTTTAAACGGTCTCGACGTATTGTTTTGAAGAAGACGTTGTCCAAGACATAGAGAAATCGATCACTGAGGAAGAGTTGTTTTTAGCGCTCAAAGATATGGCGAAAGACAAAGCGCCTGGTTCAGACGGTCTAACGGTCGAATTCTATTTAAGTAACTGGTATCTCATAAAGAGTGATTTTCTTGATTTGGTAAATTACTGTTTCAAAAAAGGTCGATTACCAGACTCTATGAATAGAGCCTTAATTAGGTTAATTTTTAAAAATAGAGGTGAAAGAAGTGATCTGAAGAATTGGAGGCCAATCAGCCTACTGAACGTTGACTGTAAAATAATTTCTAAACTCATCACTAAACGTCTTAGAATCATTCTACCTAATTTAATCAATGAAGATCAGACCTGTGGTGTTCAAGGGAGAAATATTCAAGACAATTTGATGATTCTTAGAGATGTCATTGATTATGTGAATTTACATAATAAAGAAGCAGCCATTGTTAGCATTGATCAAGAAAAGGCTTTTGACCGTATTGAATGGAAATATATGTTTGCCATGATGCAAAAATGGGAATTCGAGGTTTTGAGAAGGTGGATTGAAATTTTATACAGCAATCCCACGGTTACCATCAATGTCAATAATTTCATTACCGAGCCCTTTCAAGCGACCAGAGGTATAAGACAGGGGTGCCCGCTTTCCCCTCTTTTATATGCCATATGTGTTGAAGGCCTAGCTAACTTGATCAGAGGTAACAATGGAGTTAAAGGTGTGATCCTTCCAGGGCAACTTGTTCAATATCAAATCATTCAACACGCTGATGACACCAGTATTCTTATTACTGACAACACAGAGTTCAATGCATTACGAAGATTGTTTTACAGTTATGGAGAAGGGTCAGGCTCTATAATAAATGTTTCTAAAACTCAAGGATTGTGGCTTGGTGCGTGGAAAAACAGAACAGATAAGCCAGGGAATTTCAATTGGAATAATCAAAAGATTAAAATTCTTGGCATTTATTTTGGAAATGGTGTCAAACCAGAAGACATTTGGTTGGAACGGGTTAACAAAACGAAAAATGTTCTGAATAGATGGAAAGAAAGGTCACTGACTATGAAAGGGAAAGCTGTTGTTGTGAATAGTTTCATTGGTAGCAGCTTAGCGTATTATGGTTCAGTGGTCCCTTGCCCCAAATATCTGAAAGACGAATTGGATAGAAGTATTTTTGATTTCTATTGGTCTTCTAAACCTAACAAAATAAGAAGAGACACTATCAGAGGTCCATCAGAATTAGGTGGAACTGGTTTAATCAACATTTCATGTAAACTTGATGCTTTGTTATTAAAGTGGCTTCAGAAATACAGCTCGAGACCTGGGAAATGGAAATTCCTTTTCGAGTTTTGGATCAAACAGGCGAACACCGATCAATCACTCGGGTGGTTTGTCTTTAACAATGCTAAACTGATTGGCTCTAAATTGCCCCTTTTTTATAGAGAGCTTGTGCTGGCCTTTCAAAAGGCCAATGGTGTGATGAAACCAAACGTGACTTGTATTAATGAAGCCATTGAGATACCTTTGTGGAACAATACTGTCATTACCAATACAGACAAAAAAATGGATACTAAAATCTTGAAACAGCATGGTATGGTATGTCTGAAACATGTCATGAATAATGGCAATCTTCTAACTGCTCAGTAATTGGCCAAGAAATGTCACATCAAACCAATTAATGCAGGGAAAATTATGTCAGGTTTAAGGAAACATGTCAGTGATGATTTGTTAACAGAAAGCAGAGAAGGTCCAGCACGTCACGTCAGTAGTATGTTGCATTTTGAAAATAATGATGAGAGTGTTCATGTTTCAGATACTACTGTGAAAACTATTTATAAGAGCATGGTTATAGACCGCTTTGTTCAGCCAACTGTTGAAAAGACCTGGCCAATTAAGCAACATTCGTCAAAACATTATTGACTGGAAAGAGGTTTGGAAAAAAGCTAACACCCAAAGTATTGATTATGACGATAGAGATCTCTGGTTTCGGTTGCGACATCGCATTCTTCCTACTTGTGATGTTTTACAGAAAATGAAAAAAATAGAACCTAAGGACAATCAATGTGGTTTATGTAAACAAGAGGAAGAGACTATAGAACACGTTTTTATATATTGTAAATGTACTTGGACTTCTTGGTTATTTTTGGAATATGTTCTTCGTAAGTATAAGGGTAATAAACACTTTTATCTCAACGACAGTAACAAAATATTGGGATACGGCAAACAAATTGACAACATATGTTTGTTCCTAATAGCTAAACTTCACAGAACTATCTGGAACTCCAGATGCAGAAATCTCCCTGCAATCAATCCGGTCTCTGATAAAAAATTGTTGAAGTTGTTCCAGCACAAACTTAAACGAATGATTCTTTTGGAAAAACAAAGACTTAATGATGATGATTTTGTTGAATTGTTTTGTAAAAACCAGGCTTTGTGCCACATGATTGGGGAAAAAGTTGTATTTTCGTTCTAAGTCCTCTTGTTTTGTTTTGTTTTCTTTTTAGTTTTGTATATATAATGGTCTTTTAATCATTGATCTGTTATGTAGTGTTGTTGTTTTTTGTTGAAAGGGTTTTGATTGAATGTAATAAAAGGAGATGTGTGTCTCCATTGCAGCAAAAAAAATTAAAAAAATAATAAAAAAATAATAATAATAATAATAATAATAATAATAATAATAATAATAATAATAATAATAATAATAATAATAATAATAATAATAATAATAATAATAATAATAATAATAATAATAATAATAATAATAATAATAATAATAATAATAATAATTTATTTTTTGCTATGTTTTTTCTGGGGGTTTTTTCCTTGTATTTGTTGTTCTTGTATTGTTGAGGTCGAATTAATAACAACAATAATAGCAATATTATTCCAAACACATGCCAGGATCAAAACTCATTAACTTTTTTTTTGAGTTTGCTTAACAGTTTGTTAGTAAAAACATTGTATTTGTTCTGATCAGATATTCTTTAAATCGGCCCATTTTTTTAAGCTTAAGCAGTTGTCCTTAAAATTTGATACATTTTATATCTTTGAAATATGGTATACAATAAATATTCATCAAATTTTAATCAACATCCTTCATTTTTCTTTTCATCGCTTACTGTATTGTTACGCACAAAGCTGGAAATGTATGTTACTGGAAGTGGCCTTAAAAAAAATGATGATAAAACATTCTATCAGAAAATCAAATGATGACAAAAGGGAAAGAACCTATCATAAACAACCATGGACTTTACAAGTTTCCTGAAACGAAGTCAAAATTGTTAATTGAGAGTTTATTGTTTTTTGTTCTAAATAGGACACCATCAAAATGAAAATGAGTATTTTTTTAGCATGTCCTCTGCGTGTAGCACGAGTTACCGATGTTCGCCGCTGTCCCATGAATACAAAAGTAAAACAATTTTTTTCTTCAAAATACTATGAGGATCTAGCCTTGAATGTTGGTTGTTAAAATACAAAAAATCAAGATTCCAACCAAAAAGTTTAATATCTTGAGCATAAAATATGTAAAAAGACACCTTAAAGTAGCACGAGTCACAGTGGAATTGCCCGTAAGAATAATAGGCCTATATCATGTATGTTGGTCTTGTATTAGTGTCGCTTGTTCTAACTCTCTCTGAACCACATCCAATTTTTTATGAGCTTTTCTAGGTCGTTAAAACATGCTAAAACCCAACAGCTTCAGGGGGCTCCGCCCCTTTAGCGGGGCCCTGGACCCCATGCCGTAAATGATCATGCTGTACCCCCAACATTTCAAGACGGATTGACGCCCCTGGCTCAGTTGGTAGAGCGCTGGCACGTTAATCCGGAGGACGTTGGTTCAAATCCCGCTATACTCAATTTGTCTTTGTTCAACCCGAAATCTTTTATAAATTAGGTATACAAAGCAACATTTTTATTCTGCTCAGCAGCTCTGTTGGACCCGACCACAGAACAAGGACAAAAAACTGACGTTAGGAAAGTGTACATTGATGTTTAACCCGGTTTTCTAAAACGTTAAACTAAACAGTGTTATCTTTTGTAAACTAGCAAATTTCTGGCAAAATGTTAAGTTGCTTTTCTTTAACGCTATTACTTCCCCACACTAGTATATTATTGAACTAATAATAAGCCCATTCAACTTTTCTCATTCGGCACAATCAGCTTGATAACCAATTTGAAGTTAGGGAATTTTTACTTGGACATTGTATTTTTTTTTTTTTTTTTTTTTGGCGGGGGGGGGGCTTGGTACCATTTAAATTTAGAAAGGTAACAAAACCCATGTTGGTATTTTTGTTGTAATTTAGAAGTAGTAATTTTTAGTGAAGCAAGTGTTGAGTTCAATATTGATTAGTTGGTCCTTGAAGCAAGTGTACCTTGTTGGTAGAGATGAAACTGAAATCAATAACTAGTGGTGACGTGTCAGTTAGAATCACTCAAGCAATCTCACAGAAATAACAACGTTTCCAAGTGTTGATTAAAAATTATATTGTTACAAATTGTACAAGTAATTGGGGCGAGAAGTGTGTGCATCGAAGTGAAAATCACTTCCGGAATTGTAGCTTGTCTTGCATTGTGATATTGATCTACAGGTAGTTGTTGTTGACGTATATGAAGCAATTAATAAAATGGGTGAACCTATACATGTAGTCATTTAGAAAACTTGTGATAAAGTATACAATTTAACGTATACGTTTTGATTATTTTTTTTCTAAAATGATAAATTTGTTTTTCGGGTTTTTTCCAGATTTGTTTTAATTTGATTAGGGGTTTCGGCCCTACAGCCGAAACGCGTATTGTTTTCTTTGAGATTTATTTATTTGTTATCCTTATTATGATTCTTAAAGGCCCTATGCCCTTAGGTTTTGCACATGGATTTGTATTGGATAATATTATAATATTTAACAATGTATCATCAGTACAGCAATATACCATACCAAAGCTTAGGTCATGTTAAAAGTTATCATAAAACATAATAAGCTGAACATCATTAATTAAAGGGTGTGTACAACATTGGTAATTGCCAAAGACCTGTGTCCAAACTCGATGTGACCCAACATATACATGAAATAACAAACCTGTGAAAGTTTAAGCTCAATCGGTCTTCGGAGTCATGAGAAAACAGTGAAAAAAAACCTTATGTGTTTTAACTTTTTTTTCAAACATCGGAATTTATCCTGCAGGATAAATACTATTATTTTACTCATTTCGTATAAACTATGGCATTTCAAGCAAAACTATTTCAAGGGAAGTTTTCCACCATGACCATCTTTATACCATGTGAGTTATGTGCAAATCTGTGAGCATTTATATTTTCATTCTTACCAATGTTGTACACACCCTTTAATTGACTTAGTTATAGTGACATAAATATTTATTTAGCCACTCTTGAGACCACCATATCTCAAAAAGTATACATCTGAACCTTTTTTCGATTATACTTGTGGGATACTGTGCTGTGTTTGTTGGGCTTAAAATATTGTGTGACGTCACCATTACATCATTTATTGGGCGTTTTGTATGTGTGTACAAAACACATTGCTCTAGAAGTGTCAACATTATTGGTTGGTAAAAAAACACAAGTTAAATTTTAGTTTCCTGTAATACACAAATTATTTTTGTTTGGAATCATCAGTGAGACACAAGCTATAAAAAATGATGACGTCACTTGTTTCAGTGACCACTATATTGATTAGTTTAAAATCCGCATTAAAAGTCATATTTCATGAACCACATGACATTAACTCCTAACGTTTGTGGCATCTTCTCGCTCCCACTCAAGTACAAATTTATTTACCCACACGACCCTACTAGACCCCTCCTTCAGGTACAAAGAGGAAGTTGCACTACAAAAATGTTCGAGCACAAATTTCAAAGGAAGAGTCTAGACACAAAATGTTAAACACTTTGGATATTTGTGTCTGTATGAAATTATCAGTGCTGTTTTAAAAACATGTATGATGGTGTCATCCACAGACATATAACACCTGTGGTATGTCATTTGTTTTTAACCTTACACCATGTGTATTAAGCACGGTGGCTAGAGGCAGTTCGAATCCTGTGTGTTAGCAGCGGGTACCGCAATGATTTAATTAATAGATGTTAACTTTGCATCGGGGATAAAGAATGTAATTTGTTTTTACCCTTTACACCGATGTGTATTAAGCACTGTATACACAATACTTTCCCAAGTTCTGTGAAAAGAATCCACAGGCACATCACTTGGGTGGGATTTGAACCCACGACCTGTGGTGTCATCAGAGATAAAAGTGCCCCCTGGTGACAATTTTAATCTATATAATTAAATATTGTATTCAAAGTTAGCATACCATGTCAATTGGTTTACCACAATAGGTGACTACTAACTTCATCAGAGAAAAAACTTCAGTCATTATGACGTCACCAGGTATCAACATTTTCAGAAAACCTAGTGTCTAGTTTGTTTTTGATTCGTTTCCCATTTTAAGATTGGATTAAGAGGTTTTTGAGTCACAGTGGTTACGTTCACCGGGAAAACCTGCAATATTTATTGTTAAAAATAAAATAAAGGTTTCCCCGGCCAATTTCAACAAAAATTAATTCATTTTAACACACGGGTCAATCAGTTTCGTTTGAAAATAAATGGAGAGCCAAAGTGAAGCATTTCAGACCAACCAGGCTATCTATCTACAATTAGCAAGAACTATTGGCGTCAAGAAATCACTGCAAACTTTAGCAGAAACAAAAAAGTACACCAGGCGAACATTTTCAAGGCTATCTGCAAAATATTTTGTTTTCATTTCAAAATTATGACGGTCACCGTAACTTGTCAGACCTTACACTTGACAGTCTTCGACGACGTGTTTATTTATATCGGGTACAGGCTTTAAATTAAATAGTGGGGTTACAAAGCAAAAGGAACAATTATTGTAATTAAGACAAAACACAGGATGTATAAATGAAATGTAAACAACACGGAAACGCCTTTTACAAAGAACAACTCAAGTGCCAGTAAAGGAGTTTTGCCAGCTTACTCCGGGAGCCATAACTCATGTTTTATTTGAGAGCCCACAAAATGAAATTCATTGCCCATCAACGAAAAAGAAAACACAAACTATAGCAACAAATTCATTTGCGCTTCGATGAGTCTTACTTTGATTACATCAGTTGTACATAGGTAGTATAAATCTAAATTTAAGATTGCCCATAAGTGAAATAGAATGACTGAAACGAGTTTGAATGAGAAGAACTAAATCATGCATGGACGACATCGAAATTGAAGGCATTATTAGCAAAAAAATCAACCCTAGTTTGATTGGATTAGGGAAATGTGTGAATTTGAATGCGTGTTAATAAAATTGAATGAACTTTTTATTGGCTTGGAAAACCTATGGTAACTACCCCAGCTGGAGCGCAAACCGCGCAATGGGATCGAGCCACCATTGACAGGGGCTGGGGGCCTAGGAAGGTTTTGACAAGGTTTATAGATTGTTTCCCAACATGCAAAATTTCAAATTATATTTAACCCCATGGCTGCTTAGCCCTTAAACTGGTTATCGAAAAAAAACATTCCAACGCATGGTATGGGTAGAAAAGTCCAGTTTATCGACACCGTGTTGTCTCTTTACTCATTAGAACCAAAAACATTTAGAATATTAACTGTTCTACCTACCTTTGTTCTTCGGGGTTGTGGTTGTAGTTGTGGTTGTGGTTGTGGTTGTGGTTGTGGCTGCGTGTCGACATCTTCCCTTGAACGCCGAGATTGTCTGTTTCATTAGCGAGACCCGATCACCTCCAACCGCCACAGTCAGTACTCCACACATTTCACCATTCACTTTTGAAAAGACGAAAATCAACGCAATTTCGAGCACTAGTAGCATTTTTGAAAAGCAATTGAACATATCCATTACTGAGGTAACCTTAGCTGAAACAACTCTCGAAAATGATAACCACAATTTTCAGTCAAAGCCCATGTGTATAATCGAAGACATAGGGCAGTGTGCCACAACTGCATCTTACCCATCAATATATATCTCCGGTGCCAACTATTTTATCATACGTCACACAAACCGTCTTCAACGCGCATGACCGTTTCATTTCGTACTCGATTCGTTTACTAAATAAAGCTGCGACCTTATATGTCTGACAGGATTCTTCGCTAATTAATAATAATAATAATAATACCAGAGCATTTATAACGCGCACAAGATCTGGTTGAAACCATTCAAAGGCGCGGATCAAAGAGAAATCACTGTTGATAGAAAGCAAGATTGAAGAGGTGTGTCTTAAGATGTAGTTTGAAGGATGAAAGATCATTTTCGTCCCTCGACTCGTCCGGCAAGGAGTTCCAGAGACGTGGTGCAAAACTGGAGAAAGCCCGGTCTCCGTAGGTTACCAGACGGGTCTTGGGAACAAACAGGATGTGGGAAGATGATGACGACCTCAGACCAGGTCTCAAGTTACACTGAAAACATCACTTAGTCAATTGTCTAAAAAAAAATAGTCATTTACATGGTCTAATTTGACTAATCTTTAATTGGTCACTCAAGCAAAAGATTAGTCAATACACACTGAAATGACTAATTATAGTTTGTCTTTGAAAATGGTTTAAAATGACTAATTGATCTGGAGATTGGTAATGCACGAAATTAAATTAGTCATCCAAGAAAATTAATTAGTCATGCAGCACAACTATTTAGTCTTTTAATTAGTCTGACAATACCAATAATTAGTCTTTTACACACTTCTGTTATAATTTGTCACTGTAAATTTATTGCAAATCCAACACAACTCCAACTGAAGCAACTTTTTAACCATCAGTTCCTTTGAGAACAATGACTACTGAATAACTACTGAATCTCAAAAATTGTTGAACATTATTAAACAAACTTCAATAGATTTTTTTCCCAACTTGCAAAAGTTAAAAAGTTGTTTTAACTATCCATTAGTCCAACCTACAGTACACACCGTGATGACAGGACTTTAATAAAGCGGTATTTAAGGTCAAATTCAGTGATGTACCAATTTTTCAATTGACTGTGAAACAATTATAAAAGTAAACAAGTTATCACAAGTTATTTAATGTAAGATTGGCCATGATGATTTTTCTTTCTTTCACAATTGGACTTTGACTACTGAAAAATAATTGTAGCACAAAATTTAATTTGACTTGTGAGTACAACTTTTGAAAGCCTTACACTTGACAAACTCTACTGGATTATGCAGGGCATGTAGCAAGAAGGTTGTTTGATATTAGATAAGAACAAAGTGGGTAGGAATTAACTGCAGTATCAGCACATACACAATTTTAATTAAAGATTAACTGTTATTATTTAACTCTCCTACACTTTCTGGTATTTTGAAGCTGACCTATCACTTAAAATTGTTCACATGCTTCACTACTCACATGAATGGAGGCAAAACTATGCCCATATGTGCACTCTGTCCAATTGTTTAAGCTATGGCAAAGTTTGATTTTTGAATGGTAAAACATGGTCAATCACGTAATTTAAAGAAGTACTCTATATGTCAAAACTAATGCAACAGTGTGTGTTTTGTTGTACTGTTTTATCAGCTAATAATTATGACAGGGCGGAATCTATACATGGATCTTTATAAAACATAATTAAAGATTGGTTCGATGGACCTTCCCTTTAACTTTTATAAGCCTTGTGGTGCTTCAAATCTTAATTCAAATTTTCTTGGAAAGTGCCTCAACTGACCTTTTCTTAGTTAAACGTGCCAGTAAGCTTAAAACTGACTTATGAACACCAGTCTGGTCATCAATCTTTAGCACACCATACTGATAAAATGCAATCGTCTTCACAAGTTCTGGGATGTACTGCGGGTGAAATACAAAAAAACGAGGAAATGTAGCACGCGACTACTGTTGTTATATCATCAACAACTGAAACTACCTCGCCTTCTGCAACTACTTTAAACTCTGTAGACACATGTGCCGATTTTTCATCCATTTCGATGTACACAGGATGTGTGCTGTCTTCATCCTTAAATAAATAAAAGTAAAAAGTAAAGTTAATCAATATTGCTGCAAGCAACCAGATGTCTTATTCATACTTCTAGTACTAAATGGCTAAAACTTAATTAATGCCACAATACAGCACATCAGTGCTTTGGGAAGCAATTTTGCAACATTTTTTCTATAATTTGAGACCACTGCATGACATTACATAACACTATTATAAGTTATCACACAAGCGCGAGTGGTATACGGAAAAATATAGTGCTTCTGCGTCCCATATCCACCGAGGCCGAGTTGGATATGGGACGCACACACGCTATATTTTTTCCGTATTCCACGAGCGCGCGTGTGATAACGTATTTATCTTCAAGCAAACTTGATGCGCAGTTAGAACACGCAATACGCAGGGTGTGATATAAGCCGTGCAATATAAGTTTATATCACACTCCTTGTTGCTATGGATCGACCAATCAGAATCGATTATTCAGGCCTGCTGGAAGATAATAGTTATTATACAAGCATGAGTGGAATACAGAAAAACACAGTGCTTCTGCGTCCCATGTCAACATGGGATGCAGATTTTTGGGGGGTGCATATTCCACGAGCACGTGGGTGATTCCATATCACCCCCCCCCCCCAAAAAAAGAGATTTTTTAGGTCTCGACTTCACCCCTTGTAAAGGAATAAACCATAAATAGGTCAGTTTTCCACAAAATTGTGCAAGTGTGGATCAGAATTAAATGCTCTAATCAAATGTGTCGTTAAATAAGGAAAAAAATGACCATGACCTTTGACACAATACCTTGACCTTTGAACCAGATTTTTAAAAAAAATTATCATTCCAGAAATTTCATGAAAAAAAACTCTGCTTGATAGAGCAGATTACCACGTACAAAAACCATTAAAATTTGTTTGGGGTCATGTAAAATGAAGGTTCTGTGGTGGTTTTGCCAGAAAGGAGGTGGGGTGCAGGCAAGTAGTATTCAGTTCACACACATTAACCAACATATTACTTTATAAAAACATGACTACTTATATAACCTACCTTTGTACGGAACATATCTGTGGCGTTTTCCTTCAGCAATGATGGTAAAGCACAGATTGCTTCTGTTATCTTGAAATCTGTATTAAAAATATATCAGGAACATTGACATTACAGTTCTGATAATACAAAGCTTCTTCATACTGCAGGTCTGGTACTTCACGCATAAGGTGACTGATGATCTCCACACCCCTTGAAAATATCTTTGAAATCATTTCTGATAAAAATGAACGATTTCGACCAAGAGATCCATTTTGCGAAGGTAAAATAGCCTTGCTGCTAAGAGTGAAAATTTTAACTGCTGAAACAACAGCATTTAAAGGTGCATTCAAAATTGCAGGACTTTTCCAGATATTGAAATATGCAAGTTATGCTGCAAGCATACGTGTCAAGGCCAACTTGTAGCAAGCTCTTTATATGAGATGTCCCATGTATCCTGTGAAACTCTGCCAGAAGCTGTAAAAAAGACAATGAACATGTTTTGTTGCTCTTTCTTGTGTGAATCAAAAGGTAACAACTTATTAGTAACATGGAAGCTGATTATTCAAATTTGAGTGATAAAATGTGCCTCGTGTTCAGTGAACAGCCATGCTTTCTATGGCTTAGTGACTTCTGATCTCCCTACAAAGGTCAGTTCCATCAGTCGCCCCACTTCATTGTAGTCTGGCCTCTTTTTGGTGATCTCTATCTGAAGCCAATTGTTGTGAGCAGCAATAGAGCGGGGAGGTAGTTTGGTAACCCCCACATCGGTGGATGTTTTGGAGTTGTTTTCTTTTCAGAAGGGCCTCGAGGTGCTGATGGCTGCTTACGTTTTCTGGCTTTTACAGCAACAAGTTCTCAAACAGACGGGTCCCTTTTTCTGGTGTTTTGAAACTGGTGCTTAAGCTTGTGTAACCACAAATGCTGAAAAATCCAAGACAAAAAATAAACAAACCCAATAACAACAATTTCTTTTAATCAAATCAATCCCGAAACAAATGTGTTAAATATTTTCAATAAGCTTGTGTAATTTTCTAATGGGAAGTGATCACCAAAAAAAGCAACATTAAAAGCTTGCGTGTGATTTGCGACCTACATGTAGTTGCATAAGGTCTGGAGGAACCGAAAGCATGCAATAAATCACTCCATAACTGTATGAGATAGAATACTGTGAGTGACAGAATAATATAACTGTATGAGATAGAATACTGTGAGTGACAGAATAATATAACTGTATGAGATAGAATACTGTGAGTGACAGAATAATATAACTGTATGAGATAGAATACTGTGAGTGACAGAATAATATAAGTTATCACACAAGCGCGAGTCAAGTGGAATACAGAAAAATATAGCACTTCTGCGCCCCATATCCAGCGAGGCCAGCACACACAGTATGCAGGGTGTGATATGGGCAGTGCGATATAAGTTTATATCACACTCCTTGTTGCTATGGATCAACCAATCAGAGTCGACTATTCAAGCCTGCTTGAAGATTAAATAAAATATAGAAACATACCTTTTGGTTTGCCACTGTCAGGTTAGTCTTCATTGGGTATTTTAGTAGAAGCTGTTCAACTATTTTCACATAATCTGTTGGTGTTGGGTACCTATACAAAGGTTAAAACATATTCAAAATTTGTACAAAAATTCCAAATTAAGGGAGCAGAACCAAAGTCTTGACCTTGAAAAGTGATCAAGAAGCCTGGCCAGGACCTGGCTTAGCCCAGGCCATCTGGCTTCTGTGATCCCCTGATCTGATTTAATACACAGAGAAAGTGAACCAGTAAATAGACGGTTACTGTAAACACAGACCTCACTGACATTTCAGTCTTTCAATCTTAGTTAGTAGCTACTTGTAGTAGTGGCTTAGGCTCCCTTGTGCAACTTACATAGGCTAGTAGTAATAATGATTGGGTACGAAACGTCCTGCTTCGGGTAGTCATGCAGAAATTTAATTTTGCCATCAATAAATATAAAATGTGAAAAACTGTTGACTGTGTCTATGTAGGCAGTGAACTTACTTTGTTGAGTCCATGGTGAAATTTTTATGGGATGTATGTAGGCCTGTGTACTGTACATGCACGTCAACCTGAAATACAAAACAAAGGTTTCTTAATTAAAATCCTTTAAGGGTTTGGGTACTTTTTGTACGACACAAAACGCAATGTCCACAGATTTACATTAAACTTACACAGTTTGAAGATAATGATGGTAAAAAGCTTCCCTTAAAATATTACTTGCTGTGGTGCTGTAGTTTTTGAGAAACGAGGAAAACAATGTCACAAAAATAATTATCGCCTCAGGATACGAAAATTCTTTCAGCAATATATACAACGTATTTACCAGTACTGGTATTTAATACACGACTCTCCTGAAAACATCGCTTTGTGATTTTTACTTTTTTTTCAAAAACTTGGCGACTAAATGAAGCTGAAACTTCTACAGGTAAATTATATTACATAGGCCTAGGGCCTACATCCTCATTCACGGATGCATGTCATGGCCAACAAAAAGTCATCTGCATAAGGTTTAAACCAATACAAAACATTTATTTAAACAAATTGCCACCTTTGCAATGCAAGTGGCTCCATGCATGTCATAAGCATTGATGAGTTGGTGTTACTGTTAGGCCTATATGTTAAGTTCTTTAATATTGTTCTTTGGTTTAGTTTGTGACTCACAGCTAATTTCTGAATTGCTCATAACTTGCCGTCACTGCACTCATCTGGTGACTGGCTCAACAGAAACCGGTTGCTTATGTATGATTTACTTAGTAGTAGTGTAGCAGTTACTACGTACAGCAGTACAACATGTAATACTTCAGTACAGTACGTTAGTGTAGTGACATGACTCATGTCATACTCTCATAGTCATGAAACTTTTTTTTGAGTTGAGATTGAAAAGGGACTCTAAAAATGCTGCTTATGTAAGTTAACGTTTGTTCATTCTCAGCCAGGTAAGTTCCCTATGCGTTACTTATTAACATGTTATTATACTTATGAATAATTACAACAGAATACAATAAATTAATTACCTTATTTCATATTTCACCACCCACCCACAGCACACGTTGACGGACTGACCTCCCTGACGTGCTTGTTTTCTAGCAGAGCTGCAGCAGACGAGAGGGAAAGTTACGAATCGCGCGGTCGATATTTGCGCGACAGTGAAAATGACACGCTATTTTTCGATAATGGTTTTTGAACAGTGTATATAAAAAACTGTGCTGAATTGCAACGCTGCGCGACCATCGCGCACAAAACAATTTCGGCGCGAAAACGGCAACTGTGTTCTTGCTGTTCTGTTAATTGTACTCAACGTGCTGATAGTGACAGCACTGTTTACATACAGACTACCTCCATGGTTACAAGCGGCGCCCATGTTTTCCAAAAGTTGAATCAGGAAGTTATTCTTATAGGCCCTATTAAATTTGATAATTGAGAAATGCCCTTTGATGGAAGAATAAAAAATTGTATTTACTTCACAACCTCTTGATAGGGAGGAAGGGTGGCACTCGACCGAACGTTGTACGAGTATTTCTGTACGGGCTTTTGTATTGTGCCGCACCGTACCTTCGGAGCCAATTCAATTAGTATTTTTCTCACACATTAGTCAACAAATTTGTCATTGCTATGTAAGACTGGTCATTTCATATTTAGAAGACAAACAAATTAGTCAATCAGTACTCTGTATCAACTAATCTAAGGGCAAAATTAGAAACAACAAATCGTATTAGTCTTTGAAAATTTTATATTAGTAATTTCATTAGCTCAATTAGTAAAAATGTTTCCTATTAGTTTGTTCGGATTGAAAAATTAGTCATGCATGGAAAGACTGATTTTTATTGCCTATTTGACTAATTTTTTCTCCAAATTGACTACTGGATGTTTTCAGTGTACGATATTGCAACATGCCCTGGATGTAAGATGGAGCAAGACCATGGAGGGCTTTGAATGTGAGCAAAAGGATTTTGAATTGAATTCTGTAATTAACTGGGAGCCAATGAAGGTCGTGCAAAACAGGTGTTATGTGTTGTGAGGTTTTTGTTCTTGTAAGTAGGCGAGCAGCAGCATTCTGTACCTTTTGGAGTCGTTGTAGTGTGTGTTGTGGCAGACCTGCAAGTAAACTGTTACAGAAGTCTAGCCTGGATGAAATAAAAGCATGGATGAGTTGTTCAGCTGCAGGTAACGTAAGTGACTCTCTGATTGCTGCAATGCGACGTAGATGCACGTAAGAGGACTGACAAACTTTCAATACATGTCGGTCCAGGTTCATTGACTTGTCAAAAAGAACACCAAGATTACGTGCATCAGAGCAAGGGGCAACCAAAGCGTCACCCACATGTAGGTCAGAGATGTTAATCTTGTGTCTGAGATGTTGTGAGCAAATTATTAGGAATTGGGTTTTGTGTGCATTGAATTTGAGAAAATTTTCTACCATCCACTGCTGCATGTCGCCGAGGCATGACTCTAGAATAGCATGTGTGTTAGTATCATCACCTGGAGTACTGGGGGAAAAGGTTGCATAATTACACAAGCCCAATAGATTTAGCTACAAGGAAACCGGTAGTCACTATTAACGTTTCGCAGATATTTTTATGGTTTTTGCGTGGTTAGCTGCTTTTTGCAAGGTTTAATTCAATTACAGCTGCATCGGCATCAAAAAACCGTATAATTAAGATTAAAATGGCCAATCAAAAGGTAAATAACCGCCAGGTGGCGTGTCGTGGCCGAGCGGATAAGAACACCGAACTCAAGCTCTGGTGTTTCTGATCAGCAGAGTGTGGGTTCGAATCCCAGTCGTGACACTTGTGTCCTTAAGCAAGATACTTAACCACATGCTTCGTCCTTCGGATGGGACGTTAAGCCGTAGGTCCCGTGTGTTGTGTAATGCACGTTAAAGAACCCAGTGCACTTATCGAAAAGAGAAGGGGTTCGCCCCGGTGTTCCTGGTTTGATCGGCAGCATATTGCGCCACAGCACCTTGTAAACCATTGCATGGTGCTATGTAAAGGACTTGGTCTCATACTTCAAAACGTAGCTCCACAATACCTTAAGGGAAAATAATGAACGTTAAAAGCGCCTTGAGCGTCACTGAGTGACGGATATGTGCGCTATATAAGAAGCCACTATTATTATTATTATTATTATTATTAGGTTTTGTGTTTCAATTTACGTGATGCGTAAACTTGAACAAAATCACTATAACAAATTGACTCTTTGCATTTTATATTATGTGTTTTAGTTTTCTGCGCAGCAATTTTGCAGAAATTTGATCGAACATACAAGGCCCCTTTTTCTTTAGAATTTGATTCGCCGTCTTTTTTTTTATCGTTTCCTATTTCTTCAAGGGTTTTTTTTCAATAACGTGTATAAGTTTGTATCATGCCGAGCAAATGTGCTGTCGGTGGATTCCAGAAACATCAGAGTCCCGCGGTTATTTTGTTTTCTTTCATTTTCCGAGGAATCCGGCGATGTACAACATCGAAAAGAATTTCAAGTTGTCAAAATGGTCATTGAATGGTTTATATAATGAAGGGATCGTAAACAAAGTTATTTTATAAAAGATTCACTGTTAAGTTTTTCAAAGGTCGAAAGTTGTTACTACGGAGCACCGTAAGGGCATAATTGTGGGGAAAAACAATGAAAGCATAAATAATTCAATTTTACTTGAAATTAATTATTTTGAGCCTTCGAAATCACTTTGTTTTCACAATATCATTTTGTTGGAAATCATTTCATTCTTACGAAACCATTTCGTTCGGAAGCATTTCGAACGCTCAAATTAATTTATTTTGTGTGCTTGAAATAAATTCTTGGGACAGCTCGAAATAAATTATTGCAAAAACTCGAACAAAATGTTGCAAAATCATATCTTGCTCTCGAAATAACTTTTTCAAGGTAATTTTGAACGCTCAAAATTATTTATTTTGAGCGCTCGGAATAAATTATTGCAAAAGCTGGAAAAAAAGTATCACGACCTACTCAGATAAAGAAATACCAAACCTGATCCATAAAACTACTATTTCAAATAAATACTTAACGATGGTGACAAAAATTCAGTCTTAAAATATACAAGGTTCTCAAAAAGCATCAGATTTGCTGACTTGAATAATACTGTATTGCTGCCAGTTGTTGGAACCGGTGTGGTTTAGCTCCGTGAACGTCGGCATGCCCCTCCGAGAAGTGTCCTGTTTTTTGGAGAACTCCCTGGTCATTTGAGCAGATATCATTCCCATCAGAAGCGCTTGACGAAAAAACCTCTTCTTAACCCTGCGTGACACCATCAAAAAAAATTCACACTCGGAAAGCATCACGGAACTACTGAGTAACAGTTAGATTTTAGCGTGTAATACATTCTTGTAAAAAAACAAATCACTTCTAAATTGCCCAAAGCATTAGATACAGACCCATCTGACAAAATAAAACAAATTCAAGCAAAAATAATTTGTAGATGACCCCACATTTGTACTTTGTAGACTTTATACATTACCTTACTTGAAACCATAAAAATATGCACACGCTTGCACTTAGTGACTATTTTCAACAGTCAGTTTTATAACAGCGTGTAATACATTGAGCTCCATGGTCTGACTTGTCCTTGCAACACCACCTCACTCATTTTATCAAACTAAACAACCAGGTCACTGCTTACAGCCATTGTACAAGCATACAGAAGAAGCCATGTAAAACCATATGGTTCATTTCACTAAGTAGTGGCTATTAACCCAGAGGTCAAGTATCTGCTGTACAATTCCTATGGGAATTCCGGGAGAGCTGGTCATTGATGGATTTTTTTATTGAAAACAAACCCCCGATGGTAACAAGACAACTGGTATGCTGTTTGGATTCAAGAAAAAAACAAATTGTCGCCATTTTGTTTTCGTTTTTCGACAAAATGTTGACAGTTTACGGTTGATTTTAGGCCTTTATGAGTGAAGAATCAATGTGTGTGTTTATATAGAGCTGAGGTAAGCTGGTTTGTGCATATTTGTTGATTAAAAGAAGGGATCAAATGTAATTTGGGCGAAAAAAAACTGTAAAGAAGGTGCCGTGAATGTGATGATTTTGTCCTCCGTCCGTCGTATTCGCTATGTACATCTTATTTTTTAGGCTCTACGGTGACGATCCCGTAACTTTTTACAGGCTGATTTCTGATGTTTTCCAATAAATAAAAAAGGCTTAATAAACAATACCTTGTTTAATTCGCTTGCCCGTTCGATTTGTTTTATTCATTTCAATAGGTTTGGCTTTAATAACAAGAAAAAAACAACGGAGAGTTTGTCAATTTTTCGCGATCGCTAGGACGACCCTCGTACCGATCCTAAGTTAGGACGGGTTCGGGGCCGTTTCCAAGGTAATTAGGACACGTTAAACCCTTCCTATCTTTTGTGAAATCGTTCCTAGGACGAGTCCCGAGTTAGGACGAGTTACTCGTCCTAACTCGAGATAAGACGAGTCCTAACTCTTTGCGAAATCGACCCCTGGGCGCTTAAGGGCTTTTCGTAAAACTCGGCGTTTTTGCTAAGTGGAAAACTGTTCAAAATTGTTGAGTTTTTTACATTATGACACAATTTGTTTTTAGTTCTACTCATTTTATGTAATCATAACGCACTCGTTTACCTTTCTACAAAAAACAACAACAATAGCGTTGATTTCGTTCAAGTTGATATTTGAGGGGAACCTGTTTATTGGTACGTGTAGAGTCGATACCAAGCAAGGTTCGTGTTGCAAAACCTTTGTTTGCACACATCGCGGGACATGCGCGTATAGACTGTGCAAGTCTCGCGCGTATCGGAACGAGAAAACAAGTCAAACGAAGAAGAAAAAATTCTCTGAAATTAAATCTTTGTTTTAAATTATATTCAAAGATAAAATCTGAACAACAAAAATACTCATTACTTGTTTATAAAATCAGTTTAAGTTTTTAAAATAAATTCACAAATAATGTGTTAATTATTATTGAAGCAAAATTAGTTTTGTGATTGGAGGTGAGAACAAAATTCATAATTTTTTGCAGCAACCGGAAGCTGAGGGTTTTCTTCGTTATATTGTTAAATTGATTTTACTTTCCTATTTTTATCGCTAACTATTACATTCCCAACAATAAATATATTTTTCATGGTCATAAACCACGCTAAACTAAAATAATTTGCAAAACATAATCTTGCCCACGTAAATCTCAATATGGTTTGGACCACAATTGTTTCGGAAGCTCAAATATTCCCATACATCCAGAGGACAGTCCAATCGTTGCGTCCAAGATGCAGCTGTTGGGCGGTTAGTTACAGTGGCTGCGAATTGTGCCATGTTCAAGTTGTTGTGACACTCATTGTTCCATCCAAGCAGTATCGGATCGGTCTGACATACCTTTTCGCAGATCCTCTGGTTTGCGAATGTTTTATTTTTTTAGACATTTCCGGTGAAGTCAACAGCGACACACCACAACGGTGTGGATTCACTGGGATGCTTGACCAGACCATCAAATTTGCCATTTGACACGGTTATTATCATAAGTGTGAAGAGAAAAAAAGTGACTAAAAAAGCAACCCGCCATTTTGTTCCTTTGTGTTTGTTAATATTATTAAGATATCGTTTTGGATGAAGAATGTCAATGATAAGAGAAACTCACGCAAAGAGAATCGTCTCTACTCAGACCCCCACAGTCAAATAAACTGAACCACTCCTTGCTACGAATATTGAATGCTTGCAGCAAACAATAGGAGAGAAAGAAAATAGGAAACATAATAATTCAACTGAAAGAATATTGACACCATCACATCGTAGAACCAACTGCACCTACACCGGCGGGTTAAGGTGTTTTAGGAAGATTGTCTTTCAACTGCGTGACAGTAAAGTTGACACAGTTCTACAGACTATAGAAACACCCCCCCCCCCCCCACCCCCGGACAGAGCTGACCAAGATTCTGGGTCCGTGGAGCATGACACATTTCTGGATCAATATGACTTGGAACCTGTGTCAAAATGACCCAGAAAGGGCTCAAATTGACGCAGAGTCCTGGTTATAATCCCAAATTTAAACCGGTTTCCCGGTCAGCCTGAACCAGAAATCGGTCAGGCTCCCTGGGACCCGGAATTCGGATCATTTCTGACCCGGGCGCCTATAGAGTGCTTAATTCTAAGCACATACAATAATAAAGCATATTCTTCACATGACCTTTGAACCTCTAAGACAGACAATGGATTAAAGAGTATTGGAATAAAGAGCGTATGTCTACTTCATTGCTTGAGTTTTTCTCCGAATAATTTATTTCAGTAGAAAATGCCCCTTCAATAATAAAGTTTGTGCCCTTGAGATTAAAATAAATTAGAGATGAAACAGCCACCGCGCTGTGTTCAATAGTATTAATAGGTTAAAGGTATCGTACACGTTTGGTAATAACTCTAAACAAATGTTATCATACAAACTTACTTGGTAACAAGCAACGGAGAGCTGTTGATGGTATAAAACATTGTAGGAAACGACTCCCTCTGAAGTAACGTAGTTTTTGAGAGAGAGAGGTAATTTCTCACTACAATCTAAATAAAAACTTCTTGCAAGAAGTTTTTATTCCTATCTGAAAGCAAACAATATTGTACAACAAGGGTGTTTTTTCTTTCATCATTTTCTTGCAACTTCGATGACCAATTAAGCCCAAATTTTCACAGGCTTGTTATTTTATGCATATGTTGGGATACACCAAGTGAGAACACTGGTCTTTGACAGTTACCAAACGTGTACGATACCTTTAACAAACCACTTTGCGAACTTTAATTCGCACCTGGAACAAAGGCTCAATTTTGCTATCTAGGATATGGTGTGTAATATTGCTATTCATTGAAATTTGCATCGGCAACCATGCGCGGTAAAGTATAATAACAGCGAAGAAATATAAATGTGAAACCTGATGTGTATAACTTTTGACGTGTTATGATATTCTTCTTGTTACTAACAGTAAAATAAGTGAGCAGCAAGTTTTGTACATTATACTTATCTAATTTTATATACACACTTATTTCGCCTAACAATAATTGCTAAATAAATGTTAACAGTCATAACCAACGTCGTTTATATTATAAACAAATTCCTTACACATTGGTTTCATCCCGTCACCATCTTACTGACAACACCATAACGAGAAAATTCTTACTTTACAACATACACGCAGGCAAACAGGTGCTTTTGAGCAACTAGCTGACGTCACCAGTGCGAAGCTCGTGAACGACAGGGGACCAGTCTCACAGGCAACCCCCTTTTGACTTCTATGACAAGGCCGCCCTATAGTACACACATACCTAATATGCATATGACGTCACCACGGTCACATTATCTGCTTAATGGTCTGTTGTAATCATTTTGTCATTTGTCAGAACAAAATGACACAATGAATTTCATGGGAAAGGTATGCGGTTGATTATTCTAGCTAGTGATAACTAGTGTTTGATAACAATTTATTGGATAAACAAAAGATATTTAAACAAAAAAGGGGGCGAGATGCGTAATTTCAACACACTGAGGGTAAAGATAACCTGCATGCATTCAATGGGAAATTACAAACAACAAATTGTTACATGACTTATCAGAATATTACAGTTTTGTTACATTTTCATCAAGTAGTTTTTAAAGTAATATTTCCCCGAATGTTATTATTGTATAACACAGCAACTATATATTTATTGCTCATTTGAGATGATTCTCTATCAGAAATAAACATACACTCTTCAATATTTACTGCAGTGATTTGTCTGGTTGTTAATCTCAATATTTTGAATATGAGGCCGTATGGTTTTACTCTTTGTTTTCCAATTAAATGTTGCCGCTAAATAGTGTTTGGAATAAAATAGCCGTCCAAAGGTGAACAATGTCCACGTATTTGTTTCAATTTACATTATGGGTTAGGGCAAAGGACACCTCGGTACGTGTATAGTCATACCAAACAATGTTCATACACGTGTAAACCTGTACAGTTTTATCATTGCGTCCATAACAATATGCAGCTGTTGGGCGGTTATTCACAGTGGCTGTGAATTGCGCCAAATACGAAGTAGTTCATTCAAGTTGTTGTGGACGCTCATCGGCGATATAGGCCAAGCAAATGAAACAGACCTCTCCTCACCAAACTCTTGATGGCGCACAGTATTGTGGGTTCTCCGTATTAATTTTCCACACCTATTTTCTTTTCATTCAACCAGCTATTAATGAGTTAAGTTAAAGATATAATGATCAACTGACTGAGTTTATGCACAATAAACCATTAATCATTTAAACGAAGTCTGGCTTTTGATACATGTAAGACTAAGACTTACATGGTAATGCTGTTCTCTGAATATATTGTGCACATATTCAGTATATAATGTTAACAACGGATAGTTATTTACTCGAGTCGTCTGCAGTCAACTAGCATCCAAAGGTCTACAAATATACAAATTATGATAGCAACTCAGAAATGCTAAAAGCTACAGCAAGGGCTAAAGAAACTCTTCGCAAAAAATTAATCCTCCACAAAATGTCAATTGCGCAGACTACAAAGAAACCATACCGAGACGACACTGTTGAGTACGCACATCATTATGATTTGAAAACGAAGATTTTCGCTTACGAAATTAATAGGAACCGTAAAGTCAGTGACTCCAACAATGAGATAATGCTCAATCCACAAGGGAACAAGTTATTATTGTCGGTGTACATTTTGTTACTATCGATAAAGTATTATTCATTGTATTACAATTTAAATTGTTACGAATTTGTTTCATTTTTTTTTACGATTCAAGGAATCGATGGCTTCGTAATAACAGTAATGTACGATGTTGCTATTCATTGTATGTCCAAATATAAAATGAAAATTAAATAAAATACAAATAAATAATTATATAAATAATTTGTGTGTTTCCTTGTTCCTTTATTTGTGTAGTTTTTATGTCTAGATTTCTTGATTTATATGCTTGTTTAGAGAAGGTACTATTTTTAGGTCCTTTGTTCCTTTATTTCATTGTTTCTTTTTTATTTATTGCTTGGAAATTATTGGTTGTATACTGAGGCATATTACGACTAATGCTGGCCATAAAAACTATTATATATTGCCTGTCTTGTATTTATTTTGTGTTACTATTCAGTCAATGAGTAAGCAATTATCAATTTATTACATGCAGACATAATAAAAGGAGAAACGTTTAAAGGCCACATCTCAAAATAAGTATCATTATAAAACAATGCAGTATCCGTGTGGATTATTTTGACCCTCCTTTGAGCAGCATTTTAATTAAATTTTCTTAGTAATTAGTATATTGAACTTTTTGTTTAATTAATGGTATTCATTGCACTGAGTATTTCCCCGCCATCTGACTAAGGGGCGTTCCTAAGTCCTATACAAATATAGCACACTGCTATTACACAAATATTTAATTGTATTGAGCGCACTTGGGTAATCACACCCATATTATAACAGAGCGGTCCAATGTCCTCACATTGCCGACCAACCAGGAGGTCCGTGTGAAACAGCCAATCAGACATTGATTTGTCAAAACACGGTGAGTTAGGCAGCAGTAGTGCTATCTGGTACCCTCCTCAGCACAGCCATATTAAGCGTCAATAGCCGCTGAGTTAACCGACTGAAATGGCTGGTATGAAGCCGAGGGCGGAATTATACCTTTCTATTGTTGATAAACAAGCCGCGCTGGTTAGCATGGACGGCCGAATGTTAGCAAAAAATTCAATCGCGTTTTACAGATGTTGTATCCAAATTCAACATTTTATGCAAACTTTCAATACAAACAACATCCCATGATTGGTTGCTTTGTGAGTAGATAGCATTAATATTTGTTTGACCTGTCCTTCTCTTCTTTGGATTAGGCTGCACTATCTACCACTGTGAGTCATCTTTCATCAATGCCCGTCGAAGCGTTTCAATGCACCATTCTTCGACCGATTGTTGTGAACAATACTACCATTCTACTACTACAATAGTGCATTTCTTTGCTCATGTGACGGGTGTAGGAAAACCTTTGTTCAGTTACCCTTCCACTGTTTATATTTCCAATTTTATCTCTTCCAGCACCCTGTACAAGTTAATTTCTAGGAACGTTCTGTATAAACAACCCTCTTGCTTAATCCTTAATCCTTGTAGTGGTTAGTCTTCCCTGTAGTTTCATGCTCCTTCGCTACGCTCATACGCATGAAAAACAGTTTTACCCTTATGAACGACCAAAATAAGCACAAAGATAAGCATTCAATTATGTTCCACGAATTTATTGAAAAACATGGGAATAAGGCCGGGATTCGGCCGCTGAGTACAACTTCTCTTGTTCTTTTTGTATAACAAAAAAAGCACTGTTCGTTTTCAACACATTACAAACATCTCAACAAACTCTTCAAATCTAATCTCGTTATTTTCTTTTTCATATCGATTTCCACAAAGGAACAGCCCTCTCGGCTCTTCAGACATCGGTCTGGAAATAAACATATTCAGTAAGCAGTTAATCAGTAAACATAATACACAACAACGCTTAGACCTCTTTACTTTGAGGAAATTTCCATCCATAACAATCTCAAATTCAGAGTCCTATCGGGTAATGGCCGATAGTAGTTATAGTACCAACTCGAACTTTTGCTTTTCCCTTCACAGTCTCATAACAGAAATGCAATTGAACTTAATGTTACACTGATACGTATACATAAATCTACTAGTAAACTCCGTTAATTGTAATGTTTGTGCAAAATAATAAATAAATAAACTTGTCACTTATGAATTTCATAATTAAAATATGCTCTTCTGATTCTAATTATAAGTCACTTAATCTTCTTTTCAAGACTCTAATCATCAGAGAGAACTTTTACCACATTGAGACGTTGGGCGACTTCTCTTTTGACATATCTATTTTTTGCCTTGGTGGTTTTCCACCTCCCATGTTGCATTATGAGATCTTCGGAAACTCCTCTATTTGCTAGATGCGTTGCTCCCCCGGACCTCATACTATGAAGTCCATAGTTAGTTGGTTCTTCTATTCCTACTTGCTCGAGTGCATCTAAGAACATTTCTCTACATCTTGAGTAACTAAGAGGTCTACTGAGCAACGGTGTATACGATAATGTGCTTGAATGGTAAGACATAGCAGTGAATAGATAGGCATCTTGGCCGATTTCAATATTACACTTGGCCATGACACACTTTAGAATTTTTAAGGGAGAATACTTGTCTCCTGAGTCTGCTAAGAAAGTGGTATTACCGTCCCTAAAAATGTCCGTTTTAGAGTAAGGAATAACTAAGGCAATTTTCTGCTTGGAGTTCTCGAATGTGGTTAGCTTTAATTTGAGCCATCTCGGCGTGCCTAAAAAGAAGCGTGAATTTAAGGGAGACATAGCTTATAGCTTTGACTAGACTGAATGGGAGGGGCTCTTTTTGTACGGTGGTTTGTGTAATTATCTTCTTTCACTTATTATTAGTTGTTGCACTACTGGTGAGTCCAAGGGATTGGGTGTGATATTTACTATTGAGTGAAGCCATTTTATGGCAGCTGCAATTGTCACTATTGTACTGTCAGAATTTGCGAACTTACTTTTATGAACGATGAATGCGGCTATAGCATGTACTTTAATGGGAAGTACCAGTGGAATATTTTGTTCCTTAACCCAAGCAAAGAATTCTCTACACTTGTATAAGTAACCAGTTATGGTGCCGTTCGCCTTGGCAAATAGAACTTCGAAAAATATGTGCATCTTGGACTTTTCCATGCCGGTATGGAAATTTGACCAAAAGGCCCGACTGTAAATGATTTAATACAAGTGGGAGAGAAAAATATATAGCTTTAGTTGGTGCAATCAATATAAGCTACACATACGAGGCTCTTTAAGTTATTGGAACCCAAAAGAGAATTCTTATTTCTTCCCAACTGTAGTGCACTAGATCCTTCAAATGTGATGAATCCTTTCAGCCAAGTTTTATAACAAGACCAGAGTAATGGCCAAAAAGGAGAAGATGGCCACCAGGGGAAAACCAAAGCTCCATTACCTTTGCATAAATGCAAATGTTTTAGGACTGCTGGAATCAATACTACTGGAGGAATAACAAACAATTTTCGTTTGCCCATTCTGTGCAAAAGCATCCACCGCAGATGACCCCGGGTTCCAAAACCTTGAAAAGAAACGGGGCAACTTGGAATTGTAAAAACAAGCAAAACAATCTACTGTAAATGGTCCCCATGCATCATTAATTGTTTGAAGAAGGCTGGGCTTTATTTCCCAGTCATCCAAATCAATAAGCCTACTGACGAAATCTGCTTGTTCGTTATAAGTTCTAGGAATCCAATCTACTTCTAGTAATACATGGTTGTTGAGACAAGTACTAAAAATGTCTTGAGCCAATTGTTGTAATTCTAGATTTATACTTCCAACCTCTACAATGCGGGCGGCGGACTGACTGTCCGTTAGAATTTTCAGTTGTGAATTAGAGATGATTGGCAGGAACGAGCATAATGCAAAATAAATGGTGTTTAATTCTCGCCATGTTGAGCTCTTTTTTGGCTTCAATTTCTGTCCAATGTTTGTGGGCTGTATGGATATCGTTACATATAATGGCTCCCGATCCTATTGCATTAGCATCACTACATGATATTTTGCTAATCTTGTTTGCTGCAAACACCTTGCGCACATTCAATCTTGGCAAATTAATATCCCAGAAATTAATCTCTGACGAGCAATGCTCATCCAATCTGACCCTGTTGTCTTCATGAGTAGCCTTAGCGATTTCTATTTGGCAATGTCTTGTCGTTAACCTGCTTAAATTGCCAACAACAGGACTAAGGGAAATAACCTGGCCTACCAAGGAGTGCAATTTTCTGATAGTTGTAATATTTGAAGATTTCAAAACTTGGATGGTATGGCAAATCTTATCTATTCTTCTCTGTACAACCTGCAAAGTGCCATCTACTGAGTCCCAGGTCATACCCAGCCAGTCAATGCGGGTAGATGGGTTCCAAAAACATTTCTGAATGTTGTATATTAGACCAGCCCGAAGGAGATCAACCTTGACATGTCTGGAAATTTCTCTAGCTATTAACATATTATAGTCATGATCGTAGTTGACTTTGGAACCACGCAAAAACCATCGTCTAGATACAAAGCAATCCCGGACGCTCTCCAGTGTGTAACAAGAGGTTTCATAATTTTGGTGAAGAGTAATGGTGCGGAGGAGAGGCCAAAGGCAAGGACGTTAAATTCAAAATATCTACTAACCCCTTCTATACTCCCATGAAAAACCTAAATATTGTTGATGATGAGTGGCTATGTCAATGTGGTGATAACCAGATTTGAGGTCAAATGTGAATAGAAGTGATTCACTTGAAAGGAATTGCAAGCCTAACTTCCAATCGTCCATTTTGAAGGGGACTTTCGTGAGGCACTTGTTTAATTTACTTAGATCTAAAATCAGCCTCCTTTTCCCTGACGATTGCACGGCGACTGTTAGAGGGCTTACTACATAAGAAGGCTCACTTCTTTCAGTAATCCTTCCAGATTTAAGCAATTTTAATATCTCTTCTGATACAAATAGGCTTTCCAACAAAGATGATTTGTTATTGTTTGAAAACATTGAAGGGGGTTGTTGATCAAATGGAATACGATAACCTTCACTAATAATTGACATAACTGTAGCGGATGCTCCAATCTCATACCAAAACTGAGAATGCTCCTTTAATCTACCCTTTACATTTACATCATCTGATATTAAATCATTAATATTGCATGACTTGAAGTTACAATTCACCTCTAACACGTCACCGAACTTCTCTTGGAGTTCTGCCGCTTTAGGACAGGCTTGAACCTGAAGCTTGTGCCCCTGAGCTGGGCCCGGCTGCGGTGGCTGTTGCGGGTAAGAGAGCTTGGATTGGTCTCTGAGCGGCTGGGACTTGCCAAGGTGCAAGTCGTGTGTGGAAGTTGTTGTAGCCGTTGAAAGGTGCGGCTTGAGCTCTTGGCTTGACCCGTGGGGACTGGTGAAGGGGGCCATAAGTGAAGGGGCATTCCTGGCCCAGTGACCGGCTGTTTTACAGTTGTAACACACACTATTCGGCAAGCCTGTGTAAAAACAAAACAATACAAAAACGGAAAGAAAAAGAAACTGAAGGGGCAATAGGGATTTGTCGTAACAAACAAATTTAATTCTGATAAAATGTTTAGTGTATACTCAGCGACTGAAAAAGACCTGAACTGGAGACGCATAGATTCCTCTAGCTTATATACCATATACGCTTCAGCAGTTTGATATTATGCTTCAATGAGTTTTGGAATGTTATGGTTCGATCGATCTCAGTATGGTGAAGTCGATTGCCAACGCCCTACACACGTGACCCGGGGTGCTACACACACGATCATTTTGGTACCATCAATCGAACAAAACTCAATTTTCATGCTCCTTCGCTACGCTCATACGCATGAAAAACAGTTTTACCCTTATGAACGACCAAAATAAGCACAAAGATAAGCATTCAATTATGTTCTACGAATTTATTGGAAAACATGGCAAAGAAAAACGCAGTAAGAAGGTTTTACCTCGAAAAAGATTATGTTCACCAGAAGCAGCAGAATAATGCTTGTATGTAGACACATCTTGGGCTTGTCGAAAGTTCAAAGACCTCTTCTGACGCTTCCTTCCCTCAAGATCTTTGAGGGCAGCTTCTTCGGCGATTACAACTTTCTTCTGGACCTCTGTCGATTGATCCTTCTTACCACCGCTTTCCAGGTGCTGGACCGTTACCCAGCCGGCTTTGCTGGTGTCTGCTATCTTAATCTTTTGTTTTCGATCAGCAATTAATTATTCTGCCTCGACGATGGTGTCGAACACTTCTTGTAGGTCACTTTTTTGTAGAAGTGACTTCTTGATTCTTCCGAGAAGAATCTCCAACTCGCCGCAGAAGGCGTACTGGGCCGAGTTACCGGGCTTTGAAAGCTCCCGGGCTTCCAGTTTGTTCTTGATAACTTTCAGTTCGGTGTCGTCTTGAGGTTTATTTGCATTTGATAATGCCTCGAATTTTGAGTTAAAATAAAGCTGAAACTTCTCAAACAAGGCGTTTGTGTCCACGTTTCCAGGTTGTTCTTGAGGCATAGACATCGTTATGATTTGTCGTAACAAACAAATTTAATTCTGATAAAATGTTTAGTGTATACTCAGCGACTGAAAAAGACCTGAACTGGAGACGCATAGATTCCTCTAGCTTATATACCATATACGCTTCAGCAGTCTGATACTATGCTTCAATGAGTTTTGGAATGTAATGTTCGATCGATCTCAGCATGGTGAAGTCGATTGCCAACGCCCTACACACGTGACCCGGGGTGCTACACACACAATCATTTTGGTACCATCAATCGAACAAAACTAAATTTTACTTCAGATAGCAGCCAGGCAGCGCAAGGGGAACACTCCACATTATGTGTTCTCCCACCATCACGATTATTTGTATGTATTACAACTTTATATTCTAAGTTTTGCCTGCGTCAAGTAATACCATAGAGTAAGGACAGTGGTAATACACTGCTATGGACTCGGTTTTAAAGCCATTTTGATTTTAATTTGTAACCTGCTTTGGCACTGTGATTTGTTGTTTTTAGTGGTTTCTATAAATTCTGTTCAGTAGTGTTACTATTGGTCTTGATTTAGAATTCACTGATTTATTGCTGTACATCAATCACTGTGTTTTGTTGTTTTTAGTGGTTTAAATTCTGTTAGTTCAGTAGTGTTACTATTGGTCTTGGTTTAGATTTCACTTGATTTATTGTTGTACATTGAATCACTGGTCTTGCTTTTGGTCATCGCTTTGTAATCAATAAAGTTGTTCATTATTATTTTTTAATTGAGGAAACCTACAAATAGAGTCACTGTCCCACTTTTTTGCATTTCCTCGCGTCTTTTCCCTACCCGATCTTGGTTTTTCTCATTTGTTCAAGCGAGTACCCCAATTAGTTTTATTCATTAGTTTTCTATACCCTTTTTCCGGGTTACACTCACTTAGTAATAAAGTGAATAGTGTACCTACTACAATATGGCCGGCACTCATCTGAACTCAGAGATCGGTGAGATTTTGCGCTTCTTATGACTGCCAGCACGGCGACCTCGTCTAGTTGGGAAATATTGTATTTCCCAACTAGACGAGGTCGCCGTGCTGGCAGTCATAAGAAGTGCAACATCTCACCGATCATCAGGGAACGTCATGCAGTATATCACCCTGTTCACCACGGTGGTGTGTATCACTCCAATTTGGCTGAAATTATATATATATTTAGGTGGATCAGAGGCAGCTTGGGCTGGCACCGATAGTATGCGGTTTTCCTCTGTTAATATATTACACTAATTAAGTAGTGGCATTTGGCCACTGGCCCCAGATAAATACTGGCCAAAACAGGATGTGAGAATGAATTGCAACCCCTACAAGGGAAAATTCCCTAGTTTTTCCTTCGCTTTGCCATCTGGCAAACTAAATGAGTGGCTGTTAAAGCTGACATGGTGGCTATCACTAAAAACACTCACAGTAGGAGGAACAAAAACTTCTCCTGCCACCAGGGAGTTGTAAGAGTGTCCTTTAAAGAGTTCCTTTAGCCCATGTTAATTTACCAAATGGGCGACACACACACCAAGGGACAAAATCCCCTATGATGCCGGTAAAGCTAATGACTAAGTTTTGATCACTAGGGCTACCCCTAACACCAATGGCGTAACCAGACATTTTCAATTTGGGACAAGCGGGGACGAAGACATATTGTGTGTGGGGGGTGCCTATTATTTTAACCATCGAACCATTGTATCGAGCCATTCATTCATTGTGCATGCATTTTGCGGGGACAAGAAGCTACCGCCCCTACCCCCTCCCCCACCCCTCGCCACTACTGAAAAGAACAGTAATTTTGTGCATATTGTATAAGACCTATAGGTACAATAAAATAACCAAAAGGCAACTTACGGAGACTGCAAATCACAAATATTGTATGACATTCTAACGAAAGTCGAAATCCCGTTACAGAGTGTATCAAAAAAGATTTAGAAACCATGGGCCCCATAATATACAAAGTCATGTATACTTCCATGAAAGCATAAAGTACATTCAGTGGCACAACGGGCTTTTGAAACCTGGTCACAGAGCACTACATTAATGCATGTATGTAGTCAATTTCCGTCTTTCCCTGGAACTTTTCAGAAGTCGGGTTGAATTATGATCCCTCAACTTGGATGACAAAGGCTAGCAGCATTTGCAAACAATCTGATACGTGAAAGTAACAAAACCCCAGAACTGTTTTCATGAGGACCTTTCCTTTTCGCGAGCTTCTATTGTTGCAAGTTTACAATCGCAGCACACAGCAGATGATGACGACAATTGAGCTATAATTCCTTGTATTACAGGATGTATGCGTGTAATGTTTGAAGCTTTGAAAAGGAAGTATATATTGTGGAAATCATTCAGTGCACGAAGTCAAGGGCAGCAAACAGTCACCAGTGATCTGCTTTTTAGTACTGCTTTCAACCAAGTTATACATCTATCAACCGGTAAGTCAGCATAACCGCCTCATGTGAAATTGTATTGCCCTTACAAGATAATAGACGTTGTGGGTGATGTTTAGGTAGGAACTGTACTTGTGGGGATTTAACATTGTGGGATTAATTTTAACAAGAAAGATTAAAGAGAAGGGATAATAGAGAACAATTTGGGAAAGCCCACGATGTCGCTCTACTAAAGATGTCTGTACAGAGTGGTCTGTGACGGTGACAAAAGGCATTTCCCAATAGAGCATGGACAGAGAATTGTCGTATATTCTTCATTCTCTACAAATCTGAGCGGATGAAGTCTGGTTTAACTGGTGAGGTCGGGTGGTCACATTGGCCTAAGGACTAGATCCTCCGTGGTATAATCTGCATGGTTAAGATACGATCTAAACAAAATCACTGAACCCCACCCCGTGGTCTAAATTTAGTATCCTGAGCATTGTTGTGACTACACTGGTCGGGCTGGTCGGACCAGTTTTTAAAAAAGCCGACCAGCGCTCATGCAATGTTACAACATTGCCGACAAGTACTTTTGTTGCCAACAATGAATACACTTGCTTCACTCAAAAGACAGGCCGAGCGCGCTATGTCTTTGTGGTCTTACCCGTCTTATAACCTGGTTTTGTTACCCTTATGAGTGGGTAAAGTGTAAAACCATGGTAAAACCTGGAAAGTGTATTGACACCTGCTGTCTTGTTTGCTATAGTTTTGATTGGAATGGTAGAAACGGTAATTAAACAGTTAAAGGGACGCACCGGCTTCGTTGGGCTATTCTGGGCTCGTAAATAGACTAAAACATGACTCCAAATACTATGGTGGCCCTGAAGGGACATCAAACATATATATTTACGTGAACATTTACGTAAATATTCACGTAAGTATATGCGATTGTGGCACAAATCGTAAATATTCACGTAAATATTTACGTGAATATTCACGTTTGTGCCCCAAATCGCTAATATTTACGTGAACTTTTACGTAAATATTCAAGATTTGTACCCCAAAACCGTAAATATTCACGTAAATATTTACGTGAATATTCACGATTTGTGCCCCAATCGCAAATATTCACGTGAATATTTACGTAAATATTCACGATTTGTGCCCCAATCGCAAATATTTACGTAAATAGTCGTGCCAAATAAACGTTCTCTTTACACCGGTAGGAATTCGTATTCCATCAATTTTGTATAAAATACGGTCAATTACCAAAAACAATGCACTGTATTAAATTTCAGGCTAAATGTTAACAACATAATTTGTTTACATATACACATTGTAAACCCGTCAAGGAAAGCAAACATATCGAGATAGTGTAAGTCTTGACAGTGTTTCCTTTCCTTTTTCCACATCACTGTATGTGGCATTCCTGGTAACACTGTACGGCGTACCATTATTGTGTACAATACAGTTTACTGGGCCGTACGTAGGAAGCGATACGGCCGGTGTGGCAGGAGATTCTGTTCCCCCGGATGCAAGATTTTTTTCCCTACGAACTTTTTGTCCCCATACGGGAAATTAACATGGGCTGGAGTAGGATGATTCAAAAGAGGGCGCTATCAAAAGAAGTTTGTACGCAGTTCGCCGTATGGGGGACAAAAAGTTCGTAGGAAAAACAATCTCACCCCCGGATTATTCTGTCCCCCCATACGGCAAACTGTGTACAAACTCATTTTGATAGCGCCCTCTTTTGAATCCTCCTCCTCCAGCCCATCCCGTATGGGGACAGAATCTCCGGGGGACAGATTTCCCTGGGACACCGGTACGGCCATGGCCGTACCAATACCAATATTTTCGTTTTTAGCTGTTCCGACGTAGCGGTCGGAACAGCTATTGTTTTCGTTAAGATTTATATTTGTTTTTCTTACTATTCTTTCGCACTGTCAAAAACCTATAGGTTTTGTACACGCATTTTTTGTTCTCCAAAAATCAAACTTGGCTTAGTATAAAAACGTCAGATAGTATATATTCATATTAAAGCTTAGGTCGTGAACTTATATTGAAATGTAATTAGCTTAACTTAATTAATAGTTTACTTAGTTTTATTGACATGAATATTTAATTAGCCAATCGTGAGACCACCATATCTCAAAAAGTATACGGCCGATCGTCAAACTTTTTTCAATTATGTACCACTGGGATACTGTATAACTGTTTGTTGGCCTAAAATGCCGATCACCATAACATCATTTATTGCGCGTATTGTATCTGTGTACAAAACCTATGGCTTTAATTCTAAACTTGACCCAGTCCTAATATATCTGGCCATGGCTATTGCATTTTTTGTACAATAATCTTAGACTCCTTACGGTCGGAGACTTAGACATGTCTATTCATCATAGGGGTGAAGATTCTGTGGCGACCTGGCGGAGCTGATGTTAACAGGAGTATAGGCCTAACACTTGTATGTCATTGCAGTCACTATTCATCCGATAACCACAGATCAGCTTATCAAAAACAATGCTATTTTAATTTTCCACATGGGTCAATTTAATAATGAATTTGTTCCACTTTTCTTTGTAGAGACACCTTAATGCAAAGAGACAAGATTTGGAAGTCACGCAGACTTAAAAGTTAAAATTACGTTTGTAATACAATAGCATTTAGACCAACATTTAAATCATCAACCCGGAAAAAAAATATGCCAATTATAACTCGAAGGTGTTCGATATATACCCGGACACAAGTCTCTTTGACGTGAGCACAAATAACTACAATATAATAATTGTAAAATACTCCTACATTGTGGATGTACAGCGTGGCGTGATTGACAGTGCTACTGACTGGCACCGCAGAGGCCTAGGTTCGAGGAAGCGCATCTATTTGCAACTTTGTTTTTCTAATACCCAAAATTAAGAATACTGTTATTTTACTAAAGTATGCTTCTGTTATTTCAATGAATATTAAAAACTTTATTTTTTTCTAATTTGTGGCTCCTAATTAATTTTTAAGGAAATAAAATCAGCCCATTGGATTTGTGAATGACCAAAAGATGAAATTCCTACGTACGTTTAGGGTTTTCGTTAAAGGCATTAGATGGGGATAAGTTCCATACCATCTTATACCTTAACAAAATTGTTATTGTGAAAAACATATTTTTTCACCGTGACGTCATCAGGTGTCAAGTTACGGTAATTCAAAGCTTATTACTTTAAAAAATCATATCTCCTGAACTACATGTCATCGTAATGTTTGTTCTGTCTTGTAGCTTAGAACACTTGTAATATTTTATTCTTAAAAATGAACCCACTTTGACCTTTCCGTCCTTTCCGACCTTTCCAAACAGGAAGCTCTAAAATTCAGAAAATCATAGCTCCTGAACCAGATGTCATAAAGTCGGAATATTTGTGTAGTCTTGTAGCTTACATCACTTGTGACATTTCATTCAAAAGGATGACCCCACTTTGACATTTACTTCCGTTCCAAACAGGAAGTTCAAATAAAAATAGACATTTGGGTATTTGTCCTCTGGACGAACACGAAGCTGTTCCGGATTTATTTCACAATTATTACATGATCTACACCCTGAACCTGACCCTGAAATCGAAGCAGAAAACCATATGACCCTAAACCTTACACAGACCCTACCATAAAGCTGATTTTGAACCTGACCCTGATTCTAACCCTGACTCTTATTCTGATCGAACATTGACCATTATGTTGACCCTAACCCTAAAACCCAACCCTGACCCTTACCCACTATGAAAACTAAATAATGTTTCTATACTGTAATAATTTAATAATATAAAGGTGTACAAAGGTGATACGAAGGTGTTTAACCCAGTCTTAATATCCTAAAATGAGCCCCGGGGTATACTTTAGACCCCAAAGTTGACACAGCCAATGAAGGGGCTCTCCGATGATAGTCAGCTGGTCAATGAAGGCATTGCGTGCAGGCAATCAAAACCAAGGCACATTAAATACTTCAATATGGCGAAGGGGTTGACGTTTTTGGTACACGTTGGGGGCATATTTTTCCGAATGGATACTTAAACCTTGCAAACAGATTATGAATTCGTTCAATGGCAAACTGAACCATGCGATTGGCCTATAGTGCCGAGTGCGAAGTAGACTTGATTCAAGTCCCGTTCTCGTGCGAGAGGTCTCCAAGCATATCGCGCCAACTAGCAAACAAGCCATACAGTGCGCGCTCGCCGTCAAAATGTGGTCCCGAGAATGGCGTGCGGAACAGGTTAGGGAATGCAGACCATCACAAAACAATAGTTTTATGGCGATGGCACGGGATTGGGACTTGAGTCAAGTCTAAGTGCGAAGTGGAGTACCGAGTCATTTTGGAATCTAGGATCTTGACTTGGCTTGACTTGACTTGACTAAGCTTCTTGTTTCATTCCCAACCTGATTGCGTGTGGGCCCCACGCACATCTAAAACTGTCATTTATTCATCATCTTCTCTTCTTTGTCATCTGGATTACAGTGCAAAGACTCTTTTGTGGGCTCCCTCCACAGATTCACTGCCACCCACTTCCCTTTTTGTCACTCGCAATCCACATTTCCTTTATACATTACCGATGTAGAAGCCGGAGTACAGAGCTCTGGAAGTGCAATCCAACTCGTTTAGATCCTGAGGTAATTTACTGCAGGATGATGACATCTTAAACGTAAAATGCCGACATCCTGAGATGATTTATTTCGGGATGACGGCATGTTGAAGGCAGAATGTCGTCTTCCAGATAGATTTTATCTAAGGATGATGGCGTCCTGAAAAGAAGATGTTGTCTTCACAGTAACTTATCTCGGGAAGTTGACATCCTACTTTCATGATGTCGACATCCTTTTAGATGAAATACATCGGGAGGGAAGACATCTTACTTCAGGATGTCTCATCCCGAGATAAATCTTCTCAAGATGTGGTCATCTTACGTGTATGATGTCATCATCCTCCAGTAAAGTATCTCAGGATCCCTCAACATCTCTGATGGCACGTCCAGAGCTCCGTACTACGGTACCGGAGATCAAATGTGAACTATTTTTTGCCCTTGACATTTGTTTTGATTTTGTTAAGCCTATTATCTATAGCGGCCGCAACATCTGTTGGCCAGCGCATACATTCTGTACTACCCGTTTGTTACTTTTGCGGGCTTGGTGTAATTAGTGTTAATTGACGATAGATGGCCTCTAACGAAAATACCTTTTAACCCCCTTTCTAATTTTTATAAAATTGTATGTGGCAGCCGCGAGATTATAAGTGAAAGCCGACAGATAATTATGGGACGTGTGACGGCCGCCAGATATGTATGTGGCGTTTGCTGGATAAAGGTTACCAATAAATATTCAAGGGCTTGTCAAAAAGAAAGTTTTCCTCTTATCCCCTGGTACTATTCGACTTCCAATATAACAATGTGCAATATTAGTTTATTATGTACTTTTGAACGCTTACTGTTTCTATTGTAATTTTTACTCTGAACTTTACTTATAGTCTACTGACTGTACTGCAGTTGTAATTTGTTATTGTACAAATTACCCATTAAGTTGAATTATTTTAAATCTCATTTTTCATTCCAATCTGTTATAATATCTAATTCCCCTCATGTGCTGCTTATCAATTTTCCCCTGCCTGGGCCCCCATGCGAAAAAGAAGGGGGAAAATTGTGCCGTTATGCGTTATTATACTTTATTAGCAAAAAAATGTTTGTCATTGTACGGTACCTTTTCGAATGTGCCTTTTTAACGTTTACATTGGAGTTTCTCGACTAACCTATGTGACCTTTATTGTGTGGGATATTTTACGGGTTTTGTGAGGGAACAGTGTTCACATTTTACCACTATGTGAATCATCGCGTGCAAAAGCCCTAATCTCGTAACAATGATTCGACACCAACAAAACTATTCATGAATATTGCTCAGGTTGTTTGCGTTTTCACGGTTTTTTTTTTATTCTTGCCTTTAAAGCATGACAAAGCAAGATTGTGATCAAACATTCCTTTCTCATGATGAAATTATGAAAAAATCAGTTGCAACTACGTTTCATCAAACTATAGACTGACAGTGGACACTTTGAAAACAAGATGCAGCATGCACAGTGGGAATAACAAAGTTCGGCACACCTGATAAACAAATAGATAATGATAATATAAAACCTGCAGAATTCTGATAAAGGAAGGCCCTATAGACTGTGCAAGTCTCGCGCATATTTGAACTTCCGGGACCATTGTGGTCCCAACCATATGGAGATTTACGTGGGCAAGATTTTGTTTTGTCAATTGTTTCAGTTTAACGTGGTTTATGACCATGAAAAATACATATGTTGTTGGGAATGTTATACCATGGAGGTAGAATTGTGATAACAAATATGAAAGTAAAATCAATTCAACAATATAACGAAGAAAACCTGAGAATAAAACTTGACCTCAGCTTCCGGTTGCTGCAAACATTTTAGAATTTTAGGCTCACCTCCGATCACAAAACTTATGTAAACGCTTGTTTTGGATGCGCAATGATAATCGCCAGATGCTGTAATTGCAACGCAACCTTTTCATAGCAGTCTATGGTTGTTGAGGCGTCAGTGTCCTCTATAAACTGCGTCAAGCGTTAGTTTACTGTCGTGTGACCATCACGAATCCACATAAGTGGTCTCTGAAAAGTTAAGAACAAATAAGCATCCTTGTTCCAGAGTTTTAATTTAGCTTCAATAATAATTAACACATTATTTGTGTATTTATTATAAAAACTAAAACTGATTTTACAAAAAAAAAATAAGTATTTTTGTTGTTCAGATTTTATCATTAGATATAATTTAAAACAAAGATTCGATTTCAGAGGGAAAAAAAGTTCTTCGTTTGACGTGTTTTCTCGTTCCGACACGCGCGAGACTTGCACAGTCTATTTCAATTGTTACTCTGAATGATGACAAATTGATGTGGCGCACGCAAACACTGAAGATGAGCTTCACTCAATCTGTTTCTGAAGCTCGTAAATAAATATACATGTCTAAGTCTCCCACCGTAGGGAGTCTATGTATATTGTACAAAATACGAATAGCATCGCTCGTATTTGGGACTAGGACTTTAGAATTTTAGAGGTATATGTTTTGTCCACAGATACAAAACGCGCAATAAATGATGTCAGTGGCGTCGTCCATTTTAGGCAAACAAACAGTTTAGACAGTATCCTACAAGTATATAATCAAAACAAGTTTAATGATGGGAGGATTCTTTGTACAATGAACAACATATTGAAATCAACTGGCGTATCCCCCAAGGACTTCTGTGCGTGTGTAACAAATAAACGTAATTCAAGCAAGCATGGAGATCTTATTTAAAAGAATTGGGGTTTTTTAAAAGGTGTCATAAGGTACAAGACGGCACAAAAATTATGACTTCATGACATGTGGTTCAGATATGATTTTTATAATTTGAACTTTCTGTTTGGACTGGAAGGAAAGGTCAAAAAGAGGTAATTTTTTGAATAAAATGTCACACGTGTTGTAAACCACAGGACAGCACAAACATTACGACTTGATGACACGTGGTTCAGGAGATGTGTTTTTTTTTTCTCTTCATTTTAGAGCTTCCTGTTTGGACCGGAAGTAAGGGTCAAACTGGGAACATCCTTTTGAATAAAGTGATAAAAGTGTTGTAATGACATATTTGACATCATATTCAAAAACGTGACCTCAATTTTACCTTTCCTTCCGTTCTAAACAGGAAATTCAAATGTAAATAATCACATTTCCTGAACCTTGTGTCACCTAGTTATAATTTGTGTGCCATAGCTAACAGCCTCGTTCTGCTCCCTATAGGAGTAAGTCAGTTAAATCTCCGTACTTCTTCTGTGCTCTATAGCTAACTATACAAATCTACTTAAGAACTTTTTTATAAACCTAACTGCAAACTGCGTATGGGTTTCTCCAGATTCTGGTATAACTGATCGAAACCTTTGACGAAATCCTTCCTGCCGTCATTCTATACCATTTCAACAAATCACTCTTCAATACCTCGCATTTCCTTGCATCTTATGAGTCTACTCGTGCATAAACATCAAATGCTTTCCCCTTTAAGAGGGCGCTAAGATTAATGGCCCATTCTTCCTTTGAACAGCCCTGACAAGTTGCATATATATCTTAAAACGATGCAGTAAGACATCTATGTTATCCTTCTAATCATCAAAGTGGGGAAGTTTTGGAGTGCAAGCCTGAAGATTATTAATGCTAATAATAATTACTAAGAGTATTTCTGACAATTAGCCTCCAGCTGGGCACTAGCACAAACCTTCGTCTCCTTTAATTTGACCTTCAGCTCTAGCAGTTCACTGTCTTGCCTATACAGATTTCTAGTTGATAGGCTCTCTCATCTCTATATATACTCTTTCCTTTTCTTTCATGCTCCCATACTGCCGTCCTCTCCTCGGCCTGCCTATATCCCTTTCATGCTGAATTAAGTACAACAAGCTCTCCCCACTCAGCTCAAAGGACCTTCTGCCAAACTCTGAACAGCAGCCTCGAAACAAGAAAGAACTAAGAAAACGAGGGGTAACGTGAACCAGACTTTCAGACGTTTCAAGAACTCACCAACACGTTACGTTACAACCGGCAAAACACACATTTGTCTGTAAAATAAGATTTATCAGGCGTGTTGATTTTTTCATTTATCTTTCCCGGGCGGGCGGGCCACAGAATTGTCAGCATCCGCTGTAATTCCAACAAGTATACTATCTAAACAAACACCAACACCAAAATAAAACACCTTTGACTCATTCTTTATAGTTATTACTATGTATTTACAATTGTTAAATAATTTAGTTCCAAATTCTACTTTATTTCAATAATATTCAATTCCAAATTCTACTCCAAATCACTTGTGAACTCAATTCAAATTTTACTTTATTTCAACAATATTCGATTCCAAATTCTTAGTTAAATTGTTCACCGAACTATGCGGCCCTCTACATCTGTCCTTTCTTCGAGGAATAAAGACCAACGTTCACTTGCTCCAAGTGGCTTTGAACTAACAAGGTGACGGTACCGTATCCTACTCCCTCATCAATATTTGTCAAGTCCTGCCGCTTAACTGTCTGGCCCCGCGTCATCTTAGCCGCTTCTTTTTGCCATGTAAACAATACAGTTTATAATAATAAAACAAACATAATAACATGATTGAATATGGCCCTCCTGAACAAACCTTGAAATGGAATACGGCGCATTTCTGTTGTCACAACTTTCTCAATTGTTTCAAGCATTCAAATAAAATAGCCTAGTATTCTTATAACTATAGCAAAATAACACTCTTCCGAATTAGTCTTAACATTGTATAACTGTTTGTCCGTTGCATTTTAGAGGTTTGTTCCACCATGGATCTGGGCTTATTATTGACATTGGTCTTTCTGACGTCATGTTGTCGCGTTACTATGGGACACGTGGTTCATGTACGCTCTGTTGCATCTGACAATTCCACAACGGACGTGACGGCTGCACCTCGTCCAACAACACCCAACATCAGGGACATTTTCATTGGACGATGTTATGAGGACGAACAGTGTTTGCAACAAGACCAATGCCTTAACAGCACTTTGAGGTAAGTCTTTGATTACAATTATCCGGTGATTAACCTGAGTTATCACTTATTGAGAATAATTGATAAAATATCAAAGTTTCCGCTAGTTGAGTTATTTTGAAATTGGGTGTTTAGTACACCTAAATATTTATACGGCCCTAATATCATCCGTGGTCTCTTCATTATGCACTATGATTATTGACACAGTGACCACGTGACAACAAAGTTGTGATGATTGTTATCAGATCACAGGTCAAACAACGTGTGTTTCTGGTATAAATGTGGATGGAAAGTTGGGTGAGCAAAACCGAGTTACATTTTCATGCACACTTCAAATTTCTTCACATCTTCACTCTTCAGGTTCCAAACCAAAACTTAACAATGGACGGTCATTTTGAGACTTTTGCCGCCGCCGTCGGCGCTGCCGCTGGCGCCTGATGGGGCTGCCATTGATTTTTATTGTTGAATTATAGTTTCAATATTATTATTTTCTATTTTAAGCGGAACATGTGAAGAGCTATGGGAAATATTCAATGCTTCGTTTGCCTACAAGGATCCTTGTCAAGCGGTTGATGAAACCTACGACCAACTCATAGCTGCAGCGCCACCTTCTACAATGAAAGATCAGGTGATCGAATCAGGCCTAAATACATAATCATCAAAACACGACAGAGCAGTATACGTTTCGTTGTTGTTGTTGTTGTTTTGCTAGTTGTTTCAGTTTCGATGCATGTTTACAAACATAATGACCTCCGCTATGATACAATTAGAAGAATATCCAATTAGAAGAATATACGGGTGTATTAAAGGAGCACTGAGAGAGAAAGAAAATTTAAGTCATGATAAAGTCACCCTGACTTATATTCAGTGTTGTATGACTCGAGTCCAGGACTCGGACTCGAGTCCGTCTCGAGTCACAATTTCGGTGACTCGGACTTGACTCGAGTCACGTCTGCAAAAGACTCGGACTCGGACTCGGACTCGACTATCATGACTCGGACTTGTCCCCGAGGACTCGTGACTCGAGTCACGTATTTTCACAAACAATACCTTTTTTAAATATTAAAAACAATTCTGATGATCCGATTGTCATTCCCGGAGTGCACATGGAGGAATATTAACGTCTAGCACAAAAAATAAGTACACTGTCGTATGGTGTTGCAAGTAATAGTGTTCGTGATTATTGTGTAGATGGCCATGTACGTACAGCGCGTGTATGTTCGATACACATAATAACACTGGGATGCACGACACCAATATTAATGCTGGTATTCTGTCAACGTTAACACCATAGCCACTGCTTGTGCTTGATGCATATTACCAGGGAAATGGCATGGCTGGTACCTGTAAAACACAGCCTGCATATTGCACTGTGATGGCTGTGTGTTGTTTGCACCAGTTTCTACACATGGTCGACACACGTCACAGACACACACACACGACGTCAAGTTGGGTCACGTCACTAGTAAAAAGTAGTATAACATTTTTTAAATCATGGCATCTGCCGTTTCCCCGTGTTGTTTCTTTTGGTTATACCATGGAGGTAGTTCTACCTCCATGGTTATACCAACTTATACAAAAACTTTAACAGAACTTTGTTCAAATTAAATGTGTTTTATTTTTTTCATTTCCAAATCTTATTTTACGACATTTGGTTTGCAACCAATATTTAAACAAGTGACTCGTGACTCGGACTCGGACTCGGACCAAGTGACTCGTGACTCGGACTCGGACTCGGACCAAGTGACTCGGGACTCCCCCTGGGACTCGACCCAAGTGACTTGAGACTCGGACTCGGACTCGACACAGGTGACTCGACTACAACACTGCTTATATCTCATATTATGACTAAGTCATACCTATGACTTATATTTGTCTTATAAATATGAACTAATTGGCACCTAAACCATTGTAAAAGTAATAATTATGACTTGTACTAAAGTCAAAATTATGAGATATAAGTCATATTTATAATTTCCTTATATTTTGTCAATGTCCCTTTAACACTTCCGTAAGAGTTCAAACTGCCCAGATATTACAGCGGTTTACATGCTTTGTTCTGCTTTTTTTCGTCTTCTTCTGTTTTATTCTTCTTCTTCTTCCTTGCAAGGACACAAACCATTATAAGGTTTTTTTTTTCTAGACCTTATTCTGGTCTGGTTTACCAAGTCTTGCCCTCAACAATGGAAGAGTCACGAGAAGACACACCATCCTTGAAGAAACACTTCCGGGTTATGTTTTTAATGGTTTGACATGGTGTGGACAGCTGGATTCCCCTGGAATCAACTACGTTGACTGTCCAAGATCGGGTCCAAATTGCACCAAGGAAACAATGTACACTTTCTGGAGAGCCGCTTCAAAAGCCGTGAGATAAGAATATCTTTATTTCCTCGTTGCAGGGCTCGATTTTAAAAAGAGCTTTAAAAGATTGATCTCAAATGCAAATCAACCTTAATTGCCTAAGCAAAGTGTGATGTCACAATACAAATCACTATGGTAATACTGACAACACATCTTAAGATGAATCTTATTGCTTTGTGAAATCGACCCCTGGTTTAACATAAATTGTAGCCTAAAAATTCAATTGTGGGAAAATAAAAATCTGTTTTAATCCAAAGTACCTCATATAAACGATTTCAGTTTCAATCGGCCATAAGTGCTGTGTAAATTTGATTTTAATAAATAACTTCTATATAAACAAATGCCTGAAAAGACGAAGTTTTAATTATTAAACATCTAAATTACTTTGCCTTGCTTTTAGTTCGCTCGACAAGCCAGAGGGCATATCAACGTGGCACTAAATGGGAGCAGAGAAGATGCATTTAGGAACACAAGGTAAACATTAATATCAACAAAGTGATTTTAAAGTACCCAAAACTAATCAAAGTATTGGTTTTATTCGAGGGGAGTATTTTGTGTATGCTTAGAGCAATTTGTAAATAGAGAGTTCACCGGGAATATAAAATAATTTATGTATGAAAAACCATTATGTGGAACCTGCATCGCCTTTCTAAAGAATGCCAGTGAGGGCGTATTCATAGTTAATTAAGGGGCAGTAATAACCAATGTACTGCCTTATGGATAGCATCATTTGCAGACATGAAACAAATCTACATCCAAGTTACAACAAAACAACTAACTTGACTGAAAGTACATAATTCCCATTAGTATCCAGTGAAATCATTTCGCCAGGTGTTATTTCATTTTAAGGAAACAATCAATATATATTATGTTGTTTTGTTCCCAGCACCTTCGCCACAACCGAACTTCCGAACCTCAACCCTGATTATGTATCGCATGTCAACATTCTTCTGGTGTACGACATATCTATACCGGGAGACAACAAAAGGTAAAGCCACGACGCAGTGAGGAATATTGGATTGATACCTTAACCAGCAACACCATATTAATTAGGACGGCTGAAACATTAAACTGTGCTACTCGCGTGATTTTCACACGGCAAAGGTGCGGCAATTTTAAACCCGAATCAATGACAAACGTCGAATTTAATAATAAAATGGTTTGCCGCACTTATAAGTGATTCAAAATGGTGGACGCGGGAATTTTTTTTAAAAGAGTCATGTTTCATGATGGCTATTCGAGTTGTGACACTCAACAAATGTTAATGGCAAAATCATAGTGAATTGCATGTAGTCTAATTAGAAAACGGTAAATTAAATTCATCAAAAGAGCGACGTTTAGTGCAAACTTTTTACTGAAGTGCGACAGTTGGTAGTTGCAGGACGTGGTGACAAACGTCGCGCTCTTGCCGTGTCGAATCGAATCGAATTGAACTCTCAGTCCGGTGTGGCGGGAGATTCGGTCCTCCTGGGAATTCTGTCCCCCATACGGCGAACTGTGTACAAACTTCTTCTCACAGCGCCCTCTTTTGAATCCTCCTCCTCCAACCCATGTAAACGTCCCATTATGTGGGACAGAATCTCCGGGGGACAGATTTCCCTAGTACATCAGCAATAATCTTTGGGAATACGCATGCGCAAAGCTTTTGAAAAGTCAGCTTCAAACGTTGAAATTATCACAATCCTCACAGAAATGTGTAGTGTGAACGCTCTCCTTGTTCGTATACCGTAGTTCGGAGTACTCTGGGATGGGATGGGAAATAACTTCAGACAAATATATTCTGTAGATTTCAGAAATAAACCAATGGATTTTGTTTGACACTCGACAACGATGGGAATAATTAAGACAAGATTTAAGTCGGGAACGTAAACATTGTGATTTTTGCCATTAATATTTGACTGTCACAGCTCGAATTACCATCAACAAATTTTACAGTATTCTTTACCAGTCACAAAAAGTCGAGTCCACATGGGACCACTACGCCCCTTTTGTCGAGCCACTCGCCTCTGGAAAACGGCCTGCGCTAAACCTCGCACTTTTGCCGTCCCGAATTCAAACAATCAGAAATTGATTACGCTCTCCAAGTCACGTGGTCTATAGTCGGTATCAAACATCGACAAACAAGGCGTCTTCCATAGGAAAGTGCCGTTGTTGTAAAGTAGGCCTACATGATGATTGTTGCATTTGTTTAATCCATCGAGACTTTTCTTTCTAGGAATATGTGAATATTATTCTAGAGTTTGTACCGCAGACCTTACCAGAGTGTCTGAATAAGTAAGGACGTCGCGTTCCAGCAAGTCTTGGAATTCAACACAAGGGACGTTATGTTCACGCTGTGGTGTCGTCACACGGACTCGCGACCGCGATCACACACTTTTCAACACAAGAGTGTCACAATTATTTTGAAGCTGAAATCATTGAATTTCCTCGGGACTAAATGCTCACATTTGTCAACACTCTTGATGATTTACATTACAAACGAAATAACGGGAGGCTACATGGTCTTCCGACGCCGGTAGTGCATAACTTAAAATAAACCTCTTTTGTAGTAGAATACTGGTAATTTATGAAACAGTAATGTGATTAAAATCAATTTCACAACATACATCTTTAATAAAAAAGGCATAGCTGTGTTATTACTTACCAAAAGTAAGGGCTGCTGTCACAACATAGTCTCTGCACGTATTTGCCATAAGCTGAGATGACGTACTATACCCACTATATAAGGTACGTAATGACAGATCCACATTGATCGCGCAATCGGTCTAAATTTGACCGAAGAGCGACGCTTATCGCAAACTTTTGATGTAAGGAGTCGACACAAACTCTGCCGTGCTGCACGGTAGTTGCACTTAGCGCTCTTGCCGTGTCAAGTCGAATTGAATTCTCAGTCGGAAGATGCTCTTTGGGAATACGCACAATTTAAGGTGACGGAAACGTTATTAATTTGGCCATTAATATTTGTTAAGTTTAACAACTCGAATTTCTACCATGAAACATTATTCTTTAGCATTTTCTCCCGGTTCCGCCATTTTGAATCACTTATATAAAGTGCGGCAAACCATTTCACCGATTCGCTTTAATTGGGTTATTTTTGCCGTATGAGATTATGGAATTCGACACTGCAAAAGTGGGACGTTTAGCGCAGTTTAATGTTTTAGCCGTCCTAATTATTATTATGTTGCTGGTTAAGGTATAAACATGGCAGTGGGTATATAGCATTTTTTACAACCTTCAAGCAACAATGAACAGTCTATTAATGAAAAACCGTACTTCATTAATGATGAAATGTCCTGTTTGTTTTTGAAAACAGAATTGCATGTCTGGATACTTTGGTTTGATTTTGATTTGTATGTTGTTGATTTAACAGGGCCCGTTGCGGTGAAGGAAGCATTCAACTTTTAAAGACGTCGCTTACTTCCTATGGTTTCAAGCATACCTGTGTAGAAAACCCGCGGTTAGTTAAATGCTGTAATTCTCAAAGGACCTTGAATTATTTTTTTCTTTTATATTTAGAACTGTACCACTAAAACATTAGTTATTGATAAAAGTATATCTCCCAGCTTAACATACGCAGTATACATCAATGTATGTGCATAAAGTATCTCAATAAACGCCAGCAGTTTTCAGACAACAGCACCAGTCGATTGTAATGCTCTTCGTCATTAGATCATAGAGTAAACACCACGATTAGATTACTTGACTATATTATAGTTTTGCTCTTTCAATAACTTATTCTGCAACACTGGAAAATCCAATTGAATTTTGAACTGGCAAACATTATTGCATCTTATGAAAACACTGTATCGAAACAAGCACATTCTACATACAGTACAAAATAGTAAATGTGGTCCGGAAACGGGTTTTTGTTAAGACTATTGGTTTAAAGGGACACGTTGCCTTCTAATTGGGCTATTTGTGCTATAAAAAGCGTTAAGACATTAATATGGTTGGAACGATTTTTTTAAAGTAGAATATAATGACATCGGCTTCCACATTAGTGACATCTGGCTCCCCCTCCTCCCGACCAATGGATCTTCTATATCCACAGTCACTCCCTAGGCACTAACCCTAACTTAGTCTTCTCCCGCCCCCCCCCTTAGGCACCCACCCTTAGACTGCTTTGGGTCATCTATACCCTCAGTCCCCTAGGCCCCACATCATTATTTAGACTGCTTTGGGTCCCCTATACCCTCAGTCCGCATAAGCCCTCACCACTTTTCAGACTGCTTTGGGTCTTCTATACCCTCAGTCTCCTAGGCCCCACACCCTCACTATCCCCTGTGCTTGTTCCTACTGACACAGTTCAGTGAGCACACACTCCCCACACACTAGTGCCATAGAGAAAGGACCACGGAAGGAGTTCGAACCTCCCGGGTAGTAACAATAGAGATTAATGGGCCTCACGAACCCTCTGTGTAGGTTGTGCAACGCCGCATTTTACACTGGTAAACTACAGCTCATTTGGGACCTGCGTTGAAGAATGCTGTGTCATATTTTCTGACGTCATTTCGCTGCAAGATATTCCACAATATGGAGTAGATATTTCGCGTCAAATAAGACTTCATCGCATGCGCAGTCGAGTGGTCCTTTCTCTATGCTAGTAGGCCCTACAAGGCTCCAGAGCAGGATCCAGTTTTACCATGCATCACCGAGCTCCATTTCCCGCCTCTATTTCCCGCCTTCGTGCATCACCAAGCTAATCCGCATCCACAGTACTTAAGCAGCATGCATCATCAGAGTCCAGCTTTCTCCAGAAGACGATCAGAGCATACTGTTCGAAACGTCGAGTTGAAACCAACGGTTCTTTTCAGAACCACCCTAACTCATTTAAAGATATTACATGGTGTTACCGCAAACCTTTCCATCACCATGCAAAGTTTCAAATCCTACTTAGAATATAATGATCCTCAGAAATATGGTTTTCTTTTACTCTGTGAACTAACACGTCCGCCATTTTGTGGAGTAAAACAAAATGGTTTTACAAAATGGCGGGCAGTGTAAGTTCACGAAGTAAAAGAAAAACCACACTATTTCGAGGCGTGGGCCTATTTGTGGGGTTCATTATATTCTACTATTAAAAAATCTTTCCAACCACTCAATTCATACGCTTTTTATAGCCCAAAATCGCTCAATCCAAGGCAACGGGACCTCTTAATTTGCATTGTTGTTTTGCAAAAAGTACAACTTGTATATATTTATACTGAAATCCATTTGTCTCTTTTTCAATCACAATGTGCAGTGACTTCAGATTTTTACAGTGTGCCAGCGACCCTACAAATGACCATTGCCTGTTTACAAATCTGGCTAGTCTTACTACAAGCAGTTCAGTAGTTCTGGTTGTGATGCTGATGATTCACAAATGGATTTGAACTACAGAAGTTGTCCCTTTGTCATAATGTTACCGTATATTATTAATGAATGAAGTGTTCTTTTGCTATTGTAGATTAGTTTGAATAGAAGAAAAATTCTAACTTTTAAGATAGCTTTAGAGTAAATGCTGCACATTTATATTACTGTCTGTTTGTGTACCAAAATGATATCTTTTATTAGGGACTTTCTACACGGGGCAATTTTTACAGGCAACTTGGAGGCAACCAATTGCACTGCATGCAAAAAAAAACCTTCTCGGTATAGTACAACATATTATTTTCCAACACGATCTTACTGTCCCAAAGAAACTTATGTGGATTTTAACATGTGAATGTGTTTTTCTTCTTGGAGATTGCCTGGAGCTGGTTGCCTCTAAATAGACTGTGCAAGTCTCGCGCGTATCGGAACGAGAAAACACGTCAAACGAAGAACTTTTTTTTCTGAAATCAAATCTTTGTTTTAAATTATATCTTATGACAAAATCTAAACAACAAAAATACTTTTTACAATTTTTGTTAAATTAATTTAGCTTTTATAACAAATACAGCAATAATGTGTTGATGATTATTAAAACAAAATTCATAAATACCTCAGACAATTTCGCTATTCCTATTGGTGAAGAGCACGTCACGTGGGGGTGTTTAAACGGATGATAATGCACGGCCAAGAGTGTTTATAACCGGCTGGGCTTCGCGTATTGGACGCGCAAGCTCCGCCAATTTACTTACGCGGAACGCAACATATAGTTCCCGCGCGTAGCCTAATCCTTTTGTACACGCGCGTACACGCAACCCAACGCGCACAAAACAAGAATTTTACAAAGGTTTTTGAAAATGTACAAACTTCGATGTCAGAGATTGTCTTTTTACCACCGATTTTCCTTTTTCTTTCACTTTTTAACAAAAAGGCATTTATGAATGGGAATAAATGAGTAGTGACTCGATCTTAAACGGCCGTTTAAAACCTTGCAGGGTCGTGGCCGTGCGATAAAGGCCCTCGCCTTCGGCTCGGGCCTTTATCGCACGGCCACGACCCTGCCGGTTTTAAACGGCCGTTTAAGAACTCGTCGCCACTCTTTTATTCCCTTATTAAACCTCTGGGACAAGAATGCTTATTTGATCATAACTTTTTAGAAACCCCCCTACGCGGATTCGCGATGGTCACACGGGCGTAAAATTGACGCGTGACGCAGTTCAGAGGACGCTGATGCCTCAACAACCAGACTTCAATGAAAAGGCTTTGCGTTGCAATTACAGCATCTGGCGATTATCATCGCGCATCCAAAACAAGCGTTTACATAAGTTTTGTGATCGGAGGTGGGCACAACATTCTTAATTTTTTGCAGTATTAAACCGGAAGTTGAGGTCAAGTTGTTTTCTCGGGTTTTCTTCGTTATATTGCTGAATTGATTTTCCTTTCATATTTTTTTAAACTAAGTATTACATTTCCCAAAACATATATAATTTTCATGGTCATAAACTTCGTAAAACTAAAATAATTGCTGAAACAAAATCTCGCCCTCGTAAAACTCCATAAGGTTGGGACCACATTGGTCCCGAAAGTTCGAATGCGCGCGAGACTTGCACAGTCTGTTGACAAGAAGCAGTTTTCAATTGGCATTTTCCGGGACTTGTCCAATGCATTTCTTACAGTAAATCACAACTCATCAATAAGCTAGAGCATAATTGGTGTCAGAGGCTTGCCTCTGGATCGTTTAGAATCTACTTAACAAATAGAAAACATTTCGTTTTCCAATTTACGGCTGTTGTGTGTGTGGTCAACCATTGGTCAACAGAGGGCTGTATAAAGATTTTAGGGTGATATATTTTGATCATTTGCTTTTATCATAACAACAACAAGTTATTGTTGTTAACAGGAAAAACTAAACTGTTTGTGTACTAAATTTCACTAATTATAGCGAATTAAGTAACAACTATTCAATTTATAATAATAAAAAAGTTAAAGGAACGTCACAGAACTGGTAATTAAAATTGTCTTATAATAATAAAAAAGTTAAAGGAACGTCACAGAACTGGTAATTAAAATTGTCTTTAAGATCACAGATTTACATAAAACTTACACGGTCTAATGATGATGATAGTAGAAAACATCACTAGAAATATTTCTGTCTGAAATGCCATGTTTGATGAGAAATAAATAAAACTAATTTCCGATTGGAGCTCATCGCTCATGAGCGTTTTATTCATGCATTGTATAACACATGCAAATGTGTAATCGGTTTTTCACTATTTTCTCGTGACCCAGATGGCCGATCGATCTCAAACTTCTACAGGTTTGTCAGTTAATGTATATGGTGGATTATATAAAGTGCTTAACTGTTCAGTTAGCAAAACCCAATTCTGTAATGTTCCTTTAAGGCTAAAATAATGCTTGACATCAGGAAGGAGCAATGCAATGGCTTATGATAATTAGATCTTCCACGCAGGGGCCACGGGCTGCGAGATTTTTTTCCCACGAATTTGTTGTGTCCCCCCCCCCCCCCCAGACGGCGAACTGTGTACAAACTTCTTTTGATAGCGACCTCTTTTGAATCATCCTCCTCCAGCCCATGTTATTTTCCCGTATGGGGACAAAAAGTTAGTAAGAAAAAATCCGGCCCACGGGCCACTGGGGAAGAGCAAAGAAATAAGTTATGTTTATGAGTTTGTTATAGAGGGATTTGTTGTAATGCCGAGGCCACCAGCCAAGGGATCGCTCCGCTTCTACCGACCAACCAGAAGGCCCATCTCAACCAGCCAAGGGATCGCTCCGCTTCGACCGACCAACCAGGAGGCCCATCTCAACCAACCAAGGGATCGCTCCGCTTCGACCGACCAACCAGGTGGCCCATCTAAGCCAGCCAAGGGATCGCTCCGCTTCGACCGACCAACCAGGAGGCCCATCTCAACCAGCCAAGGCATCGCTCCGCTTCGACCGACCAACCAGGAGGCCCATCTCAACCAACCAAGGGATCGCTCCGCTTCGACCGACCAACAAGGTGGCCCATCTAAACCAGCCAAGGGATCGCTCCGCTTCGACCGACCAACCAGGAGGCCCATCTCAAACAACCAAGGGATCGCTCCGCTTCGACCGACCAACCAGGTGGCCCATCTAAGCCAGCCAAGGGATCGCTCCGCTTCGACCGACCAACCAGGAGGCCCATCTCAACCAGCCAAGGGATCGCTCCGCTTCGACCGACCAACCAGGAGGCCCATCTCAACCAACCAAGGGATCGCTCCGCTTCGACCGACCAACAAGGTGGCCCATCTAAACCAGCCAAGGGATCGTTCCGCTTCGACCGACCAACCAGGTGGCCCATCTCAACCAGCCAAGGGATCAATCCGCTTCGACCGACCAACCAGGAGGCCCATCTCAACCAGCCATGGGATCACTCCGCTTCGACCGACCAACAAGGTGGCCCATCTCAACCAGCCAAGGGATCGCTCCGCTTCGACCGACCAACCAGGTGGCCCATCTCAACCAGCCAAGGGATTGCTCCACTTCGACCGACCAACCAGGAGGCCCATCTCAACCAGCCAAGGGATCGCTCCGCTTCGACCGACCAACCAGGAGGCCCATCTCAACCAGCCAAGGGATCGCTCCGCTTCCGACCAGATTTTGAAGGGATCGCTCCGCGACCGACCTACCAGGAGGCCCGTCTCAACCAGCCAACCAGACAACTTGCACCACGGCAGTTCGGATGACCGTCTACAGCATCTGGCACCCCGGCGGATTAGGCGACCGCACCGCAGACAGCAGGGAAGTTCCCATACCAGAAAAACGACATGGCGGACGTTCTAATCTAGGAATTTGTACGATGGCGCGCTCCTCATCCAAGATGGCGCAGGTTACGGCTTTGAACCAACAAACTTGTGTTTACCATTGACTGTATCCGAAACGACATTATCGCTTTGCAGTTAATTACCCTCAACTGCCATCAATCTGCATTATGTTATCCTGCTCAAGAGATTTATCCTCTGGAAACTTACATGTACTTAGACCTTAGTGTGTACATGAAATCACAAATGACTCAGGATGATGACATCATCGATGATGTCACAACATTAAATCAACCTTTAATATTTAAACAAATCATATTTAGAGAACCATAATTGCTACATATAAGGTATTTGCACGATAAAAAAGCTCCTGGTGTATTGTAAAAATAACATACAAAGTGTGACCCCATACTATGAACTTTACTTCCTGTCGAAACCGGAAGTTAAAATTTCATAATTCAAAAGTTCATATCTTATTAACCAAGAAGGGTCCAGTCTTGAAAATCACCATGATCTTAGTGTGTAGAAGACACCCACATTTTGTTAAGGATGATGACGTTAAATCAACGTTTAATATTTAAACAAATTATATCTTGAGAACCATAATTGCTATATACATACAAAATATTTGCACCACATGGAAGCTCTTGATGTATTGTACAAGTTACATACAAAAATTGATTACCTGTGACCATTACTTCCGGTTGAAACCGGAAGTTTAAATTTCATAATTCAAAAGTTGATATCTCACTTATCAAAAAGGGTTCAGACTAGACACTTACCATGTAGGCCTACTTAGATCTTAGTGTGTATGACAACGACGTTTTCGGGATGACGACATCGACATCATCGATGACGTCACAACATAAAATCAACGTTTAATATTTAATTTTTGTCTTCTTCGGTGAACCTTCTCATTAAGATTTCGCAAACAGTAAAGGTCGTTTCAGTCTATATAACGCTACCAACGTTGCAAATAATCGAATTCAACTCTTGCGACTCTTGCGACGGACAGTTTGAAGCTCCATACAGTACATTATTATGTGTACACGTGTGTCTCGCATTCACGTTAGTGGCTAGCTGTTACATTAGGCAGCCAGCTATAACACTGACTGCTATAAGACTGCCTACCTAGACGAGTTTTATATATCACAGCAGTATTTATCTTCAAATGTTGTAATCACACTAAATGTTTACACTAGAAAAGTTTCTAAATGTTTTTTGTTTGTAGCTATAATTAATTGCTTCAGTCTAAAAAGATGTGTAAGTTGCCTCACAAACATAAATTATAAGCTACGGTAAAGGATTCCGTCCTTCTACCGATGAAAATGTTGTGATTGTGGCATGCAACTGAATATTATTGGCAGAATCCATTTGTTCCGAAAAGAAACGTCAAATATTTAAAGGATGTACGGAGGTTTTTTGGTTATCTTTCAGGAACGAACGATTTATATCCAGGTACTTTCAGTAAAAGAATTATAGGATGAACTATTTTTCCTTTTCTTCAAATTATGTCGATATTTGTACTCATAGAAAACTCAGACGTTTTGTATATGAACTTCACACCTGGACACATTCACGCAAGTTAACCGGTGTGATTTTATAAAGGAAATTGTCCGGTTATATTTGTGGCCGTTTATTATAAAACTAATTTTTGCAAATATGCAGCATATAAGTACTGCATGGCGATAAACAGTGGGGGAGAGCAAACAACAGTAAACATTGCACTATTTGTTCTTCAAAAAACATGTGTGACTCACCATTCAGTGTTATTTAGTCGCTCAGTTCGCCTCCAGCATCAGGATTCTCACGTTCGCGATCCTCGGCGGCCAGTGGCTCAACCTGTATGGTTCGGCACCTCGCACCTCCTCGTCAAGCACTCCCCCAGCTTCATCAAAGCCCTCTTCATCTTCGGAGGAGCTCCCTCCACCGTCAGAGCTATCCTCACTATCAATACTATCATCTGTATTTGCAAATTCTTCTTCATCCACACTAAGTTCCTCCCACGATCCGCTAGTGTCCGACATTGTTTTCTCTCGTTTACTGTGTGAATAGCCATAGACGCGAACGATAAACACACTTCGCTGCGCGGGGGTAAACAAGCCGTCTCCAGTCATGTACGTCATCAGAGTCTATGGGATATTTTGATCACGTGACAACCTGTTTCCAAAAACTCGCTGTGAGGAGCTGCTAAACGCTGCTCAAAATGACCCTTTTTTTTAATTACGCAACCACCGCTAAGGATTTTCCTTGAAATATACGTAATCATGAAACACAAATTGATTCGATTTCGGCAAAGTTTAAATTATCTTACTTCCGTTGAAGTAGATCTTTAACAATTTGAATGCTCGTAAAACCTATACTCTTATATATTCATTGCTGATGAAAAGAATATTTCAAATGTACAAATGGTTTTCTGTTTTTTATAAAAATGGTTATCACCTTGAGTCTGTTAGAAGTGGAGTTTACCCAAAACGCGATTGCAAATCAGTGCGCAAAAGACGCTTGTCATCATAAGGAAGCAGCAGTTTGGGGTTATTGCGCCCTCTGCCAATCGTCCTGTGAAAGGCGGTTTTCGTTGTTTGTTATTGCTGTTCTGGTAATAAAAACAACTCCCTCTGGGTGCACCCCACTAAATCAACTCCCACACTGCAAAAACGTTGGTCAAATCATGTGACACATTTTGTTGGGCAAAGTAATTTCCACAATTATTGGTCAATAACTGCCCAACGAAAGCAACAATTGACGTTGTTGGGCAAACATTTTGTTTGCCCCCTTTTTAACAAGAAGTGAAACAAAAGTTGGGCAAATGTTGGGCAAATATTTCGTAATCTGAATCCATCATAATTGTTGGTAATAATGTTGCCCATATATTGGGCAGCTTTTTTGTAGTTTGAATTAATCGTAATTGTTGGTGAAAATGATGCACATTAGTTGGGCAATTTATCCGATCATGCGCACTTCGATCAAAGATTTGCCCCAAAACTGGGCAAGTTTCGCGCAACATCTGGGCATTGTTCCCGCGAAACGCCGTACACGACGTGCAGGCATAAAACATAACAACGATCTTTTCCAACATGGCGAGTGGAGGAGTGGCTGTGGCCGTGTCCTCTCTCTTAAACGAGCGGGGTTGCCCAGTGGTTATAGAACTGTTTGAAGGTTAGTTTTTAACTAAATATGAAGTGTTGTCTCCTGTTTAGTTGTACATAGTCGTGAAAGTGGCAGAGCAAGCAACACAGTGCTACTGCCATTGAATTAATTTCAGTTTTATCATGCCATTCGTGGACGTGTACATGTATTGTAATGATACAAACATCGTGCAGGCAGTGCGTTGTAGTATAGACATGCAACGCCACGGCGTATGTGTGTCGTGTGTACATGTATGTAAAACAACAATACACGAATGGCACTATCACTGCATTGCTTGCACTGCAACTGTCACGACTATGTACAACTAAACAGAAAACAAACGTTATTTAGTTAAAAACTAACCTTCAAAAGCATCTACAAACCACTGGGCAACCTCACATTTTTGAGAGAGACGCCAAGGGCACAGCAATTGCCACCACTGGCCATTGTGGAAAAAATCGTTTTCGATGCATGGACGTATCACAGGAACTGTGAATCAATGGTTAATTATATTCACCATTTGTTGGATAACACAATACTTATTGACCAACTTTTGTTCATAAAAAAACCCAACACTTGGTCAAGTATAATTGCCCAACTGCTACATCAAACCTTTCTACCCAACAATTGGTAAAAAAAATTCACCAAGAAAGTTTATTAACATTTTGCCCAACAGTAAAAGCAATATAATTAGACCTTTAAGTTGGTCAAAATATTTACCCAACATTGTTGGGTACAATTTTGACCAACAGTTTAGTGAGTTCATATTAGACCTAACGTTGGTCAAAATGTTGGTCAAAATTTAACCAATATTTTTTGCAGTGCATAGCATTCAGTGCAAAAGGCTAAATATTCAAAAATACACGAAAAATACTTAAAAGTCTCACAGCTTTTTACAGTAAAGGGAAAATTATTAATTGACTCTTGAACTTTTATTTTCTGCTCAATTTAATATGGGGGGTCTCTGGTCCCGTCGAGTTATTCTCCCTCCAAATAAAAACACCCCTACACCGGTGTAATTTTCCAAACGTCCGAGCATCAATCTTGAAAAATGTCCCTACACCTCTCGGCAAATAGGACCATTTTTTCAGGGCCTATGTCATCCAAAATACCTCAAGTTGGAAGTCAACAACCTCCAGGTTACAATTGGGCAACATTTTTACACTCTACCCCTTTTATTGGGCTCTCAAATCTGTCTAATATAGGATATTTTGAGGGCCTACAAAATATTCATGAGCTCGACGCTCTGTTTTCTCCATATTTAGTGGGGTGCACCCCTCTGCGTGGACGTCATAACATGACAACGAATAATCATTAGATTGTTGATTTAATTTCGTCGTCTTTTTCTTCACCGATACTTCTTTTCAACAGACCTCAGGATTGAATTTGAATTGAACCTAGGCCACAGAGTTATATCATGGAGCTATAATGGTTAGGAACACACTTTTGGAATAGGTTCACATGATACGAATGGTTGTGTGTATGACACGCACACATTGTGCGCGTCTTTTAAAGTTGCATAAGGCTCTGATTCGTCGATGATCAAGGACCCTACATTCAGTTATTTGAACATGAAACAGCGCTTTGTGTTGTTGTTTTCGTTGTTAATGTCATGTCCAACTCATTGTCTGCCATAGAGAAAAGCATAAAAGCACTTTCACTTTTATCCTACGTCTAGGCTGTGAATACTGCATGATTATAGGGTAATGGAATTTCTACAGATCGTATATTGATTATGTGACATTCATTTCCTACCTACATTATAATGTAATTGTAAATAAACAGAGCCCAATTGCATGGCTCTGCTTACTGTAAGCAAATAATTGGCGCTTACGGAAGCAGGGAACTCCGCGCTTACGTCAAACGCATTTCTTAGCAGGGAAATTTTGCTGATGTGCGTGTATACTCCACGCATGGAGCATCTCTATGCATGGAGGAAGCTATAGCTTCCTCCATGCTCCACGTGGTTAGGCATTTCTCGCTTACACAGCTAGCTAGTGCAGAAATTCGGCGCTTGCCCTGCAAGTGAAGAATGGTGATCGAAAACACTGAATTCGGCGGTAAGCAGAGCCATCAGTACATGTCTTTGTGACCGCCATCATTCAATAAAAATATTAATTCAGTTGATTTGAACTCTCACTCATTACCTGCACACGCGCGCCCCCTCTCCAGATATAGATAAGAACCAAGGGAACCCGCATGCGTGCAGTAACTATAGTAAGAGTTGCAGCCACTAGTATGCTTTGATTTGGACAACTCAGACTCAATGATCCCCTCATCTCGCTTGCAACAACTTTCCACGATTCCACCGATTAAATAACATTAACCATGATACATAGTCACAGGCATTTCGACGTAACATTAATTACTTCCCCCATTAAAAATAAGGACAATCGATTTTACAATAATTCTTGCAATAAAATTACCACATTACCCTTTAAATGGCGACTTTCTTTGCATCGAAAGTTTTATCTTATTTTGATTGTCTGTATGTTGATTTATTGTATCAATGCCCAAAGAGATAATACAAATAGGCCTAACAATTATAAACAATATTTCGTTATGTTTTGCATCAGGAAAATGGTTCACACACGCCCCAAAACGGTCATTATGCTGCAAACTGGACAAGATTTCATAACAAAATTCGTACAGGGCTATATTTGATGCGTGAAAAATGAAACAAAACTCTATAACTGTTTTCTGACCTTTCCTCGTTCGCGAGCTGCTAGGACATTGTATATACTGTAGTTTGCGATCACGGTGTAACAGCTCGGTTAGCACACAGCAGACGACGACACTGGTCCTTGCTCTATGGTATAACACTACGTGTTTGAAGCTTGAAAAGGAAGTATGTATTGTGAAAACAGTCAGTGCATGGCGTCAATGGCAGCAATTAACAGTTACTGCTGATCTTGTGGACTGCTTTTGAGAACTGCTTCCAACCTTACTAGCTATACGGTAAGTCAGCATGACCTTCTCGTGTGAAGTTTTATTTCCCTTACAAGATAGACGTTGTGGGTGATTTTTAGGTAGGAATCTTGTTGTAGTTTTTTGGTTTTTTTACATTGTGGGGTTAACCCCACAATGTTTTTTAACAAGAAATAGTAAAGAACAGGGATAATAGAGAACAATTTGGGAAATCCCACAATGTCGCTCTACTAAAAGGCATTTTCCTATAGAGCATGGACGGAAAATGTTCGTAGAAAACGACTGAGCGGATGGTTGGCGAGTTAAACTGTTGAGATCAGGGTGGTTAACATTGGCATAAGGACTAGATCCAATGGCAATTGTACTATAATAGCTTAGTCACTTTCACAAGGCGCATAAATGGGGGCCTCCTGCTTTTCTCCTATGTGGTATAATCTATAAAAGCACTGAGCCCGTACCCCGTCGTGTAGTACCTTGAGAGCATAGTCGTGCCAAATATACGTTCTCCATTACGTGAATTTCCCATTAACCAAAACTTCTCTAAATTCTACCATGATCTATACCTACCTCCATGATTCTACTCACCGGTTCCACTGTGACTCTTATCAGTTGTTATCAGTACAGTAGGCCTAGTTGTATTATAAACATTTGCCCTCTGGAACCCACTTCCCCAAGGCCAGTGATCCTGACCTTACAGGCCATTGGTGTCAAATAACGAAATGCTGAAGAGCAGAAAGAAAGTTCGCTGCTGTTTCTTTTCGATTTCTCAAGATATAGTCTATTAGTCTATAGTCTAGATATAGAATGTTAAACAAATATGATTTTTTCAGATTACACAATGTAAACCCGTCAAGGAAAGCAAACATTTTGAAATGATGTACTTTTTGGAAGTCTTTGCAGTCCTTTTTCTGCATCACTGTGTGCCTGCACCGTACGGCGTACCACAGTGTACAAAACAGTTTAACGCCATTGCTCGTGATATTTGTTTACAGAAACCCAGTCTGGTGGTAAACCCCGTGTGCTGATTATAGTTTGTTAGTCATCAATGAGGTGTATCCGGTGCCTTTCATAGAATACAACAACCAATAACAGTGCAAATGACAAGTGACTTAAAACAGCAAAGTACTTGAAATAACCTCATATGATTTTGCTTAAATTCCCATATATAATGTGGTTATATTCGTATGCTTCTAATTTGTACTTATACAGGCAGTATCAGCACCCGTTGTAAATCCAACAGGTAGGCTAAAATCACCAACACCAAAATAAAACACTTTTGACTCCTTCTTTATAGTTATTACACTATGTATTTACAATTGTTCAATAATTCAGTTCCAAATTCTAATCCAATTCAACAATATTCAATTCCAAATTCTGCTCCAAATTACCTGTGAATTCAATTCAAATTCTACTTTATTTCAACATTATTCAATTCCAAATTCTACTCCATTTCAACAAGATTCAATTCCAAATTCTACTACAAATTACTTGTAAATTCAATTCAAATTCTTCTTTATTTCAACAATATTCAATTCCAAATTCTACTCCATTTCAACAATATAATTCCATATTCTATTCCAAATCACTTCTGAAATCAATTCAAATTCTTCTTTATTTCAACAATATTCAATTCCAAATTCTACTCCATTTCAACAATATAATTCCATATTCTATTCCAAATCACTTCTGAAATCAATTCAAATTCTGCTTCATTTCAACAATATTCAATTCCAAATTCTACTCCAAACTACTTGTGAATTACACTAAAATTCTACTTTATTTCCACAATATTCAAGTCCAAATTCCACTCAGTTGCAACAATATTCAATTCCAAATTCTTAATTAAATGATTCACAGAACTATATGTAATTATGCAATGAAACAACACTTTGTTGGCACGTATTCACAACGTTGCATGTTGTAGATAATCGTTTTTAAAGAAATGTTGCCACATGCAGTACCACGAACGATGTCACAACGACAACCCAATCTTATGCTATTGTTTGCTAATCGGTTAATTAAACAATGTTTCATGAATACTGTTAATTGACATGTCATCATGATCAATGAATTACTTTCAACAATCCAAACTTACCAGTGGGTCCCTACGAAACGTTGCCGTTACCTAGACTTCACTGCACCTGTCTACTATACATCGTACAGCATGTACTATTATATACAAACCGATTTCTTGAATGTGGTGGTTAAGGGTGTATATATTATTGTTTTCAAGTTTTCAATAATATTTTTGAAAGTTAAATTACATTTTTAGTTACTGCATTTAATTCATTCATAGATCCACTGATAGCTTAAACAAATACAATAAGAAATCAGTGCACCTAGTTATTTAATTTTGTAAATTTCTTGAATTAAGGTATTTTACAACTTCTAAGCCCAGTCTACTCATTTGCATATGTGATATTTACGTTGTCATGACGTTGTCCTATACATTTTTGATAGACATGAAGCATTCTACTCAACGCGGCAAGATGGGCGTATGATACCTAAACGGAAACGTAGGTCTTTGTTCTTAAAAACTGAAACTAACACATTTAGGAGTACCCGAAAGTGTTTCAAACTTTTGTCTTTGAAACATTAAGGAACAAATTTTGGTTTCAGAGGAAGTTTTTAGCGGTGGACAAAACAGTCAAGTGGAATAGAAAATCCTAGCAGGGGAAAATGTTTCTCTGTCCAAGGCTTCGAATGCCGCTGTACATGGCGGGGTAGAATCTCTCCTCACACCGCGCACTGCTGCTTGACACATCGAGCTCAATTAAATGCAATTAATGATTAGTACTGTTCAGATTAATCATTACATTCCCGTGTGATAGGGACGCTACTCAATTGCATATGTTATCTATGACAACCGATACAAAAAACTAAATAGAACGAACATTGTTTCAGATGTCACACTTCAGGTCTATCAATGTTGTTAGTTAATAAATGTCCTCCCAAACCATCCCAACGAGCTGCTTGAACTATTCAACATGATGGTCTAAACATCACCAGTATACAAACTAAAATACAGCGTTTACGATGTCATGGTCAAAACATAAATACTATTATTTGTACGTTGTAATTAAACTAAAATACATTGTCACACCGTGATGGTAAAAATAAAGATACCACGTTGTGATAAAACTAAAAGGCCTACAACAAGTTAGTCATAATATACGGTTGAAGGTTGAGACAACGTGGCTGCATAACTTGAATACATCTTTTTTGAACAAAAGCAAAAACAACGTGATGACAACGCGATCACCAAAACTTAAACATTACGTTTTGACGATCCCAAAAAACAACGACAAGACAACATACAGCTGAAACCTAAATATTACTTTTTAATGTTACACAAATACAACGCGTAGACAATTTGACTGCCACAATGCAAGTACTACGTTTGAATAACACCGAATTACAACGTCAAGACAACGTGACCGTCACAACTTAAATATGATGTTTTGATAAAACCAAAATACAAAGTGCAGACAACGTGCTCGTCACAACATAATTGCAATTTTTTATTGATACCAAAATACAACTTTATACAACGTGACTGCCACGACGCAAAAACTACTTTTTAATAATACCGAAATACAATGTCAAGACAACGTGACCGCCACAATTTAAATATGACGTTTTGATAAAACCAAAATACAACGTGCAGACAACGTGCTCGTCACAACATCATTGCTACGTTTTAAGGATACCAAAATATAACAAATCAACAACGTTGTTGCCTTAAAGGGACACGTTGCCTTCGGGTTGGGCGCTGTTGGGCGCTTTTGGGCTATAACAAGCGTTTGATGTATAATGAGCACGGTCGGAAAGATGTTTAAAAAGTAGAATATAATTATCCACACAAACGTGCCTTAGAAATGCTTCGCTTTTGCTCACTTTCGCGAAACAAAACGCTCCGCCATTTATGGGAGTCAAGATTTTGACTCCCATAAATGGCGGACAAATTCTATTAGTCTTATTTCCAGTCGCAGCTGTTGAACTACGACTGAGCAATTATTTTATTAAAAATGTTACGATTACCATCTGTTTATTGTATTCCAATAAATATCCAACACCGAGCTGAATCTAGCACAGTATTGGGCCCGATATAGCCAGCCGGCGATTAGAACACATGCAGTACAGGGAGGTGAACCAAATGTGATAGTTTGTCTCCTCCCTGTACTACATGTGTTCTAATATTCTGAATATGCGGCTGGCCGTTCCGCAAATACCTGGCTGGATATTTTGGACCCAATACTGAGCTAGCTTTAGCTCGGTTTACAAGTTGCGAGCGAGGTAGAAAATGAGATTATTATCCGGTTTTCATCTGACCATAGAGCAAGGAGATCTGACTGGTTTACCAGGCCACTGACTACGGCACTAGCGTAACGACTGTTCGCCGCGCATTTTGCCCATTACATGGACGGTGGTATTTACGGCTGGAAATACGTATACGTTTCGCGGGGCAGATCTCGGGGTCAGATGGCAATGTTTGGTTTTTTTTAATCACTATTCACTAATTATAACACATTAAAGGCATGTTATTGCACGAACAACTCTTAATAAGGATATGGAACACTTCCAAACAGCAAAATTTCTTGAGATTTTAAGGCAACGTGTTCCTTTAACTTAAACACTATTTTGTAATAATACCGAAATACAATGTTGTGGAAACGTTACGTATAAAACTTTTCATTAACGTTGTATAAATTACCAACACGCAGCCAATGCACAACATTGGTTTAAAATCTTGTTGAGATCTGACGTTCTTGCAAGGTAGTCAAAACGTTGTCATCCTATAAATCGAACAAATTACAACCTTATCGCAACGTTGTGCAGTATTGTAAAAACGTTTTGTGCTGGCTGGGATATGGCCTTCCTGAACAAACCTTGAAATGGAATACGGCGCATTTCTGTTGTCACAACTTTCTCAATTGTTTCAAGCAAATAAAATAATATTTCTTATAACTATAGCAAAATATTAACACTCTTCCGAATTTGTCTTAACATTGTATAACTGTTTGTCCGTTGCATTTTAGAGGTTTGTTCCACCATGGATCTGGGCTTATTATTATTGACATTGGTCTTTCTGACGTCATGTTGTCATGTTACTATGGGACACGTGGTTCATGTACGCTCTGTTGCATATGACAATTCCACAACGGACGTGACGGCTGCACCTCGTCCAACAACACCCAACATCAGGGACATTTTCATTGGACGATGTTATGAGGACGAACAGTGTTTGCAACAAGACCAATGCCTTAACAGCACTTTGAGGTAAGTCTTTGATTACAATTATCCGGTGATTAACCTGAGTTATCACTTATTGAGAATAATTGATAAAATATCAAAGTTTCCGCTAGTTGAGTTATTTTGAAATTGGGTGTTTAGTACACCTAAATATTTATACGGCCCTAATATCATCCGTGGTCTCTTCATTATGCACTATGATTATTGACACAGTGACCACGTGACAACAAAGTTGTGATGATTGTTATCAGATCACAGGTCAAACAACGTGTGTTTATGGTATAAACGTGTATGGAAAGTTGGGTGAGCAAAACCGAGTTACATTTTCATGCACACTTCAAATTTCTTCACATCTTCACTCTTCAGGTTCCAAACCAAAACTTAACAATGGACGGTCATTTTGAGACTTTTGCCGCCGCCGTCGGCGCTGCCGCTGGCGCCTGATGGGGCTGCCATTGATTTTTATTGTTGAATTATAGTTTCAATATTATTATTTTCTATTTTAAGCGGAACATGTGAAGAGCTATGGGAAATATTCAATGCTTCGTTTGCCTACAAGGATCCTTGTCAAGCGGTTGATGAAACCTACGACCAACTCATAGCTGCAGCGTCACCTTCTACAATGAAAGATCAGGTGATCGAATCAGGCCTAAATACATAATCATCAAAACACGACGGAGCAGTATACGTTTCGTTGTTGTTATTGTTGTTTTGCTAGTTGTTTCAGTTTCGATGCATGTTTACAAACATAATGACCTCCGCTATGATACTTGTATTGCTGCGCAAATGATTTCAATCCAATTAGAAGAATATACGGGTGTGTTAAAGGAGCACTGAGAGAGAAAGAAAATTTAAGTCATGACTAAGTCACCCTGACTTATATCTCATATTATGACTAAGTCATACCTATGACTTATAATTGTCTTATAAATATGAACTAATTGGCACCTAAACCATTGTAAAAGTAATAATTATGACTTGTACTAAAGTCAAAATTATGAGATATAAGTCATATTTATAATTTCCTTATATTTTGTCAATGTCCCTTTAACACTTCCGTAAGAGTTCAAACTGCCCAGATATTACAGCGGTTTACATGCTTTGTTCTGCTTTTTTTCGTCTTCTTCTGTTTTATTCTTCTTCTTCTTCCTTGCAAGGACACAAACCATTATAAGTTTTTTTTTCTAGACCTTATTCTGGTCTGGTTTACCAAGTCTTGCCCTCAACAATGGAAGAGTCACGAGAAGACACACCATCCTTGAAGAAACACTTCCGGGTTATGTTTTTAATGGTTTGACATGGTGTGGACAGCTGGATTCCCCTGGAATTAACTACGTTGACTGTCCAAGATCGGGTCCAAATTGCACCAAGGAAACAATGTACACTTTCTGGAGAGCCGCTTCAAAAGCCGTGAGATAAGAATATCTTTATTTCCTCGTTGCAGGGCTCGATTTTAAAAAGAGCTTTAAAAGATTGATCTCAAATGCAAATCAACCTTAATTGCTAAGCAAAGTGTGATGTCACAATACAAATCACTATGGTAATACTGACAACTCATCTTAAGATGAATCTTATTGCTTTGTGAAATCGACCCCTGGTTTAACATAAATTGTAGCCTAAAAAATCAATTGTGGGAAAATAAAATTCTGTTTTAATCCAAAGTACCTCATATAAACGATTCCAGTTTCAATCGGCCATAAGTGCTGTGTAAATTTCATTTGAATAAATAACTTCTTTATAAACACATGTCTGAAAAGACGAACTTTTAATTATTAAACATCTAAATTACTTTGCCTTGCTTTTAGTTCGCTCGACAAGCCAGAGGGCATATCAACGTGGCACTAAATGGGAGCAGAGAAGATGCATTTAGGAACACAAGGTAAACTTCAAAGGGAAACGTTGCCTTGGATCGGGTGAGTTGGTCTATATGAAAAGCGTTTGTAACCGTTTGTTATAAAATGCATATGGTTAGAAAGATGTTTTAAAAGTAGAAGACAATGACCCAAACAATGCCTCGAAATTGCGTGGTTTTCCTTTTACTTTGCGAACTAACACGGTCCGCCATTTTGTGGAGTCAAAAATTTGGCTCTACAAAATGGCGTGCCGTGTTAGTTCACGATGTAGAAGGAAAATCACGCAATTTCGAGGCATATTTCTTTTTATAATGCATTTTATGCATTGTATAACAAACGGTTACAAACGCTTTTCCTAGACCAACTCGCCCTATCAAAGGCAACGTGTCCCTTTAATATCAACAGAGTGATTTTAAAGTACCAAAAACTAATCATAATATTGGTTTTATTCGAGGGGAATATTTTGTGTATGCTTAGAGCAATTTGTAAATAGAGAGTTCACCGGGAATATAAAATAATTTATGTATGAAAAACCATTATGTGGAACCTGCATCGCCTTTCTAAAGAATGCCAGTGAGGGCGTATTCATAGTTAATTAAGGGGCAGTAATAGCCAATGTACTGCCTTATGGATGGCACACTGCAAAAACTGTGGTGTTAAATTTCCAACACCAAGTTTTATTTATTCTTTTGAATTTAAATTAAAGTCATATTCATATTGACACCAACAGATTTGCAATCCAAACACTGGTGTTACATAATACTGGTGTTAATTTAGCAGCATTTGAGCAAAAATGGTGTCGTCGAATGCCCTGTGATTGGTCAAGACGAAATTAATGCGTGCGCTGCCGAGTAGTGTATGTAGTGCAACAGACAGCGTGTCAGAGAAAGTTTCGCACTGTCACACACAGAATTATACCAAGAAATAGTGTGAAATTGTTTTTTTTACCAAAATGCCTATAGCAAAGAGAAGATTGAGCTCACAAGGACCATCCGGAGTTTAGTCCCATTCAGGGGGACCACGACGAGTTTGCGGCGAATTAACGATCTTGGTGGCGAATGTGGGGCGACACAATTGTCACGTAACACCTTAAACGACGACGACGTGTCGACGTGACGTCCCATTAATAGTACGTTGATGTCAGTTTGTGGTGTGTGATGGTGGTGTGGTGATTGGCTTACAATGTCGTACTCTAGTATAGAAAGTACTGTGTGGACGTAGCTAGAAAAATGTTTAAAATCATGGTCTAATCTACCCTCCATGGTTAAATCGACAAACTTGTGAAATCTTTCTTGTTCTTTACCACAATCAAGCTTACAGTACAAGTCAATACAAATAACATTGAAACTTCCATAATACTGAGGACACCGAGTGATATGGTAAGGTCTAGGGGGAGAGAGGGAAGAATAAAAAAAAAAGTTCAGAAAAATTTCAAAAAAAAAAAAAACTAAAAAATAATTGTTGTCTTTATTCTTTTTTTTTTCACAGTGAAAAAACAGTGAAAACAAAGATAAAGAATATCATTTTGTTTTGTTGTTTGATGAGATGCATGTTTTTGATGCTGATGTCAATAAAATGATGTGATGAATCAGATCAGAAGGAGAGGATGATGATGATGAAGAAGGGGGAGGGGGGGAGGTGAGTACTGAGAGCATATTTATTTTTAACCTTGTTGGCTGAACTGACTGAAAAATTTTTTTTTTTTTAATATATAGCATACAAATCTGATTTGGCTGCATGAACGAACCTTGTCGACAAGTTACCTGGACAAAAATAAAGACCAATGTCTACCATAACATATAAATTTCTTTTGCCCTTCACCGATGTGTGATAAGTACTGTATACTCAGTGCATTGTTTAAAATGCATCACATGCTTATCTACCGTGAAGGGGAAAAAAAAAAAAATATTAATTTCCCCCCTGTATTTTTTTTACATCTATTTAATTTTTCCTTTATTTTATTGCCTAATGTTATGGAAAATAAACCTGAACCTGAAACCTGAAGTCAATATTCTCTCTATTTTTCAGCCCCCTGTAGTCGTGAGCCAAGTATCATCAGTGACACAACTGGAATTATCAGCCCATATCAAATTAAGAGAAGAGCGAAATTCATATTATCGAAGGACACACACAAAACAATGTTGGTGACTTGCATGCATGCTTTATATATATCTAATAAAACAAACATTATTGGGATATTCCAAAAAAAAATAAAGTGTGTGTTTTTTTCTTTCATCCTGAAAAATTAAAACTCAAAGACAGTAACATGTTAGCTATAGACACAAACAAAGAAGTTTTGATTATTGGGCGCCTAAGACAAAAAAAGAGTTTTATTTTTTTTTTTTGTTTCTTTTTTTTTATATATTATATCTTGCTTGTTGTCATTAAGATTATTCAGTATTGTCATTATTATTCAATATAGGCTAAAGTAAATGTCAATTATTTATTCAAAAAAAAACTAACTACTTTGTAATCTCTTGTCGTGTGACTACTATACTAACAAGGATTACAAAAAATTTCATACTGTTTTTTTTTCAGAGTGTACATACATGAGAGCAGCACAGCTATTTTTTTTTTTTTTTTATGATTATGTTATGGTGTTATGCTAGTTTTTGTTGCTCATACTATAATCAGTAGTGCTTTTTCTTTTTTCTTTGAAATCAAAGTGCACTTTATTCTTGCCAATGATGTTAAATGCTTTGTATTGATGGTTTATTAGACTTTCTGTAAATTTCATTGATTACTTTTGATTTTGATTAGTCATCATTTGTATGATATTGTTTAAAAAAAATGAATGATTTCCATATTATTATTTTTTAAGCAATAATATCAAAGTTTTATATACAAGAACAAATCGTCTTGTATTTAATTGTGGGTACTGGTGTTGAGTAACACCAAACTTCTTGCCCGGTACACATAATTGGATTTATTTTACTCCATGTCTTGGTGTGGATTTATACACCCTAATTGGTGTTAAATAATTTAAGTCCAAAGTTGGTGTTATTTAACACCAGCATTCTTATATACACGGGTTGGTGTTAAATTAATTTTAATTCAAAATTGGTGTTGTTTAACACCAGCATTCTTGCCCAATATAAATTTTAAATTACTCCACCTTTGTTGGTAGATTATTTCGATATTAGTGTTAGTGTTATTTTGATTCCAAAATAGGTGTTGCTTAACACCGAAATTCTTGCCCAATATGAATCCTTGAAAAGGATTAAAATCAACACCGACGGTGTACATTTTAACACCACAGTTTTTGCAGTGCATCATTTGCAGACATGAAACAAATCTACATCCAAGTTACAACAAAACAACTTACTTGACTGAAAGCACATACTATTCCCAAGTATCCAGTGAAATCATTTCGCCAGGTGTTATTTCATTTTAAGGAAAAATTCAATACATATAATAATGTTGTTTTGTTCCCAGCACCTTCGCCACAACCGAACTTCCGAACCTCAACCCTGATCATGTATCGCATGTCAACATTCTTCTGGTGTACGACATATCTGTACCGGGAGACAACAAAAGGTAAAGCCACGACGCAGTGAGGAATATTAGACTGTTACCTTAACCAGCACCGTCATATTAATTAGGACGGCTGAAACATTAAACTGCGCTAAACGTCCCGATTTTGCAGTGTCGAACTCGCGTGATTTTCACACGGCAAAGGTGCGGCAACCTTAAAGCGAATCAGTGACAAACGTCGAATTTAATAGTAAAATGGTTTGCCGCACTAATAGGTGATTCAAAATGGTGGAATCGGGGAAAAATATTATTAAAGAGTCATGTTTCATGATGGCAATTCGAGTTTTGACACTAAAAAAATAATAACGGCAGAATCATAGTGAATTCCATGCAGCAGTCTAATTTAAATTTTAAAAAAAATTGAATTAAATTCAACAAAGAGCGACGTTTAGCGCAATCTCTTTACTTAAAGGCATCGTACACGTTTGGTAATTGTCAAAGACCAGTGTTCTCACTTGGTGTATCCCAACATATGCATAATATAACAAGCCTGTGAAAATTTGGGCTCAATTGGTCATCGAAGTTGCAAGAAAATGATGAAAGAAAAAACACCCTTGTTGTACAAATGGTGTGCTTTCAGATAGGAATAAAAGGCTTCTAGCTAGAAGTCTTTTATTATTTTAGTGAGAAATTACCTCTTTCTCAAAAACTACGTTACTTCTGAGGGAGTCGTTTCTCACAATGTTTTATACTACCAACAGCTCTCTGTTACTTGTTACCAAGTCAGTTTTCATGCTAATATATATTTTGAGTAATTACCAAACGTGTACGATGCCTTTAAGTGCGTAGCACGGCAAGCCCTGCCGTGCTACACGGTAGTTGCACAACGTGGTGACAAACGTCGCGTTCTTACCGTGTCGAATCGATTTGAATTCTCAGTCGGTCAATAATCTTTGAGAAATGCATGCGCAAAGCTTTTGAAAAGTCAGCTTCTATTGTTGAAATTATCACAATCCTCACAAAAAAGTGTATTGCATGTGAACGCTCCCCTTGTTAGTACCGTAGCTGGGAGTGTTCTGGGATGGGAAATAACTTCTGGACATCCTGTAGATTTCAGAATTGAACTAAAATCGATTTTGTTTGACACTCTATACAAAAAGACGATAAATGTCATACTCAACAACGATGGGTATATTAAGAACAACGTTTAAGTCGAGAACGTTATCATTGTGATTTTGCCATTAATATTTTACTGACACAGCTCGAATTGCCATCGAAAAATATTTACAGTTTTCTTTATCTTTACACACAAAAATCCGAGTCCACGTGTGACAACTACGCCCCTTTTGTCGAGCCACTCACCTCTGGAAAACGTCTTCGTAATTTAAATCAGGCTTGCGTTAAACCTTGCACTTTTGCCGTCCCGAACTCAAACAATCAGAAATTGATGAACAGACCGATTGTGCTCTCCAAGTCACGTGATCTATAGTCGGTATCAAACATCGACAAACAAGGCGTCTTCCATAGGAAAGTGTCGTTGTTGTAAAGTAGGCCTACATGATGATTGTTGCATTTGTTTAATCTATCGAGACTTTTCTTTCTAGGAATATGTGAATATTATTCTAGAGTTTGTACCGCAGACCTTACCAGAGTGTCTGAATAAGGACGTCACGTTCCAGCACGTCAGCTTCAAACGTTGAAATTATCACAATCCTCACAGAAATGTGTAGTGTGAACGCTCTCCTTGTTCGTATACCGTAGTTCGGAGTACTCTGGGATGGGATGGGAAATAACTTCAGACAAATATATTCTGTAGATTTCAGAAATAAACCAATGGATTTTGTTTGACACTCGACAACGATGGGAATAATTAAGACAAGGTTTAAGTCGGGAACGTAAACATTGTGATTTTTGCCATTAATTTGACTGTCACAGCTCGAATTACCATCAACAAATTTTACAGTATTCTTTACCAGTCACAAAAAGTCGAGTCCACATGGGACCACTACACCCCTTTTGTCGAGCCACTCGCCTCTGGAAAACGGCCTGCGCTAAACCTCGCACTTTTGCCGTCCCGAATTCAAACAATCAGAAATTGATTACGCTCTCCAAGTCACGTGGTCTATAGTCGGTATCAAACATCGACAAACAAGGCGTCTTCCATAGGAAAGTGCCGTTGTTGTAAAGTAGGCCTACATGATGATTGTTGCATTTGTTTAACCCATCGATACTTTTTTTCGGAATCTGACTGTGAGGAATATTATTCTAGAGTTTGTACCGCAGACCTTACCAGAGTGTCTGAATAAGGACGTCACGTTCCAGCAAGTCTTGGAATTCAACACAAGGGACGTTATGTTCACGCTGTGGTGTCTTCATACGGACGACCGCGATCACACACTTTTCAAACCAAGAATGTCACAATTTTGAAGCTGAAATCATAAAAAAGGATTTTCAAAACTATGTGATTCCTTTGTCTATTTGAAATTCGTCAAGGCTTAATGCTCGTATTTTTTAACACTATTTGCGGTGATTTACATACAAACGAAAAAATGGGTGGCTAAATCATCGTCCAACGCCGGCACTGCATAACTCGAAATAAACCTCTTTCGTAGTAGAATACTGAGGGTGATGTATGAAACAGTAATGTGATGACGGTCACAACAAACATCTTTAATAAAAAAGGTTAGTAGGCCTAACTGTGTTTTATTATTTACCAAAAATAAAGCCTACTGTCACAACATAGTCTTTGCACGTATTTGCCATAAGCTGAGTCGACGTAGTACCCACTATAAGTCACGTGATGACATGTAAACATTGATCGCGCAATCGGTCTAAATTCGACCGAAGAGCGACGCTTATCGCAAACTTTTGATGTAAGGAGTCGACACAAACTCTGCCATGCTACACGGTAGTTGCACTTAGAGCTCTTGCCGTGTCAAGTCGAATTGAATTCTCAGTCAGGATGCTCTTTGGGAATACGCACAATTTAAGGTGTCGGAAATGTTATCATTAGGCCTATAATTTGGCCGTTAACATTTGTTGAGTGTCACAACTCGATTTTCCATGATGAAACATTATTCTTTAGCATTTTCTCCTGGTTCCGCCATTTTGAATCACTTATAATTACGCAAACCATTTTACCGATTCGCTTTAAGTGGCGCATTTTTGCCGTGTGTGAAATGCTCGACACTGCAAAAATGGGACGTTGGGCGCAGTTTAAAAGCATAGGACACGTTTGGTAATGACTCTGATGGCAATAAAAACTTATTTGGTAAGAAGTACAGCAGTTTTGGATAGTGGTGCATTTTCGATACTTTTAACTTCGAAGTATATACTGCGCTTATGGAAAAATAAACCACTTTTTATCCCCAAAACATTTAAATCTGAGAAGCGTTACGCGTAACGCTTCTCAGAGTGTGTATTCCAGTGCAGATTATTCTTCCTGCATGGACATAACCGCTCCAGATTTTCGGTAATATCTCCCAAACGCTATACCACCTTTTAAAATGAACTTTTCAAAGGTTAGTTTTATGGTAAATATATACACTTATATAGGTTTGAAACAAACAATAGGCTCCAATTACCAAACGTGTACGATGCCTTTAATGTTTCAGCCGTCCCAATTATGATGTTGCTGGTTGAGGTAAACATGGCAGTGGATATAACCGTACTTTATTAATGATGAAATGTCCTGTTTATTTTTGAAAACAGAATTGCATGTCTGGATACTTTGGTGTGATTTTAATTTGTATTATTATTGTTGATTTAACAGGGCCCGTTGCGATGAAGGAAGCATTCACCAGTTACAGACGTTGCTTACTTCCAAGGGTTTTAGCTATACCTGCGTAGAAAACCCAAGGTTAGTTAAATGCTATAGTTCTCAAAGGACTTTGAAACGAAAATATATATGTTGTTTATATTCAGAACTGAACCACTAAAATATTATTCATAAATACCCCAGACAATTTGTCTATTCCTATTGGTGGAGAGCACGTCACGTGGGGTGTTTAAACGGATGATAAAGACCAGGGCCCAATTTCATAGAGCTGCTTAAGCAGAAAATATTGCTTAACAATTGTCTGCTAAGCAGAAATGAGCAGGATACCAGTCACAAATTGTACATGTGATATAGTCGTTTGGCTGGTAACCTTATTCTGGTAAGCATAGTTTTGTTGTGCTTAGCTACTTGTTGTGCTTAAGCAGCTCAATGAAATTGGGCCCAGGGCCCAATTTCATAGAGCTGCTAAGCACAACAATTTGCTTAGCATGAAATTTCTTCCTTGATAAAAACAGGATTACCAACCAAATTTTCACGTGATTTTCAGGATAAGCAAACAACAGCTAAATACTGCAGTAACAAGCAATATATTGGAAGAAATTTCATGCTAAGCAAATTGTTGTGCTTAGCAGCTCTATTAAATTGGGCCCAGCTGGAGCTGCTTAAGACCGGCTGGCTTCGCGTGTTGGGCGCGCACGCTCATTTTACGCCAATTTGTAATGTGTGTATTTCTATAGGACGCAGCTGGGCATAAGCGCAGAATTCCGCGGTAAGCAGAGCCATGAAATTGGGCCCTGATTGTCACAGATTGTCTATAGGCCTAGGCCCCCCCTACTTGTTATTTTTTTCGCCTTTTAACAAAAGGGCATTTATGAATGGGAATAAAATAGTAGGGACTCGTTCCTAAAGGGACACGTTGCCTTGGATCGGGCGAGTTGGTCTATAAAAAGCATTTGTAACCGTTTGTTATAAAATGCATATAGTTAGAAAGATGTTTTAAAAGTAGAATACCATGATCCACACAAATATGTCTCTAAATCGCGTGGTTTGGCTTTTATATCGTAAACAAACACGGTCGGCCATTTGTGGAGTCAACATTTTGACTCCACAAAATGGCCGACCGTGTTAGTTCGCAAAGTAAAAGGAAAACCACGCAACTTCGAGGCATATTTGTGTGGATCATTGTATTGTACTTTTATAACGTCTTTCTAACCATATGCATTTTATAACAAACGCCTACAAACGCTTTTTTTAGACCAACTCGTCCGATCCAAGGCAACGTGTCCCTTTAAGACCGTTTAAAACCTTGCAGGGTCGTGGCCGTGCAATAAAGGCCCTCGCCTTCGGTTCAGCTCGGGCCTTTATCGCACGGCCAAGACCCTGCCGGTTTTAAACGGCCGTTTAAAAACTCGTCACCACTCTTTTATTCCCTTACTTATTGATAAGAGTATATCTACCAGCTTAATATACGCAGTTGTTAAAGATCTAATCTGTGCATAAAGTATCTCAATAAACGCCAACAGTTTTCAGACAACAGCCAGTCGATTATGCTCTGCGTCATTAGATCATAGAGTAAATACCACGATTAGATTACCTGCACCAGTTTTGCTCTTTCAATAACCTCTTCTGCAACACTGGAAAATCCAATTGAATTTTGAACTGACAAACAAAGCATATGAAAACAAACACATTCTACACACAAGATAGCAAAATGTGGTCCGGAAACGGGTTTCTGTTTAGACTATTGGTTTAAAGGGACAAGTTGCCTTCTGATTGGGCGCTTTGGGCGTTAAAAAGCGTTTGTTTAATATGAAATGAATATTGTTGGAAAGATGTTTTAAAAGTAGAATATAATGATCCACTCAAATATTGTGTGGTTTTCTTTTACTTCGTGAATTAACACGGTCCGCCATTTTGTGGAGTCATAAAAATTGTTCTACAAAATGGCGGACCGTGTTAGTTCACGAAGTAAAAGAAAAACCACACAATTTCGAGGCATATTTGTGAGGATCAATGTATTCTACTTTTAAAACATCTTTCCAACTCAATTCATACGCTTTTTTTTAGCCCAAATCGCCCAATCCAAGGCAACGGGACCTCTTAATTAGCATTGTTGTTTTGCAAAAAATACAATTTGTGTATATACGGAAATCCATTTGTCTCTTTTTCAATCACAATGTGCAGTGACTTCAGATTTCTACAGTGTGCCAGCGACCCTACAAATGACCATTGCCTGTTTACAAATCTGGCTAGTCTTACAACAAGCAGTTCAGTAGTTCTGGCTGTGATGCTGATGATTCACAAATGGATTTGAACTACAAAAGTTGTCCCTTTGTCATGATGTTAACGTCTATTACTGAATGAAGTGTTCTTTTGCTATTAAAATTACACAAAGGGGTTTTCATTGTGGCACAAAACCTCGTGTTGGTAGATTGGTTTAAATAGAAGAAAAATACTTGTATGATAGCCTCATAGTAAATACTGAGGATTTATATCACTATATTTTTGTGTACCAAATGATAGTTTATCTTAAGGCTTCGTCACACAGGGCAGTTTTTAAAGCCAACTTGGAGGCAACCAATTGCACTGCATGCTAAAGAAAACCTCTCAACACTATTTTTCTCACACTGTCTTACTGTTCCAAAGAAACTTATGTGGAAAATAACATGTGAATGTTGTTTTCCTCTTGGAGATTGGTTGCCTCTAAATTGCCCCGTGTCACATGACTCTTACGTTTCAGTGTATTTCAGTGAACTTGGATAAGATACATCAAACAAGAACCTTTGACGAACCATTCCATGATTCAATGGTTGACTTTTAACTGATAGGTTTAAACGGATGGCAGATATCCGTTTATATGATGGCGGAGTCCGTTTACAAGACCATTGTAGTGAACGCCAAGGACTTGTTTTTGTCAAGGGCACTTGTTGAGAACTACAGTGTAAAAGATATGGAATTTGTGCTTTAATGCATAACTATTTTCAGAACGATACAAACTTATGTAATTGAATATAATTTGGAAATGCAATTATGTTTAATATCATGCAAATTCCTGGTTCACCATTCCAATATATTTGTGGATCCTACACAGCTATTCATGCGTGAAAAAAAAGTTCCAGGATCTGGTTCTTTCACGTAGAAATGAATAGCGAAAAGACAACTAACAAACAGTATAGACCTTTATCATGCTGCTACCATCTTGGTCATGTTCCTTGTATCCAACAACAGTAATGTATGCTAATAGTCATTGTACAAAAAGGAACCAGACTACTTGCCCTTCCAGCCTCGGTCTGGTTACGTTGATTTGAATGAGAGAAAATCAAGATGGCTGCACCGTGATAAAGGTCAATTGCTACTAACTAGAAAATGGAGTGCGCTTATGTTTACAAGCATTGACCTTAAACAAAGACCATATTGAGAAATTTTGCATTTATTTTGTTAGATTGTATCTAATTGGAATAATTAATACTAAATCAACCAAGGCCCACTGGAGTTTACAAAATATCGTGGCGTAGATCAAGGCTATAATCTTGAGCTTACAGAGGATGGTTCATCTGTTGATTATTTGATTTTTAACCGTCGATGGAATATTCTCAACTTTTTAGTTTACTTTTTAAAGGTGTATATCCATCGAATAATTGATTATGAATTGTTATAAACTAATTTTGCCTCGAGACTCACTGATGAGAACATTGTATCAATATTTTGGACTGAATTACAGACTGATTTAGAAATACTCTACACCAAACGGTTATAGCGTTTTCATGAAAACAGAACAAATGTTTGGCGTGTAACGTTTGATTCTGAGTATCAATGCCTTCGTAAACTCTAAACTTGCAGTAATATGAATGGTTGTGAAATCTTCACCGATGTATTTTTTAGTCAATTAATATATACAATGCCAGACACATGACAACAATTCAAATTTAGGAACCTTGACTCAAATCTGTTAATTTCCCTTATATTAGCACAGCTGAATATTTTCATATAAGGTCAATATTTGTTTAAATAGTATACGACCATTTAAATAGTTCAATGATTTTTTTAAAAAAACTATATTTCGTGCTCAACTTTTTCAAAAATAAATAACTAATTAATAAAAAACTAATAATAACTAAATAATAAAAAATGAAATAAAATTTTGTGAGCAATTTATACATAATAAGTATTGTGTAACCGTCCATTTGATTTGGCTAATGCTCTCGATCATCCAATGCATTAAAGTTAAAGACGGTCCTGCTGCATGCAGCACGGTAGTTTCATGGCAGAATCTGAAAAGGTCAGGAGGCCCTGTTCCCACCCAGATGCTGGTGGACATCTTCCAATCCATGTGGGAGCCAAGTGTCATGCTCTGGGACTTCAAGGATACCTCCATTGTACACCTTCATAAAAAGTAATGAAATTACCAATTCTTTGGCAACCATGCCTCCTGTCCTTAGCCAGAAAGTATGGCGTTCTAAGGACGAAAAATGTGTGCTGTCGTCCGTCGCGTCGTGCGTTGCGTCGTGCCGCCTGTTCACGTCGCCTATTTTTTAATTGACAAAAGTGGCTTTGGGTGCTGTCGTCCGTCGCGTCTTGCCGTCGACCGTCGCGTCGCTCCGTCGAGTCGTCCGTCGCGTCGCCAGTTGCGCCGTCCGTCGCGTCGCCCCCATACATACAACTGCACTCAACAACGGTGCCCCATAGATTGTGCAAGTCAAGTCTCGCGCACATTCGAACTTCCGGGATCATTGTGGTCCTGACCATAATTGAGTTTTACGTGGGCTAGATTTTGTTTCGTCAATTATTTTAGTATAACGTAGTTTATGACCATGACCATTGAAAATGTCACATGTTTTTGGTAATGTAATATATCGAAGCGTTATTATGTAAGCGCTCGTTGTGGATGCGCGATGATAATCGCCAGATGCTGTAATTGTAACGCAAAGCCTTTTCATTGCAGTCTATGGTTGTTGAGGCGTCAACGTCCTCTATAGTATGCGTCACGCGTCAATTTTACGCCCGTGTGACCATTGCGAATCCGCGTAAGGGGTTCCTAAAGTAAAACATCAAATTTGGCAATTTTTGAGCATTTTTCAAAAAACGAAGGTTACGTGATTTATCCGAACCAAAAAGTTGTTCTGATTAATCACGTGATCTTCGGAGGTAGTTTTTACCTTCAGCCGTAAAAAAGTAATTTACTGGACCAAATTTAAATTTTTTTTGTTTAAAATATTATATGAGTATTTGCAGAAAAAAAGACTATGTATTCAGATTAGGGATACAAGTTGTAAATAATGGTGAAAAATCGAACGTAAGATTCGCATTCAGAGAGTCCGTGCACTGAAGCGTGTTTTACGGCGCACCAGCGTGGGAGCTAGCGGAACGTAAACCTACAGCCGGTGCCGTGTCTCGTGGGGCCAGAGAGACAAACCCCGGGAGCATGAACTTGCCGGTCTAACCGTGAGCTTGTGGGAGGGGTAGGGAGCCAGACCATTATTGACGTTTTGTTTTCGAGGGGTTTTACTAGTCTGTACCATACACATGAAGACCACTTTTATGATAGTGACGGTGCAATCGTGTTTATTGAAAGTGTTGAAAAAGTTTTCTGACAAAAATTGCAAAAAAAGGGATCTTGGATATGCAATTGTAGGGACAGGGGGGGAGTTGAAAAGGTGAACAATTAAACAAATTTGATTTTGAGGGTACGAATTGAATGAAATCTTGAATCATTTGTTTATGTTCATGGGAACGAAAGTGTACTTTCAAGGAACGAAGGCGTATCTCGAGGGGACGAAAGCATATCTCGAGGGAACGGAAGCGTATATTAAAAGAACGAAAGCATATCTTGGGGGAACGGAAGCGTATCTTGAGGGAATGAAAGCGTATCTCGAGGGAAAGGAAGCGTATCTTGAGTGAACGAAAGCGTATAGTTTGTAAAAGTTGTTATTGTCTAATTGAACTGTTGGGGTTTCATCAGCCCTGTGATTTAAGGTGGGTCAGCCAATCAGAACAAACCCCGTATAACTGCTTCTTTATACTGTTCCCGATGTCAACGTTTTAAATGTTTATACTTTTCGTTACACAAACATGTAACCTTTCTAAAATCGTTCGCTGGTGAAAATTCCTTATTATTCACAGTATTATTGTGCAACACAGAACCTCAAGTTTACTACTGCAGTCTATGGCGACCAAAATGGAAAACAAAACAAAAATTGGCTAATGCAGTGACCCACCAGCTATGTAATTTTTACGGGTTTGTTTTAATTATCAGCCCCTCATTCCAAGAAAAACATTTAAAGCCTACAATGATTACTTTCCAAACAGGGTAGCGTCCATCTTGGATTTGTGAGGACAAACCATGCACATTGTAGTATGAAAATCAAAGACTGGAGGTAGACCGAGACCAATTCAATGACCAACAACAATGAAACTAATTAGACCAACATTTCTACGTCTAGGTTACACAAAATACCACAGTTGGATGTCAACAATCCTAGGATACATTTTTGGACCAATCAACAATCAAGAATTAATGTACTTTGGAGGAAGCCATTTGCTCGTTGTCATGTGACGACATCCACTCAGAGGGTATTGTTTTTGTTACCATAACAGCAGTTTAACAAACAACGAAAACTGCGAAATACATCTCCTTACATAAAACTAATGACAGAGGGCGCGATAACAAAAAAGCCATTGGTCTCCGTTAATGCTTTATATTGACTGAATAGACCTCTTGCATGGCGTCAAACACTCAAAAAGCACCCTCACTGAGGCCATAAAGCGCCCTCACTGAGGCCAAAAAGCGCCCTCACTGAGGCCAAATGAGGCAAATCATTGGACGATACCTGTTCTTTGTACGTTAAAACGTGCGCGTGACCTCAGCATCCCTGTAACGTTTCGCGTTATGCAAAGGGGTCTATGGACCCCTTGCACAACGCGTAGCGTACTCACAAGCGACTATCCTGGGTGTCATTTTGGGTGTCAAAATCATATACATGCACAAAAAAGAGTTGACACCCAAAATGACGCGCAATGTTTGGAGGCGCGTTCCGCGTTGTGTAAGGGTCTATATAAAGCAATAGGTCCCCTTGCATAACGCGAAACTCTACAGTTACGCTGAGGTTACGCGCACGTTTTTACGCACAGAGAACAGCTATCGTCCAATGATCTGCCTCCTTTTGAGTGTGGCGTCATATTATGCAATAGGTCTATATAGGGCACATTGAGCCGCCATGCGTCAACGCGCGCGCGCGGATTTGAAAATTCAAACGCGGTCGTCACACCATTCTGTACGCCACACGCAAACAAAGGATTTTGGTGCTGAAGCAAATTATTTTCATCAGATTTCACTTATTGCAATGTAGTTTTTTAAAAGAAAGAAATTTAAATCAAATATAAAGGGTCTGATCAAGCAATGGTGAACTGTTGTATAGGTAAAAATTGTTGGAACTCAAAACGCACAGATGTTCAGAAAATTGGGATTCCTTCCACTAAGTACGGTAAGTGTTTTAGTGTGTAGTGAATGTGCTTAACGTTTTAATGCTTTGACTATGTTTAACATTAGTCTTTTGCCTTCTTGCCGGATATGTTTGACCACTGCAAGATCCTAATCGCATACGATTTCTTCAATGGACTATATTTCTCCGCAATTGTATTCTATCCAGCGTGAAGTGATCATCAGACGTAAATTTGTTTATGAATGTATATTCGTTTTAGGCCTAAATGTACGTGTCAGCAAGTCCTGCGCATGCGTGTTTTTACTCGGCGATGGCGAGTATAGACCTTTCTTTTGTTGAAACCGCGCTGGTTGGCATGGACGGCCGAATGTTAGCAAAACATTAAGTCGTGTTAACAGATGTTGTGTCCAAATTCAACATTTCTGTTAACTTTCAATCAACCAAAAATACATACCATGATTGGTTGCTTTGCTTAAAACAAATTCAACACTATTTTAGAATATTTGTGTAACATTATTACAAACTGTGGCTATCTGCTTATGCTTTGCATTTATGGCTTTCCATAGTTTTCCAACCTCGGTTGGCAAAAACTCGGGCTGTGACGTGTCAAAAGAAAGGTCTATACACACGCGTGCCGCACCGTTGATAATCGAACATGTACAACGGGCTCGACGTGTCCACAGTCCATCCAGTCAATATTAATGTAGATAAATGTGGCGAGCCTGCATCTTTAATCCCTACATTCAAACACGGGCAATGCATCTTAATTGAAGCACAATCGTCATCTTAAACAAAGTAAATTTATGATATTTAATATTTTTACTTGTGAGAGTTTAGGTAGGCTACTACGAAGAAAACCACCTACGTGCAAATCCATCAAAGACACAGGTGTGTGCTTTCCACCTGCGAAACCGGGAAGTCAAACGGCAGTTGAACGTCACCTGGTCAGGTACCCCCTTGAAAATTGCGAACATCCAGTATACCTTGATGTAACCCTTGATCGCTGTCTCTCTTTCAAGACCCATATTGAGAAGACGAAAGCTAAAGTCTGTGCAAGAAACAACATTGTCAGCAAACTTACTGGAACAAGTGGGGGTGCCAGCCCAAGCACTCTTCGGTCAACTGCCTTAGCCCTACTCAGCTGCTGAATATGCCTGCCCAGTTTGGAAGAGATCATTGCATGCCAAGAAAATTGACCCCGCCATCAATGCCACCTGTCGCCTAATCACTGGATGTCTGAGACCAACAACAATAGACAGTCTTTACATCCTCTCTGGTAGGCCTATAGCGCAACCTGAGATCCGACGCAGTGCAGCGAGCAGTAACGGCAACGCCAAAATACAGATGAGCGTCACCCTCTTTTCGGCCGTGAACCAGCAAAGAGACGGCTCAAATCCAGGAGAAGTTTTTTCAATGAATCTGAACCGAGTGAAGTTGCTGAAACCAAAGTAGCCTTATGGGAAGAAAGGCTTTCCAACCTTCCAACAGTAACATCCATGTCCTTTTAAGTGCAAAAAGAAGAACTCCCACCCGGTGCTGACTCAAGCTGGGCTGTATGGAAATGCCTAAACCGACTCAGATCATGTACCGGTCGCTGCAAAGTAACTCTCAGGAAATGGGGCTATCTGAATGGCCAGGATGTCTGTCACCTGCATATGCGGTTCAGAACCACAGACAATGGAGCACCTACTCAGATGTCCCCTACTGGAGCAGAGGTGCGAGGCTGGAGACCTAGCTGAATTCAATAAAAGTGCCAACGACTGTGCTCAGTTCTGGCTGAAACACAGCATCTAGCGTGTGTGGACACGATAAGAAGAAGAAGGTAGGCTAGGGCTATGTTTTCCACTAATCCTGACCGACAAGTCACAGCCTACTGTCCCACGTGACTTTTTACTGCGTCCAAGGCGAACCAAAACGTTGTTTACACAGGCAATGGAGCGCGTGCACGCGCGTCCGATCTAAATGTATGGTTGACCTGCCAAATAGCATATAATGTAAACAACGTTTTAAGCATACGTGAAGTTACCATTTCTCACGTCAGGTGCGTACGTGCAGACGTCATACGTGAGCATGAAATAAGCCCAGAGTGGTGACGTCACCTAGAAACGACACAATTAGAAAACGGTGCATGTACGGGATGGGAGTGCGGCTCGGAAAACTTGTTCATGACGTCATCATTTGTTTTTACTCGCACGGCGTTGCTGACGTGCGATGAAGAAATGCCGTGCGAGTAAAACAAATTATGAACATTTTATGAACATTTTATGAATTGTCATGAACAATTTCTCCGAGCCGCACTCCCATCCCGTACCTGCACAGTGTTCTAATGGTCCCTAATATCATCGAACGTGTACAAACGCGCCCGACGTGTCCTATGTCACAGCCTACTGTCCCACGTGACTTTTTACTGCGTCCATGGTGAACCAAAGGCTTTTTACACAGGCAATGGAGCGCGTGCACGTGCGTCTGATCTAGTTATTATAATTATTCTAAATGTATGGTTGACGATGTAAACACGCTATCCATAGCAACAAGTTTACCCACATGGTCTGCGTTTGGCACACAAAACGCGTCGTCATTCTATTTAACTTCTGGTTTCTACGTCACATTTGATAAAAAACAAAAACGTACGATTCATTGTGACATCACAAGGTGACGTTTCGCGCTCTCACTCAAAATAAAGAGTTGCCACGTGCGTGCATCATGCGATACATAAACACAAATCATGAGGCACATCTCTCTGTTCTTGTTTAAACTTCGTGCGATAAACAAGGATTTTTGGTGATACATTTTTCGAATGTAACCAGCGAGATTTTCTACGGAAGATTCTTCAATCAAGAAAATTGAAAATGATTACAGTTCTACGATTAGCTGAGCAGCTTATGTCGGTGAATTACCGGTAGGCTTATTTCATTCAGTCGTTTAGTAGCTTTTTATACACATGTTATTTTGTTTAATCAAATGTATTAATTATTGTGATTGGATAATGTGGATGAAGTTTACGGACTATGTAAACGATTGCTTCTTCAGAAGTGTCATTTTTTTCTAATATTTTGTTTACATTTTAATATGTTCGTAGATAATAAACGCTAGTAGACAGGACAAAAGGAATAAAAACTAGAGATGAGTTTTTGTCATGTGACAAAAACAAGGTATTCGCGGGGAGTGATTGAATGAATAAACATTCTACCTTATCAATCCAATGCCTGGTCCAGGAGTTATGAATTATGAAATTTGGGGTCACGGTACCCAAGGCTAATATCAATGCCCAAGGAGTCCATAACTAAACAAAGTTTGAAAATCGGTTGAGTAGTTCTTGAGATATGGTATCACTTCCGGTTGACCCGGAAGTAAAGGTCAACATGGGGTCACGGCTACTCAAGGCTAATCTCCAATGCCCAAGGAGTCTATACCTGAAAACAGTCTGAAAATCGGGCGAGTAGTTCTTGAGATATGGTGTCACTTCCGTTTGACCCGGAAGTAAAGGTCAACATGGGGTCACGGTACCCAAGGCTAATCTCCAATGCCCAAGGAGTCTATAACTGTAAAAAGTTTGAAAATCGGTTGAGTAGTACTTGAGATATGGTGTCACTTCCGGTTGACCTGGAAGTAAAGGTCAACATGGGGTCACGGTTACCCAAAGCTAATCTCTAATGCCCAAGGAGTCTATAACTGAAAACAGTTTGAAAATCGGTTGTGTAGTTCTTGAGATATGGTGTCACTTCCGGTTGACCCGGAAGTAAAGGGCAACATGGGGTCACGGCTACCCAAAGCTAATCTCTAATGCCCAAGGAGTCTATAACTGAAAACAGTTTGAAAATCGGTTGTGTAGTTCTTGAGATATGATCTCACTTCCGGTTGACCTGGAGGTAAAGGTCAACATGGGGTCACGGTTACCCAAGGCTAATCTCCAATGCCCAAGGAGTCTATAACTGAAACAAGTTTGAAAATCGGTTTAGTAGTTCTTGAGATATGTTGTTACTTCCGGTTGACCCGGAAGTAAAGATCAACATGGGGTCACGGTTACCCAAAGCTAATCTCCAATGCCCAAGGAGTCTATCACTGAAAACAGTTTGAAAATCGGTTGTGTAGTTCTTGAGATATGGTCCCACTTCCGGTTGACCCGGAAGTAAAGGTCAACATGGGATCACGGTTACCCAAGGCTAATCTCCAATGCCCAAGGAGTTTATAACTGAACAAAGTTTGAAAATCGGTTGTGTAGTTCTTGAATTATGTTTTTTTAAATCTGACATTTGATTGTTAGCGAGGTTTGCACGGACGGCTGTTTTAGAGACTAACAAAGCGTAATGTCAAAATCAGGTTGCGCGAACCTTGAAAAGAGACTAGACTACAAGCATGTTTGAAGGACTTTGAACCTTGCGGTTTGATTCAATGGAGCAAGCAGCCGCTCACCGTCTAACTGGTTTAGATCGCGTATTGTGTGTGTTTTCAATGCAGTTTATTCCCGCGGTTTGACAGCGGGTCAATGTATACCCAATTACAACCATAAGTGAAGGTCAAAAAGGTAACATCTCTGTGAAAAAGTTTGAGAAGGCTTAAAAATCTACAACATGATGTAAAAATTGTGAGTAATGTGTATGTAAAAGTACAAGTATTCCTTAAAGTTTGAATTGTGAAGTTTTCAACTTCCGGTTTGAACAGGAAGACAAGGTCAAACGGTATAAGACTCTGTTTAGTATTTGCTACATTTGTCAAGACCTCTCCGATGATGTATAGATTGTTATAATAGCATATGTACTTCTTGCGTTATGAATTTTTAAATGATTAAACTTTGATTTACTGTATTTCAACACTTGATGACGTAATCATGACGTCACAACTACTTGATTGAGGTTTTATCAAGTTCCTTACACGGTGTAAATTTGAAGTTGATCTGATACACAGAAGTTAATGTTTTTGCCGGGAAAGTGTTTTTGAAGAATTACACCAAGGCAAACTTTGACCTTCCGGTACGACCGGAAGTTAAGGTCATACGATTTTGACGTTAACTTTTTAAATGTTGCCCGTGTCTTGATCTATCATATGCCCAAATATGAATACCATAGCTGTAATATTCAGAGACATACGGGCATTGGCATATGGTCACTTTTTCCCCTTAAATGGCTTGTAATTTGATACCTGATGACGTCACCATGACGTAACTAAAGCGGTTTCATCTCCTAATGAATATCTAATCATATGTGAAGTTTCAAGTTCATGTGATGTTGGGAAAGGTGTCTTAGTTACCGGACAAGGGACGAAGAGAAGCAGAAGAAGTAAAAAAAAAAAACCGAACAAAAATAAGAGGTGTTCCGGGCTGAATGCCCGAACACCTAAAAATAGGAGCTTGTGTTGCCACGCTTTTCTTTAACGGGAATTGTTTGTTGGTTTGCGTGTGTTTGTTAAAAGGTGTTGCAAGGGTGCTTTGTTGTTTGTTTGTTTTAATACAATTTTACCTAATAAGCATAATGAAAGAAATGGCTTTTGATTCACATTTATATTACAATTTGAATTACAATTTATGAAAAGTAAAAAACTTTATTGGGATCTTTCTAAGAAATTTCGATCAAGATACCAAAAAGGGAGCGTTTCTGAACAAAATAATATTAACTGTTTTGTTAACAGCCAAATGTTACTACATGTATCGCGGTTGACTTCAGCTTCCGATCAGCTGTTACAGCATCCCACCCCTAAGACCACGCCCCAACATTCAACTTTGTTTGAAAGTCAAGATGAAAAAGCTTGGTGTCTTAAGTCCGATTCAGCCGTCGATATGACATACAGGTGAGTGCATTTAATACCTCAGAACCAAAAACACGCAATGGTACTTGATTATTTGAGCCATTACTTTTTATAACTGCAGACGGATAATATCCTTTTCACAATATAGAAATATATCAACAACTTTGAGTAGCCTACTATAATCAGCAAGAATACAAATAAAACCTTCTTATTCGTCTTTCCGAGTCCCAGATTCCTGGTCATAATGACCCAGAAATGGGTCATGCCTCGCTGAACCCGGATCAAGGGCAATTCTGATCGGAAGGTTTTAGAAATTGTGTTTCAGGTACAACAAAATACCCAAAAAACACAAATCAATAATGTTTAGAAACAGTTTGTCTATAATAACTATACTTCAAAAACTGGGGTGCCAAAATTGAAACCATGGGTGTTGTCACATTATACAATACCAAAAAAGAATCGAAATTTTCACCATATAGGGTGTTAAGTAACACACATTTGTGTTATTTTAACACTCCATGGTGTTAATTTTGATTCTTTCTTCGGTATCTATATGTGACAACAGCCATGGTGTCAATCTCAACACCATAGTTTTTGCAGTTTAGGCCTATCTTAAAGAAAGAAATTAATCTAAATCAATTGGCAAAGCGTCATTTACATTAACTAGCGGGGCTTTTATCAAAAGTAACACGTTTTAATCGATGTCTGTTCCTTCACTTTCCGTTTATTATGTTCAAATAATGTTCTTGGTATAGGATTGAGCCAAAGCAAACAACCAGCTCAAATGTATACAAGCTGCATTATCCATACCAAGATGGAAGCTTCTCTACAATGTCTCATCGCCCTGAGGGTAGCAATCCTGTCAGCCAAATCGCATCATCAAGGAGTGATGTTGATGTTTGTGATGAAATCAAGATAATCCCAAGAGACAATCTGCAGAAATCTGCAACACCTCTGTTAATTCGAGGAAACTCAACCGCATCCTCGTCGTCTCCTCGGGGTTCGACTTCCAACCAAGAGGTAAAACTACTTCAAATCTTACATCTTTAGATTTAAGATTCTCCATATGATACCAACTCTCTAGGTGATGTCTATGTTTGCACCTTATGTCTAAAATTCTTAATGAATAACTCCTTTTCTTTTCCAATATTATTTTAGGAATTGATAGACAAACATGAGATCGTCCAGGAAGTCTTGCAAAAACTAAAAGCCACGAAGGCCTCTCTTGACAGAATCAGGTAAAGTCAATTAAAGTTTGAACTTTAAATTACGTCAACGACTTCCGCTTTCGGATTGAGAATCATTCCCTTAGATTTTGTGTTTTTTCTTTTCTTTTTGAAGTGGAGAAAGTCAGTTGGAAGAACTTTGGAAGCGTGAACTCCGAACTGCTAATGGGCAGTCAATGTCTGAGTCACTGCAGTATCAATCTATCCCACTAGTCGCACCAACTCTGCAACCCGTCTGCAACCATGCAGAGCAGAAATCGACTATACCACCAGTCACACCAACTGCACTGGTTTGCAACTCTAGAAGACAGACTTCGTCCGAGTTTCTGCATTCTGATATTCAACATCAGTCACTAGTCACGCCAAACCCAAATGACCTAAAAATCTCTTCATCACCTTTAAGTGCTGGAGCTAAGTCACAACAGAATGTCTTGGCTTCTTCATCTCCGGATCAGCAGGTATACTGGACAGAAATGTTTTCAACTGCCAGTTTAATTTTGTTTTCTTCTAACATTAACACAACATCAACTTTTGTTCGTAAAACTGCACAATGGCAATATTTAGATCCATGTTTGAACTGACAATAATTCTTTGGTAATCTATCCTTCCATGCTGATATTTAATTCAGGGAGGGGTTCAGCAAGGGAGAACATTCAATGGAGTTATGCAGAGGATTAACCTCATGACGGCACAGCCCCTCAATATCAGGTAAATCTTTATCTTATCATTAATTTTGTACTGCGTGATTAGTTTACTCACGAGTAGGAATGGAGGTACAATCAATAAAACTAGTAGGATATCAAATCTCTATACAATTTCAATATACTGATTTCATATCTGTTGGTTAACCAAAATGTTTATGATTTCTTATTCAGTAGATCTCAGCAGCCACTTTGGTTACAAGCTTTGAATGCACAGCAGACTGTACCCCGCTTTCATCAGCCTCAAATCCCACCAACGCCTGTACAACCTATGTGGCCTGCGTCACCCATCCACGTCAACAAAAAGTAATTGAACCCGATGTTACATACCTATTCACGGCCATTTATGTCAGAGTAATAATATAATATAATACATGAACAAGATTATGAAGAGTCATCCTGCATCAGTTTAACTTGACTTTGTTTTGCTTTCTACAGAAGACAGATGACTGACTCTAAGACTCCACCAGAAATCAATGCCAAGAACCAAAAGAAAGAGTCATTAAGATCAGCAGTAGCTCGGTCAACAACGGCTCCCGGGCCTTCCCAATCCTTGCCTGCTGACCAATTGCCTCCTGAATCTTCATTTATTCCAATCCTTCTTAAGAATGAACTAGAGGACGTCTTGAGTCAAGGCTATCCGGTCTGTCTCGGTAATGGAGCGTCTGGAGAAGTCTATCTCAAGAGAAAGATAGACGACGGTACTCTGGTAGCAGTCAAAAGACTGAAAGGTGTTCAGGATCACATGAAAGCATATCAAGAAATGATCACAGAGATCAGAACCATGATGGCTGTGCAACATTTGACCGAATTCATCCGAGTTTTAGGCATCATTGATCAACTATCATTCGGAGTTGAGTTTGTTGGAGACCCAGTATCTATGACATCAACACACCTTCACTCCGTATTAACAAATCCTCCAGCAAACTTAGAGACAATGGACTGGATTCAAATATGTCTTGATCTATCAAGAGGACTTCTTGCCTTACATAATGCTGGCTGGTCTCATAATGACCTCCATAGCTGTAATGTTATAATATGGCGTGATGTTTACAGGTCTCATAAATGGTCGGCCAAAATTATAGATCTTGGACTGGCTACACGGTTAGATCCACCTCCTCCTGCATTAATATATGACTCCAGTACCAAGTCATGGTGCTATGATAACTGTCCACAGATGCCACCAGAAGTCATAGAGGGCATTTGTCATCATAGCATCCAAACCGACATCTACAGTTTGGGACATTTGTTTAGTATTATAACAGCTAACAAAGCCGAGTTGTCTTTCATCGATGACATTGGTGAAAAGTGTTTAGGGTTGAGTCAGTGTCGGCCATCGCTGCAATCCATTATTCAGGATGTAGAAAGATTTCAGTCTGAGACTATGACAAAGATTGCTCAGAATAACACCGCAAGAGGGCGAGCGGCAAAAAACATCAAAAATAGATAACTGACCTGCTAACACAGTCATTTCAAACAATAATGACTTTTACCTTCAGGTATAAAATTACAAGAAATCCGATAATTTATAGTTATGTACAACATATAAGATACTTTTTATTTAAATGAAAGTCTTTTCGATTAATTATTGGAAAATGTAAATAAACTAAATTACTGGTAACCTATATGCTTCAAAATTATTGAAATTTATTTGCCTCGCCTCTTCCCGCCCACTCCCTGCCACTGGTCCTCTTGCACAGGTCTCAACATTATGATATCTCGCGATACGAAAACGATGGCCAACTCACAGATCACTAGTTGACCAACGCTTGTAATGGGGCGCGTTTTTTCGACCCGGTGTCCCAGGGAAATCTGTCCCCCGGAGATTCTGTCCCCCTACGGGAAATTAACATGGGCTGGAGGAGGATGATTCAAAATAGGGCGCTATCAAAAGAAGTTTGTACTGCACGGTTCGCCGTATGGGGGACAGAATCTCCGGGGGACAGAATCTCCGGCCACACCGGACCGCCACAACCAGATTGAAACAGTAGGCCCTATGTGATGTATCTCTTGAAAACTAATAATATGTCTCAAAATATACAGCCTTCATTTTAATATCAAGTGATGAAACTTAGTCTTTAATATTTGGGTTGAACTAAAGACAATTTTATTTAGAGGGGATTTAAAGCTGTGACTACCTCTGGATTAACGTGCTGGCGCTCTAACTGAGCCACGCTCACTTAATTTAGCCCTATAATATTGGCGGTATCCCCATTATCTTGGGGTGCCAATCAGAAACCATTCAACCCGAAACTGTCATAATAACCAGGATCACACCGGAGATGCAACATTTGATTTCACTAATATCAAGTAGGCCTACACAATAAACCATAAGAGAAACTGACTGGCTTTAGGCCTTAATTTAATTAAATTTTGGGTTGAACAAAGAAACACTGACTAGTGCGGGATTTGAACCTGCGACCTCCGAATGTACATGAATTTCTAACAACTTAGGCTATCTAGCCCTATAATAATGTTGAAATTTCATTAAATTACGCCTACCCTTTCAAAATGAGCATGCAAAAGTAAGCAGTGGATTGCTTCGTCGTAAAAAAAAGTGATGGTGAAATTTTGGTCAACGCAAGTGTTGAAATCTCGAACTATAACTATAGGCTACACTATTCGACACGCGTGTATCATCGTTTTATAAGTAAAACCAACATTACTGATTGCAACTATCATCACACAAGCTCATGTATGAAAAGGCATGATGTGAAAGGCAGGCGAAAGAAACCCTGAACCTACCTGCTGCTGTTGCCCTCGCATGACATTAAAACTCTTATCCAATGGGGGAGTCGCATCGCGCCCGGCTTAAAGGGATACGTAGCCTTCGGGCGAGTTGGTCTATGAAAAGCGTTTGTAACCGTTTGTTATAAAATGCATATGGTTAGAAAGATGTTTTAAAAGTAGAATACAATTATCCTCACAAATATGCCTCGAAATTGTGTGGTTTTCCTTTTACTTTGCGAACTAACATGGTCCGCCATTTTGTGAAGTCAAAAATTTGGCTCTACAAAATGGCGTGCCGTGTTAGTTCACAATGTAAAAGGAAAACCACGCAATTTCAATTCGTGGCATATTTGTGTGGATCATTGTATTCTACTTTTAAAACATATTTCTAACCATAACCGACTCCCCTTTGATTCCTCCGTAATTGTATTCTATCCAGCGTGAAGTGATCATCAGACGTAACTTGTTTATGAATGTATATTCGTTTTAGGCCTAAATGTACGTGTCAGCAAGTCCTGCGCATGCGTGTTTTTACTTGGCGATGGCGAGTACACACAATGCGTGCCGCACCGTTTATAATCGAACATGGTACAAAGGGATCGACGTGTCCATCCAGTCAATATTAATGTAGATCAATGTGGCGAGCCTGCATCTTAAATCCCTACATTCAAACACGGGCAATGCGTCTTAAATTTGCAGCTCAAACGTCATCTTATACACAAAGTAAATTTATGATATTTAATCTTTTTACTTGTGAGAGTTTAGGTAAGCTATACGTAAATCTTACACTAATCCTACCGACTAGTCACAGCCATTGATCTCTATTATATTGACTGGATAGGACACGTTGCGCCGCCATGCGTCAACCGCGCGCGTATTTTTCAAGACGATTTGAAAATTGTACGCAACGCAAACAAATGAAGTTTCGTGCTGGAGCAAAATTATTTGAATCAAAATTAACTCATTTCTCCCCAGTTTTTGAACAAGAGTGAACAAAATTTAATTCAAATCTAAAGGTTCAAATACAACAATGGTAAACTGTTGAGAAGTTATAGGTTGTCAGAACGCCAGACGCACAGATGTTCAGAAAAATTGAATTTCCATTCACCAAGCAAGTATTTTAGTCTGTAGGCCTAACGTTATACTTTGACTATGTTTAACACTAGTCTTTTGTCTTCTAGCCGGATCTGTTTGATCACTGTAAGATCCTTATTGCATACGATATCTTAAATGGAATAGATTCCTCCGCAAGTGTATTTTATCCAGCAAACTCCTCTGTTTTACGTAAACTTTACCATGGATAGGCCTAGACATTTTGTTTTAGGTTGCATGTACGTTTACGTGTGAGCATGATGGAGGATGGTGTGAGCAAGCATGGTGGAGGATGGTGTGAGCAAGTCCCTTCCGCGTGCGTGTTTTCACTTGTGAGCCGTCTAGAGCGACTACACTTCACTTGTGAGCCGTCTAGAGCGACTACACTGCGTGCCGCACCGTGGATCATCATCGAACGTGTACAAACGCGCCCGACGTGTCCTATGTCACAGCCTACTGTCCTACGTGACTTTTTACTGCGTCCATGGTGAACCAAAACGTTTTTTACACAGGCAATGGAGCGCGTGCACGTGCGTCTGATCTAGTTATTATATTATTCTAAATGTATGGTTGACGATGTAAACACGCTATCCATAGCAACACGTTTACCCACATGGTCTGCGTTTGGCACACAATACGCGTCGTCATTCTATAACTTCTGGTTTCTACGTCACATTAAGATCCTTATTGCATACGATATCTTAAATGGAATAGATTCCTCCGCAAGTGTATTTTATCCAGCAAACTCCTCTGTTTTACGTAAACTTTACCATGGATAGGCCTAGACATTTTGTTTTAGGTTTCATGTACGTTTATGTGTGTGAGCATGGAGGAGGATAGACTTGGTTCCAAGTCTGTGATCATGGTTTTTAGTCTACCTGATAGCCATTACATTATTGCCTGAAATAGCGCCCTCTTGTGGACTTACCTCCGTCGTTAACCTACGATCACAGACTTGGGAACATTGTTCATCGGTTTGTACACACCCTACGGCGAACTAGTCCCAAAGTGGACGGAACACTCTGATTGGTCAGATTCTCAGAAACCTTCAATAAGATGCATATTCAAATTAAACCAGTTTAAACCATGGGATGCGCACCGCGCGCCTACGGGATACAGTACAGAAATACAACATTGATGATGGACATGTTCAAAATGAATACAAACGTTGGGTGGCCGGTTGGGGGAAAAAATTACTCGACGATTCCATTCAAACCATAGGTAAAACAGTTTTTCGTCTTGCAAGAGTCAGGTATTTTATTACGTACATTTTTCAGTATTTTATTATCTTGTATCATTTTTGTATAAACTATAATACCACCGTACCGAGCACTATACAAAAATAATACCAATGATTTTTACAGAAAATGCTGAAGTGACTGTAGCCTATTGGTAATTGACGCAGCCAACAAGGAATAATGTGGCCTCATGATTGGCCATCGCTCTGGGATCAGTGTTGTTATGTAAATTTCAGTTGTGAATAAATGAATATACCGTATGCACAATAGGGTCAAGTCTGAGATCGCGAGCAGAGCGTGTGATAGCCAATCTGCGGGGGAGTTTTGCGTGGCTGATGCAGAGAAATAACCGCGAACTCAGATTTGAAATCAAGTCTAGGAGGAGGATGGTGTGAGCAAGTCCCTTGCGCGTGCGTGTGAGCCGTCTAGAGCGACTACACTGCGTACTGCACCGTGGATCATCATCGAACGTGTACAAACGCGCCCGACGTGTCCTATGTCACAGCCTACTGTCCTACGTGACTTTTTACTGCGTCCATGGTGAACCAAAACGTTTTTTACACAGGCAATGGAGCGCGTGCACGTGCGTCTGATCTAGTTATTATAATTATTCTAAATGTATGGTTGACGATGTAAAAACGCTATCCATAGCAACAAGTTTACCCACATGGTCTGCGTTTGGCACACAATACGCGTCGTCATTCTATTTAACTTCTGGTTTCTACGTCACATTTGATAAAAAAACAAAAATGTACGATTTATTGTGACATCACAAGGTGACGTTTCGCGCTCTCACTCAAAATAAAGAGTTGCCACGTGCGTGCATCATGCGATACATAAACACAAATCATGAGGCACATCTCTCTGTTCTTGTTTAAACTTCGTGCGATAAACAAGGATTTTTGGTGATACATTTTTCGAATGTAACCAGCGAGATTTTCTACGGAAGATTCTTCAATCAAGAAAATTGAAAATGATTACAGCTCTACGATTAGCTGAGCAGCTTATGTCAGTGAATTACCGGTAGGCTTATTTCATTCAGTCGTTTTGTAGCTTTTTATTCACATTTTATTTGTTTTAATCAAACGTGTTATTTATTATAATGGTATAATGTGGATGAAGTTTACGGACTATGTAAACGATTGCTTCTTCAGAAGTGTCATACTTTCTAATATTTTGTTTACATTTTAATAATGTTCGTAGATAATAAACGCTAGTAGACAGGACAAAGGGACCAAAAAAATAGGGGCTTGTTATGCCACGCATTTTTTTAACGGGTATTTTTTGTTGGTTTGCGTGTTTTTGATTGTTTGTTAAAAGGTGTTGCAAGGGTGCTTTGTTGTTTTTGTTTTTTTTAATACAATTTTACCTAATATACATAATGAAAGAAACGGCTTTTGATTTACAATGTATGAAAAGTAAACAACTTTATTGGGATCTTTCTAAGAAATTTCTATCAAGATACCCAAAAATGAGGGTTTCTGAACAAAATGATATTAACTGTTTTGTTAACAGCCAAATGTTACTACATGTATCGCGGTTGACTTCAGCTTCCGATCAGCTGTTACAGCATCCCACCCCTAAGACCACACCCCAACATTCAACTTTGTTTGAAAGTCAAGATGAAAAAGCTTGGTGTCTTAAGTCCGATTCAGCCGTCGATATGACATACAGGTGAGTGCATTTAATAACTCAGAACCACAAACACGCAATGGTACTTGATTTTTAGAGCCATTACTTTTTATAACTGCAGACGGATAATATCCTTTTCACAATATAGAATATCAACAACTTTGAGTAGCCTACTATAATCAGCAAGAATACAAATAAAACCTTCTTATCAGTCTTTCCGAGTCCAAGATTCCTGGTCATAATGACCCAGAAATGGGTCATGCCTCGCTGAACCCGGATCCAGGTCAATTCTGATCGGAAGGTTTTAGAAATTGCGTTTCAGGTACAACAAAATACCCGAAAAACACAAATCAATAATGTTTAGAAACAGTTTGTCTATCTACACTTCAAAAACTGGGGTGCCAAAATTGAAACCATGCATGTTGTCACATTATACAATACCAAATAATAATCGAAATGTTCACCATAGGGTGTTAAGTAACACACATTTTTGACAAAACAACTATTGTGTTATTTTAACACTCCATGGTGTTAATTTTGATTCTTTCTTCGGTATCTAAATGTAACAACACCCATGGTGTCAATCTCAACACCCTAGTTTTTGCAGTTTAAACCTATCTTAAAGAAAGAAATTAATCTAAATCAATTGGCAAAGCGTCATTTACATTAACTAGCGGGGCTTCTATATCAAAAGTTACACGTTTTAATCGATGTCTGTTCCTTAACTTTCCGTTTATTATGTTCAAATAATGTTCTTGGTATAGGATTGAGCCAAAGCAAACAACCACCTCAAATGTATACAAGCTGCAATATCCATACCAAGATGGAAGCTTCTCTACAATGTCTCATCGCGCTGAGGGTAGCAATCCTGTCAGCCAAATCGCATCATCAAGGAGTGATGTTTGTGATGAAATCAAGATAATCCCAAGAGATAATCTGCAGAAATCTGCAACACCTCTGTTAATTCGAGGAAACTCAACCGCATCCTCGTCGTCTCCTCAGGGTTCGACTTCCAACCAAGAGGTGAAACTACTTCAAATATTACATCTTTAGATTTAAGATTCTCCATATGATACCAACTTTCTATAGGTGATGTCTATGTTAGCACCTTATGTCTAAAATTCTTTATGAATAACTCCTTTTCTTTTCCAATTTTAGGAATTGGTAGACCAACATGAGATCGTCCAGGAAGTTTTGCAAAAACTAAAAGCTACGAAGGCCTCTCTTGACAGAATCAGGTAAAGTCAATTAAAGTTTGAACTTTAAATTACGTCAACGACTTTCGCTGTCGGATTGAGAATCATTCCCTTAGATTTTGTGTTTTTCTTTTCTTCTTGAAGTGGAGAAAGTCAGTTGGAAGAACTTTGGAAGCGTGAACTCCGAACTGCTAATGGGCAGTCAATGTCTGAGTCACTGCAGTATCAATCTATCCCACTAGTCGCACCAACTCTGCAACCCGTCTGCAACCATGCAGAGCAGAAATCGACTATACCACCAGTCACACCAACTGCACTGGTTTGCAACTCTAGAGGGCAGACTTCGTCCGAGTTTCTGCATTCTGAGATTCAACATCAGTCACTAGTCACGCCAAACCCAAATGACCTAAAAATCTCTTCATCACCTTTAAGTGCTGGAGCTAAGTCACCACATAATGTCTTGGCTTCTTCATCTCCGGATCAGCAGGTATACTGGACAGAAATGTTTTCAACAGTTTAATTTTTTTCTTCTAACATTAACACAACATCAACTTTTGTTCGTAAAGCTGCACAATGGCAATATTTAGATCCATGTTTGAACTGACAATGATTCTTTGGTAATCTATCCTTCCATGCTGATATTTAATTCAGGGAAGGGTTCAGCAAGGGAGAACATTCAATGGAGTTATGCACAGGATTAACCTCATGACGGCACAGCCCCTCAATATCAGGTAAATCTTTATCTTATCATTAATTTAAGGTGGTATACTGCGTGATTAGTTTACTCACGAGTAGGAATGGAGGTACAATCAATAAAACTAGTAGGATATCAAATCTCAATACAATTTCAATACACTGATTTCATATCTGTTGGTTAACCAAAATGTTTATGATTTTTTATTCAGTAGATCTCAGCAGCCACTTTGGTTACAAGCTTTGAATGCACAGCAGACTGTACCCCGCGTTCATCAGCCTCAAATCCCACCAATCCCACCAACGCCTGTACAACCTATGTGGCCTGCGTCACCCATCCACGTCAACAAAAAGTAATTGAACCTGATGTTACATATACCTATTCACGGCCATTTATGTCAGAGTAATAATATAATACATGAACAAGATTATGAAGAGTCATCCTGCATCGTTTTAACTTTACTTTGTTTTGCTTTCTACAGAAGACAGATGACTGACTCTAAGACTCCACCAGAAATCAATGCCAAGAACCAAAAGAAAGAGTCATTAAGATCAGCAGTAGCTCGGTCAACAACGGCTCCCGGGCCTTCCCAATCCTTGCCTGCTGACCAATTGCCTCCTGAATCTTCATTTATTCCAATCCTTCTTAAGAATGAACTAGAGGACGTCTTGAGTCAAGGCTATCCAGTCTGTCTCGGTAATGGAGCGTCTGGAGAAGTCTATCTCAAGAGAAAGATAGACGACGGTACTCTGGTAGCAGTCAAAAGACTGAAAGGTGTTCAGGATCACATGAAAGCATATCAAGAAATGATCACAGAGATCAGAACCATGATGGCTGTGCAACATTTGACCGAATTCATCCGAGTTTTAGGCATCATTGATCAACTATCATTCGGAGTTGAGTTTGTTGGAGACCCAGTATCTATGACATCAACACACCTTCACTCCGTATTAACAAATCCTCCAGCAAACTTAGAGACAATGGACTGGATTCAAATATGTCTTGATCTATCAAGAGGACTTCTTGCCTTACATAATGCTGGCTGGTCTCATAATGACCTCCATAGCTGTAATGTTATAATATGGCGTGATGTTTACAGGTCTCATAAATGGTCGGCCAAAATTATAGATCTTGGATTGGCTACACGGTTAGATCCACCTCCTCCTGCATTAATATATGACTCCAGTACCAAGTCATGGTGCTATGATAACTGTCCACAGATGCCACCAGAAGTCATAGAGGGCGTTTGTCATCATAGCATCCAAACCGACATCTACAGTTTGGGACATTTGTTTAGTATTATAACAGCTAACAAAGCCGAGTTGTCTTTCATCGATGCCATTGGTGAAAAGTGTTTAGGGTTGAGTCAGTGTCGGCCATCACTGCAATCCATTATTCAGGATGTAGAAAGATTTCAGTCTGAGACTATGACAAAGATTGCTCAGAATAACACCGCAAGAGGGCGAGCGGCAAAAAACATCAAAAATAGATAACTGACCTGCTAACACAGTCATTTCAAACAATAATGACTTTTACCTTCAGGTATAAAATTACAAGAAATCCGATAATTTATAGTTATGTACAACATATAAGATACTTTTTATTTAAATGAAAGTCTTTTCGATTAATTATTGGAAAATGTAAATAAACTAAATTACTGGTAACCTATATGCTTCAAAATTATTGAAATTTATTTGCCTCGCCTCTTCCCGCCCACTCCCTGCCACTGGTCCTCTTGCACAGGTCTCAACATTATGATATCTCGCGATACGAAAACGATGGCCAACTCACAGATCACTAGTTGACCAACGCTTGTAATGGGGCGCGTTTTTTCGACCCGGTGTCCCAGGGAAATCTGTCCCCCGGAGATTCTGTCCCCCTACGGGAAATTAACATGGGCTGGAGGAGGATGATTCAAAATAGGGCGCTATCAAAAGAAGTTTGTACTGCACGGTTCGCCGTATGGGGGACAGAATCTCCGGGGGACAGAATCTCCGGCCACACCGGACCGCCACAACCAGATTGAAACAGTAGGCCCTATGTGATGTATCTCTTGAAAACTAATAATATGTCTCAAAATATACAGCCTTCATTTTAATATCAAGTGATGAAACTTAGTCTTTAATATTTGGGTTGAACTAAAGACAATTTTATTTAGAGGGGATTTAAAGCTGTGACTACCTCTGGATTAACGTGCTGGCGCTCTAACTGAGCCACGCTCACTTAATTTAGCCCTATAATATTGGCGGTATCCCCATTATCTTGGGGTGCCAATCAGAAACCATTCAACCCGAAACTGTCATAATAACCAGGGATCACACCGGAGATGCAACATTTGATTTCACTAATATCAAGTAGGCCTACACAATAAACCATAAGAGAAACTGACTGGCTTTAGGCCTTAATTTAATTAAATTTTGGGTTGAACAAAGAAACACTGACTAGTGCGGGATTTGAACCTGCGACCTCCGAATGTACATGAATTTCTAACAACTTAGGCTATCTAGCCCTATAATAATGTTGAAATTTCATTAAATTACGCCTACCCTTTTAAAATGAGCATGCAAAAGTAAGCAGTGGATTGCTTCGTCGTAAAAAAAAGTGATGGTGAAATTTTGGTCAACGCAAGTGTTGAAATCTCGAACTATAACTATAGGCTACACTATTCGACACGCGTGTATCATCGTTTTATAAGTAAAACCAACATTACTGATTGCAACTATCATCACACAAGCTCATGTATGAAAAGGCATGATGTGAAAGGCAGGCGAAAGAAACCCTGAACCTACCTGCTGCTGTTGCCCTCGCATGACATTAAAACTCTTATCCAATGGGGGAGTCGCATCGCGCCCGGCTTAAAGGGATACGTAGCCTTCGGGCGAGTTGGTCTATGAAAAGCGTTTGTAACCGTTTGTTATAAAATGCATATGGTTAGAAAGATGTTTTAAAAGTAGAATACAATTATCCTCACAAATATGCCTCGAAATTGTGTGGTTTTCCTTTTACTTTGCGAACTAACATGGTCCGCCATTTTGTGAAGTCAAAAATTTGGCTCTACAAAATGGCGTGCCGTGTTAGTTCACAATGTAAAAGGAAAACCACGCAATTTCAATTCGTGGCATATTTGTGTGGATCATTGTATTCTACTTTTAAAACATATTTCTAACCATAACCGACTCCCCCCCTTTGATTCCTCCGTAATTGTATTCTATCCAGCGTGAAGTGATCATCAGACGTAACTTGTTTATGAATGTATATTCGTTTTAGGCCTAAATGTACGTGTCAGCAAGTCCTGCGCATGCGTGTTTTTACTTGGCGATGGCGAGTACACACAATGCGTGCCGCACCGTTTATAATCGAACATGGTACAAAGGGATCGACGTGTCCATCCAGTCAATATTAATGTAGATCAATGTGGCGAGCCTGCATCTTAAATCCCTACATTCAAACACGGGCAATGCGTCTTAAATTTGCAGCTCAAACGTCATCTTATACACAAAGTAAATTTATGATATTTAATCTTTTTACTTGTGAGAGTTTAGGTAAGCTATACGTAAATCTTACACTAATCCTACCGACTAGTCACAGCCATTGATCTCTATTATATTGACTGGATAGGACACGTTGCGCCGCCATGCGTCAACCGCGCGCGTATTTTTCAAGACGATTTGAAAATTGTACGCAACGCAAACAAATGAAGTTTCGTGCTGGAGCAAAATTATTTGAATCAAAATTAACTCATTTCTCCCCAGTTTTTGAACAAGAGTGAACAAAATTTAATTCAAATCTAAAGGTTCAAATCAACAATGGTAAACTGTTGAGAAGTTATAGGTTGTCAGAACGCCAGACGCACAGATGTTCAGAAAAATTGAATTTCCATTCACCAAGCAAGTATTTTAGTCTGTAGGCCTAACGTTATACTTTGACTATGTTTAACACTAGTCTTTTGTCTTCTAGCCGGATCTGTTTGATCACTGTAAGATCCTTATTGCATACGATATCTTAAATGGAATAGATTCCTCCGCAAGTGTATTTTATCCAGCAAACTCCTCTGTTTTACGTAAACTTTACCATGGATAGGCCTAGACATTTTGTTTTAGGTTGCATGTACGTTTACGTGTGAGCATGATGGAGGATGGTGTGAGCAAGCATGGTGGAGGATGGTGTGAGCAAGTCCCTTCCGCGTGCGTGTTTTCACTTGTGAGCCGTCTAGAGCGACTACACTTCACTTGTGAGCCGTCTAGAGCGACTACACTGCGTGCCGCACCGTGGATCATCATCGAACGTGTACAAACGCGCCCGACGTGTCCTATGTCACAGCCTACTGTCCTACGTGACTTTTTACTGCGTCCATGGTGAACCAAAACGTTTTTTACACAGGCAATGGAGCGCGTGCACGTGCGTCTGATCTAGTTATTATATTATTCTAAATGTATGGTTGACGATGTAAACACGCTATCCATAGCAACACGTTTACCCACATGGTCTGCGTTTGGCACACAATACGCGTCGTCATTCTATAACTTCTGGTTTCTACGTCACATTAAGATCCTTATTGCATACGATATCTTAAATGGAATAGATTCCTCCGCAAGTGTATTTTATCCAGCAAACTCCTCTGTTTTACGTAAACTTTACCATGGATAGGCCTAGACATTTTGTTTTAGGTTTCATGTACGTTTATGTGTGTGAGCATGGAGGAGGATAGACTTGGTTCCAAGTCTGTGATCATGGTTTTTAGTCTACCTGATAGCCATTACATTATTGCCTGAAATAGCGCCCTCTTGTGGACTTACCTCCGTCGTTAACCTACGATCACAGACTTGGGAACATTGTTCATCGGTTTGTACACACCCTACGGCGAACTAGTCCCAAAGTGGACGGAACACTCTGATTGGTCAGATTCTCAGAAACCTTCAATAAGATGCATATTCAAATTAAACCAGTTTAAACCACGGGATGCGCACCGCGCGCCTACGGGATACAGTACAGAAATACAACATTGATGATGGACATGTTCAAAATGAATACAAACGTTGGGTGGCCGGTTGGGGGAAAAAATTACTCGACGATTCCATTCAAACCATAGGTAAAACAGTTTTTCGTCTTGCAAGAGTCAGGTATTTTATTACGTACATTTTTCAGTATTTTATTATCTTGTATCATTTTTGTATAAACTATAATACCACCGTACCGAGCACTATACAAAAATAATACCAATGATTTTTACAGAAAATGCTGAAGTGACTGTAGCCTATTGGTAATTGACGCAGCCAACAAGGAATAATGTGGCCTCATGATTGGCCATCGCTCTGGGATCAGTGTTGTTATGTAAATTTCAGTTGTGAATAAATGAATATACCGTATACACAATAGGGTCAAGTCTGAGATCGCGAGCAGAGCGTGTGATAGCCAATCTGCGGGGGAGTTTTGCGTGGCTGATGCAGAGAAATAACCGCGAACTCAGACTTGAAATCAAGTCTAGGAGGAGGATGGTGTGAGCAAGTCCCTTGCGCGTGCGTGTGAGCCGTCTAGAGCGACTACACTGCGTACTGCACCGTGGATCATCATCGAACGTGTACAAACGCGCCCGACGTGTCCTATGTCACAGCCTACTGTCCTACGTGACTTTTTACTGCGTCCATGGTGAACCAAAACGTTTTTTACACAGGCAATGGAGCGCGTGCACGTGCGTCTGATCTAGTTATTATAATTATTCTAAATGTATGGTTGACGATGTAAAAACGCTATCCATAGCAACAAGTTTACCCACATGGTCTGCGTTTGGCACACAATACGCGTCGTCATTCTATTTAACTTCTGGTTTCTACGTCACATTTGATAAAAAACAAAAATGTACGATTTATTGTGACATCACAAGGTGACGTTTCGCGCTCTCACTCAAAATAAAGAGTTGCCACGTGCGTGCATCATGCGATACATAAACACAAATCATGAGGCACATCTCTCTGTTCTTGTTTAAACTTCGTGCGATAAACAAGGATTTTTGGTGATACATTTTTCGAATGTAACCAGCGAGATTTTCTACGGAAGATTCTTCAATCAAGAAAATTGAAAATGATTACAGTTCTACGATTAGCTGAGCAGCTTATGTCGGTGAATTACCGGTACGCTTATTTCATTCAGTCGTTTTGTAGCTTTTTATTCACATTTTATTTGTTTTAATCAAATGTGTTATTTATTATAATGGTATAATGTGGATGAAGTTTACGGACTATGTAAACGATTGCTTCTTCAGAAGTGTCATACTTTCTAATATTTTGTTTACATTTTAATAATGTTCGTAGATAATAAACGCTAGTAGACAGGACAAAGGGACCAAAAAAATAGGAGCTTGTTATGCCACGCATTTTTTTTAACGGGTATTTTTTGTTGGTTTGCGTGTTTTTGATTGTTTGTTAAAAGGTGTTGCAAGGGTGCTTTGTTGTTTTTGTTTTTTTTAATACAATTTTACCTAATATACATAATGAAAGAAACGGCTTTTGATTTACAATGTATGAAAAGTAAACAACTTTATTGGGATCTTTCTAAGAAATTTCTATCAAGATACCCAAAAATGAGGGTTTCTGAACAAAATAATATTAACTGTTTTGTTAACAGCCAAATGTTACTACATGTATCGCGGTTGACTTCAGCTTCCGATCAGCTGTTACAGCATCCCACCCCTAAGACCACGCCCCAACATTCAACTTTGTTTGAAAGTCAAGATGAAAAAGCTTGGTGTCTTAAGTCCGATTCAGCCGTCGATATGACATACAGGTGAGTGCATTTAATAACTCAGAACCACAAACACGCAATGGTACTTGATTTTTAGAGCCATTACTTTTTATAACTGCAGACGGATAATATCCTTTTCACAATATAGAATATCAACAACTTTGAGTAGCCTACTATAATCAGCAAGAATACAAATAAAACCTTCTTATCAGTCTTTCCGAGTCCAAGATTCCTGGTCATAATGACCCAGAAATGGGTCATGCCTCGCTGAACCCGGATCCAGGTCAATTCTGATCGGAAGGTTTTAGAAATTGCGTTTCAGGTACAACAAAATACCCGAAAAACACAAATCAATAATGTTTAGAAACAGTTTGTCTATCTACACTTCAAAAACTGGGGTGCCAAAATTGAAACCATGCATGTTGTCACATTATACAATACCAAATAATAATCGAAATGTTCACCATAGGGTGTTAAGTAACACACATTTTTGACAAAACAACTATTGTGTTATTTTAACACTCCATGGTGTTAATTTTGATTCTTTCTTCGGTATCTAAATGTAACAACACCCATGGTGTCAATCTCAACACCCTAGTTTTTGCAGTTTAGGCCTATCTTAAAGAAAGAAATTAATCTAAATCAATTGGCAAAGCGTCATTTACATTAACTAGCGGGGCTTCTATATCAAAAGTTACACGTTTTAATCGATGTCTGTTCCTTAACTTTCCGTTTATTATGTTCAAATAATGTTCTTGGTATAGGATTGAGCCAAAGCAAACAACCACCTCAAATGTATACAAGCTGCAATATCCATACCAAGATGGAAGCTTCTCTACAATGTCTCATCGCGCTGAGGGTAGCAATCCTGTCAGCCAAATCGCATCATCAAGGAGTGATGTTTGTGATGAAATCAAGATAATCCCAAGAGATAATCTGCAGAAATCTGCAACACCTCTGTTAATTCGAGGAAACTCAACCGCATCCTCGTCGTCTCCTCAGGGTTCGACTTCCAACCAAGAGGTGAAACTACTTCAAATATTACATCTTTAGATTTAAGATTCTCCATATGATACCAACTTTCTATAGGTGATGTCTATGTTAGCACCTTATGTCTAAAATTCTTTATGAATAACTCCTTTTCTTTTCCAATTTTAGGAATTGATAGACCAACATGAGATCGTCCAGGAAGTTTTGCAAAAACTAAAAGCTACGAAGGCCTCTCTTGACAGAATCAGGTAAAGTCAATTAAAGTTTGAACTTTAAATTACGTCAACGACTTTCGCTGTCGGATTGAGAATCATTCCCTTAGATTTTGTGTTTTTTCTTTTCTTCTTGAAGTGGAGAAAGTCAGTTGGAAGAACTTTGGAAGCGTGAACTCCGAACTGCTAATGGGCAGTCAATGTCTGAGTCACTGCAGTATCAATCTATCCCACTAGTCGCACCAACTCTGCAACCCGTCTGCAACCATGCAGAGCAGAAATCGACTATACCACCAGTCACACCAACTGCACTGGTTTGCAACTCTAGAGGGCAGACTTCGTCAGAGTTTCTGCATTCTGAGATTCAACATCAGTCACTAGTCACGCCAAACCCAAATGACCTAAAAATCTCTTCATCACCTTTAAGTGCTGGAGCTAAGTCACCACATAATGTCTTGGCTTCTTCATCTCCGGATCAGCAGGTATACTGGACAGAAATGTTTTCAACAGTTTAATTTTTTTCTTCTAACATTAACACAACATCAACTTTTGTTCGTAAAGCTGCACAATGGCAATATTTAGATCCATGTTTGAACTGACAATGATTCTTTGGTAATCTATCCTTCCATGCTGATATTTAATTCAGGGAAGGGTTCAGCAAGGAGAACATTCAATGGAGTTATGCACAGGATTAACCTCATGACGGCACAGCCCCTCAATATCAGGTAAATCTTTATCTTATCATTAATTTAAGGTGGTATACTGCGTGATTAGTTTACTCACGAGTAGGAATGGAGGTACAATCAATAAAACTAGTAGGATATCAAATCTCAATACAATTTCAATACACTGATTTCATATCTGTTGGTTAACCAAAATGTTTATGATTTTTTATTCAGTAGATCTCAGCAGCCACTTTGGTTACAAGCTTTGAATGCACAGCAGACTGTACCCCGCGTTCATCAGCCTCAAATCCCACCAATCCCACCAACGCCTGTACAACCTATGTGGCCTGCGTCACCCATCCACGTCAACAAAAGTAATTGAACCTGATGTTACATATACCTATTCACGGCCATTTATGTCAGAGTAATAATATAATACATGAACAAGATTATGAAGAGTCATCCTGCATCGTTTTAACTTTACTTTGTTTTGCTTTCTACAGAAGACAGATGACTGACTCTAAGACTCCACCAGAAATCAATGCCAAGAACCAAAAGAAAGAGTCATTAAGATCAGCAGTAGCTCGGTCAACAACGGCTCCCGGGCCTTCCCAATCCTTGCCTGCTGACCAATTGCCTCCTGAATCTTCATTTATTCCAATCCTTCTTAAGAATGAACTAGAGGACGTCTTGAGTCAAGGCTATCCAGTCTGTCTCGGTAATGGAGCGTCTGGAGAAGTCTATCTCAAGAGAAAGATAGACGACGGTACTCTGGTAGCAGTCAAAAGACTGAAAGGTGTTCAGGATCACATGAAAGCATATCAAGAAATGATCACAGAGATCAGAACCATGATGGCTGTGCAACATTTGACCGAATTCATCCGAGTTTTAGGCATCATTGATCAACTATCATTCGGAGTTGAGTTTGTTGGAGACCCAGTATCTATGACATCAACACACCTTCACTCCGTATTAACAAATCCTCCAGCAAACTTAGAGACAATGGACTGGATTCAAATATGTCTTGATCTATCAAGAGGACTTCTTGCCTTACATAATGCTGGCTGGTCTCATAATGACCTCCATAGCTGTAATGTTATAATATGGCGTGATGTTTACAGGTCTCATAAATGGTCGGCCAAAATTATAGATCTTGGACTGGCTACACGGTTAGATCCACCTCCTCCTGCATTAATATATGACTCCAGTACCAAGTCATGGTGCTATGATAACTGTCCACAGATGCCACCAGAAGTCATAGAGGGCGTTTGTCATCATAGCATCCAAACCGACATCTACAGTTTGGGACATTTGTTTAGTATTATAACAGCTAACAAAGCCGAGTTGTCTTTCATCGATGCCATTGGTGAAAAGTGTTTAGGGTTGAGTCAGTGTCGGCCATCGCTGCAATCCATTATTCAGGATGTAGAAAGATTTCAGTCTGAGACTATGACCAAGATTGCTCAGAATAACACCGCAAGAGGGCGAGCGGCAAAAAACATCAAAAATAGATAACTGACCTGCTAACACAGTCATTTCAAACAATAATGACTTTTACCTTCAGGTATAAAATTACAAGAAATCCGATAATTTATAATTATGTACAACATATAAAGATACTTTTTATTTAAATGAAAGTCTTGTCGATTAATTATTGGAAAATGTAAATAAACTAAATTATTGATAACCTATATTTCTTCAAAATTATTGAAATTTATTTGCCTCGCCTCTTCCCGCCCACTCCCTGCCACTGCTCCTATTGCACAGGTCTCAACATTATGATATCTCGCGATACGAAAACGATGGCCAACTCACAGATCACTAGTTGACCAACGCTTGTAATGGGGCGCGTTTTTTCGACCCGGTGTCCCAGGGAAATCTGTCCCCCCGGAGATTCTGTCCCCCTACGGGAAAATAACATGATGATGGGCTGGAGGAGGATGATTCAAAAGAGGGCGCTATCAAAAGAAGTTTGTACACAGTTCGCCGTATGGGGGGGACAGAATCTCCGGGGGACAGAATCTCCGGCCACACCGGACCACAACAACCAGATTGAAACAGTAGGCCCTATGTGATATATCTCTTGAAAACTAATAATATGTCTCAAAATATACAGCCTTCATTTTAATTTCAAGTGATGAAACTTAGTCTTTATTATTTTCAGAAAAGTCATTATTTGGGTTGAACTAAAGAACATTTTATTTAGAGGGGATTTAAAGCTGCGACTACCTCTGGAGTAACGTGCTGGCGCTCTAACTGAGCCACGCTCACTTAATTTAGCCCTATAACATTGGCGGTTTCCCCATGATGGCAATATCTCGGGGTGCCAGTCAGAAACCATTCAACCCAAAACTGTCATAATAACCAGGGATCACACCGGAGATGCAACATTTTGATTTCACTATCAAGTAGGCCTACACAATAAACCATAAGAGAAACTGACTGGCTAGGCCTTAATTTAATTAAATTTTGGGTTGAACAAAGAAACACTGACTAATGCGGGATTTGAACCTGCGACACAGCGGCGGCGGAACACTTTTAAAAGTGGGGGCCCTTTTTTTCCCTATGTATTTTATTTCGCACAACATAGGTATGTAGGCACACACCGGCTATGTTGTGCTATTTGGGGTACAAAATAGACACATAAACACACATGACTCTTACGGTCTTCCAGGAGTAGAGTAAATCCCTAAAAGAAACTGCAAATTTGGCCGTTATCGAGCATTTTCAAATATCTAAGTTCACGTGATTTATCTAAACCAATTCTTTTACGCAGATTAATCACAAGATCTTTGGAGTTAATTTTACTTTCAGCGACCTAAAAAGTGTATTACTGAACCAAATTCAACTCGACTGGGTTAACAACAGGAGCGATTGACGCAGCTCTAAGCCAAAATGCAATTTGGCCGTAAAAATGGCGTTTTTCGGGAACGATCGTTAGACAAAATTACTATACCTTATACATTTGAACAACTACCTGCCATTCTGTGATTTGCCAATTGGCCATCAAGACGTGTTTTGTTAGATCATGCAGATTGTGTCTACGTCATTCAGCCGCTAAGCTAATCGGATAACGTGGCGAGTGCGCATGCTCATAAGACGCATCCCGACCGTGCCTCTAGCCTCTTTCTAGAATGTAGCCTTGATCAAGGCAGTCGCATTTCACTCCAAAAAAGACGCCGTAAACCCACCCGTATACGCTGTGCGTAAGGTGTGTATCACATCGCACGACCCACCCGTATACACTGTGCGTAATGTGTGTATCACATCGCACGACGCCCGTACACACACTGTGCGCAGGTCATCCGCACTCGTACCACTCTCCGCATGCGGAGGCCGTCAGGCCGACAGCCTTGACGGGTCTGTAACTTCCGGGTTTAATGTGTTTCTTGATATTTTCGTCCAATATTGGACGAAAATGGGGGGGCTCTCGGATACGCTAGTATGCAGCTCATGAATATTTAAATATTTCGTCTGACCTATTGCAGACAACACAGGATGGGAAGCAAATGAATTATTCATTTTGACGTCCAATCACGAGCTTCTCTCACTATGACCTTTGTACCATATCATGCTTGCTGTATGTGATGCTATGTGAGTAGGTACCGACTTAATGGCGTTTGTGTGTAGCATTGTCTCAGCCATTTTGGACCGGTAATCTGCGAGGCAGGTCAGTCAGCTCACAAGTGCTGAACCCGTGCGCGGCCCCTGGAGCTTTGTGCGCTGCACTCAAGTTCCCTCATTGGACTACCCTGATCATTCGCCATTCTTTTGGTTATTAATTCTGGAGTTGATGTAGTTTCTGCATCTGTGTTTTCCAGACATGTCCTCTCGAAGTCCGACTCTGTGCAGCCACTCACACCGTCTTCATACTTTTGAATTGTTCTCAGACAGGGTCTTATAAGAATTAACTGCTAAACAAAAATTGACAGGATACAGCCACACATGATACATGTGAAATAGATTTTTAGCTACCCTGTTCTAGTGAGTGTACTTGGGAAATTTGGTGTTAGGCAGTCTTTTTTAGTGGGGCGGCCAAAATGATATAAAAAGTGCAATGAGCTATATGCCTTCATGAAACAATCAACAATGGTAGTTTATTGAGGTCTTTGTTTTGTATATTTTTACCTCCAATGAATGCACCAACAATGATTACCGTAAATCACTGTTTAATGATGCAAGATGGAGACATTTCCTGCTGGAAAATGGTGTATGTAATGTATGTTACAAATTGATCCACGCAACCTCATTTGTTTAATTCCTGCCATGCCCTCATTGTCTCGCTCAGCTGAGGAGAATACGCAACATTTTCAGATAGATTATTATAACAAAGTATTCCCAAATTCAAACCGGCGCGCCAGTTCAGTAGCCACATCTGGATACTGCATGCATATTCATAAGAATGAGTAAACAAGACTTCCGCCACTGACCAATGGGGTCTCGCCTTTTGCGCGCATTATAGTAATGAGTCATTGGCTTCGAGACAGAACCGTCAAGGCGTTGTTTCGGTGAGTGTCGCATACAGCTCACACGAGCGCACGCGCATACCGTACTGCACACAACAGACACCGTGCACACTCGGGCGGGTTGGTAGCTCGGTGGGTAGCGCGGCGCAAATAAAATAAAAATGAAAACAATAAAATAAAATTGAGAAAAAAACTCCAACGCCTTGATCAAGGCTATCTAGAATGGTGTCTTTATGAGCATGTGCACTTGCAGACAAGCATTTTTCAAAACGGCCGCACAAATTTTTTTTTTTAATGAATTATCGGCCATAGGTTGATTTAATTTGTGAATATGTATATGTAAATATAATACAGGGTTGCTTGGAGTATTGAGACCACATGACTCATACAATAAAATCTTGACTATTGACCTGAAGACAGCACAGAAAGTGGTTTATGGGAGTTGTTGATTTTTAATGTAAATAAATTATGGTGGTGTTTCAGTGGGTGTGTTGTTCATCCTACCTTTTACAGAAATCAAAACAGGACAAAACAAGGTCACAATACTGCACCAAACTACACGTTTCACTTTCAGATATAAAAAAAAGTACAGGGCAGCGACCCACACCACCCGGTACTCAGAGCTACATTCTATACCTTGCACTTCGAAGAAGGACATTCGTTACAGTGTTGACTTGTTTTTGATTAAGATTAATTTTAAACTATTTATGGGTGTGATGAGCTAGCACACATCAGTGATTCAGTGCAAATCAAGGAACCTCCAATGTGAGACCCAGCACAATGAATTTGAAAAAATAAACACTTTCGCGGTAATATGCGCCATCATGTTCAGGCGTGCTATTAAAACTAATTAACCATCGCACCAGTGCTCAGTAAACTTTGGGAAACCTAATTTGCAAAGTGAATAGTGATTAGGGCCTATAACGTTGTGGTCAAGTTCATGGACGGTGAAACTTGTTTTCAAATTGAAACACAATTGCCATTTTCATCGGCGCTTTTACGAATCAGCAAAATTTCCCCTTGAAAAAATAATCGAGAACCACAAACTAGAAAAAGAAAAGGTAACACTATCGATTTAAATATAGGAATCAAACTTTAATAATAAAACAAGAATATTTTTTTGTTTCGGGGGATAATAAAAGAAACTTGAAGAAAACCCAAACTAACAGTTACTCGATCGCGCAACATTGCACTCGAGAGGCACATAGCGTAGTCCGCTGGGCTACGTGGGAATGAAAAAAATTAAGCTGCAAAATACTTTATATGTCACATCATGCAGTCGTGTACGCGTCAACAGGGGGAGGGTGGGCTCGTTTCGCATCATTTTACCACTGCTTAACTAAATCAGATGTATATGATGAGCCTTTTTAAAATGGGAGACTACTCAAAAAAACATCTTATACTACATTGCGGCTAAGGCTGTAACTGCGGCTGGTGCATGCTAACGGCTTCTAATGGGAATAACGCACGGAGACACGTTGTGGCGCAGCTGGGATTCCGGAACCAGCCCGCTATAAAGTCAGCCTATTTTTCACACCCGATCGCTAGTCTCGTGTGTGCTACTCGCACCAGCGGTGACTCGCACTGCAGGACTGGTGAAATGTGCATCGTGGGCCATTACTATTAACTATAATCTATTGTCCGGGGATGGCGACTCGCCTAAGTTTGGCGTTACTTGCTGTTTTTTTGTTATATGAATAAGATTATTTTGAGAAATGTAAAGGTGTGTATAATAATATTACAAAAGGTAGTTGTCAGTGTAGTCCAGGAGAACAGTACATGAACCGTGACATGGAGTACAACTAACATTTTTTTGCTGAAATGAGTCCACCAGGGTGTCCCTTTTAAGAAATTGATGCATGCCCAGCTGGCAGGGTTGAGCATATTTTGTTACAGTAAAAATTCATATGTCCTATAGTTTGTATGGTCCGCCATTTTGTGGGTCAAAAATTTGGCTCTAGTACAAAATGGCGTGCCAGTTAGTTCACGATGTAAAAAGAAAACCACGCAATTTCGTGGAATTATTGTGTGGATCATTGTATTCTACTTTTAAAACATCTTTCTAACCATAATGCATTTTATAACAAACGGTTACAAACGCTTTTCACAGACCAACTCGCCCGATCCAAGGCAACGTGTCCCTGAAGCTTTTTGTGATACTTTGTTTAGCGCCCTCTTTCTAGTCCTAAAACAGGTTTATTTCCGGGTGTGCTGGAGTGTGTGCCTGTTTCAGACGCATCCGACCTCCGATCCTGATCACGTTGTATAGATTTGATAGCGTAATTGGTTTGTATTTCTTCTCTTCTTGTTACATTTACCGGTTAACTACCATTATTTGCTTATGGTTATATCGCTGAATGTTTTTGTAGTTGAGCGGTTTATTCATGTATTGGTGATAAATCGGTGCGGTTCATATCAGATTGTACATGTACAGCCGGCCGGTTCCGCTGGTAGCCGATGTATTGCCGTTTGCTGTGTATAACTACCAGTCAATCGTGTACACACATGTATGCCTATGGGTCAATACAATCACTGCATATGCACAACGTGTGTGTCGTAGGAAGTGCTTCCGGATATAGTTTTAAGTTCGTGCTCATCCTCTGTGTTTGTACATGGAGGTAAAAATATGTGTGTGATGGATCATGGAGGTAGAATTAGCCTCCATGGATGGATGTAATAATCATTAAATACTTTTAATTGAAGTTTGTGTGGTGTGGATACTGTGTCCTCAACTCCACATAAATCGTGATCATGAGCCTGAGCTGAGGCAAAACTACTGTACTACTGACTAAGTGTAATTTACTATACTGAAGTCTAAACTCCTAAGTGAAAGTATTAACTAACAATAACATGAACAACACCCATTTCAGACATGTTGTCAGGCAGGGACTCCATGGTTGTGCTGAACGAAATTATTGAATTAAGTACATTGGAAGTTTTTGACCTATGAAACGGTTAGGATTGGAACGACTAGACGCGCGAGAAGGACTGGAAAGACTCTCTCTGCCTGGAGCGTCTTGGTTTCAGACGTCGGTCTTGTCATGAGCCGAACCTAATGCAAATTTTATGTTAATGCATGGAAACTAGAAAAAAATGTAGCTTAATGCTGCCTATAGGCCTATTTGTAAGCATTCTTCTCTGTTCAGCTAAATTTAGCATGGAGGCTTTTTGCATACATGTACAATGTACATGTATAGATGGCTTCCAATATTAATTAGTACATGTCTTTTTTGACTAAATTTTTTAATTTAGGGGGCCTAGTGTTTACACGGCAAATGGTTGTTACAAATATATAACAGGTCAGCGGCATGTTTGTTTGTATTCTAGGCCCTATTCATACTGGCGGCTACAGTTATGCCTTTTTATGGCTATGACTGTTGCTAAGGGTGTTGCTAAGGATGAATAACACCTTAACGCATTATGACGCAAACATCTAGTGGTAGCCATAGCTGTATCTGCCAATTCGGACGAAGCCTTCCCTACATTATCTCCGGCCAATACAGTCTTTAAATTCGCCTGTCTGGAACCAAAATTTATTTGGATCGACTTGGAGTCGCTCCTGATCTATTTGGTTCGGCGCAACTCTGGAGCACCTGTCTGAAACAGGTGCAAACTAACTAAACCACCCTTTTGTCCGACTCATTTAAAACACTTAAGTATGGAGGTAGACCTCCATAAAAGCAACAACACATCATATTCATACTTTTTTTTTATCTCATTTTGGACATAATGCTTTGCCATAGCCCCATAAATACTAGTGCCAATCTACTCTGACTAAATAGTATGAGGTTCGTTCCGCTATTGTCTCCACGAACCATACATGTAGGTGATTACTTATGTAAATCCTATTCAAAACTTTTTGCCCTTCACGTTACACACCTACAGTTCTTGTTTGAAACAGGATCTCGTTTCAAATTAGGCTCGATATGGGTTTTTTATTCTCAGTGAGCTTGTGATTGTTCCAGAAAATTCACTCCACTAAAAACAAATTGCAAAAAAAATATGACTTCTCACCGTCATATCCAGAATCCTTAATGGGCATCTCCTTTCAACATGTTCGCAAAAACAAATATTGCTGCTTCTTTTTATAACATGTGAATCGCTGGTTGTCGTGGCCCAGCTTTCCTGAAGTATACCAGTTTGGTCTTTCCAACATGCAAGCCTTTATGCTGGTATTATCAGTGGTATGCTGAATGCTGATTTAAGGATTCTGAATGACGTTGGACCGTGAGAGTTCATCAGTTTTTGCAAAAACTACTTTTGCGGAATGAATTTTCTGGAACAATCACAAGCTCACTGAGAATACAAAGAATACATCAAGCCCAATTTTGGGGAGATCCTGTTACAAAAAAGAACTGTAGGCTCTATGCTTATGTAAAAATTTGAAAAGGATTTACTACATAATCACGTATATGAGGTTCATGGACACGGTAGTGAAGCGATTCTGATATTATAATTTCTAGGAGTAGTGCCAATCCACTTCGTATCATTGGCCCTAGCACCAATGCAATCCAATCTTTATGCTCGCAGTGGTTTTCAACCTGCACCGTTCCTGGTCCTAAAACTTACTGATCAAATTCTACTTGAGGATGGCACTACTGCTGGAATTTGCTGCCGCAGTGTCCCTTTGAAAATTAAAAACAGATAATTATAAGTTTGTGCTTATCCTCATGCTGTGTTTGTATGGAGAGTAGTAAATATGTGTGATGGATGTAATCCATTGTGTGATGGGTGTATTGTAATTGTAATTAAGGTATTATCCATTGTGAATAGAACAAAGAGCCATTCCAACAGCTTTTTTTTACATTCTGCATCTCTTTAGAACTCCTTGCCCGGTGCATCTTTCCCTCCATCCTACAATCTGGAATTTTTCAAGAGGAATGTGAATTCCTACCTTCAGCTCCCCTGTGTAATTTTTTCCTGAAAGCTAACTAACTTGTTATAAAGATGGTAGTAAGCATCCTGCGGAATTATTTCGTCTGAAGACTGATTAGGAATGTCGAAAAAATTTGGATCTCTAAAGAATACATAAAGGCAACTTTTGGAAATTCAAATTTCTGTAGTGTCCGTTTGTGAATGCTGCAGCTGGAGATGCTGTTGGTGGTCCGCTGTCACCTCACGAATTGTGGATGAATTTGACATTCTTGATAAAAATGCTGCGACACTGTATTCAAGACGAGTGATTAATTTTATCAGGATTTGTCCTGATTTCAGGATTTAAAAAAAAAAACTTGAGCTTAAAATTTTCTTGAAAGAAGCAAAGCAATCATCAAAGGGAGAGAGAAATAGTCCACATTGTGTCCAAACCTGTATTTTTCGTTTCTGATAATTATTCAACTGAAATTTCCACAGTTGACTTTATTTGTATTGTTCTTGAGAACTTTGCCTATAAATCAGTGTACATTGACAAAAAACAAATGATCGCCCGACCTTTAAGTCTCAGATTTGCTTAAAGTTGTATGCATGGCAAAATATGAAGCTATTGGAAAGACTTCAAAGTGTGACATTCTTGGGGGTTTTTCGTAGGAATTGGTTAGGTGGTGAGACAAGGGCTGAGGTTTTCAGTGTGTCATTTAATGTCCTGATACAAATTAAAACTGGCCGGGGACAAAATGTGTGACAGTTTTTTACTGCATCAAGTAATCTCATTATCTGTTTTTTGACATCCAACATAAAATGGCTTAACAGCATTGATGTTTCATAACTACAATGTACTAAAGAAATAAACACCAATTTAATGACTTGGTATCTTAGCCTACTGAGTGGATCAGTAGGCCTAATACTATGCAAACTTGTGTGTGCACTGTCAGACTGTTCCTACGTTGTACAGCCACATACAGTGTATGTGCATAGAAAACTGACATGACTAGGGGTTTCATCTGAAGACTGTTTAAATAAAAAAGAGACTGACCATGGGCTGACCCAACACTTCATCCCAGTAATATAAATCAACATGTATACATGTATAGTGTATTAAATTTGTACCTCAAAGTCCTCAATTGCCTTGTCCTAAACACCAAGTGCTGATGTCACAGTTTCAATCAGGTAGGTTTTTTTAGATGTAACCTCGGGAAGTTGTCAGTCTACATTTGGATAATCTGAGGAAATAACCACTAGGTTTGGGGTCTTCAGTTGACAGTACATATTTATGGCAGAAATACTTTTCTGAAGATTTGTAACTGGTACTTAGCATTAACAGAAGAACTTTCATGACTTAACCATTGAGCTTTCACATTGATAATAACCAACCCTGTGCGTACTTTGGCTTCAACCAGTTAACGCCGGAAGATGTAATAATAATAATAATAATAATAAGACTTGTAATGCGCACATATCCACCCTGCTGGGTGTTCAAGGCGCAGTAAAAAAAAAAACAAAACAAAACAAAACAAAGACAAAACAGACACAACAAAATTAGTCCTTGAAAACCTGTGACATAAGATGAGTTTTGAGAAGAGATTTGAATTTTGTGGTACAAAGACAAGATCTAAGATTAAGCGGTAGAGAGTTCCAGATGCGTGGCGCAGCTGAAGAAAAAGACCTGTCACCCCATGAGTGTCGAGACTTGGGTTCAATGAGGAGAAGCATGGAACTTGATCGAAGATTCCTTGATGGAGTGTAAACTTGAAGTAGTTCAGAAATATAGTGGGGAGCCTTGCCATTAAGTGCTTTGTGGACAATGAGCATCAGCTTGAAGATGATTTGTTGAGAGATAGGGAGCCAATGCAGTTGTTTCAGAATGGGGGTGATAGAACAGGATTTTCTAGACAGTGTCACAATGCGGGCAGCGGTATTTTGGAGGCGTTGAAGACGGGAAATCTGGTTGTTAGGAAGACTGTAGAGAAGAGCATTGCCGTTGTCAAGACGAGAAGTAACAAATGCATGAATGACCTTTTCAGTGGCACTTTTGTCCAAGTACTTGCGAATCTTACCAATATTCCTGATGTGATATGATGACAGACGAACGATGTTGTTGATGTGTGGTTGAAGTGTCATCGATGAATCAAAAATAACCCCTAAGTTCCGAGCTTGCAGCGAGGGAGCTATCCGAGCATCACCGATGGAAATGTATGGCACTGAAACCTTTGTTAACTGTTGACGTGACCCAAATAGAAGGAACTCTGTCTTATCATCATTTAACTTCAGGAAGTTTTGTTGTGTCCAACGTCGAATCTCTTGGATGCATTTCTCAAGTCTTGCAATAGATGCATTGGCGTTTACTTGAGAAGATTTAAACGTGATGTATAGCTGAGTGTCGTCTGCGTACACATGGTAATTCAGATTAAATTTCAGGATGATGTCACGAATCGGTAAAGTGTACAGCGTAAACCACTGCGGGCCCAGTACCGACCCCTGTGGCACAGAGTAGTTCAAAACAACAGGGTCTGATATTGCGGTGCCAATACATACATGCTGAGTTCTATTGTAGAGATACGATTTGCACCATGCTAGGGCTGTGTCCTCTATGCCAAGGTTATTCTGGAGCCGAGAGAGAAGGATGTTGTGATCAACAGTGTCAAAGGCAGCACTCAAGTCTAGCAGGACTAGTGCTGTTAGGTTACCATTGTATAGACGATGTGACCTGTGACATCACATGTTTACAAAAGAGCCACAGAGCCTGGACTTCCTGCAGGCACGATTTGTACACAGACTAATGGAATAAAACATAAAATCTTATATTTTATGGAGATTGCACTGTCTAATTCCTATCGACTTTTGATATGATGAAAGGGGGCACATCTCAAAACTTGTCCAGCTTTTACTTTCATAATTCTTGGATTTATAAATGTCAACTTTCCCATAGGACCTGTGTAGTATCTTGCCTGCCAGAATACCCAAAGAATGCACAAGGTCACACTTATTGTAAACAAAGTTCACATGGTCTATACAATACACACAACTTTTACAAACCAGAAAACAGGTGAATGATTACTCCGTTTTTATTTTTATGTACACTCGCAACATTTTTAATTTTGTATACTTTTTCTGTAATAGATTAAAGTCCAGTGACATGTTTATATGCCCGGATATTTCATTGTGTAGCATGCACAGGCATGCACTCGCCATGCTACGTTTTGTTTCCCACATACAAAGAGGGACAAAGGGCACTGGAATTAATGCTCAAAATAACCCTTTTGCGAGGGGGGGTTGTATTTTGTAAGACTGATTCTTCGCAGAGGCATAGAAATTGTGTAATCGACATGAAAGTGGTTGAGGTGAAGGTAGGGTAGGAAGTCACCAAATTGTCACATTAATTATTACATTAGGCATACTGCCATAATTCCAGACATTGACCCCCCAGCCTCCAAAAGTTAAATGTATTTTGATCATGTTGATTTCAAAACATGCTGACTTGTACAAACAATGTTGACAGTACAGTGTGCATCTTCATGTTTGATACACGTTTATTGTATATTACATGTACAATGTACCTTGCACTGTTTATCATTGTGTGTACATAAAGTGTACATGTACATGTGTATTACTACCATGAGTGCCATCAGCCATACAGTATAATTATCAATTCATGTACTGTCATGACTGTACAAGTAGTTCAATTTGACATGGCAGGTCAATCAACTAAACCTGTCAGTAAAGTGCAATATAGGCCTGCTGCTCAAACTTGTACTTTATATTATTTTGTTCAATAACATTTTATTGTATATTTTAACTTAAAAGAGGCAACTACATGTATGCCATGATGGAGTAAAGTACTCTTAGGAATAGGATATGATTCAACTTTGGTTTCCTGTGATATAAATTGTAATTAATAAAAGTACAGGTTCTCAATGTACAGTGTGATTGATAATGTGCATCCAATTATTTTGTAAATCAAACTATCATGTCATTATATGATAAATAATATGGGAAAAAAGACTTTCGTTGAACATCTTATAATAATGAATGTTCACTAAAAAATAAACTAACAATGCAACAAGAACTGAAACATGCTCGCAGCCTTGCAAAAAAATGCACAATTTGGGGTTTTTTGCTTGCAAGAGTCTTACAGACTAAAAAGAAAGATGGTTTCGGGATCAATGCATAAATTGACTAGTGCATTAACTTTTTGTGTTGCCAATCAAATATTATAAGACTGTTTCCCCCTGGTTGGCAGGTTGTAAAGACCAGTAAAAGACAAAATCACATCGAGTACATCTAGCGGGTTGAACGAAAACATCTTGGGTGGACTCCTGTGCAGGTCCTGGATTCTCTGAGATATCCATGAAGACAGTTATGTCCAGAGGGGGGTCATGGCTAGGATTGGCAAAACATGTTTGAACATGTTTCGACCACTTGATAATGGCCTCCTTGTTGGGCAAAATCCATGCAAAGTCAATCTTACTGTTGCAGCGTGCACATGATGTAGGCTAGGTGCAATAAATTGATGCAATACTCTGCCATAATTGACATGAGGATAGTTTGAGGCAAAACACAAATGTCTTGGCGCTTGAGTTCCAAACAAAAAGAATAATGTGCACCAAAAAGCCAACTTCATGGTGGGATGACTTGTACTGTAAAACCAACACTATACAAAGAGTTTTACCAAAAGTTTTACCTCAGAAAGTCACAAACAGCTGTCCAAATGACAAACATAAACTCACAGGTGTAAAGCACAATGTCCCAGCAAGCATCCATCAATATACAGAAGATGATGTTGAAAACTAAACAAGATTTAGACAGATTAAAATAAAATAGTTTACAGTAGTAAAAATTTCATGTCAGCCATGTCAAACAGCGCCCTCAACACACGCTTGCATTGATTCCATTTGCACATCCAAACTTTGGAAATGTTGAACGATAATGTGCACATCAAATGTTTTACGTGCGGCTTGAAGTAACTCTGCGCAATGCTGTGTGAATTGGGGGGCATTAAAGGCAATGTTGTAGCTTTTTGCTCATTTTGGGTACAAACAAAAGTCATATTTTTCCCCATAATTTCCATATTTTTTGTCAAAATGCTATAGTTTGAACGCCTAAATTCAGGTGTTAAACTAAAATCTAAGATAGCCGCTGGATTTGTCGGCCATTTTGATATCCCATTGTGCATTTACATTGTAACACTATTTTGTGACATAACACTACCACTTCAAATTAAAAAAATCAAACCAAGTAGAAATTTTGTTGAAAAAGACAAAACAAATCACTGAAAAAGTGCTTTAAAAGTTGAACCCCGGTTCTATAAATGGTTGCCAAGGTAACAACTGGGCCCTGATGACAATTATTTTTACACTATGACCCTAGGTAAATACATGTATTGGGAAAAGTTTGGTGGAGATCGGATGCAGCGTTAAAGAGTTGCAGGCAAAAACACCATTTATTAAATGACATAAGTTACCAAATAAACAATTGCCACAAAAGTCCCTTAAAATTGTTGATTACTGCCCTATTGACTAGTCAGATTGGCCTGCCACAAATGTAACCTGAAGAGGAAGAGCACTGGTTTCCTGCTGCCACCCTCTGACTGTTATTTCTACCATGATTCTAGTTACTTTGTTTCATCTGAAAAGGGAAGTAGATAAAAAGGGACTTTTTTGCTGCATTTCTCTTCAAGGAATATACTAATTAAAACAGCTTACCGGCTAACGTGACTACTGAACTTTAGGGCCTTGCCATACTACTTGTAGGCAGTTTTTACAGGAAACTTGGAAACAACCAACCGCGGCACAATGCAAAAGGAACAGTGCAGTAAATAAATTTTGTCCACTGCACTCATTCCATAAACTATACTCCAAATCCAAACATCTGAGAGAGGGCGCATTATGCAGCCGATCCAGAAACACCGGGGCAAGCTTTCTCTTTCATGATAAGTGTACAGGGCTCGATTTCACAAAGAGCTAAGGTCGTGTCCTAATTGGCGACTACAGCTATGGCTACGACTATTGCTAAGGACGTCCCATTCTTCAACGCATGATGAGGCGGCATTCTAGCCGTAGCTGTAGCTGCCAATTCGGACACGGCCTTAGATTGATTTTATCTGCGAATCGATCTCAACTGCTGAGCAAAGTGTGATGTCACAAATACAAATCACCATTGTAATACTGACAACTCATCTTATGAATCTTAGTGCTTTGTGAAATCGAGCCTGCAGTGTTTTATGTGCATTACACAATGACCTGCAGTTCTAGGTCCCATCTGGGAGGCACAGGCTTGATGTTCAGGGGCCCTATCATGTCCCAGACAAGCAACCAACCATGACAATACATGGAACAGTCTCCAATCCATTTTACTGACCATAGTCAATGGTACTTATCTTGGCAGTTACCAAGTACCACTAGCTCTTCAGTTGAGCTATCTGTGTGGAAGTCATACTGTGAAAATTGAAATGTGAACTGCTTTCTTTCTATCTAATTACATCTTGTGACATTGCCCTTACACCAATCATAGAGAAAGGTGGGTCCTTTCTCTATGCACCAATAGAGCTTCCCTTTATAAGTTATAATGTATATGTTGTACTGTACATGCACATATATGGTGTATATACATGTATGTGTATGGCTTGTGTCCCCAAACTAAACTAATGAATCACCTTATAGATTTTAACAATATGCATCCTGTTTCTTTTACGGCCGGTTTCTGTTGTTGCTTTTACTCGACACAGATTTGCTATTTGACAAAACAAAAATGACTGCGGCTACATGTAAAACTACTTTTTCAACATTGATTTAACTCAAAATAAAAGTACATGTTTTGTTTATCATTTTTGTTTTCTTCATCAGTACAATGCGTTGTGTTTATCGTGTTCTGAAAAATATTCAAATGGTAAAGAAACCTGTGCACCGCCTGATTTTTCCAGGAGGCCTATATGTAGCTCTGTGTGAAGTAGGGCCCAGCACATGTATAATTTGGGTTCTGTCAATAGCTGTACATTGTTTTACCTTCCTCAGATCTCTGGTTTCCTTAACCATTAAAATTTAAGTCATATCAAACCAATTAGGATTCTTAATTACAATGCACCCATGCATGCTATATCATGTACGGCACACAAACATGTTTTGGCAATGCCCAGCTGAACCCATCTAACTAAATACTCAACACACAAACACAAAGAATTGTGTATGATTTAGGATCAGGATTAATTTATTTTAAGTTTTCTCACAAACTTGTCATTAATGATGAATTTTTGTCTTGTTGTTATCTTCTAGTTTCAGCCAATAGCTTTTGATTACTAGACAACATGGAGGAAAGTCCACCAGCTCCCCCAATGCGTTACACCAGTAACAGCGGTGGTACCCTGAAAGCAGACTCCTCTGGTCCAGGTTATAAACCTCTTCCTAACACACCTACAGATGATGAGAAGAAGAAGAGGAAGCTAAAGATGCCATGGCAAGGAAGCAAGAGTGAAGATAAACGTAAGTCAGTAATAACATTTGTCTGGTTCCATGTGGTCTGCCGGTTTCGCATTCAATCACAATAGAGAACAGCCTGGTACATTGCACTCATTGAGCAGTTAGTACTGTGTCAAGTACTCGGTATTTACAGAACATGTACATGTACATTGTATAGTACATGTACCTGTCTGAATGCACTCAATATAATAACTGTAGTATTTTCCTCTTTGCATTCCACTATGCACATTATTGTGTATTTGTACATGTACCGTTTTGTGTAATTTGCAGAAATGCAGTCATTGTACTTACACACTGATTCCAAATCATAACAATAGAAGTTCCCTGTTATAGGGTACATATTTCACTCCCTGCTTGAGTGTATAATACATGGATGAGGAAACAACACCTTATAAAAATACCCGGGCTATTGTTGAGATTTTGTTTAGTATTGGCCAGACATGATGCACTGTACACTGTGAAGCTTCTCAATCCTAGCCTTGGTATTCTGTATGACCTGTGTACATGTATGCATCCTGTATTACACATACAAGTACACACAACCTTATGGTTTGGGGTTTGTGGGGTCGTGCTTTTTTGCTTTATTGTTCCCTTTTCTAAAGTTTCTAAAGAATTCCTCTGTTGGGTTCAAGTTGAACAAAGACAAACTTTTTGGGTTGTGTTGTTCCATTGTGCAAAGATCCAACAGTGGCCTTTGGATCTACACACACATGAACATGTGTACTTTGTGTCTTTCATCAGCTCTCTTTTGAGCAATTAGAGATCATTTTCCTTGGATTTTGGGCATTCTACAATTATTTGGTCATTGTTACATTATTTGTAATTGACACTATGATTTTGTTAAAAAAATGGATAACAAGCCACCAAGTCTGAAACGGTAGTTCGTTGGCCGTATACAGCCATACTTGTATTGAATACGGTGTAACCCTTCTGTTGCATCTCATGATACATTAAAAGTGGAACATAAAATATTGTCTTGCAGCAATATTGCAGCAATATTGTAGAGTATTACTTCAAGTACGAATCAAGTTCATTGTGATGCTTGTTTGTAATGATACACCTGCACATCAGGCTACTTTACAAGGATGAACTACATATTGAGTGTCTTAGACAGTCACTTGTACCCATTGAGGGACAAGGCAGGAAATGACAAGGAAGTTCCGGTTTGTCCTCGCAAGTATCCCTCATGAAGGAGATCTCAAGTAAACTAGTCAATTAGTCATGACATGTCCATCAATGACAGATGATGTATACATGTACATGTGTAGGTGCATGTAATCTGTCACTCTCAGGCGTAACCTGAATGTCTGTGTGAAAAGTGAAAACAAACAAAATCACATACTTTGTTTGATCATGCACAGTGTACTAGAACTGTGTAATGGTGTGTGCATATGTACAGTGTACTATACATGCACACAGTGTGTGGAGGATGGTAAACTCATTCCTGGAGATGATCCCTGATGCATGGTACATAAATAGTTTCCTGCTGAAGGCATTAAAGCTTTGGGTAGATTACCCCAGTCACTCAAGGGATTAGTAGAGGCGATTAGTTTTATCATAGATCTGTGATTACAATCGCAGATAAAAAATGGTAAATCTGTGCTTCACTCAAATAATTTTACAAACTTTTTTTATTTGTTCACATTTACTTGCAGATTTTGTATACATGTACTGTGTACAATTTGCGTGTAATATGTGTATGTGCATATGTACACATTAGATGTGTAGTTTCTAACTTAAACCCTGCTTCCTCCATGACCTCCCAAACCCCAAAAACTTGTAAAGTAAAATATGGGTTTGCTTTACAATAAATGAATTTAGATTGTTTGTCAACAAAATAGTGTCTAGATTTGATTAAAACATGAGTTGGGAACTAAGGATACTGAACAAGCTGAATGTCTTGCTAAAGCCCCTTGCACACTAAAACAATCTTCCCATGAAACAAAGTTCAACTGGACTTTAGTTTCCACTGGTTTCCAGATCAGAGGCATTGATTAGCAAACAACAGTCCTGCAAAGCCAACCATCGACCAACAACAGGCCTAACAACTAACACTGTACAAACGCAGAGAGTAGAGACACATCACCCAGCACCTGATGATGATGATTAGAGCACACTAGTAGAATCATGGAGAACAAACTAACCAGCTCTATTCAGAATCAGCTCTTCACCCAAAGCAAAAGATTAATACATTGTGCACCTAGAAGAAAATTTAAATGTAAATTCCATGAAAAATGTGTTAATCTTCCCAATCTTCCATTGCAAATCCCAGAAAATGTGTTTATGTAAACAATAACAATTTGAATTTTCCATATTTTTTTCAGCTTCTAAACAAAGGCCTGAGATCTCCTACCCAACAAGTTTTGAGCACACTGTCCATGTTGGATTTGACAGTATCACTGGGGAATTCACGGTGAGAAAGCTGTCCAAACTATAGTGAAATTAAAACTTGAAGTTATGGAGTCCCCCATTAATCATCATCATGATAATCAAACCAAAGAACTATAAATGCCAATCAAGTAAGAGAGTTAGTTTATTGGCAACCTTGTAGACCAGTGCATTCTCATTTACCCATATATACTAAAGTGAAATTTTAAACTTCATTACACTGCTGTTGTTATGTAACAACCTTGTATTTAAGAGTTAGAAATACTTTGTTATCTTTGCTTTTAAAAACGTAACCACTGAATTTGCTGGAATTTTCACAGGTCGCTTGTATAATGAACCTCCATGGTTTTATGTTGTGTTTAGAGGATTTGAATGAATTTACCCTTATTTTCCCTATCTTTGTTGTTGTGCAATGATGTTTAGCATACATTTGTGTAAAATGGGGGCAGATACTTTAAGGGCATGGATGCAAGATAGTTTTGAAGACTTTACTCCCATTAACGTAGAACACCATCCGTTGCATCGGTAATAGCATAGTGAAAGGCTGTCCTTTCTCTATGGTAACAGTGATCGAACCTGACATGTTAAACATAACTTTTCTATGTGTTGACCCAAATTGTAATCCACTTTAATATGGCTTTTCTTGTTGACAGGGTATGCCAGAACACTGGGCTAAGCTGTTGATGTCATCTCAGATAACCAAGACAGAACAGAAGAAGAATCCACAGGCTGTGCTGGATGCACTCAAATTCTATGATGATAGTAACACTAACAGGAATGAGAAGTTTATGACACAACAGAAAGTCATTCTTAGTAAGTATAGACTGTCAGTTGATGGGTCTGAGAAGACAGGGACATAGCAATAGACCCTGTCACTCCTCACCAAATTGCTCTTTAAATAATGTACATGTAGGAAATTGTGCTTTGTCATTAGATAGAAAATGCATAAACATGCATGCACCGATACTCAAGCTCTGGTGTTTCTGATCAGCAGAGTGTGGGTTCGAATCCCAGTCGTGACACTTGTGTCCTTAAGCAAGACACTTAACCACATGCTTCGTCCTTCGGATGGGACGTTAAGCCGTAGGTCCCGTGTGTTGTGTAATGCACATAAAAGAACCCAGTGCACTTATCGCATAGAGAAGGGGTTCGCCCCGGTGTTCCTGGTTTGATTGGCTGCATATTGCGCCACAGCACCTTGTAAACCATTACATGGTGCTATGTAAAGGAATAGGTCTCATACTTCAACACGTAACTTCACTTACCTTGTAGGAAAAATACTGAGCGCTTTGAGACACCCATCGGGAGTATAAAGCGCTATATAAGAACTGCATTATTATTATTATTACACAAACATTGACATGTGCTTGTCCTCCTTTGTCTTTTGTGAAATAGGCAAAGGTTCATCATTGGAGGAAACATTTGAACAAACTTCAATTAATTCTGTAAGTATTCTAAAGAAAGAAATTATTTGTAATAAAGCCTTGTGTAGGTTAGGTTTCAGGGTGTGAGCATTGATTGAAGTTTGTTAGCACTTGAAGATCATAAAGGTGGCAAGTAGTTTATAAACCCCCCAAATGTTTTATATAAGTGTAGGCTTGTTTGTCCCATTCAGCCCAAAAAGTCATGTTTGGGAATCAAATTCACCAAGTGGTTCATGGTAAGAAAGAATGTTTGTATTATGACTAATACAGATTGTTGGCAATTCTGGTACATGAGATGAAATTTACATTCTTCATCATGCAAATGTGTCATTCCTGACATGGTAAAGAGAGATTCAAAAAGTATGGTCTCTTAAGCATTGAGTATGCTGATCAACAAATGACCTTGAATGCAATGAGGAGTTTTTGGGTTAAAACAAAACGTCTTACCTGTAATATGTCTTTGCTATGTAGAGTGACAGTAATTTTCCAATATTGACTTTAACTCAATTTGTTTTAATCTTCTGCTGAAGGAAACTTTAAGGTCAAGATGTTTAGACAACTTTTTTAAAATTTCATAATTGGTATTGATATTAAATGTTTCTACAGCCCTTCTGATCAGATTTACACATGTTTGCAGCATGATTTGTTGTGTCCAATATTTCCTGGATGGAGCAAGTCTTTTGAAGTGCATTTTGAGTGTCCAGTTGCAGACCATGAAATAGGAAGGCAATTTTCAAATTGTATACTTTCTTTAAAACTTCCAGAAACATCCTAATACTCCTAAATCACCATATACTGAAGAAGATGACGAAGATGACGATGCCCCACCAGCGATTGCACCAAGACCTGAACATACAAAATCTAAAGTAAGTCAGTCCAATATACTCGCATCAGCTATTGCACCAAGACCTGAACATACAAAATATAAAGTAAAGCAATCCAATATACTCCCATCAGCTATTGCACCAAGACCTGAACATACAGAATCTAAAGTAAAGCAATCCAATATACTCCCATCAGCTATTGCACCAAGACCTGAACATACAAAATCTAAAGTAAGTCAGTCCAATATACTCCCATCAGCTATTTCACCAAGACCTGAACATACAAAATCTTAAGTAAGTCTGTCATATATAGTCCCATCAGCTTTTGCACCAACATGACCAAGACCTGAACATACAAAATCTTAAGTTATGTTTTGTAAGAAAGTTTGTCAGACCTTTTTGTTATCCTTTTCTTGCCAAACTTGTATTTATTTGGGTTTACTTTGTTCATGTATTGTTTCAAGCAGATAAGAAGATGTTAAGACATTCATACAATGTTCTCTCCTAATCCATATTTACCTTGTAGTATACCTATTTGTTATGACTGTTACTTAATGCCATTGTGTTGTAGTATTACTCAAGGATTGAACCACCAGCTGAGCCTAGCCCTCCACCAGTCACCCCACCCCCACCAGCTGCTTCAACTAATACTGAAACCAGCGTACAGAGGCCTCGTGACAGACAAAAGAAAAAGAAAATGAGTGATGACGAAATACTTGAAAGACTTAGTAAGTACTTGTAGTCTCAGTATTATTCACAACAACAATGGAAAAATGTTTGTGGTATCTTTGCTTTAAGTGGAGTTGGTAGCCGCTAGTTTTTCTTGTTACTTATACTGTGGTAAGAAAAGACAAGGTCAATTAGTCTTGTCCCAAAAAGAAATTGGCGTTGTTTTAAGTCTTACACAAAGTTCCCTATTCTTATTATTCCCTATTTACCTGTACGTATGTAATTTAAAGAAAAAGAAAACACTATAGACTGTGCAAGTCTCGCGCATATTCAAACTTCCGGGCCCAAATTGGTCCAAACCATATTGAGTATTACGTGTGCGCAATTCTGTTTCTTCAAATACTTTAGTTTACCGTAGTTTATGGCTGTAAAATTTATACCGTATTGTTGGGGAAAGTAAGATTTAGCCATTAAACATATGAAAGTAAAAGGTTTTTGACAAATCACCAAAGAAAACCTGAGATTAAGACTTGACCCCCATTTCCGGTTACTTGTAAACAATTAAGAATTTTGCCCAACTGACGTTCTTATTGTCATTTAACCTATGTGATGGTTGCACAAATTCGGGCGTGATTTGCAAATGGGGTTTCTACAAAATAAACATCCTTGTCCCAATTTTTTATTTTGTTTCAATGTTAATTTGAAAAAATTATTTGGATTATACACAAATTGACATTTTATTTATAACAAATTGCTATGGGTATTTTCTATTTTCAAGAACTTTGTATCAGTAGAATTTCAAAAGACGATTTGGTTTAATAAAAAAATATACCGGTAGTCTTTCGTTTGAGTTTTTTTGCTCGTTTTCGATATTCATACTTGATTTTTCTTCAAGACAAAGTACAGAATTTGTTAATATAAAACAAAGGTTGATTCAATGTAAAAGTTCACTCATTCTAAATGAAGTTCATGTCACAACCAATCTCACAGATAATTCTATCAATGCTTGGAAATAGCATTCGATATAGACTCCCAAAATCATCATTGCATAGTTTGATTGCAGCAACCACAAATCTGTAACAAGTTCGTGTCTAACTGATCCAAAAAAATTACTCTATTAAGTTCACTGGAAGAAAACATTGTTCTGTATATTCAGTTTACATACATGTTCTCTTGCAGGGCAAATTGTGAGCGTTGGAGACCCTAAGAAGAAATACACCAAATTGGAGAAGATTGGTCAGGGTGCGTCTGGTGTTGTGTATACAGCAATAGACATTGGAACTGGTCAAGAGGTAAGTACTGTGTACAGTCATATTAGAATGGACATTGAAGATTAAATAGTCAGGTCTCAAATCCTTAACGGCTGTAAATTATCAAGTCATTCACCCTTTAAAGACCATTCCATTCAGTATAATAATCAAGACGTGGCTAAAAAATGTAGATAGTTTGGAGTAAAACTGTCTGGAGAAACATTTTGAAAATCAAAATTGAGGAGTTGGACTCTCTTGGTTGAGTGGATATAGCTCAATTCTTGCTGCCTTCTGCAGCTGCTGTGGGCATTTGGTACAATGGGGGATGGGCGTCTAATAGAGGGTAAAAGGGCAAGTTTTGATTCTCTAGTAAAGTCGCAAGTCAGTTAAAGGGCTAGTCTCTAGTCTGCAATAACGTTTCAACTCTTAAAAGTGGGAGTTTCAAATCTCCTGTGAAAGCTCAAGTCCTGAACAGGAAGTAATTCAGTTGGGAAGCCTGAGTTGAGACATCACTATTACTTGTGTACTTGTGTACTTGCGTACTTGTTTATTTCTTGTGAAATCAATACAAGTAGGTCATTATATTAACTCACTGCAACTCAAAGGACTTATTGTACATTGTACTGCATCAATAAGATATATTTTGTATTTGTTGAAGGTCGCCATTAAGCAGATGAATCTACAGCAGCAACCCAAGAAAGAGTTGATAATTAATGAGATTCTAGTCATGCGAGAGAACAAGAACCCCAACATTGTCAACTACCTGGACAGCTACCTTATTGGGGGTGAACTTTGGGTAAGGTTTTTATAATCAATCAACCCAGCAACAAAAAGCATGTCCTGGGACTCCTGTCTGAGTGAGTAAGTTCACTGAACTCTACCAGGGCCCAATTTCATAGCTCTACTTACCACAGACTTCTGTGCTTATGGTCACCTGTCCCCACCTGTAGGGTTAACAATACATTGTCTATCAACACTTGAGTGTCTGTCACCATTGGCCTTACAAAATACACATTGTGGGGTGATTTTTAGGAAGGAACTGTACTGGTGGGTTTTGTTTTACATTGTGGGGTTAACCCCACAATGTTTCCAGAAAGAAATATTAAAGAAAGGGGATAATAGAAAACAAACGGGGAAAGCCCACAATGTCGCTCTACTAAAAAAAACTTGGGTTTGTATACTAGGTTGTCTGTAAGCAAGCACACTTGGTTTGTCCACTAGGTTGGTCAGCAAGCACACTGGGTTTGTCCACTAGGTTGGTCAGCAAGCACACTGGGTTTGTATACTAGGTTGGTCAGCAAGCACAATGGGTTTGTACACTAGGTTGATCAGCAAGCACGCTGGGTTTGTACACTAGGTTGGTCAGCAAGCACACTGGGTTTGTACACTAGGTTGGTCAGCAAGCACACTGGGTTTGTACACTAGGTTGATCAGCAAGCACACTGGGTTTGTACACTAGGTTGATCAGCAAGCACACTGGGTTTGTACACCAGGTTGGTCAGCAAGCACACTGGGTTTGTATACTAGGTTGGTCAGCAAGCACACTGGGTTTGTACACTAGGTTGATCAGCAAGCACACTGGGTTTGTACACTAGGTTGATCAGCAAGCACACTGGGTTTGTACACTAGGTTGATCAGCAAGCACACTGGGTTTGTACACTAGGTTGGTCAGCAAGCACACTGAGTTTGTACACTAGGTTGGTCAGCAAGCTCACTGGGTTTGTACAGCAAGCACACTGGGTTTGTACACTAGGTTAGTCAGCAAACACACTGGGTTTGTCCACTAGGATGGTCAGCAAGCACACTTGGTTTTGTCCACCAGGTTGGTCAGCAAGCACACTGGGTTTGTCCACTACATGTAGGTTGGTCAACAAGCACACTGGGTTTGTACACTAGGTTGGTCAGCATGCACACTGGGTTTGTACACTAGGTTGGTCAGCAAACACACTGGCTTTGTACACTAGGTTGGTCAGCAACCACACTGGGTTTGTACACTAGGTTGGTCAGTAAGCACACTGGGTTTGTACACTAGGTTTTCTGTTAGCAAGCACACTGGGTTTGTACACTAGGTTGGTTAGCAAGCACACTGGGTTTGTACACTAGGTTGATCAGCAACCACACTGGGTTTGTACACTAGGTTGATCAGCAACCACACTGGGTTTGTACACTAGGTTGGTCAGTAAGCACACTGGGTTTGTATACTAGGTTGGTCAGTAAGCACACTGGGTTTGTCCACTAGTTTGGTCAGCAAGCACACTGGGTTTATACACTAGGTTGATCAGCAAGCGCACTGGGTTTGTACACTAGGTTGATCAGTAAGCACACTGGCTTTGTACACTAGGTTGGTCAGCAAGCACACTGGCTTTGTACACAAGGTTGTCTGTCAGCAAGCACACTGGGTTTGTCCACTAGGTTGGTCAACAAGCACACTGGGTTTGTACACTAGGTTGGTAAGTATGCACACTGGGTTTGTACACTAGGTTGTCTGTCAGCAAGCACACTGGCCTTGTACACTAGGTTGTCTGTCAGCAAGCACACTGGGTTTGTACACTAGGTTGATCAGCAAGCACACTGGGTTTGTACACTAGGTTGATCAGCAAGCACACTGGGTTTGTACACTAGGTTGTCTGTCAGCAAGCACACGTGCCTTGTACACTAGGTTGTCTGTCAGCAAGCACACTGGGTTTGTACACTAGGTTGATCAGCAAGCACACTGGCTTTGTACACTAGGTTGTCTGTCAGCAAGCACACTGGGTTTGTACACTAGGTTGGTCAGTAAGCACACTGGGTTTGTACACTAGGTTGGTCAGCATGCACACTGGCTTTGTACACTAGGTTGTCTGTCAGCAAGCACACTGGCTTTGTACACTAGGTTGTCTGTCATCAAGCACATTAGATGAGCAATTTTTGCTCTCATTGAATATGCCCTCTTCACAAACTTTCGAGGAATGATTGATAGTGTTTAATTGAAATTGAAATGTGAGGGACATCCATATCTTTAATTAATTAATGCTACACTTATTTCAAGACTGACCCATTCAATCTTGATTCTTGTGTGATTCACTATAAGTTGTTCATATGATAATATTATTGTTTATTGTAGTCCAGGAATCTGAGTCATTCGACTCAACTCAAGTTAGCAAGAGACTCAGACTTGAACCTGGACTGAGGTCTTGTGATTCTTGAGTCACTTGATTTTCACAACACTAACTTTAACTTTTATCAAAGTTATATTTTGCAATCATCCTGGCAAGGCAAAATGTACAGCATATACTGCAGCAAGTATTCCTTAAAGTTTTTGACTGGACTGCAACTCTGTATGATATTACCTACAGGTTGTGATGGAGTTCTTGGCAGGTGGTTCTTTGACAGACGTTGTGACAGAAACATGTATGGATGAAGGTCAAATAGCAAGTGTGTGTCGAGAGGTAAGCATAGATATAATTTACTTTTATTGTTTTATGACATTTTTTTTTTCCTGCTATACTTTGTTCCTTTTTCATTTTGTCTGCTTCAGATGGTTGGAAAGTTACATTAGTGCTTGAGGCCCTTAGCAAATTTATAAAATTGAAGCCAGGTTTTGATGTTACAACATGTCATCAACATAAGCACTTCCTCTTATGATAATCAGTCCATTTGTTAATAATAATAATAACCAGTTCTTATATAGCGCATTTCACAATAACGTCTCAATGCGCTTTATATTAGTGCTCTGGTCATTGGGCCAATAACATTCCTGTAATCTTCCTCAGCTCCCTGGGGAGTATACAGCCCCGAGCTGCCGTGGCTCTCCGAAGGCTTTTTGAACACAATATCAACCTCTACCCTTGCAGGTACCCATTTTTACCCCTGAAGAGAAGAGAAGCAATTATAGCGAAGTATCTTGCTCAAGGATACAAGTGTCATGACCGGGATTCGAACCCACACCCCGATGACTTAACCATCGGAACTTGAATTTGATGCTCTAAACCACTCGGCCACATGACGGTTCATTAAGCTTGGGCGATATCGCCTTTTTTCATCCACGATGTATCGTCAAGAATATATCGCGATATTCGATATTATCGCGATTAATTTTTGATGACGTCACACTTCTACACAAAACTAACTGTGCAAGCTTTTAGTTGAAGTAGCAGACGTTTCATTTCAACTTATCTCCAATGAACTATTCTTCGGGTTTTACTCTAAACTATGGGGTGAAAACCTGGGCCTATTACTTACACGTATTTAATGTGTCTACTGCGCATGACAGACTGTTCTATATGTGTGCATAACTAATTAGATCACCAACCTCGTCCCCAAGGTGTGTCGAGCAGTACGAGGTACTATTGTAAACATGGTTGGAAATAAAGTAAACCATGGGGACGAGGTTGATACAACACGTGATAACACCCGGAAGCGCGATGTCGTAGTTTTTCGGTAGTCTGTGCGAGACTGCCTGATCGCTAATAAGGCTTTGATGTTGGTTTTTTCGAATAAACCCGGTCGGGTCGGATCTGTTGGGGAATCTTGCAGTTGCGGTCTGTGACTTGCAGCTCTTTGTTGTTGCAAGATCGTCTCAACTAGGAGATTTTTTGTTGCACTATCATCTCGGTTAGGAAATGCATCGCGATACTTAGTCGATATCGCGATTTACCGATATCACGATCAAAAAAAAATCTACCCGATATCGTAATCGTTTCAGAACTAGTATCACGATATTCGATAATATCGTGGTATCGCCCAAGCTTACGGTTCATACGTTTTTAATGTACATTTAGTGATAACTCAATTTGGACGTGTACTGGTTTCTACAACATTTCAAGCCTTAATAATCAGAAGCAGCCGCCGATTTCACAAAACTTTACGCAACTGCAAAATTCAACTTGCGCATCATTCAACTTGCGCATCATTTATTGCTTAAGTTGTGCACCACTAACTAACACAAGAAACCTTATGCAAGTGGATTTAAGCACTTGCGTAAAGTTTTTTTTAATCGGCTGCTGGTCTGAAACTTCAGCAGGGCCATGGAAACCATTGTCCTTTACTGTTATTATCTTCTGTTTGGGTCTCTTTGTACATTTACCATCAAACCTGTGCAATGAGAATGATTCAATCATAGTTGAACTCTTTCAAATTTGACAAACTATTAATGAGGTCACAAATCTGTATCATACATGTTGATGGTCCTTTTAGATGTACAACTGTACATGCATTCAAGATTCAATGTCTAAAGATGAAGTATGGTATTGTAAATATACCAGCAAATAATTTGATCATAACTCAATTTACTCCTTACTGATACATTCATCTTACAAAAAATGTCTTAAATAAAAACATATTTTTTAGAGAAAACTTTGTTTAAAATGAGTATGATTTGAAACCTGACTTTCAAAGGTAGTATTTAATTAGGCAAATGATGTTGGTTCAAAACAAATCTTCAAGAGAAACTTATGAGTGCTTTCATCTCTAAGAAAAAAAGTAAACATAATTATGTACATCATGGAGAAATTATGTACATCATGGAGCAAAATGTTGTCCTCCATTGATAATCACCACTAAAGAAAAGTAACTATCTTCCGATATGGACTTCTTTTTATTTGTTGTGCTTCAATGTTTACAAGTGAGATTAATAGCTATCAGGAACAATCTAATGAAGTAAATAGATTTTCTTTCACTTGATGAGGCATACATACAATTATTGAATCGTTGTTATTTTATATCTGTGTGTTTAGTGTTTGCAAGCATTGGAGTTTCTTCATCTTAATCATGTGATTCACAGAGATATTAAAAGTGATAATATTCTCCTTGGGATGGATGGAAATGTCAAACTAAGTAAGTGCATTCTTTATCTGTCTGTAGACTGTTGTTGCAGTACCATGCTATTCAATATATTCAGAAAAGGCTGCATAAATAACTTGCAATTTAAACCATCATGTGTGCAGAATTAAATGGTGTAAACCTTGTTCAGTTTCAGATTCAATAGTATAAACCAAAGAAGGGTCAAAGATTAGACTTGATTCAAGACTGGTTTGATTATGTGGTGTACAGGGCAAAACCAATCATTCAAACAAACCTCTTGGGCTAAGACCAGTGAAAGGGAAGGGAAGACGAGTGTTAACACAAGAAAATTATACCTTTTAGTGTAGAAACATTTCCTGAAGAACAATGTGTCGGTTAAATGTAATAAAATATCATTAATGTCATTTGCCATTATTCTGGTTTCAACCCCTTGCAGCTGATTTTGGCTTTTGTGCACAAATAACTCCTGAACAGAGCAAGCGTACAACTATGGTTGGTACACCATATTGGATGGCCCCAGAGGTTGTAACTCGTAAGCAATATGGACCCAAAGTGGATATCTGGTCTCTTGGTATTATGGCTATTGAGATGATTGAAGGAGAACCTCCTTATCTTAATGAGAATCCACTCAGGGTAAGTTAGATCCAATACATCAAAGAGTCATGTCTGAATGAAGGATTTCAGCTGCAGCCATGGCAGCTACACATATAGCCAAAGTCACTCTATATAGGCACATTTTAATACTTTGTAGTTATGACAACTATGACAGGGAATAACAAACAATGCAGCCAAATCAAGAAGGGCACTCTGAAGTTGTTCTGGGCGACAAAAAACAGTCTGCAGTGAGCTTTGTAGAAAAATGTGGTGGATATAGACGTCATTCAACTTTAACGTGAAGTGGTTAAGGCTTCCAATCCCACCCATGACCCCTGTAGGTTTCTTTCCCATAGTACTCAACTAACCATACTAGGTACATCATGTACACTGGTGAAGGGCAAACATGTCAGCAAGTAACTCACCCTAACTTATCGTAGCGCCGCTTGTCTGGTCTGGGCAGGTAGGCAGCTTTAAAGGGTTGGTGAGCCTAATTGGCTCTTTGTTAGCCCCTTTGAAATCATCATACAGTCTCTTAAACATAGAGACTGTTTTGTCCTGTTGGGGTGTTGACTGCCATCAATAGACAACAGCGTAGTTTGCTGTATGGGGGTTTTCATGAGTGGAATAGAAAATTGATAGTTATAGATAAAGCTATTTCTTAATCACAGTGTATTGCCCAGTCAGAAAACATTCTACAGGCATCGATTCAATGCAACATAAAAAAATATGTAGCATACAATGTACATGTGTGTTTTGGAGGTAAATCAATTTTTGCAATTCCAGTTTGAGTAAAATGCAAGGCTGACTTCATTTTGTTTTCATTTGACCGTAGGCTCTGTACCTTATTGCAACAAATGGTACTCCAGAAATCCAAAACCCAGAGAAGTTGTCACCGGTATTTAAGGACTTCTTAGCCCAGTGTCTAGAGACTGATGTTGAGAAGAGAGTAGGCAGCAGTGAGCTTCTTGAGGTAAGATCAGGGTTCTGTTTGGTTCACACTGAGTCCTTGCTTCATAATCCTAGATCCAGCTCAGTGGATAATACAAACAACCTTGTAAGAATTGTAACCCAGTGTAGGTTTGGTATTAATTACGTAGAGGCTTGATGGCAGACTGTGGCTTTATCATGCTTACTTCAAACTCTGAATATAAATTATTAGGAATGCATAAGACATATAAGAGTCTATGTTGTTATTCATTTTTTAGCCCAGTAATTCATTTCAGTTTGTATGATGCATTTACAGTGGGAGCATTTTGTGCTGACTTAAACAGTACATATACTTTACCGGTGTCTGACGTATCTTTCTGTTGTAACAGTACAAATTACAATCTCACAAGGAGTCCATTGCCAACTGTTTACATGTATATCACTTGTTATTAAGTCTTTATTGCATTCTTGCTACTTTTGTTCTTCATATTTACCTGAGGGTCTAAATATCTTCCCATCTAAACCGAAAATTGTAAAACACTTATTATTAAACACTCTTATTGTTTTGTTTTCTTCATTCAGCATCCATTCTTGAAGATGGCGAAACCTCTCAAGACACTCGTCCCTTTGATAATTGCAGCCAAAGAGGCCAGTGCTCGTCATTAGTCAATGTCTGGCAAGGAGAATGGTTCCAATCATGTATAGGTAGGGACTATAGGCAGCTTTATTTCCAAACCCCACAAAGAGGACCACACCATTGGCTCAGTTACTTCATTACTATAGGGTCCTTCATTGTAATTTCATATCCCTAATAATCAAAAGGGTGTAAAATGTAAAACACTTAAAAATCTGAAGAAAACAATTAAAGTCCACAAATTCTTTTCTTTTTTTTCACAAACTGAATGTTAATTTTTGCCAAATAATTTGTTTAAGACCATTTTTGCCCGAAAATATGCAAAGCAATTTTTGAAACTCCTACATAAGGACCTTAAAGTACCGAGCTGATGTAAATATAAAGCAAATAATGCCGGTTGTACCTAGTGGTAATGAGTGCAGTATAACAGTGAATAGGATTTATAATTATATTTATGTAACCAGCTACAATCCAACCAGAGTTGTGTAAATTACTTGACATTTTAGTCACAGGATAGTGATAGCAATATGTAGTATCCTGAGCACAATTGTGTTTAGTTAAGGGAAGGTTCATCACTGGCAAAGTTATTGCTTTCAAAATTGAGTAAGATGCAATTTAGAGAGCTCACATATGCAGATTACTTCTTGGAGTTTGCACGAGTACAACACATTTTGATGAACATTTTCTTTATAAGAATTTAGGAGGAAAAAATACATCAATTACCATTTATGGAATTTTAAATGTTTCATGCTGCTTTTTTAAAAATAAATGTGACGTATTTTTTTAAATCTGGATGATTATATGAATGCACAGGTTGTGAAACCAATGATGGGCTTGCCATTTAAATAATACATCAAAGGACTTTAAAGTCATATGGTGCTTAATCATTTTCTACTTTATGTATTTGCTTTTGCAATTTTAAATATGATTTCCCTTTCACAATTGTACAAAGATCTGAGTTCCCAGTAATACAAATTGTGTGCAACAAAAAACACACAAGTTGTTGTGTACTGCTATAAGTGCTCTTTGACATCACTTTAAGCACTATACAATACGTTTTATAAACCGCACACATAGATTCTTGTCATGTGATTGGTGGAGTACGTGCACTTGTTATACTTAATTTGGCCATGTTTTTTCTGCCGGGACGCGTGACGCTCCAAAATTTAATACAGGAGTCCTATATTGATAAGTATAGGATGCTCAGGACACTTGGCTATGCACTTCACAATTTGCATCATCGTTTGAAAATAATCTGTCCAGCTCGTTTGTCCCAACGAAACAAGGTCATATCACAGCTAACATGGTTGGTGTCTACATGGGGTCATTCCTATGTTTAGAAGGGTATTTTTATAATTTTTAGAGTGTGAGGTGGATGAGTTTCCGTGTTTGTTTTGTGTTTATTTTGAAGAAAAAAATTAAATGACAGGAATTTTTGGGTGTGATATATAAAACAACTATTGATTGCATTTCATTTGTGCATTGTTGCAGAGTACACTCGGTGAAATATGGCTTGTCCATTGTACTCGGCTTTGCTTCGTGGAATAGAATATTTCAGATTTCACCTCGTGATTATATTGCGACAATGCACTTACATGCATCCAATATTTGTATAATAGGATGATTTCATGACTCAACCAGTGTATTTTTGTCTTTATTTGTCTGTTTCTAAATGTTGTTGGTGGTTTTGTTCCTCTTTTATCCCCCAGAATTCAGCACTGAGCACTTTGGAAGTTTGCTGAAGGGAAACCAACTGTTAATGTTCAAATTGCACTTGTTTTTCAAAGAACCCTAAGGTCCCAAATTGATTTGAAAAGCTATGAGTTTATCATCAGGGTTGCTGATAATTAAAAAGGATCACTTTTTGTAAATATTTTCATTAATAAATGTCGATATTGCGTCATGGACTAATACCAATCAATAACTATCCAACAAGTTTAACTTTTAAAAACAATTCAACAAAATGTAACAGGAAGAAATGTGGGATTGTTATTTTAAAGGACTACCATATGACCTTCTGAACTTAGCTCATTTAACTACATTTATGTCAGGAATGTAGCTGTTGGACCAATAGGAGATCTAGTATACATGTACCAGACTTTTGAACACTGGTTTTTGTTGAACTGTAGAAAACAGGTCCAGCTTTGGTTGTTTTTATTGTTCATGAAATGTGATATGTTTCTCATATTACTTGCATTACCTAACTCTTTGGTGTTATTTACTAGGATCCTTCCACATTCTACAAAAAGTCAGGGATTGCATATCCACTTAATACTGCAGTTTGTAAAAATTACCTTTCCTACTGTCTGAGGCACTAACTATAAATATCATACTCCATTTAAAAACTCAAATCCAAACATAATATGCATAACTTACATACTTTTGTATACACAACATTTTCATATCTTGTTCTTGCTTAATGGGAACATTTCTACAAATATTTTAACCCTGAGTTTAACTTGGGTAGTACGAAAAAAATACTGTTATTTACTAAACACCAATTATTATCCATTGTACAGTTGATCTTTGATCCTTGTCAAATATTTTAAAGGTCACATCCAAGTTGTTTACTTCAGAAGAAAGCAGCCTTACATGATGTATTTTTACAGTACAATACATCAAACTACTTAAGCATGTTACATTAACAACATTTATGATGTTCACTCTCGAACCAGATGATTGGGTTGATAATGTAATGTTTCACGGTTGTGGATCCAAGATCAATTCCACCATAGCCTGATATGCAAGTTTATTTTTTTAGATCATCCATATCATCTAGATCATCTATACATGTATGTATGTTTTGGGTCCTTTCTTCATCACCTTCATCATAACTGATGCATATATCTCCAGGTTAATGACTCACAGTGCTTTTGCTAACCCATTCGTTTCACTACCATAAAGCTACAAAAGAGCAAATAATTTAACCAATCACATGCAGATATTTGTTTTTGATTCAAATTCAATGCAAGCCATGATCATACCTATCTTTCCAAACTGACATTGAAACAATTTGATATGCATTTGGAAACAACTTGTATCTTTACACTTGTCCTTGAATTACTGTAGAAGAACCTGTTTTATTTGACAGACTGGCATCATTAATTTACACCATGTTTACACCCATTTAGGGCAGCATTTTGATAATGAGTGAACATATTTTATTCATCCACAAGAAAAAAACGACACCTAAAAGTAACAGTTATGTACCACTGAAAACAATCAAGAGGTAATCAAAAGATAAAGTCCATTATTATTGATCACTTTATTTGACATAACACTTGATCACATTTGGACAATGTGTAGCTTATTTTGTGTGATGCTTCTAAAATATTTCGGGACGATAAATACGTTTCAGAATACAGTAAAGTGGGAATTCAGCTCATGCTGCTTTGAACATAATCAGGCTTGGTAGAGTCATAAGAGGGACTACTAGACTTGATGTTGAGTTTGGTTGTCGTGCAATATCTTCCCATAAACCAGGTCCACTAGGCTGTTTGTTTCTGGAAATGTATGTACAGTTCCTGACTGGTATTTAAACATTTAAATATTGTTTTGCATAGAGTCAAAATATGAGCCTTTCTGATAAGATTAACTGAAAAGGTGAAATAAGCCTGGGAGCCAAAAGTAACAAAAAGCTTAAGTTTGAGTGATGGACTCACCAGCAGAATGGGGAGGTTCTTAGACCAATTGATGACAGGGTTTAGGCAATGGGAACGCAAATTGAGCAGTAAGGTTACTCTTTTATCTTGTTACATTCTTGTTTGTGTAAACAACAATTTAACCTGGTGTGTAGATAATGTTTAATAATTACAGTATTACATAAAGAGACTAATCAATGAGTCGTGATTTTAGCCATATTAAGTACGGTAGCCCCCTTTGCACATATTGTAGGATTGCCCTATGCAAATTTATTAGTGTAATTTTTAACATGCAGCTCCATTTTATTTTTATCCGTTGTCTTATATAATTTTGTTGTCTAAATTGAATCTTAGCATTTTTACTTTTTAATGTTATTACAAAACATTAATTCAATTTAGTCAGTCCGGTTCCACAGGAACTCGTACATAACTCAAATTGTTTATGTGATTAAAGTCAAGTATGTATTTTGTTTATTTTATTTTGTCAGTTGCTGATTTTCAGTTTATATTGATTAATAAAAGAGATTGCATGGTGTATTTAACTACACAATCAGTTCTCATTATGTTCATGTTCTTCAATCTAAGTGGAAGTCAAGTGTATATATCAAATGCAAGATTCATCTTGACATTATTACGATCCTAAGTGCCTATTATTGATGTTCACAGATATTGTTTACAACATTCTTCTTAAAAACATGTTCTTCCTCAAATCCTCATCTTGGTTTGGGGATTATTACTTGATTCTCCAGCGCAGTTGGTAGGCATAGATCCATCTTGAAAAGAGGGGGATGATTTTAAAACTGTACATTACCAATACAAGATCAACTTTGTTATCGGAAGTGGTTTCGTGAGTAATAGGGCGGATGCTTATAACAATTCAAAATCTGAAGATAAATATACTGTTTGTGTTTTCAGCCTTCTTAATTAGAAAAAAGAAGTTAAGCTCTGTGTTTTGTTCTCCTTTTGTTGTTTACATTTCAGACAAAAAACAGTCGGGGGGGAGGGGGAGGCACCATGCACGCTTCTTAATTCGCCATGGTTATTTCCAAAATTCAACACATTTTCATTGAATGGCAAGTTTAGAAAGGAAGAAATTAAGTGGACGCAATTTTTGATACAAGTTGGCTATTTCGTTTTTACAGTTTTGGGGGGTTTTCTTATTAATTTTTTTAATATTTGTTATGAATTGACCATTAATCAGGGGCAGCTCAAGAATTAAAAAAAAAATGTGGGAATCCACCAATTGGCTAGTCTTGATTGGCGACATTCAACTTGTGAACGTAGTTGGCGATATCGCAACACGAAATACTGGATAAGAGATATCTGTATCATACAAACATTGAGATCTAGATTCGTAGACTTGCCCAGTCCCTCCTAGCCGGTTGATGTTGCGCCCTCTACCTCTGACTAATTCAAAAACTAGCATCGCCAAAAGGAGACTATTCCAACTCGCAAGGCAAAGCCGAGTGAAATGGAACAGTCGAGTTTTCAATGAGTGATTATATTCTGCTATATTGCATGAACAAAATGCATCATATATTTGACAGATTCTTGTCATCAATTTATTTGTTCTTATAATTCAGAATTTATTTCAACAAAGCATAATACAAAGTTTGGAACAATTTATTTATAACTTATCTCAACAATACAGTATTAAACGGCTGATAAAGACATAGTTGGAGCTGTTAAAAAGACTGGTTGGCTAACGTTTGTCCAACATTCATAGCCATACGCATGTTGGCGTGTGAGCTTACGCATGCGCTAATAATGCGTACTGCAATCAATACAAACAGATTCAATGTAAAATCTATTGGTACGCATGAAGGTTAGCTGCGAAGCATCAAAAGCTTCCTATATTTATCAATATATAAATTTCCGAGTGTCGGAACAGTATACATGGCAAATTAAAGTATGACACGTGACCATGGTTACACCAATCAAAATACAAGGATCTATGAATGCGGTATATATATTAGTTGTAGTACTAGTTTGGGTTTGCCCAACTCCATGAAGCTGGAGTTTCAGCCACTTTATCCTCTAAGCTTGCTAGGTCAACCAGAGCTAACTACACACGCATCTAATTGGGTGGTTTGAAGCCCATAAATGTTTTCATTTTACAGTAAATAAAACCCTTTCTCTTGATATTTATAGTCGCTCAAAAATCAAAATTTGTAATGAGAAAATACAAATTTGAAAATGCAGTGGATTTTTCTCCTTTTTTTGTAAACTGTTGAAGGCAAAAGGTTATGATCATTGATATAGCTTTTCTCAAACAATGTGATTGGGGTTTAATTTTAAGCCATTCAGCAAGTTCTAATTAGGAGAAAATTCACTGAGGATTCGTTATCTAAAGGTTAAGTAGATATGAAGTAATTGTGAGGGGTGATATAAGATCTGATTGAAATACAAAGCTAGATAGAGATGTTATCTCAGAAATGATACCTGTCAACTTGTACACAGAAAGCAAGATTTCTTAAATTCTAAATTCTTCCGATGGTCATCTTAGTTCTGTAATCAAACGACAACATTAGTTGTGCCCTTCCTTATGTAAAATCAAACGGTGGACCTTGCCTTTAAATTATAAAAAGTAAAATACAAGTACACTTGAAAACCACTGTCATCCTTTAGTCAATTGCCAGCCTTATGTACATTAATTGACCTCTAGCACAATGCAACACAACCTTTTATATACCGCACACACAGACCCTTGTCATTTGATTTGTGGAACACAAATCACGTGTCACACTTTATTTTTCCATGTCTTTACTGCCGCAACACGTTTCCAAAATAATCTTTCCTGCCCGTTCATCCGAACGAATTCAGGTCGTGTCACAGCGGACAAGGTTGGTGTCTACATGGAGCTGTCTATGTTAAAAACATTTTAAAGACTTTTCAGAGTTTGGGGTGAATGATTTCCATGTGTGGGGTTTGGGGGGTTTTTATTAGGAAAAAGTTTCAAATGGCAAGGATTTATGTGTGTGTTATATAAAACAAATATTGAATGCATTTCGTTCCTGCATTGTCACAGAATATAATCGCTCAGTGAAATCTGGCTATTCCTTAATTTATTTATTTATTTATTTCTTATTTCAACTGGGTGGCCCATTCAGTGGTAACCACTCGTGAAATGGAATAGTCCAGATTTTCACCTCCTGCTTATATTCTGCGACAATGCGATCACATGAATCCAATACTTGTATAATATATAATGAATACAGTACTAAGCTTATAATAATACTTAATTGGCAACAATATTGGCTTAAGAGTTGTACAATTCCTTTTACTTGGCTTCGCCTCGTGAAATGAAATAGTCCAGATTTTCACCTCCTGCTTATATTCTGCGACAATGCGATCACAAGTATCCACTTAATTGGCAACAATATTGGCTTAACAGTTATACAATCCCTTTCACACTTAAAGCACAGATTTTGCGTAAACGGTCCCATACTTTTCTTCGTAAAGAGAGGCTCCGGGCTCCAAGTTCACTTTAGTTATGCACTCATTTTGCATGAGATTGAGAAAGAAATGTACAAGTCTCTTAACCTCACGTTAAAAAGGTATAAACTGCCATTGTATTTGATACCCTTTATGTGCCATTTTATCCAAATCCAAAAATGTTCAATGACATCACGTTTTAAACAATGGTCTCTATATTTTTGTACAGAGAATTTTTAGTTCATTCCTGAATTTGTAATGATATTCAATCAAAACGGCATTGAATTTGACCTTTTGACTGGCGCAAAAGTTCCTCTTTCAAATGACATCATGTTTCAAATTTCGCTCTGAAAGAGTAGCAAATAAAATGACATTTTACACCATTTTAACGTGAGATTTGAAACTTATACATTTTTCTCCACTATCATGAGGACTCTATCTATTGGAAAGAGAGTGCATCCAAAATTGAATTTGACCTTGGAGCCCCTCTTTAATATTTTATATTTTAGTATTGCACTATCACATCAACCATCAAGCCATGTGCTATGGCCTAGTAATTGTTGATTTTATCGAAGTCCAAACATTTCAGGCGCTGAATTACCATGGACTGGAGTATAATTTGATTGGTGGGCGATTCCTGCAACACCTATAGGTTTGGTTTAAGTGAGTTAGAATTAAGCATTGTTAATCTCTAGATTTTGAGCGATTTCCTGCAGACCGCTGCTTCTCAAGGCCTCCAGGAGGACAGTAAGAGTGGCTTGCTCATCTTGCTTCTGTCTCCATAACGACAGCATCCTCTCAATCTGCAAAAAATATGCATTCAGAATAGTTATACAATCTGGCATTCAAGCTATAAAAAAAAGCTGCAACTTGGCTTTTGGAAACATGTGCTTTTTGTTTATGGTTAATCAATCAGAATCTACACATCTTCTTTTAAAAAAAAATGAAATAGCTACATGCAACTTTGTTGCCTTTTATGTGCAACAAACATCTTGTTACTTTTATTCAACAAATTTTTCTCAAGTAAAGATGTTTTAAGGATACGGTGTGCAGATATGCATTTATTTCTGGGGTATATTTATTTGTGTGATACACAGAAAGGAATAAAAGCAATGATGTGCAAAAAGCAAAAAACCTCATTAGGACCTAATATCACCTAATGTGAAAGAGTAGTCATGATCCTCTGTATCTGATTGGTTACTAAAAGCTTCATCAGTACCAGTAACTTAAAGTTGAAGCCAATGACTGTAACTAATAAAGAAACTTGCGTACAAACAATATTTAGGCACTATTTCAGGCTACAAAAACCAGCCAACTTTAAAACTGAATACCGCACATTATCGGTTGCAGAGGTGGGGCCCTACTTCATGACTGAAGTCACTCATACGGGTTGAATTTGGTTAAGTTAGCTTGAAATCTGGCATCTACCACTCAGAAAGATGGTGAAGAAAGCGACACTACTTTTGCTACTAGTGTGTAAACATGGGCAAAATGCAAATTATGTGTGTAATGATCCATCCATCAACCATAAACAGCTTCCCATCAAACATAGACACCGGATAATACAGTTTCATCATTTGAGGAATGTTAGTGCTTCAGTCAACAGTTATATAGCATGGGATACACAGTGGCCATTTTGATCATGGTTCTATTGTCCATGCAATTCTCGTGTGTACTTAAACATTTTGGAGAACCTTGGGATCCCACACCCATTGCTTTAATGTGTAACTGAAACAAAATCGCACACTTTTACAGCAAGCCAAATGTTCAAATATAAGCAAGACTTGCACAGTCTGTTCAAGAAGAGATGTTTACACACCTGTTCTTTATCTTGATCAGGCAGTTTCTTCTTGATTGAGCTGACATCTGCCTGGGTAAATCCAAGTTTATTAGCTAGAAGAATCCAATCTTTGCGACTTGCCATTCTGGCTACCACCAGAAGATCCTTAGTTGTAGGGAGCTCATTATTGGAACCCTGTATGACACAATGATAAATGGCTGTTAAACTCCAAATTCCAAAGCTTCTGATGAATATACACATGTAACAATATTTATCAAAGATATTGAATACTGTGACTCACACTCACAAAGGTAAGACAAAGGGCCCTTTTTTATAAACTATAGATGCCGGTACAAATTATCTTGAAAAATATTTCCCTTTGAAATCAGGTGCAAAATAAATTGTTCCCCCCAATGGTAACATTTCATTTGATTGTCAAAATAAAGATAACCCCACACATGAAATCCTTGCCAATGCATAAAACCAATTGTTTGTTGGGGGGGTCGAAAACCATGAAAACTTAATTTAATAAAATTGCCAAATGTCCCATACCTTTAAAATGCCTGAACGGGCAACCAGTATAAAATGTACCTAAGTGTGTGGTCTTTATTAGTAATTGTTTATCACAACACAACACATCAGCAATTTTTCCAACAAGATTTTGAAAGGAAAATTTTAATGACATACTTCTTTAAAACTAGATGGTAAATAAATCGTATGCCACCTGTTGAAGTGATGGTCTTATAAAGAGAAGGTGTGACTGAAACCACAGGTCATTTCGAATCCCGGTCATGACACTTGTGCTTCGTAAAAAGTTGGGAAGGTAGTGTATTCTGCTCTACCAGCAAGGCTCCTAGTGGATGATACCCATACCTACATCCTTACGGACTGTGAAGGGGGTAACCCTGCTTCAGCCCCAGGAGTACGTGGCAACGTGCCCCTGGTGGCAGTTCATTTGGGTCGATAGCCCAAATTAGTTAGGTGTAAGGCAATATATCATACAAAATAAAACAAGCTTTCGTTACAGCTTCACCTAAATATATAGCTTAACAGAAAAAGTCATATAGCCAAACGATGCTAGCAAAAGTTTATTTCTGACTGAGTTTTGAGCTAACTGACCAGTTTGGGAGTGTCATCAGCAGGGCATTTGAAGTCCATGAGTGCTTGCACTGTGTCTTTAGGAAGCTGCATTGCCCATTTTACAAATTGATCCTCATTAATGGAATGGGTAAGCATGTCTCCTACTTGATGAAGGAATACCTTAGCTGATCGTTCAATCACTTCCTAATCATAACAAACATTCAATAAATAGATTATACTCCCAACGTCATAAACTCACAATCATAACAATCAAACAAGTCTAAAGACGTTGGTTCAAGTTTATCAAGCATGTAAGCACAAACATTTACAAAGCACGGCAAAAATTTGCTCATCAGTAACAAGTTACAAGCCAGAATGCTATATACAGTAGTTTACATTAATGTGACTTGCTTAGCAAAGAAATCTGATGGGCACAATATTCTGCTTATCAGCTTTAAGAACTTGAGCCATGATTTTCAAAATTGATAACAACATCATTTCTTAATTCAACTATTTGTAAATTCTATTCCTGATGACAAACTTTTCACTACTCATTCCTAAAAGAACAAAGATTTACAGATCCATTTCCCAAACTCTGTTATTTTAATAAAAATATAAGAAACATCATTCAGGGGTCGAAATTAACGGTGGCCCGCTGGCCCATGACCAGTGAAAATATCTCCGGGCCACCGAAGTCACCAAAACTGATAGCCCGGTGGGACAGTGGAAAATATCCTCCTTAAAATATCACCGGAACCCAGGCGCCAGGATCTGCCTGCTACGATCTGACTGTTGAAAATTCACTCGAAAGTTCCGCGAAACACAGACCACATTGCAATCCTGATGTACACAACGCACTCCGTGCTACAAGCAGAGTCACGTCGTTTCCAATTATTACAGGCTTACACATTACAGTCTTTGTTTTGTGCGTGCTAAGAAACATTCAACGCTAGAGGGCGCTTTAGAAAAATGCGATAGCATAAGAGTAAACGCCCTCTATTGATGAAATATTACGCGATAGCATACAAAACCAGTTACAAACACCTTGACGAAAGACTTTACGTGTCTGCACATGCTCGGGAAAAAAGTGTTTTATACAGCACTGTCCTCACTGGTATGCACGCACATTTCGTCGACAGCATGGTGTGCTGAGCAAGTTCCTTGGAAATTGTTAGCTTGTTTACAAAAAACTACGCAACATGTAGACTTTATTTTACAAAAATTACACAATTTAGAATACCCTGGATGAACAGAAGGATTATTTTACTGTATAATGTAAGATTTGTTTCCTCTTTATTTGTTTAGTTTTGTTGTTTTTCGGGGGGTTTTTTATAGGCCCCCTAATGATGCTGATTTAGTTTTAATTACAAAATGGTTTTGGGCCACCAACATTTCTAGCGGGCCAGTAACTTTTTTTTTTTGTTCACCGTTCCTGCTGGCTCATAGCAATTTAATTTAATTTCGACCCCTGTCATTACTTATAAAACTTTGATGTTTTAAACACACTGACTGATTTGACTGATCTACCTTACTCTCATCACAGTAGATCTCACTTTGATGTTTCAAACACACTGACTGACTTGACTGATTTACCTTACTCTCATCACAGTAGATCTCACTTTGATGTTTCAGTTACACTGACTGACTTGACTGATCTACCTTACTCTCAACACAGTAGATCTCACTTTGATGTTTCATTTACACTGACTGACTAGACTGATCTACCTTACTCTCATCACAGTAGATCTCACTTTGATGTTTTAAACACACTGACTGACTTGACTGATCTACCTTACTCTCACCTCAGTAGATCCCACTTTGATGTTTTAAACACACTGACTGACTAGACTGATCTACCTTACTCTCAACACAGTAGATCTCACTTTGATGTTTCAAACATACTGACTGACTTGACTGATCTACTTTACTCTCATCACAGTAGATCTCACTTTGATGTTTCAAACACACTGACTGACTTGACTGATCTACCTTACTCTCAACACAGTAGATCTCACTTTGATGTTTCAAACACACTGACTGACTTGACTGATCTACCTTACTCTCATCTCAGTAGATCTCACTTTGATATTTCAAACCCACTGACTGACTTGACTGATCTACCTTACTCTCAACACAGTAGATCTCACTTTGATGTTTCATACACACTGATTGACTAGACTGATCTACCTTACTCTCATCTCAGTAGATCTCACTTTGATATTTCAAACCCACTGACTGACTAGACTGATCTACCTTACTCTCATCACAGTAGATCTCACTTTGATGTTTCAAACACACTGACTGACTTGACTGATCTACCTTACTCTCACCTCAGTAGATCTCACTTTGATGTTTTAAACACACTGACTGACTAGACTGATCTACCTTACTCTCATCACAGTAGATCTCACTTTGATGTTTTAAACACACTGACTGACTTGACTGATCTACCTTACTCTCACCTCAGTAGATCTCACTTTGATGTTTCAAACACACTGACTGACTTGACTGATCTACTTTACTCTCATCACAGTAGATCTCACTTTGATGTTTCAAACACACAGACTGACTTGACTGATCTACCTTACTCTCATCACAGTAGATCTCACTTTGATGTTTCAAACACACTGACTGACTTGACTGATCTACCTTACTCTCATCACAGTAGATCTCACTTTGATGTTTCAAACATACTGACTGACTTGACTGATCTACTTTACTCTCATCACAGTAGATCTCACTTTGATATTTCAAACACACTCACTGACTTGACTGATCTACCTTACTCTCATCACAGTAGATCTCACTTTGATGTTTCAAACACACAGACTGACTTGACTGATCTACCTTAATCTCAACACAGTAGATCTCACTTTGATGTTTCAATTACACTGACTGACTAGACTGATCTACCTTACTCTCAACACAGTAGATCTCACTTTGATGTTTCAAACACACTGACTTGACTGATCTACTTTACTCTCATCACAGTAGATCTCACTTGATGTTTCATACACACTGATTGACTCAACTGATCTACCTTAATCTCATCACAGTAGATCTCACTTTGATGTTTCAAACACACTGACTTGACTGATCTACCTTAAGCCGTGTTCACATTGGATTAATGTTTTACCGAGACCGTGGTTAACATTCCAAAAGGTAAAACTTACCGGCGTTCGCACTTGGATTAACGACGTGGGTAAACTTAACTGACACGACCGGTGAAACTAACTGACTTACCTGTGCGTTTCTACGGACTTAATTTACAATAATTCCTGAGCAAAGTATGGTGAAAACACACAGGTAGAAAATAACAAGCGTCGCACTGTTTTGGTTTGGTTGTCATGGCATGATGACCTGTGTACGTGTCACCTAACGATCACGTGACGCGGCGGGCGGGTCGGGGGACCGGATGTGGCTTTTTACCGGGACGGCTTTTACCCATTGTCATTGGACTTTTCGGCTCGGTTAAACTCACCTGGTCAATTTAACTGGGCAGTCGTGGGTCGGTTAAACTACCCATTTGGGTCGGGTAAGTTACCTGGGAGGGAAACTTCCTGGGCTGTTCGAATTGGACTTAAAATGGTTAAGTTACCCATTTGCACGGTAAGTTTACCCAAATTAAGTCCAATGCGAACACGGCTTTACTCTCATCTCAGTAGATCTCACTTTGATGTTTCAAACACAATGACTGACTTGACTGATTCTACTGATTTACCTTACTCTCATCACAGTAGATCTCACTTAGAAGGTCCTTCAAAACATGTAGATCAAGAGGTTGGGTATTATTCAAGCACTGAAACACAGCTGCAAAATAAAAAACACAAAATTATCTTCCAACTAATATAAAATATAACTGGCACATCACAGTCTCCCTAATTGGGCACCCCAAGTAAAGAACTTGACAGTTGCAACTACTCAATTAGGGTGATCCTCTTATAATGCTGCTTCCCACGTTGTATTGTAAACTTGGCATGATCCCTGGCTATGGCAGTATACCGTTGTACGACTTCCGCCTGGCATGCCTGAACAAAGATATTGACAAAATAGGGAGACCACCAACAGCTAGATTGAATCCCCTTTAAAGGTGATCCCTAACTGCTGCTTCCTAGGTTGTATCCTAAACTGGGCATGATCCCCTGGCTATATGGCAGTTTACGCTTGTAATACTTGCCTCTAACTTTCTCTTCAATGGTAGCATCAGCCATCCAGCGTGTCATATTGCAAAATGTCTGAAACGTCAACTCATTTTCCTTTGATCTTGGCATCATCTCCAGAATCTAAGGATTAAAGCATTACATCATTTTTCAATCCATCATTAATTCACTGTTCATAAATGGCTAAAAGTGTTCGAACATTCTGATTGGTTGAAACATGATCACATGGTAGTTTTTGACCGGTCTTATATAGATGACATGGTTGGAGCTGTGTAACACTGGCTTGTACACAAGCCTCAAATGGTCATCAAAAATCTTGTGCGCCCAAACTTGACAATATGAGATGCATGCTAAAAAACAAGCTTTTAAATAAATACAATAATTGTGAAGTAGCAAGGGAAGATGCATTTCTATTTTCAATGATCATTACTTACATTACTTTATCATGATTTTCAGCATCATAATTTTTTTTTAAACATTCAAAATGGGAATGAAAGGTTAAACAAATTATTTTTAAAAGCTCATTTAAGATCAGACAGGGTATTGGTCGTGGGATAATCAGCTCCGTCTATTTTTCCCTACCCAAGACCCTTTTCTGGTCTCAAACGGTCTCTTTTCATTTCTTTATTTTTGAATTGTTTCCATAAGCAACACAGCCAATAGCACAATACCTTTGTTTTCATAGTGTTTTCCTCATTTAGGTTACCGGTTGTCAGTATCTCTGGGCTTAAAACACCATTATCATTACAACCGAGGTCTTGAAATCGCTTCCATAAGGAATCTATTTCACCAATGGACACTGAGAAAAGAACAAACAGAATGTTCACTATTTGTATCATGTACTTGTAATGTTCAAGTCCACACAATATATTGTCAAATTCAAAATCTGATTGGTAATTAAATTTAATTTTGCCCTGTGCACTGAAAACTGTAACACTTTCGATTCCTAAATTTGTTAAACATGGTCCTATTGGTCCTACTGCAACAACTAGCCTACATGTACAGTACCTGTACAACTTTTTTTTCTTAATTTCCACATTAGTAGTTCACCACTGAAAATCACATCACAACTTGTATTGCCCCTCTTTCTATCCAATAAACAAATAATATTTTATATCAATAACAGATAATAATGTCCATATACTTTTACTTCAGTTCAATGAAACCATACAGTATGGACCTAATGTTGAGGACACCACAACGGGTTTTAAGATCTACATTGATTTTCAATTTCCTTTTACAGAAGTTAAGATTTTCACTTTGGGTGAAAAGGGGCAGGGTTACACGGTTCACTGAAACTACTTGAAATTCCCATATGATCACCTGATGTTCAAACAGGTTAATTCCCCCATGGGTGGAGAGAGGGTTCATTAGTTACTTACTAAATACATCATTATTTGATGGTCTTACCAGCTTGTGCATCATCTGCAGGCATTTGAAGCTTAGTAGTGAGCATGTACAAAACATGCACCATAACTCTCATGTAATAAACAGGCCTGGAATTACTTAGAGGCCATGGCCTCTGTGCCCCTGGTCATGGCCTTGGTGTGCCCCGTCAGAAGGTTCCCAAAGACTTTAAGATTTTCCAATGGAAGGGCAAAATGAAAATGGCCTTGCCCTCTCAAAGATGAAATTCCGGGCCTGAATAAACCCCTTAGAATAGAGAACATAATACAAACAGTAGTTACATGACTTATCTACAATAGGGTCTATATCTAGCATCATATTTGATGGCATGTCCTTCTAACAAGCTCACCATTACAAGCCACAGCATGTTTCCTCAACCAGTCTTCCTTAGATGGATGTGTTAAATCAGCAACAATGCCACAATAATCACCATCATTGGTTGATGACACCACAGCTCCCATTGTACCTTCAATTAGAACAAACTGGAACAAAGTAAGAAACACTGGTCAGAAAATAGACCCATCAACACTGTAGTGCCAATACACTATTAAAACACGTTATTGTAAAATGGGCTATATAAAAACTAGTTTAAATGTGTACTAACTCTTGGCCCTACAGCCATCTTGGTTTTCAAATAAAAAATTAAGTTTTTGTATGCCTAACTTTGGTTCTCAATGTTCATTATTTATGTATTATGGGGCTAGGATTCTTTATTTGTTTGGACCCCAAAAGTATTAAATAAGGTCTTCTTGTTGGTGACCCATGCTGTTGCCATTATACTCTTTGAAACCTTGTCCCCCTATAGTCAAGGGAAGGGGCATAGATGACTTTATGAAAACTGAATCCGATCAGAATTTCAGGAGTGAATAGAGTGCCATCAAATTAAAGCATTAGGCCTACATCTGTGATGATCGTAAATCTTAGTCACATCCTAGCCCAAGGAACATGAACAAGAGCTATACGATCATCAACGATACTCTTTACAAACCATACCAAACTGTTCAGGTGTCAAAGCAATGCAAAGTTTATTATATTAGGCCCCCTATTTAAAAATTCATATCTTCAGAGCCACATGTACATGAAAAGATCTTTGTGCCGACTTGTGGTTGGACCTTTTCTTCTGGTCCAAGCCCAAACAGGAACTAGGAAGCTCAAATTTAAAAATAATTTTTCATGAACCACATGCCACTCCGTTTTCCATCGTCTTTGTAGGCCTACTAGTACTAGCTTTCTATTTATACCTCCATGCTTAAATACATCTGACATTTTATTTAAAAACCTGACCCCGTAGACCCAGTAACTGGGGCGCTGTACTCGTTTTTTCAAAATTTTGACATCTGCAGTCGTACTCTAGCGCCCCAGGAATGCGTTGTATATTACCACAGCAATCGCGCTGCGGCGAGTGCACACAGTATGAATGTCGGTCCAACTGAGAGTCTGATGCATGGTGGTTTCTCCGAAAATCATAAACTTGCAGCTCAAAACCAAATCGTGAGTACATTTAAATGCCTGATGTTGCATCTTATTCTTAGACATATGAAGAAGCCAGTAGGCATTTTTTGTTGGGTATTTTCATCGTTCTGAGGCATTTTTTGTGTCAACTTATATCAATTTGAAGATCGCTGTGCGTATATTCAACGCATTCCTGGGGCGCTAGTACTCCTAGAACTATGAGGTTCGTTTCGCTATCGTCTGGAGACGATAGCGAAACGAACCTCATACTATAGTTCTAGGTAGGAGTAGGGCGCTAGTACGACCGCAGATGTCCAAATTTCGAAAAAACAAGTACAGCGCCCCAGTTATATTGACCCCGTAGCTCTGGTGACCAGAGCAACGGTTATCTCAGCTACTTGGGACCCTAAAATAGCTCTCTCTTTTTTCATTCGGTCATCGTCTGACACTCACTGTCAGTGTCACAGAGTAACTCCTAGTATAGCAATTAATAAAATTAATGAATTTCTTCCTTCCTCCAGCAACACGCTGGATAGTTGCGATGGTCGTACCACGTCATAACAATATCAATTATTATTATTAATAAGAAGTTGAAAACATAAAAACAATCAAAGCTCAGAGAACGATCACTTACTTTTGTTTAATAAAAAGTATTTCGCTTCGGTTTCTATGGACGCGGTGTTGCACCACATAACCATACATACCATGCTAGCTACTGCGAGTTGGTTGATGCTTTTTTAGTTTTTAGCTAGCGCGACCACCGCGGGAATCGGAATGCGATGTAGCCTGGTACCATTTTCCAGGTGATTTACGTACACGCCGCGACTACACAGTCTGGGAACAAAACTTCATTACACACAAAGTGATCATAGAGGGCGCTTGCCATAAAATCATGGCGCACAACAAGTAGCCTACGTCAGTGGGCATAATTACACTGAATGATTAATATTCAAAAATACATAAGAAATTGTTTAAAATCTGTCAGTATTTGTTTCAAATGTTAAGGGGTGGTGTGGGGACTGTCCGAGCTACGCCCGTCTAAATGCTTCAAGAGTGCAAAATTTCCAAATCGAAAAGTGGCCATTTTATTCTAGGCCTACACCAATTTTGTAGAGCCTAGCTTACCAAACTACTCAAAATTTTGAGTCAATAACTCTGAAAAGTATTGACCCTCAAATCGGTTTTACGGTATTTCTCAGGGCCTCTGTCATGATGATCTGCGATCACCTATTAACAGCATTTACGGAGCCTCTGAATTCAATACCGTCCCTTACCCTAGTAATATTATGTGGGCCTACATTGTAATGCATCGTACACGTTTGGTAGTTGAAGCCTATTATTTGTTTCAAACCTGTATAGCTGTAGACCATAAAACTAACCTGTCACTTTCAAAAGGTGGTAGCGTTTTTGAGATTATTGCCGAAAATCTGGAGCGGTTATGTCTATCTCTCTTAGCAGTGAATTATATAACCCTATGAACTATATTCTAGAGCCTTAGCCTCTTATTGTTAATCACCATGAGTACTATGATAAATTCTTGTAGCTATAGTCTATAGAGCCAACAAATCTTTATAATTCAGAGAAATAACTTGTGTTCAGCATTTTATACCTCTAAAGATTTATGTTCTGTGAGCAATCCCTACTATTTAGCTCTGTGATTTGATTGTGACCATAACTGTACCGGTATTAATATTATAGCTAATCATGCTGGGGATGGAACGATCCCTTGATATAATTATTCATGGCTGCATATCCGTAACCGATTGCATTGTTTACGTTCACTTATTCATATTGTTTGGATTAATTTGACCTTTCGATTACTGGACCATTATATTTTGAATTATTTAGAATTGTTTGATGTATTTTATATATTACAGTTCACAATAAAGAAATTGCTGGGAACCCTGCAGAGCTCTGTCCTTTGGCCGACTTATTTATTTTATGGTTGACACGTGATTTATGCGTCCTAACCACCCTCTTCTCCAGTGTCTCCGATATATTCAGGATGCATCCTTAAAGGGCCGAGGGTCTGTTTGATTAGCTTCCCTGGGTCAACCCAGGTCTGACCCCAGTCAGTTCGAGTTTTAGCCCTGACGTCGAGGATCACTCCGGGTATGTGTAGGGAGGAATCTCTTGCGACAGGAAATTCTGTCCCCCAGAGATTCTATCCCACCAAACGGCTAGCTCATTTCCCTTATTGGGGGACAGAATCTCCGGGGGCGTATTTTTTTTTTTTACACTGCAGCGAGGGGTTTTGTACTGTAACACTGTCAATTCCGTCTTGAGGATAGGAGAGACTACGTCTAACCTTAAACCCTAACCCTAACCCTAACCCTAACCCCCCTAACCCTAACCCTAACCCAAAACCTAACCCTTTATAGGCATAAATGTTTGTAGTCTCATCTCAAGATTATGCCTAACTGTGAGTACAACTCAAAATGGTGAAGACGTTGAAAAGACATTTTTCTTTGACTCACGTTTTGACCAAGTTTCCTGATTGGGTGATTGATTGTTTTCGAAAGTGATGGCAATGAGCTCATTGGTACTCAGTTTGGTAAGTAAACTTTTGATAAATACTTCTATCTATAAAGTGTTATAAAACTTGTTGAGTTTTAGTGATGCACTTTTATCTTATAGTTGAAAATTACGGTTTCGGGGTGGCCTGGCTTGGGCTTCGGCCCAACTGTCTTGAAGCCTTGTACCAGAAGCACAAGTATTCAAAATAATTGCCCAGACTGAGTTGGTTCCGAAAAGGGCCTCAGACTTCAAGGTTCGGGCATTCAGGGGTCGTTAAACACGATTTTGTTACTGGGAACACAATAATGGGTATTTCTTTTTACCATATCAAGCATAAGAAGCTACACCTGTCGGTTAAGAAATGATAAAATCAATAATAATGATACGAAAACATTTAATTAGGCTATCGTTAAAACCTACAGATCAGTGTTTTGTGGCAGAAAACGTTTCGTTTATATACGACTATAGTCATTATCAAATTTCACGAAATCATTATATTTTAATCAAAAGATCAGCACAATGACATCAGGGGGTTGGAATACAACTACGGTGTCTTTTGCCATTTATTAGAGTTTCGTCCAAGGTTCTATCCTCAAACAAGGCACCTGTTTGGGAAAAACTCAACTGCTTTACGTTGTCAAAAAGGGTTTGTTTTGCATTTTTAAACATTTCTTTATCTAAGTGTGCATGTTGTTTACATGTCCAGGCATTGCCTAGGTAAATTCAAGCTTATTTGTTTGTTTTATTAATTAATTTTTATAATTTGGCTCATCTTCCTTTGACAAATTCAGTTGACAGACCAATGTTGTACACAAAAGATGCTGGCAGAGTTTTGTCCTGCCCTTTCTAACCAAAGCACTGTCCCATGTTGATTGACAACCCCTCTAGGATGTGCGGCATGGTCAAGCTGTATTATGCCTATAAATTATGGGCATTATGAGCAACCACTGTTTACGATGTGGTTAAGACAGTGGAAATATTCCAATCTGTCAGCATGACGTCGTTTCGCATTTTGAGGGTTTTAAAACAGTGTCACTGAGTTCCCCCCCACCTCCACTCCCGTCCCAACAACCCATCCTTATGAATGAGTCATTATTAAGGTGAATTCCTTTTTTTCCCGAAATTGCAGTACTTTAATTAGTCTGCTTTATAGTCTCGAAGGTCTACGTGCATCTTTTAGCTCTATTTTCTAAATTGCGGTTTAAGCTTCGTCGGTAATAATTTTGAAACATAATACCTCCCTATAAGGAGCTTCCATTATAGGTGGTCGAAAAGTGCCCTTTTCAACCTCATCCCGTGAAACTGTCCCTAGTGATATAATTATTGAGGTTCAAATCAGCCTCTGAGTTACCGTAAGTGCATTTTTTATAGGCATATTGGTTCTCATTTGTCGTATCCCGGTGTTCGGTTATCTTTACATTCTCATCAGGTTGTTTCGTTTCGATTTTGAAAGTCTATAAAATATAAAGGTCAATAACACTTCCTGTTGATGCGTCAATGTCGCCACCAAACTGTGCAGGGTCAAAGGTGGTACTTGACTGCTAGATGGTTTAATGGCGCACACCATATGGCATTGGAGATAAGACTTTGCCACATGTAGGATATTAATCATCAACCTGCATCAAAAACAGACCAGAATCAGAATCAGAAAGGAAAGGTGTTTGGGATCTGCAACGTCCGTCGCATGTTTTGTTTCCGAGATGATATTTTTATTCCGTCGCCGCAATTTTCATCGTCATATGTTAACTTTTCTATACGTCTCTTTTTGAGAACTTCCCCCTTCCCACATCATGGATTATCCGACATATACTTTCCCAAAAGATACCACAGAAAAGCTGAGAATTAACCAAAAAGATGGGTTTTTTGGGCAACATTTTCTCATGCCACTTATAAAACGTGTGCTTCTGATCCCTCAAAATGAACTCGTGCAAGTTTTTCGAATTTTCACTCGCGTTGGGTTTTCAATCTCGCGTTAGGTTTACAATCTCGCGTTAGGTTGTTAATCTCGCCTTACGTTTTTCAATCTCGTTAGTTTTCCAAACAAAGGGGTCTACCTTCATCAATGATTTGATGTTTACAATCAATTTATCTTAAATTGGTTAACGCATTAATTTCAAAAGCATAGGGCCTGCAGCAAGGATTTACCGTACGGCGATGCATTCCAAGTTATTGTTGTCTTTATTGAAACGGGAGGAGGCACGATGACGGGCCACGGATAAATCGGGTGAACTCTAAATTATAGTTCACCTTATTTGGTAGTATTTGCTTCCGTACCCTCGTTGTTATTGTTGTTGGTGTCGCAGTCACGTGACTCTCTGTTACGGCGCTGTGTAGTTTCCGATCCGCGTCTCTGAGATGCAGCCCAAGCCATCCACGGACGGACTCCATCTAGACTCAATAAAAATAGCAATGGTTTATTTCCTGCGCAACCACGGACGTCCGTATCTCCAGGGGTGCTTAAACACAAACCCGAAAACTTAATAATTATATTAAAATAAATTAATACATTCATACATGAAAAATAAAATATTATAAATAAAATAAATTAGATAAAATGACAAAATTATAACAGTTAACAAATCTCATCAGCAATAACAACGATCAACACTGACATTTCTTTGAGAAAAGGCCTACCACATCACAAAGGCCCATACTTGAATCTCATTGAAGCCATTGTTTTCAAGAAAGCATACATTTTTTCTGTCATTTTGTTATTAATGCCATCAATGTGTTGAACAAGCTAAATAAGACCGTGATTCGAACACCTATCTCATATTAACCTAAAAGAAGCTGGTTCAAAATTGCTAAATTTAAAAATAACCGACCCTATAGGTTTCCTTATAGGATTTGCGATATCTGAAAAGTCAAGAACATCTATAGGCTCACACCAAAATGAGTTGTTTTGTTATAAACTTAATCACATTTTATACCGTCAACTATTTTGTGTTAATATGGCCACTGCGCCGACGATCAGTTCTCCCTAAACCATAACTGTTTATTTCCTTTATTGGGTTAATCGAAAAAGGCTTTCGAACTAGAAAATCCCTACCGCTTCCAAAAAACATATAATTTTAATCATCTTTACTTTTCTAAAGTGTGACGGTCAAAGTTCAGAGTAAATGCCGTTTGTTTTTGAACACACTATAGTCTCGTGGAATTATTTTATAATAAAGCTTTGGTTCCATCAAAAAAGAGTTACTCATTTTATGGTTGATGTTTTGACGAGAATTCATTGGAATGATGTTTCAATACCAGTCTACATACGATTGAACAATGAACATAAGTCAGCATGTCTTACCTCGAGCTGTTTCACCCTGTGCAGTTACTGTGTGCTCATGAAACGCAATCAACGTCATCAACACGACCATACTGACCATTGTCCAACGTAACTGTGATGTCATTGTATATCGGGGTTTCTTTTATCGAGAGGCGTATACTATGTAGTGACTGTGATAAAAAAACAAAAACCTCATTGTCACATGAATGCTAAAAGAGGAATTATTTAGCAAAGTCAGAACTCCTCAAAACTCCATCAAAAAGATGAAGTTCGGCAAATTCAACACAAAAGCCGTGGCTCTTTACTTCGTTAAACTTGCAGAGCAACATCACTCTTTCTAAAAGACAATCGTCGACGATATTCTGCCCAAGCTCACAGGATCAGCGCTGTGTCAGGTTCCAATGTTTTCATTTACGAAAAGAGATTATACGAGTAGCCTATTTACCTTTTCCCGTTAGGTTCTTATTCTTCTCCTTTTTCAGTTTACATTGATTGCGAAAAACAAAAGAGGCTCACATTGAAAAAGAACTGAATACAATAGGTGAAAGTTAGAACTGCAACTTTTGCACATGAAAATAAATCCATGCACGTCTGAAGTACTCTGTGTTGATTAACTTTACCGGGTTTCTGAAATAAGATTACGTACCTTTTATCACAATGAACAAAGATGAAAAACGACGACAGGAACTCCGGCCAAAATTGTTGAGCTTGAAAAATCAGTTTCTCGACTGAATTTGTAGGTTGTTTAGTTGAAACTGAGCAAATGAGTTTTATTGAAAGCACTTTGTATTGTTCACGGTGTGAAGTTTCTGGCACCGGGTGGTTATAATTAGAATGCTATTGTTACATCGACTGGTACGACGTCCACATAAAGACAACAAACTGTTACAATGTATATACCTTTACTTAGATTGGCGTATGTTTTATCTCCATGGTTAGTATAAAAGCACTTTGAAAACGGGAGGTCAAGAGTTGGCGTCATATGCATCTAATGATAATGTTAAGCACACTTCATTGAACAAGCGGTCTGTGGTGTATTGTTTTTGAGAAGAACATGTGGTGTGATGCCAGAATATTATTTGAGGGATCACTTGAGCATTCAAAATGACGTGAAAGGATGCCCCTCTCCCACGTAACTTTCGTTGATGTAACGTAATTCCACGAATAAGCCACACTCGCTCCACACAAAACCGTTGATGATTGCCAGAACCAAGTGTAGGCCTAATAATAATAGTGGCTTCTTATATAGCGCACATTATCCGTCACTCAGTGACGCTCAAGGCGCTTTTACCGTTCATTATTTTCCAGCAAGGTATTGTGGAGCTACGTTTTGAAGTATGAGGCCAAGTCCTTTACATAGCACCATGTAATGGTTTACAAGGTGCTGTGGCGCAATATGCTGCCGATCAAACCAGGAACACCGGGGCGAACCCCTTCTCTTTTCGATAAGTGCACTGGGTTCTTTTACGTGCATTACACAACACACGGGACCTACGGCTCAACGTCCCATCCGAAGGACGAAGCATGTGGTTAAGTATCTTGCTTAAGGACACAAGTGTCACGACTGGGATTCGAACCCACACTCTGCTGATCAGAAACACCAGAGCTTGAGTTCGGCGTTCTTATCCGCTCGGCCACGCCTATTGTATGTATGAACAAGCACTGGGGTTTTTTTTAAATAATAATTGATTCATAATTATGCTCCTTGCAGAGTTTCCCTCAAACTCTTCACTCAACCTATACTTGGAAGTAATTTTGAACAATACTGCTTTTGCAACTTTTGAAATTCGACCTTAAGCCACTCAAGTGCTCATAAATCCGCCAAACAACATCGCAGCGCAACAAAAGGTGTCAAAATCCGCAGAAGATAATTGTGAATCGAATTATTTAAATATTTTTTTGCATACTATTTCAGGTTCCGATAAATCTGACCATTTGTAAGTGTTTAGATACTTTATTGGCGCAGTATATATACTTTAGGTGTCTTTTTGCTGTCGTCTATTCCGCGCCGTAAGCTACTTTGTTTTCTTTCCCTTTGAGGGGTCGTGGTTTGGGATTTGGGGGAATATCAGTTTTAATATTTATGGTAGGATGGCCTTGTAGGCATATGTGTTTGTCACTAGTTCTTCCTTACCACTCACTGGCTTTTTATATTTTTTTGTTAACGTTTTTTATATTTCTAGTTCAATATTTTTTCATTTTTAGAATTACTGTCTTGATTGACAGATTGAGAGCTCTTTCTTGATTCTGTGGGGGTGGTGCAAGGCCGTTCTTAGTTGGCGGAGCGAGTCGTCTGGTTAATGCCGATAACGAACGAGACTCTGGCTTGCTAAATAGTCGCGCCGGCCGCCGAGCCGGGCGCTGACTTCCTTAGAGGGACAAGTGCACGGCGTTAACATCCCTTTAACGGCTTTAATCTTACGTTTCAGGTCCAGATTAATTAAATAGCGCGACTTGTTTAGTTAGTTCTCCTCCTTCACAACTGACAAAAATAAGCATTATTCTCTGTGTACAATACTTTCAACTCTATTTTTAAAGACTTTGACATCGGTTTGTTTTGAGTTTGTTTGTAGGCCTATTATTTTATCTTTCTATTTTTAAATTTAATCCGGAAAAATCGGTGTTATTCCACGGACACTCGTATGTTTTAACAGCATACGAATATAGTCGTTGTAGTTCTGCTTTCGATCCATGGAGCTGCCAAGATGTAAACAACATTTTAAACTTAATATGAAACACAGATCAAACTTGAGTATTGAGAGGTGCAGGCGGGTTATGACATCGTGTTTTTGCTTTAGATAAAAAGTGTTATTAGGGAAGCCACAACAATACTGAAAATTACATTTAAATCCTAGGTTTACAATATTATTAAAATTTGTTTACTCTATTAAAAAAAGTATTTATGTGCCCGGAAATGTATGAATTGTCAGTGGTTTCCGGACATGGTTGTTGCAATTATACTGTGGAGAAGGAAAGAAAATAGCAAATCCTGATCTTATCAGCACGCTATTGATGTACTGGGGTTTTTAAAATTCTTGTTCCACATTTTTCATGTAGATGTCTTTGCCATCGGACGCGGGGAACCAGAGCTCGAAGGACAAGCATTATGAAGCCAAGTTATCAAGTATCGCTCTTCTTCCTTACTGTTATTATCGCACAGATTTGGGGCCTTGCAACAACAGGTAAGGTTATGGTGGATGATGATAGTGTATGGCATCTAAAATCAGTCATGAATAAACATAACCTTGAACAATACGAATTGCAGGAGTTTTTCAGAATTTACGTTTCGTATTTATAGTGTTATTTTTCCATTGCTTACAAATCGAAATCTTTGCAATAACGTCATAAGCCATTTTGAGATATGGCGGACACATAACTATAACACTGTTTGGTTTGGGTAAATTTGTCTGTATACACCCAAATCCTACAGTGCACTCCTGAAGTGTCCACCATATCTCAAAAAGGCTAATTAAAGGGGCTGTATACGTTTGGTGATGACTCTGAAAATGAACGGCAATAAAAACTTACTTGGAAGAAGTACAGTCAGCAGCTTTGGATATAGTATAATTCATTTGGAGAAACTTTTCACTTCGAAGTACTGCGGTTATGCAAAAAGATATCACCTTTTATCCCCAACAATTTGAATCCGAAAAGCGTTACTGACAGTAAAGTTTCTCAGATTGTGTATTCCGATTGCAGATTATTCTTCCTGCGTGGACATAACCTCTCCAATCGGCAATATCTCAAAAACGCTACCACCTTTTGAAATGAAATTTGCACAGGTTAGTTTTATGGTATAGGCCTAATCTATAAAAAGGATTGAAACAAACAGTGGGTTCCAAATACCAAACGTATACAATCCCTTTAAAGAAGCATGCAAGCAATTCATTTGAGACAACATGAAATAACTTAAATCATAAATATTGTTGATCATGCAAAAACAAAAATTGAGCAAACTGATGTATCCAACATGATGGTATTTTTTGTGAAGGACATAACTTAGTAAACAAATGTATGTTCGAATTTTGCTGTATTTTGAAAAAGGTTAAAAATAGAAACCTAGAAGGGAAGTGATTGTACACGGTTTCAAAGCGTAACGAATATATAAACATCCTTTTGGGGGCAATTGGGTTGCATATTTCCTATTTGTTTCTCTTGTCTTTTACAATGATATCGAGTTTCAGTTAACACTGTAATGTTTTTTCAATTAAATTATCTAATTTTACTTTCTTACAGACTTCCTGCTTGTGGCAGATTACGGCACTTCGACCATCTACATAGGGAGTCTTGTTGATTTTGATCTCCGCCCTCTACCGTTAGACAACGTTATAGGCCCCGCTGCTGTTGAGTATGACCCCATTGATAAGATGGTTTACTGGACACAATCGGACCAACCAAGGATCACACGTGCCAGACTGGATGGGTCTCTGCAAGAAACACTGGTGTCTGAAAATCTGTCCGGTAAGTTGATTGTCTGATGTTTCACACCAGTCATTTTTGGTGAGTGTTCCTGATGAAAGATGACTGTGGCGTAAACAGATATTTTCATTTGGGGAGGGGGACAAGCGAGGGAAGCGGGGCAAAGACATACTAATTTAGGGTGCTATTTATTGCCATTCATTTGCCAATGTTTCGATCTCATTTTTGGGGGACAAGAGGGGGCAAGGGTTCTGACCGTGGGAGGGCTCCAGCTCCCTAGACCCCCCCCCACCCCCTGGTTACGCCACTTCGGACATTGGTATTACATTGACCTATGTTTGAAAGCATTGCATACTATATCATCCTTAACGAGCTGGTTTCAGAGTTGTAAACTACGTCCAACAACCATCTAAACAAAACATTGTCCAGAGTAAAAAGGTGGTCAAAGTATTGTTCCAGGGAACCTTGAAATATCTCCATTTTTTGTCAAATTTGCAGCCAACGCTAAATGCTCAAACTAAAACAGTTGTGTGTTAAATATTTAGAATTATCACGATATCATCAAACACATATTACAATAAGCACATAAATAATATGTTGTGACATTAAATTAAATAGTATGTGGTTTGTCTGTGGGCCCGTTGAGTTATGCTAATAACTCAAAGAGCACCCTAGTGAGCGCGCTTAGTTCTAATCAAGGTTCTGGGGACGGCAGTTTGCTTGCAGCAATAATAAAAATTTAAAACAAATTAATTGACTATAGTATCAACCACTCAATCAATCTTGCACTGTGTCCCCCCGAAGGATGTTGCCTCTAGCTCTGCACTCCTGCCTATCTCTTGCTCTTCGGTGTTCCAGGTAGAAGGTGCTGTTAGCAACAATGTCATTTCCGCCAATCTCTTCATTGGCCTATACCCCATCTATTTTTCTTAATGGCTGTTTCTATAGTAAGATGCGTTTTGGAAGTCTGCTGATTTTTCATTTTCACTATGTGGCCAAACCAGGCAAGTTGGGTCTTGTAGATGCGCGCGGTGATTAACTCTGGTGGGTTACCACCAGCTGATATTCTCCTCCATACCTCCTCACCTCCGTTTCGCACCTTGTCTTGCCAGGAGATGTTCTGGGTTTTGCGGTGGCAGTACACATCTGTAGGGTTTCTAATTTCTTTGTTTTGCCTTCCTGATTATTCGGGCTGCTGAACCATAGAGACAAACTGCCAACATACCAACATGTGCCATACACAGTCGAATCATCGAAAGCATTTTTATAGTCGAACAAACACCTTTCCACGTTGTTTATCCATAGTCGATGTTGGATGAGGAGTTTTGGGCAAAGACCTGCGCTGCTAACCCGAAATGCCCGAAGTGTATATTATTATGCTAACAATTCAAGGACGGGATAAGAACTTATTTCAACAACCCCGAAGACATCGTTCAATATTTTGCAAACGCCATAATTTTGTTCAAAATATTCAATCATTTTCAAAACCTATACATAATCTTGTATAAATTTAGGAGAAATATTTTCCAATATCTTGTGATGTTTTTTATTATAATCACACAAGGCAACAATAAATGAAATTTACTTGGAAAAAGTGAGCACGTCTTTGCAATAACAAGGGCCACACGGGATATTTTAACAACGATATTTTCCATATCTTTCTCGATATAAAAAGTGAACTATTATAACATTAAGAAGTTATTGTTGTACCGTCTATGACGTCAATGCAGGTCCTGAAGGTCTAGCCCTTGATCCACATAAACAGCTGATGTTCTGGACGGATGCCAGTCCCAATAATAGGATCGAACGAGCATCAACTGATGGCTCAGAGAGACGGGTTATTGTATGGCGGGACGTATCACATCCTAGAGACATAGTTGCCGACAGCCGTGGAAGGTATACCGTAATCACTGAAAATACTTAATGTGTTAAGAAGTGCATTGACCGCACCGAATAGCCTGAACTGAGTAGGCCCTATAATCATACTTTCGGCATTATTATTAAACAATAATATACAAATTAATATAGCAATTGTCGCGTAAGGGTGTAATGTTAAAACAGTTGTGTTTTGGTTTTAGTTTTCCGTTATGTCCAGATGTTTAATGAGATCATTTCTTGGAGTACCTTACTCGGAAACTATGAATCCAGCTTGACTTACTTCTCTCTGAAGACGCCGCGGCGTCTTATAGATTATTACTTCAAGTCAACTTATTGTCAAATTGACTTCGTACCAGTAATTCATCTTGGTAAGTCAACTTGACTTGGTGGGCAGATAAGCGATATGATGCTCATTGAGCTCCAAACACGGGCATGGAGACAAATTTCTTCTTCGGTAGCTGCATTTATAGGATGTACCGGGTACCGTGCTATAAAGTGGGACGTTTTGTCTTTGTCTTATGTTGTCTTACATCGTGTTGCATTATTTATTGCACAGACATATTTACTGGACTTGCTGGGGAAACAATGCGAAGATCGAACGGGCCAATTACAATGGCCGTCATCGGGTTACACTTGTTGAAAAATCGCTCTTGAAACCAAATGGAATTGCCCTTGACGTCAGAGGTAATGACCTATAATTTTGTACTATAACAGTTTTTAGACTATATAAGTATAGGTCACAAAAAACTGTTCTCAAGCACATTGTACATTGAAAAATATTTTTCATACTAAATTCATTATAAAAGTTGGTTTGTTTTAATACTATAGTCACCTGAGGAGTTAAAAATAATGCAAATTAACTAACGTGTCGCCTACTCCTAACTTTTACCCAGCAAATGTGTTAAGAGTTTACACACTGGATATTTCAAACTAAATTAGTCTAAAGAGCACCATTGATATGCTTGGTTGCGAACCTCCATGGCACAGTGGGGGATCCTCATTAATTATTTATCAAACTTAAACAATTAAACTGCATAGCGGTTTGCAGTAATCGTAACAACCAATAATGTTATGATCATTTTTATAAGTAGTTTCTTTGATCAACAGAGGGGTGTTTGTACTGGTGTGATGCAGGAACCAGAACATTGGAGGCGGTTGATCTACAGGGTAATGGTAGATCAGTCATTAAAAACATGAGTGAATGGGCCACATCTCCATTTGATCTATCCCTATACGGCTCGTTTCTGCTGTGGACAGATTTGAATGCAGCCACAATAATGAGAATGCAATTAACTCAGAAGATGGTAACGAACGAAGGACCATACATTTTACAGAGGGCAGCTGGTATGCATGTTTATGCAGTTCCAGGTATGTAATTTATAATCCCGTGTTGACAAAAAACGCCCCACCGAAGAAAGTTCCGTAGCAACCAATGTTAAAACGCAAAATATTCAAATATACTTTATAGTAATAGAGCACAAATAATTATTAGTAACCAAACTTCTATTCTGTTTTCATAAATGTTTTTATGTATAGAAATCGTCACAGATGGAATTGTAACATTTTTAATGTAGGCCTAAAGGTTCATGATCATTTGCAAAATCGGAACATAACAACAGCATGATTCACATAAAACTCGTATTCTGAAGAAAAATATTCATTAACTTTAATGATAAAGGCAGAAATGCACAGCTTTCATACAATTTAAGTTCAGTGGCGGTCAAGCCAGCGGCAATAAAGCAAGAAAATAAACATAATGGTGGAAAACATTCAAACAACCTAAAGCAAGACAGCCATGATAACGTTTAATGGGATGAAAATCTTAGTACAATGGTAACACAATAAAGAAAGCGTTGGGCGTGGTGAACATGATGCCAGTTTCCTTGTAAGGCTCTGCCTCATGCTATAAACTCTGCGAGTCACAAAAGCACAGAATAACCTCGCTATAATCAAACAAAACTAAAGGTTTTTTGAACAGGAAAAATGTAAATTGGCCCAAAAGTACCATTGGAAGATTGGGTTAATCGACACGGTGGTATCGTCTGTCGTTCAGGGCCCAATTTCATGGCTCTGCTTACTGCGGAATTCTGCGCTTACGCCCAGCTGCGTCCCATAGAAATACACACGTTACAATGCGCGTAAGCGCAGAATTATTTGGTAAGCAGTGCCATGAAATTGGGCCCTGGTGACTGGCCACACCGTACCTTCAGTCTCGTCATCCACATTGGCCATCGTATACTCCCCATCGTCACCTTGTATTTGTACTCTGCACTCCATAATTAATTCTCTGCTCTTAGAAGCGCCTATCCTGCCAATGCAAGAGGTCTACTGTGTAAGTCTCAAGCGTATTCGAACATTGGGACCCTTATAAGTACGCGAGTTTTTTTCCTTCACGCGTTGAAGCCGCGACGTGGGACCAAAGAGGTCCACTCACTTGAGTCTAAAGCCCAAAAGGCCTACATTTTTGGACTTTGGGCCAAAGTGTGGAATATTGACGTCAATATTTTGCGGCTTTTGAATAAATTCGTAAAACCTGACGTCAAAATGTCATCGTTATTAGCAACCCAGGTTGGATTTTCATTAAGACTTGTATCATATTGAACATGGTTTCTGAAGTCAATGATCAAACAAAAGCAGATTGATGATGAATATTTATTTTTAACTTGTATTTTTTGTTCTCTGTGTTTCTTAGTAAATATTTTTCCATTTTACAGTAATTGCCCAATATAGGCCTAACAATACATATCTTCTTTTTTATTTCTATTTTCATTAATTTTGTAAGTGATTGTATTCTGGTAAAACATTTGTTTTATCTTCTGACTGTATTTCTTATTTTACTCTATGTATGTTTAAAATGTTGATGTAACATGGCCCCTTGAAAACCAACTATTGGTTGAATGGGCTACCGTGTTTACAAAAGTTAAAATAAATAATAAATAAATACATACATTTTATATGTCAGAAATAACATGTAAGGACTGGAACACCTTCACTGCTATGGAGTTTGCAGAGGTGGCTTCAAATGTTGTCATTGGGAACAATGGTCGCAAGTGTCGTATTACTGAAGGGGAGAGTGACACAGATTGTCGTTGGTATGTCCAGTACGACATTGACGGTGACACCTCTGATGATTGGCAAAGGCTGAGTTATGATGGCTTACAATGTGGGAGTGGAAGTTTAAAGGATCAGGCTGGAGCGTGGTTAAAAGCTAATCACAAAGATATATGTTGCGGTCCTTCTATCAATCAAACTGGTAACTATTCAACTCAAAACATATACAAATTATGTCATCAACATGTTTTAAATAAAATAATTCATACGAGTATTCTCAGTCAGAAAAAGCACATTGCTACAGGTTAGCCGATACATAACCCCTTAGCACCTGAATTGTGTGACAGCTTACCGGTAAATATTTTTTGTGAGCTTATCATTATACTTATGTTTGATTACTTGTGTAAAAACTTGAATAAATTTGCGATAGACCCCTTGCATTGGCCGCCATGTTTGATGTCAAACAATGGAAACGTGCACGCGTGTACGCGCATGGCACGACTCTCTTCATTGACCTCAGTGAGGACCGTTTTGGGCTTGTGACGTCATATGCAAGGGTTCTATACTTGGGATTGGTGTATAAACAACAGTGACATGTAAAGATACTCATCTAAATGATGAAGAGTCGTGTATGTTTTTAATCATTGTTACGGATAGATAATTGTTTGGTTTCTTTTTGTTTTGTGTTCATAATAGAAACTTGAAATAGTTTTGATCTTAAGATCAAATGATACTGTTCCTCTGGAGGGAATGTGCTAGTTATTACGTCACAGTATAGGTAGATATGAGTTTCTCCCACACTTGTGTCCTGTTGAGCTTGTATTAATTTAAATTCTTGTGTTTTGTTCTCAACACAGACAATGGACCTCCCACTGTCTACTGTCCAAGAAGCGTCTTCATTAGAAACGTGGATCCTTCAATGGCAGTAGCTAATGTCACTTGGATGCCCTTACCATCAGCCAATGATACCGTTGAAGGTCCCATTGATCCTTCTTCTATCGTATGTTGGGACCACCTTGGCAATGTAGTGAGGTCAGGGGATGAATTTCCAGTTGGCTTAACAACAGTGACTTGCAGAACCAACGATACTGTGCCAAATGAAGAAAAATGTGATTTTAACATCACCATTACAGGTAAGATTTGCTCTTTCGGATTCCCCTTTTCCAAGCTTAGCCCCCCTAATTATCTTCAAGTGAGCGAGCTCAAGTAACTTAAACTTTCCCCCGGCTCAAAAAAGGATGTCAATAATATACTTCAAATTGTTCTGAAGTTTCAAACTTGCCTATATACTTTAACGCAATTTATTTTGGTTTGATCTACACAGACATTGAAGCTCTATTTGTCTACTGTCCAGCTGATGTCCCGTTGATGTATGTGGACCCAGGAATGGCAAATGCTAGTGTAACTTGGATACCATTGCCAACAGCCAATGATACTGTTGGTGGTCCCATTAAAGCAACCACCATTGTATGTTCGGACGATCTTGGCAATGTAGTGAGGTCAGCTGACAGATTTCAAGTGCGTTTAACAACAGTTACTTGCAAAGTCAATGATTCTGCATCTCAAGGAGGAATGTGCCAGTTTAACATCACAGTTGAAGGTATTTATGTTGTATTTATTGTTTAGTTTTTTCAACTTTATCTGTAAGTTTCATCTACTTAAATGGACTAGATGTTTGTAAAGATTGGCGATGGTGTGAACTTTAAAATCAGATTGAAAGAAGCGTTGTTTTTCTGTTAATTACTAATGCAATATTACATCTTGATCGCAGACAACGAACCCCCAACAGTGATACCACCTGCTAATCTTCCAATGGAGTTTGTAGACCCTGGTAAGCCATATGCTACCGTCTTTTGGTCACCAATGCCATCCGCCACTGATGTAGTCGACCGTTGGATAGATCCTCTCACCATAAGATGTGAAAACAACGCTGGCAGCGTAGTGAGTTCAGGTGGAAGATATCCAGTTGGTTTAACCACTGTGACCTGTAGAGTTAACGACACTGCACTCAATGAAGGATCAAGCCACTTCAACATTACAGTTATCGGTTGGTATTACCAGTCATTTAAACGAACATGGGCCTGATGTTTGGACATAGTAAATTCAAGTTTATACAGGTTCTCGTAGATAATGGGTTTGGCACAAGAAGGTCAATCTAAAAATAGCAATTTCAAAACTAAAAACATTAACCTGCTTATTTCCTTTTTTATAAACCTCCCACTGTCTACTGCCCATGCAAGCACAGTCCCATAGATGAATGTGGACCCAGGCATGGCAGACGCTGTAGTCAATAATTGGTTCCCAGTGCCAACTGCCAATGATACTGTCGATGGTCCCATTAATCATTTGACCACTAGGCCTTCCATTTAGAAGTATCATTGTACTCAACAGCTCCCTCTCCTGACAAGCTTAACAATGTACCATTTTTCTGAAAACCTGTTGCATGTTAAATTAGTAAACCATTTAGAACATTATTAATCTCAATTTCCATATAAGAAGTAAGCAATGACGTCATGATGACTTTATTGGTTTTTAAATTAAAGTGTATTATTTCAAAATTCAGATATTGAAAAAAAAACTGTTACGGTTCAATTATTTGCATTGTCTGTGAAAGTTTGATGTATGAAAACTCTTGAGATTTGTTAATGACCTGATTTGACCTCGCTTCCTGTCCAAACCAGAAGTTCAAATATAATACATCTTGTAAATCTCTATAATGGTTTTTATTTTCATATTGATATATGTTATTTCATTTAACTTTTAACACTTACCTGCTATTCACTCAGCCCAAACACAAATTTTACAAACACAACGCATTTCGTTGTTTTTGAAAATAATTTTGCCGAGAGGTTGAGTTTCTTTCCCTTACTGGCGTGTCGTGGCTGAGCGGATAAGAAAACCGGACTCAAGCTCTGGTGTTTCTGATCAGCAGAGTATGGGTTCGAGTAGTGAAACTTGCTTCGGCCTTCGGATGGGACGTAAAGCCGTAGGTCCCGTGTGTGTAATGCACGTAAAAGAACCCAGTGCACCTGTCGTAAAGAGAAGGGGTTCGCCCCGGTGTTCCTGGTTTGATCGGCAGCAATTTGCACCACAGCACCTTATAAACCATTACATGGTGCTATAGAGGAATATAGGTCTCATACTTTAAAACGTAGGTCCGCATACCTTGCACGAAAAAATACTGAGCGCCTTTGATACGCCCCTATAGGGGTGTGATAAAGCGCTGTACCAGTATAAGAGCCCAGTATTATTATTATTATTTACTTATTTTTGGCAGACAATCAAGCACCAACTGTCACATGTCCAAGCGATAATACTACCAATGTGGATCCTGGAATGGCTGGTGTCAACGTTTTTTGGTCAGTTTCACCAAATGCCACTGATGTTGTGGATGCTACAGTTGATGCCAACAGCGTTGTATGTGAAGACAATCTTGGCAAAGTTGTGATGTCAGGTGAATTTTTCCACGATGGTGTAACAACAGTGACATGTAGAGCTAACGATACTGCTCTAAATGAAGGATCCTGTATGTTTGTCATCAATATTGCTGGTGAGTATTTTTGTAAGCTCAACATATTATACTTGTTTGTGATTTGTTGTATAAAACTGGGATAGATTTGCAGTACTTAACTTTTTAACAGCGTTTATGCTTTCTGACTTGAAATGGAGTTTTTCAATTTTGCGTCAAATAAGTGGAGATGATTTTTTCGGGGGGGGGGTTCCGGGGGGTCTTTCATTTTGTTCTCTCTTTCTATTCTTTTTCTTTTTCTTTTCTTTTCATTCTTCTTCTTCTACTCACTGTACCTTCTCGATAATACTTCCGTTACTTGCGAAGCTCACATAGACTTGAAACTTCTCACATACATAAACCTTAATTTCTACATGTACCCCATAAAAGATCAAAAGTCATGATGACGTCAATAAATGTTTGGTGAAGCAGAAACCAAGCTTGCATGTATTCAAGCTGGGATAAGTGACACCTTGTTTTTGTAACAAAACTCACGCCTAGTTTTTATTCTTCTTATTATTATTAATATTATTCTATTTCTTCTACTACAGTACCTTCTCGGCAATTTGGGGCCAAAATCGTGAATATTCACGTATATATTTACGTTACAATTTGCGACACGACTGAAATCGTAATTTGCCTAAAGAAGAACATTTTTATGAACCTCATTATGTTTCAACGAGTTTTGTTGTCGCTATCTGTACCACATTTAACATAGAAAGTTAACAAGCTCTTCGAGGGGAAGCAATAATTTTTGTTGGAGTACGGTAGAACAATATTGCATCATCGATGAAAAAAGTCCACCACCAATCTTGAATATGCATCACCAGTTGCAAAGTCCATCACAGATCATAAATATTAAATATTAAATATTAACGGGTGCGTACATGTACACACTGTGTAATCGTCACCTGATGATCAATGATCACTTTAAATGCCCGTTTGGCGTTCCATATGCTACCGGTATGACGTGAACGCAACTCTCGTGTCTTTTCACGAAAACAATATTCTGACTTCCACAACCAGACGGTTTACAATGATGCACAAACAATTCCATGCATAGTACACTACATTACTTGCTCTATTGGTTGGTGAACAGTGCACGATCTCTCGCTGCTTTAGTTATAGCACTACCTCCATGGTTATAGACGCACAGGTGTATTGTTGAGCCCTAGACATAGCAGATTGTAGGCCTGCAGATTCTGCACGACCATTTTGCGGTTGTAACCGTTGCCTATCTCAAGTTGTTGAACTTTAGCAGAACATTTCATTCGACTGACTGGCCGAGTTTTCACCACTGATGATGGACTACACAGGTTAGACTTAATCATATCATAGAGCAAGGAACATCATGGGTCTCGGGAAGGGTGGCAATGGAATCGTGACATAACTGCAAAAGTAGTAATTATTGGTGAAGAACGTATACACGTAAGAAGAGCACTATTGTTGAACCCGTATTTGATGTTGGCTCGACAGCAAAATGCAACCCTTTTTAGGGGGTGGGGCAAAAGGGGTGCACAATTTTTTTTCTAGGGGCACTTATGGCCAATTAAAAGTTGAGTTTCTATGGTGGCCCTCGAGACACACAAGACCTAAATACTGACGTCAAATTTCATGGAAAACTTCACAACTTTTTCCCCTGAAGTTTCCCACAATGAGTTTTCCCCTAAAGTCGCGAACTTTGATGTTAAAAATGTCTGCGACTTTCTTGTCCTGCCTCTCTTCCCCAATGCACAAAATTTGACGTCAAGTTTTTTTGTCTGCGTTTTAACCCCTATCGCACCGAATAAGGGACACCAAAGACGTATACTCTTGGTATGCCATTCAACTATTTCAGGGTCTCCAGGGTCTCTGATCCGCTCATTTTCAAATAGAAAGAATCCTTTAGAAAATGGAAAAATTAAACTCGAGTTAAAATGGTGTAGAGTGTGTTTGATTCCCTTAGTTCGAGTTCAATTTGGTCAAACTCAAAAAACGTTCGATGTCGTAACTTTTCAAATGGTCTGTTGGCTAAATTTTTGGATAGATAATTTGCAGTTCATTCCTGAATTTTGATGATATTCAATCAAAACGGCATTGAATTTGATACTTTGAACGACTCAAAAATAACACTCTAATACAGACCCATTTGTTGTTGATGTCCGATGAAGTCACGTTTCAAATTTCGCTCTACATTTTACACCATTTTTACGGTACGTTTATCGTCTTGTAAATATTTTAATGAGTGGATCATTAAACTCAATTTGAACTTGGAGACCCTCTATAAGAGTGGAGGTAAAAATAAATACATTCTGCGTGGTAATTTTTTAATTTCAAAAGTCCAGATTTCAAAAGGTGCATTCCGGGGGCATGGACATACACTTTTTTAGTTACCCTGGCAAAATATACTCAATCTCAAAAATATTAACTTCTAGCAAAATCGTAGTAAGTGAAATTTCCGTCTTGGTGTCTACTACTGTGTACTGAAAGTGAGTTAATGGTAAATTTAAAGTGTGCAACTTCACACTTCAACAAAGTCAAACTTTTCAAGTGAAGTCAAGACTTAGTGTACATGGCCTTCATTTTGTTCAACGTTTTCACTATTTCAAATTCACAACATCAAGGTCGGTTTTTTGAAGCGTTAGGCCTACGGACATTATAATAAGACAGATAAAAAAACAGGAGATTCATAATTATAACGTACATCTCATACCGGTATATGACATTGTACAAGTGATCATAATTATGACTTCTGCTAATTCATAATTATGAGGTATAAGTCATAGTTATGACATATAGTTATGGCTTCTTCTTTTTTTGTATCAATGTCTCTTTGCTGCTTTTTTAGGTTTGTGACTTCCGAATAAATTAACACCAGTACCATGCGGTATCAGTCTCGACCTGTTGTTTTGTTTGGTAGCATTTCAAAATCAAGTTTGGTTTTGTGTTTTCCGGGAATACGGTATGTGACGGGCGCCATACGATACCAGTTGGTTGGTTACAGAATCAAGTTTGGTTTTGTGACTTCCGGGAATATATGACGGGTGACATACGATAACAGTTGGTTGGCTACAAAATCAAGATTGGTTTGACTTCCAGGACTGTGATGGGGAATTTAGTAGGCTACCATACGGTATACCAGGACAGAATGTCAGGCCGCTGCCTTCTCATAGAATCACCACCCACCCCCGCCCCCGCGCCTTTGGCACCTTTTATAAGCGCAAAATTCTTTTGTAAGGAGTCCCATGACTGTAAGCACAACAAGTTGGCACAGAAAAATATTACTTATCATTAAGGTTACCAGCCAAAGTACTGTACTGTTTATAATGCGCGACTGGTACCCCACTTATTTCTTCCTCAGTAAGGTTTACGCATGTTGCTCCGGGTAATTTTGTAGCAGCATGGATGATGGCTTCAATTGCTCACCTACTGGGTACGTAGTGTGATGCTCAACTCTGATAACAGAAATGTTGTGCCTCCTGTCATGATATTCGTATGGGACAGCACAAAATGTCAGAGGTCGACGCTCAACTCTTTTTTCTTTCTTTTTTATGTCTGGCGCTGTTTTGGTTTTGTATGGTTTTTTAAAACCAAGCGACTGCTAACTACCGTTCTTAAAGTACAATTTTCCAATCATAAAGGATTAGTTCAACAAAATTTCACAAACTGTATCGACTAAGGACTCTTGTATTTTTGGTTATTTTTGGTTATTATTTCATTATCAGTTTGACTGTCCCGTTATTTGTAAAATTTTGATTGGACAAAATTAGACCCACTTTTTCACGTTTTTTCACTCGTGCATCTTTCACGACACCTTGGCTGCGCAATTGCATGATTTCCGACTAAGGCCCATAGAAATGCAACATGAAATCAAGGATAAAGTACCAGCAGCGACGTGAACCAGCCTACTGTGTGACGCGTTCTCCGGGGCGTGTAAGCATTACCTATACATTTTGTTTTTTGTTTTCTCTTATGGGTTATTTTTCTTGACATCTGATGAGTATGTTTTATTTTTCGACGATTTTCATCAAGACGAAATTATGTCGAGCACGTGTTGTTGGTGGATGTACCATCGAAGTGCTTCAAAGAACGGTCCGTCTTTTTTCCGATTTTCACGGAATCCGGCTACAATAAATGGGTGAATTTCGTAAACGACACAAGCAAAGATTTGTCCTTGACCAAGTGGTCCATTGATATTTTGCGACTGTTTTTCTGCATTATGCGAACAATGGTGTGTATAATCATAATAATGATTACATTTATATAGCGCTTCATACTAAAAAATAAGTGCATCTAGATGTGTTGGGAGTATTTTAGAAATCACGTCACACAACCTTGCCAATGTTAGATTATTTTTGTGCGTAACTACGAAAAGGCCCTGTTAAATTTTACAGATAAGTTAGTACAAAGATGTTGAAACTAAAGGGGTGGAAACATGGTTATGGACCGTGTATTTTATACCACTCCTCTTTTTGCTGTTTTTCATTAACTGTATATAGGCTCTATGTCTGCTGGTTATTTTCACTGCCTGGAAAATTCGGGAGGGGATACTGCTGAACAACGCCCCCCCCCCAACCCGTCCAAAATGTAGGGGCTGTATCCCCTCGCCACCTGGAAGTGGTACCGTTCTTACAAATTCCATGGAGAAAACATCTTAATTACGTTGAATTCACTTTTACGAAACATTTCTAAAGCCCAAAACTTCGGCACGTCATGCACGTCATCTCAGCACGAGTGGGAATGCGAGAACCTAAATCCAAAACTGAAAGAGCTTTGGTTATAATGTGAAAACACGTATACAATTAGCCCTGATTTCGCACACTGTTGTAAAAATACCACGATCAAATTGATTTGCGTGTGCACCGACAAGGAATCCGGGTAAGGTGTTGTTTTTGACTCAGAATTCGAGTCAGATAAGCCATGCTGACTCTGAAATGGGTACCAATACCGTATGGCACTGGGACCCTGCCCTTCTTCGGGTAAATTCTGACGTGGAACAGTTTCTTGTAAAAAGAAATGCTCGATCTTGACTATAGACCTTTGTTTGATGGAGGAGTCATATATAGAGGAGTTTGGTACCATATAATGTGTAACATTATTGAGAAATATCAAATTTTGTCTCATTGTTGCAGGCAATGGAACATACAACATTGAGCAGTATTTTGAGGATACCCACTGGAATAATACGTGGAATATTGAGCAACAACCCTGGAGGTGGAATGTCGCTGTTTCTTTGTGCTTAGCAGTCGTTGGTATCGCCGCAAATGTTGCTCTCTTGCTGGTAATTCAGTAAACACTAAACAATCTGCCATTGTGCGTCCTCTTATTATTGTTTGACAACGATCATAAGATTTTTATTCTGGCACACGGATCAAAATGTGTGTGATGGGTTTGGGTTTTAGGGGGGTGTTACATTATGAAACCATTTTTATTGAGTTTTACTCAATTAGGCCTATATGTAATCATTACACACTCATTTACCTTTCTATAACAAAAGTACAATTTCGTTCAAGTTGATCTTCAAATATCGATAATGTTGAGGCAACCCGTTCGTTCTGTACGTTCACAATGATCACAGATATATAGTTGAGGTCAAAATGCAGTTTTATATTACAAATCATGAAATCCAGTGTCGAACTAACAGTTTTCAAAAAAACCATTCCAGAGGCCATTTTTATGCAAAACAAACTGTGTGGTGTAAGCCCACATTCTCCAAGCATACTGTGCTTTTGTAATAGTTAACCGCATATGGTTATTGATAATAATAACAAATATATACTGGGTTCTCTATTAATTTTTGTTTTTATTTTATTTTTATAGGTGATTTTGCTGATCCCTCATTTGCGTACAACTTCCAACATCTTGGTGGTTAACCTCGCAATCGCAGATATCATGATGTTCGTCTTTTCTGTCCCTATGTCAAGTATGATGTGGTTGTTCGTGAGCTTCCCTGAAGGACCAGGCGGGACAATCTTATGCAAGCTCATGGGTGGAGCTTGGGGATTGAGCCAGGTATTATGTTCAACATCTTTGACTGCAGTAAGCATAGAGCGTTTTTGTACTTTGAAGTGGCGCATCCAGATGAAACGCACAGTTGCCATCTTAGTGACGGTCTGGATGATCGGTCTTTGCTTTACTGTACCTTTGTGGGTGTTCGGCGAAACCGATTATTATCCCGGTTTAAATGGTGGGTCTTTGTACTTTTGCCGTCTACTTCCCCCCAACCGATTAGGCATCACTGCCTTTTCAACTTCATACGCAGTGTTGACGTATTTCTTGCCAGTCTTGATTATCATCATTTGCTACGTAGGAATGGCACAAGTTTTAGTCTGCAGTAAATCGAGTGGTGAATCTGTGGAGGTAATTCATGCCCGTCGTCGTCTGGCTGTTGTAGTACTTGTCTTGGCTTTTGCGTTTGTTATTTTCTGGTTTCCCTACCATTTTATAAGTATGTTTTTTCTTTATGCTTCCGTTAATACTTTGTTGTCGGTGCCTGTTGCGTTCTACTTACGTCTGATGGAGATAGCCCATGTGATGATATATGTCAACTCGTGTCTTAATCCATTTGTTGTCTTCCTCATCAGTGGTGTTCATCGTAAACCTCTACTAGACTTCTTGTGCTGTCGTAAACGTTGTGGTAAGCAGAGAGCCACTCGTAAAGTTGACGGTCGTTACGCACCTTTACCTGACGGTGTATATACTGAGACTGTGTTTAGTACAAGCATTGTTGTGGACAGGGAGTGATGTGTACACAATATTCCATGGACAAAAGGTTTGATATGCTGTTTTGGGGGTGGTTGGTTGTTGTCCGTCTGCAAGATTAACTAAACAAGCACGTGTGTCTAAAGCAATGCTTGAGGAAATCACATCAGGTTCAGTTTTTGCATTATACATGTAGTGTCCATTAACCTCTGAGAGGGGTTCTCTGAACTCCCGTGTCAGAATTGACCCGGATTCCGGGTCCCAGGGAGGCTGACCTTTCTGGGTCAAGCTGACCTAGAAACTGGTTAATAGAAATTTGACTTTTAGCTCGGATTTTGCATCTCTCAGTTTGACCAATTTCTGGGTCATTTCGACACATATTCCCGGTTACGCTGATCCAGATATGGGTCAGGCCCACTGGGACCTCACGGTCTCAGCTATCCAGCGTGCTCAGCTATCCGGGTGACGTAGCCGGGCATTTCAGCACGCTGTATAGTCGTGGTCCCCTGTACGCGTGTAATTTTTGGATCGGTCTGTCTGCTGCACAATCGAGGCTTGTAGAATAAAATAACCCCGACATGCGTCGTAAACGATATTATATTTTGGTTTATAGAGACTGGTCTTCATCTAGACCTTCTTGAACGTAAGGCAGTGGCGTAACGGGGGGACGGGGGCACGTACCACCCACCCCCCCCCCCCCCCTATTTAGAATTTTTATATTGAAAGTTATCCAGTGAGTAAAATGATACATTTTGCTAAATATTTAAGATAAGATATTTTTATAAGATAATTTCAATGTTTTGAAAAACTATTTTTCCATTTACAAGCAAAGAATGTATAGGCTACTCTAATTATAGAGCATTATTTACTCAAACAAACTGTGCTCCAAATAATTCCAAAGAGAGTTGTTTTGTACATATGTTTCTTCTTATTGTTTAAATGCTGGGTGCATTCCATCTTCCGTACTATTCAATATCCTGTAATTTGACTTTGCAAAGATGTCTAAAAACCTTAGGCATATTACTTGGATGGGTTTCGAACCCACTATACCTTTGCAATGCCAGAGCAGATGCCTGACCACTAGATCACCGAGCTATAGCCCGGTGGCTATAGGGGCAGCCTCGAATCCGGAATTTTAGCAGCGGGTATCGCAAAGATTGAGCAGATTATAATTTTGCATCGGGGATAAGGAAAATTATTTGTTTTTTTGCCCTTATACACCGATGTGTTTTAAAGGGTGTGTACAACATTGGTAAGAATGAAAATATAAATGCTCACAGATTTGCACATAACTCACATAAAGATGGTCATGGTAGAAAACTTCCATTGAAATAGTTTTCCTTGAAAAGCCATAGTTTTTACGAAATGAGTAAAATAATAGTATTTATCCTGCAGGATAAATTCCGATGTTTGAAAAAAGGTTAAAACACATAAGGTTTTTTTTCACTGTTTTCTCATGACTCCGAAGACCGATTTAGCTTAAACTTTCACAGGATTGTTATTTCATGTATATGTTAGGTCACATCGAGTTTGGATACAGGTCTTTGACAATTACCAATGTTGTACACACCCTTTAAGCACTACTCAATACTTTCCCGAGTTCTGTGGAAAAGGTTCACAGGCATATCACTCGTAGGCCTATGGAGTCGTAACAAATGTCGTGCTCATTAAATTCCCTTTCATTCCCTTTCATAATATCAAATAATTCTGAGATCGTCAATACACGTCCAAATCCACGACCTTTCTTTTTGTACACGCGCTCCATAGGTGTTTTGACATAATTGGAACTTCTACCAACATAGAAGAGATGATTAATGGCTTTCTTTACCACCTTGTAAGCTTCGCTTTGGGCATGCCCAGTGAACACACAAAACAGACTTGTAACAAGGTGACATTGTATACCCGGGCTTGGGGTTTTTTTCCTGTTCTCCCATAGGCTTGAGGAGACGACTATAAGTCGTATAGGCCTATTAAATATGCCTTATTTTGTCAATATGTTTGTTTGGGGTGCGGCCAGTCAGAAGCCATTCATCCTGTTGTATATCTGCTGTTTAACCAGGGATCAAACCCATGTTTACAAAACAACCTGGGAATCGGCAGTAAAGGATCACCTTAATGGGATGCGACTTTTTATATTTCAAATAACCACAAAGGAAACTGACTAAGTAAATTTTCAATTGATATTGGGTTGAACAAAGACAAATAAATTGAGTGGGATTTGAACCTACGACCTCTGGATTAATGTGCCCGCGCCCTATTTGTTTAATAAACAATAATCATAACTGAACATTTCTTCGGATTGGACCGGTGTGGACTATAGAATCTTAACTGTAGCAGGATTTAAACTAATGATGTTTATAATTACGAATAATTTTTCTAACTGTTTTTGTCATTGTATGTTTAGAATTATTATCCACTCCCATTCTGGAGTTTTTAAAACACCATCCATTTTATGTAAATGTTCATCAAATTAGGGGCCTATGTAGTGAAATACCGAACGCGATTTATTGTTGATGATTTTAGATTGGTTTATTTAAAACCAAAGGATGGTTTAAAATTTTACTCTTATGCAAGGAAACTCATTTAAGGCACTGGACGCGTTTGGTAATTGTCAAAGACCAGTGTTCTCAATCCTATTGCATAAAATAACAAACCTGTGAAAATTTGGGCTCAATTGGTCATCGATAATTAGTTGCAAGAAAATAATGAAAGAAAAAACACCCTTGTTGCACAAATTTGTGTGCTTTCAGATTCCTGAAAAAGACTTGAAGGCCTGAAGGCCTGAAGTCTTTTTCAGATTCAAATATTTTAGTGAGAAATTACCTCTTTTTCAAAAACTACGTTGCTTCAGAGGGGGTCGTTTTCACATTGTTTTATACTATCAACAGCTCTCCTTTGCTCGTTACCAAGATAAATTTTTGTACTAATATATATTTTGAAAACGTGTCCAGTGCCTTTAAGATTTATACAGCTATTTAAATGGAATGCTGTATAGTCACGCCTATATTAAAGGCACTGAACACGTTTGGTAATTGTCACAGACCAGTATTCTCACTTGGTGTATCCCAACATATGCATAAGTATTTTTCAATGTAATGTTATGCTCAATAAACACATGTGCATTGTAAATGATTTAGTTGTTATTTCAAAAGATTATTATTGCCTCCGTTTGACTGTCTGCATCCGAGCCCGTAATCAGTACAGTACCGGTAGGTGATAAAGTTTTGTCCTGTTAAAATAACTTATGTCTTGCAACCCAGTCCGTAGTTGTTTGTGATTCCAAACAGGATCTACGAAGAAAAAGAAAAAGAAGGAAAGCAGGCAAAACTCAAAGATGATTTTTGTTCCTACGTCAGTTAGTCATAGACTGTACAAGTCTCGCGCGTATCAGAACGAGAAAACACGTCAAACGAAGAACATTTTTTTCGCTGAAATCAAATCTCTGTTTTAAATTATGTTCAATGATAAAATCTGAACAACAAAAATACTCATGACATGTTTATACAATCAGTTTTAGTTTTTATAATAAATACAAAAATAATGTGTTAATTATTATTGAAGCAAAATTAAAGCTCTGTGACAAGGATGCTTATTTTGATCTTAACATTTCAGAAACCACTTCATTGATTCGCGATGGTAACACGGGCGTAAAATGAACGCTTGACGCCTCAACAACCATAGATTGATAAGGCTTTGCGTTGCAATTACAGCATCTGGCGATTATTATCCCGCATCCAAAACAAGCGTTTACATAAATTTGTGATCGGAGGTGAGCACAAAACTCTTAACATTTTGCAGCAACCGGAAGCTGAGGTCAAGTTTAATTTTCGATATATTGTTGAATTGATCTTACTTTCCTGTTTTTTTATCACTAAGTATTACATTCCCAACAACATTATTTATTGTTCATGGTCATAAACCACGTTCAACTAAAATAATTGACAAACAAAAACTTGCCCACGTATGGTTGGGACCACAATGGTCCCGGAAGTTCAAATATGTGCGAGACTTGCACGGTCTATAGACTGTGCAAGTCTCGCGCGTAATCGAACTTCCGGGACCATTGTGGTCCCAACCATATGGAGTTTTACGTTGGCAAGATTTTTTGTCGTCTATTATTTTAGTTAAACGTACTTTATGACCATGAAAATTAAATATGTTGTTGGGAATGTAATACTAAGTGATAAAAACTATGAAAGTAAAATCAATTCAACAAACAAAGATATGAGGGGCCGTTTATGACTAAATGAGCAGTTACAAATATATAAGAGCAAAACCATAAGAGCAAAACCATATATATAAGGGCAAAACCATATATATAAGAGCAAAACCATATATATAATAAGAGCAAACCATATATATATGAGAGCAAAACCATATAGGCTATAAAGGACGAATACAAATATATATAAGGATCAAAGACGAATATATAATGGATACAAACATAAATATAAAGGACCAAAAACTCAAATATAAAAGACCAACACAAATAATATTGAACAGCGCCCTCTGTATATTGGACATAGTTTCATATAATTATTGAAGACATAACACCCATAAATATAAAAGCAAAAACGTCTCATATAAAGGACGTCAACGGTGGATGGGCCTGTTAAATTGGGAACGAAAGTCGAGCCGAAAATTGAGCCTTTATAGTCTGGCACCTAATTGTTAAGCGCACTCACGGACCGGGCAGGACGCTGCATGTAGTATAGTCAAGTCTCATATTATCGTGGGTCTCTTATTATCGTTGTACCAGATCATTCACTCTTTCGTTGTCGATACGTCATGATCTTTCATACGGTGAATCGATAGCCAAGAGCCCTTTACCGATCTGGTAAAAACAACAAAAAATGAATTCTTGCGGAAATATTTTAAATTTAAAAAAAAATGAAAAAACCGCTATATTTTTCCCGACTGGGCGAATTTTCGCTGACCATGTCTGTCAAAAGTGCCATTATGTTGTTAAAATGTTTACCTTAAATGATGTTCTGTGCATTGAAATATCAGTGCCTAGATCCTGTTCCACGTTTAAAGAAAGATTGACATCGAAAGTACGTATTTTCACCTCAAAATAACATTAACTTGCGCGGATTACTACATTGCGCTTGAAATCTATACGTCATCGGATTGGTCCAAAATTGAGCGCAGGGGTGTCTAAGGAAACTGTCGGTACTCGGTAATTAAAATGCCTGAAAGATCAACACTATTTTATCCGTCTGCTGGTAAGTTAAACATATCGCAATCCTAGTGTAAGGTAAATTTTTGAATATTATCTTTGGATTCAGCTCCTTTAAAGGCATCGTACGTTTGGTTATCTATAAACATTTATGGCAATAACTTTGAACTTACTTGGTAATAAGTACAACAGCTTTGGATAGTATAATGCATTTTGAGAGTTTTTTTACTTCGAAGGACTGCGGTTATGGAAAAATATATCACTTTTTATCCCCAAAATATTTTGAATATTGAGAAGCGTTACGGTAACGCTTCTCAGAGTGTGTATATTCCAATGCAGATTATTCTTCCTGCGTAGACATAACCGCTCCAGATTTTCGGCAATATCTCAAAAACGCTACCACCTTTTGAAATGAAATTTTCACAGGTTAGTTTTATGGTATATCTACAACTATAGGATTGAAACAAACATTAGGCTCCAATTACCAAAAGTGTACGATGCCTTTAATGTATATATAGTTCATTAAACAAGTTATAACTGATGACCACGATAATGGGAGGCTCACCTCCGGAATCACTCCGCGGGCGCATGCAGAGACTTCGTGGACAAATTTAATCAAACAAACGATTTTTGTATGTCAAAGTAGAAAGTAATGCTTCAACATTAATAATAACAGGACACTTTTTATACGTTGCTGAATATTTTGTATTATACTCGAAAATAATGTCCTAACCCCACGGTAGTAGGGGTAACCCATCCTACTAGCAGCTGTACTACTACTGCTAGATATAATCATAGAGAAAGGACACCTTTCTCTATGGTATAATGTAGCACTCCTCCGCGGAGAGGCAGCCGAGCTGTGCTTTTGTGTCTCCTCTTAAAAACTGTAAAACCCCTTCAATTAAACAAATGTCTGTGCCTATCACAGATGTGGTAGAGAACTTGCTATCTCACCCTGTAGGCTTAGAGAATTCCGGACAACGAACGACTATCAGATTTAGTCTCCCATCTGAATCTGTTGATAGCTCAGTGTCTCATGTGTTCATGAAGTCCTTGCACCCGATGCAAAATTAACGCAATACTTTAATGCACTTCATTAGCCACTCCCTCCGAACGATAATACAAAACTGCTTCAATAAGACAATCTTCTATAGCCGTCTTTTATTTAATTCACTAATATTGACATTTTTGGTGTGCAGGTGCCTTTTGAGCGTCCTGTGTATATGACTTTTACAGTTGTTGAAAAAATTGTCAACATTCGGCGCAGCTTCACCCAATGCGACGTCAACTTCGATGTATACTACTTGTGTGTGTTTACGTGTGTGGGGAGGAGGCGTACGAGACCTTTGAACGAAAAATACTTTTTGGGGACAAGGTGTCAGACTAATAATATAGCTAAATTTTCGGTCAGGCCGAAAACAACCTCGTTCCCATGGTGTACGATCTCGCCGCGCCATTTTGTTTTCTTTCCCAGAATGCCTTGCTCGATTGTACACCCTGGAAGTGTGAAACGAAAGTAGCCCATGAAGACCTTTCTTTTGTTGATAAACAAACCGCGCTGGTTGGCATGGACGGCCGAATGTTAGCAAAACATTCAATCGTGTTAACAGATGTTGTGTCCAAATTCAACATTTCTGTTAACTTTCAATCAACCAAAAATACATACCATGATTGGTTGCTTTGCTTCCAACAAATTCAACACTATTTTAGAATATTTGTGTAACATTATTACAAACTGTGGCTATCTGCTTATGCTTTGCATTTATGGCTTTCCATAGTTTTCCAACCTCGGTTGGCAAAAACTCGGGCTGTGACGTGTCAAAAGAAAGGTCTATATTTGGCTATTTTAATTAGTCCCGTGGTTGATCCATTCTGTTTTAGAGACTACGCAGAGCGCGCTGTCAAAATACCTATCAAGTCATAGAGCAACTGGCCCCTCCCATTCTTTTTCGATCTTGTGATGCGTCTAACTGTATGCAGTTTAGGGAGACCATGTAAAAACATGATTTATTTCAGGGGGGCGGAAGGGGTATTGCGCAAGAAATTGCAATCGCGGTTTGGGTACACTCCATTTTAAAAAGAGGTAAAGCCAATAAAAAAATTAAAAAAAGAAACCGTTAAAATTTTCTCTTTAACAGCACTGAAAACATAACAGTATATATTGTAAGAGCATTTTCAATTGTTAAGGTGGTTATTTTTATGTAAAATGCGTAAAAATATTACCGAAAATTTTCCGTTGGTTTATTGCAGCAGCTAACGTGTATGAATGGGTCCAGGTGGGAATTTCATTACAAAACGTCTCCCCTAAAATGGCTACAAATATCGACAAAATGTGAAAATTCGTATCGTTCATCCTCTGATTTTTTTTTTGCTAAACGTAATATTTAAGGATAGATCTTTTATTTCTGAAAGTTTAAACAAAATCCCTCCGTACATCCTCTAGATATTTTACGATTTTTATAATGTTTTTTTGAGAAAATGGTTTCTGCTACACTTGGTTTGCGTGCAAACGATCGTCCGTCAAACGGATGTCAACGGACGGGAACATTTGCCGTAGGTAATATTAGTTATGAGGCAAAGTACAAATCTTAAACAGATATGTAATACATGTCGTTTACGTTAAATGTATGTTGTTTATTAAATTATAAAATTACTGAAGCAGTTGGTAACGCAAACAAAAACCATTTACGAATGTTCTCTAGTGTAAAGATTTGGTGAATTTACAAGATTTGAAAATAACGATACCCTCTGATAAAATGGACTCGCCCAAGTATTTTTAACGGCATGCGTGTAATTCAAATCTTGTACGATAGGCTACATGTACACACATACACACAGGGAATGTGTATACCCTGTGTATGTACGTGTAGTAAGCCGTGTTTTGTTGTGGAGCTTCGACCAGTCCCTGGGCTTTTCTCAAACCTCGGCTTAGGCTCCGGCTCAGGCTCCGCGTGCTGGTGCAATCAGCAATACGCGCTGAAAATGCAGGTTAAAGGCCGAGCTGCGTACACAGCGCGCGGAGCCTAAGCCTGAGCCGGAGCCCAAGCCGTGGTTTGAGAAAGGCCCCATGCGCGTCGCGAGAGTCGAATGAGATTGTTTTCAACGTAGGTGGCGCGTTGGTGGCGTTCCCCCCTGATTTATTTGAATGTATTACGTCGAAATACTTGCATTTTTACACGCGTTCTACGTGCATTTTTACGCGCGTACTAAGAGCCCGACAAGCGCCCTACAAACGCTCGAATGTTATTAACACGCAAATCAGTCACGCAAATCAGTCACTTTTGGGAGCCAATCAGCGTTGATTTTCAGTGTTTCCCTCCCAGGGGTTAGTGGTGAGAGGTATCGATACGGCGCGCTGCCCATGGTAGCGAGGCTGGGCCGAAAACGATTTAACAGGCCCCTCTACAGTTGACGGCTGTTGACGTCCTTTATATGAGACGTTTTGCTTTTATATTATGGGTGTCATGTCTTCAATATGAAACTATGTCCAATATACAGAGGGCGCTGTTCAATATACATGTAGTTGTGTGAGTTTTGATCCTTTATATATTTGTCAATGGTCCTTTATATATTCCGAGTCGTCTTTGATCCTTTATATATTTTAGGTGGTCTTTTATATATTTGTATTCGTCTTTTATATATGGGTTTGCTCTTATATATATGGGTTTGCTCTTTTATATATGGGTTTGCTACTTGTATTCTATTTTCGTCATTCTGCTGATGAGTGCCTTATGGTACGAAACAGTCTGTCCAGAAGAGAGATATGCCAGAGTTTGTTTAACTCATATTCTGAATTTATTACATGGGTTTGCTCTATGGGTTTGCTCTTATTATGGGTTTGCTCTTATTTATATACGGGTTTGCTCTTATATATATATATGGGTGTGCTCTTAGTAACTGCTCATTTAGTCATAAACGGCCCCGGGATACAAAGAAGAAAACCCAATAATCAAACTTGACCTCTGCTTCCGGTTACTTGCAAAACATTAAGAATTTGTGCCCACCTCCTATCACCAAATTTGTTTTGGTCGCGCGATTATAATGACCAGACGCTGTAATTATCGACGCTTAACCTTTGCATTGCTACTAAAGGTTGTCGAGGCGTCTTCAGTCCTCTTTAAACTGCGTCACGCGTTAATTATACGCCCGTGCGATCATCGCGCGTCTGCGTTTAAACTTGCTTTTAGTGACTGCACCATTGATCTCCATTAAACAGAATAATGGAGATCAATGGGTTGCACGCATTGATCTCTATTATATTGCGTTGCGCCGCCATGCGTAAACGCGCGCGTATTTTCAAGATGATTTGAAAATTGAAACGCGGGGTCGTCACACCATTCTGCACGCAACGCAAACATATGAAGTTTCATGCCGGAGCAAATTTATTTGCAACAAAATTGACTCATTTTTACTCAGTTTTATAACAAGATGTGAAAGTAATCTAAATAAAACCCAAAGGTTCACACACAACAATGGTGAACTATTGCGCAGTTATCGGGTGTCAGAACGCCACACGCACAGATGTTCAGAAAATTTGAATTTCCATTCACCAAGTAAGTGTTTTAGTCTGTATTGATTATCTGCTTAACGTTATACTTTGACTGTTTTTAACGTCAGTCTTTTGTCTTCTAGCCGGATCTGTTTGATCTTAGATCCTAATCGCATACGATATCTGAAATGGAATAGATTTCTCCGTATGTGTATTTTATCCAGCAAACTCCTCTGTTTTAAGGGGGTGATCATTAGACGTTACGTAAACTTTACCACGAATAGGCATAGACATTTTGTTTTAGGTTTCATGTACGTTTATGCGTGAGCTAGTCCCTTGCGCGTGCGTGTTTTCACTTGTGGGCCATCTAGAGCGGCTACACTGCGTGCCGCACCGTGGATCATCGAACGTGTACAAACGCGCCCGACGTGTCCTATCCAGTCAATATAATAGAGATCAATGGTTGGACGTATACTCGCGTGGATTTACAAGGGGTTTCTAAAAAGTTAAGATCAAAGCATCCTTGTCCCACAGTTTTAAGTTTGTTTCAACAAATTTTAACAAATGATTTGTGTGTTTATTATTGAAAGCTCAAACTCATTTTATACAAATTGTAGGCCCTAATGATTATTTTTGTTGGTCAGATTTTTTCATAGATTAAAAACAACGATTTTATTTCAGAAAAAAAATATGTTCTTCGCTTGACGTGTTTTCTCGCTACGATACGCGCGAGACTTGCACAGTCTATTGGCAGGCATTCATGCAACTGCACTTTGTCAAAACAAAGTGAAAAGTGCAAGTGGAAAGTGGAACGTTTTTGTTTCTTCCTTTTTATTCTGTCTTCGTGTGTTTTCTTGAAGGTGGGGTCATTGTTGCGAATAGGCTAACTTGAAGAGCGCCCCCGCGCGGTTGTGTTGCGAGCAGCGAGGCATGACAGCAAAATTGTGCGTTTTGGATGGTAAGCCGCGTTATGATTTCCTTAATAATATTACTCTTTGATATTTCTTAATGATGTTATGTTAAATTTATTATTAATGATTCCTTGTGATTATAAAGCAAGTAGTTTTAAGTTCTTTGACATATTTTGAGGGTGTTTAAAACCCTGGAGACTTCATGTTATTTTCAGTATAACCGATCACAAATGGTGCTGAACATTGACAGTTCACGACCCGACAGTGACACTTCTTATTTTTCATGAGCTCATGTCGGCTGACTGTAATTCTGTGTATCCACCGGCCTATGCATGCTACATGCAATATTGTGAAACTACCGAGAGTTTAATAAACTTATGACACCACGCAGTAAACAATTGGCATTCCGAGTCAATTTATTTCAGTCATTAATTGTTTTTGTCAATGTCATGCTGATTTATAGGCCACATTGTCGATAAATATATATTGTAAAGTCACCTGTATAAGTTTCAGCTTATTACAGTGTCTACTTATTGAGAAAACAGCAAAACAACTGTGTCACGGTATTTTCATCAATATCGTCGAACCATCCACGTACAGCGAGGTGACGCGTGTACCAACAGTATCTCTGCCGCAGGCATTCACAAACGGACACGACCAAGGAAATTGGAATCTCCAAAACTCGCCTTGAGGTAAGTTTTGGATATTATGTTTTTTCGACATAAAATTATTTTTATTTATTTCTTATTATTGGGGCAATTCAGACGATATCAAATAATGTTGCAGGATGCTTACCACCATTACCATTAATATAACAAGCAATTAGCTTTCCGGTATTAGAAATTATTACTTAAACAAAATTCGGGGTCATATATTTATACCAAAGTATTACCAATGCCCATGGGTTAAAACAAAGTTTATGACAAACTTTGAAACATTGGAAACAATAACAATATATAACCATCAGATAGAGAAAGTGGACAACTACAAATACCTCGGCCATTGAAAATGGAGGATAGGCCTACTACAAAATAAATAATAATGAGTAGGACTAGGATCAAGGAGGATGGAAGTGCTTTGGAATGCACAAAGAATTTTGGTCAACAGCCAAAGAGATGGAACACATGTCAACACAGAGAGCTATATGGAAAGGAGGATGCTTGTATACACGCGACAAAGTTAGACATACCTTGGAAAAGATCAAGGAATTGAAATGGAGATGGGCAGGACGAATCATCAAGAAGACATCATAACAGATGGACAAATAGACTAATAACTAAAGAAATGGAAAAAAGAAGAAAACAGCCTGAAAAATGATGATGACAATATCTGTTGACGTGCCAGGCATGAGCACGTATTTCGGGCTGAAGGGCTATTCAGAATAAACAATGTTTACAAAACTTTCTCGAAAGTGTGGGTTGGTGGGTCAAAAGAAATACCGAACTGTTTAAGTGTACAATTAAAATAATAGGGTGAAACATGCCAAGCGGCCTCCTTCGAGATCGTCTGTCATGTCTGTGCTGTCCATTGTAGGTCAACCTTGTTTCGATAACCAACCTCCGTGACTGGTTGGGAGTTGGCAAAAATGTCCTCTTCTGCCAAGTTGCATGTTGGAAGCCAGGATAAACATTTAAAATTCCTGAGTGTATGGCCAAGATCATTCTAAAATATCTGCTTCATTTTGTTGTGGCATTACTTTGCTCCTGTATATATCTTAATATGCCAGCTCATTACTCGCCTTATTCAAGACAGTCCTGTTCCACCAGGCTTCCATTCAACTGTGCCTCGACAGCGCCTTAAAGCAAACTTTTGATTTTGGCGCTTTGTGAATGACTTTTGATTGACTGGGGTTGGTGGATGATTCAAAACGAATTTTAAAAAAAAACACTGGTTAGTGGTTATTCTTCAGTTTATAATGGTAGTTGTACTTATACTAACAATCTTTGTCAACGAACATCAGGAATGTGATTCCCAATTAATTAAGTGAACCATTGTACCTTTTCAAATTTATCTTTTTAATCTGACGGCGCCGGAGATGCTTGGACTCTCACAAGTGAAAAGTCCGGGAAAACCTTTAAAGTTAAACTGTATTGATTTGATCCTATGGGCCAAAATAATTAGTGTAGGCCCCTACGGTAACTTGGGTCGTTTGTTTTCCTGTTCACATCCGGCAAATAAGCGGCCATTTTAAACGTCGCGTTGTTCCTTTTCGCACTTTGAAAGCTAATCAAAAAAGTAATTCAATAGACTGTGCTGTATAGATTGACCTCGAGAGCGTCCGAGTTTTCGCGAGAACCTGGACTTCTGGGACACTTCGAGCCCTCGAGGTCGAGCAACTATATTTTCTCAAAGGTTTCCAGATTATATATTAATTTCATTTATTGCATTGTTAGTTTTAATTGTAATAATTCCACCAATATGTTTTGGGTGGAAACAAGTGATGCGACAAAAATAAACGTGCAAACAAAATTGCACCCGCGTTAAAGGGACACGTTGCCTTGGATCGGACGAGTTGGTCTAAAAAAAGCGTTTGTAACCGTTTGTTATAAATGCATGTGGTTTGAAAGACGTTAATGAACACAAATATGCCTCGAAATTGCGTGGTTTTTCTTTTACTTTGCGTAACACGGTCGGCCATTTTGTGGAGTCAAAAATTTTGTGGAGTCAAAAATTTGAAATTTCTTGTTGATTCAATTATCACTGTTTATTTGTATGCTTTATTATAAATGTTAAGAAACATAAAACGACACAAAACTAAATAAAAATCAGATTTGAAAGCCATGAATTATTTACTTTTGTTGGGTTTTTTTTGTGTTTTTTTTGCAAATTACCATGGTAATTTTTCAAATTAAATAAAAAATATTTTGAATAAAATGAGAGTCATACACAAAGTCTCACAGAACACTTGTAGTCGCTGCAGATGTTTCTTCCACGTATGGCTTCACCGGGTCCCGAGAATTTTTTTTTCCAAACGACATTGCTATGATGACATTTCGATCGGAATGCGGATGTTGGAAAGAAATAAAATATATAAAAAAGGTAAATAAAAAAAAAGTTTGGGAAAAAAAATTCGCCACCGGGACACCATACTTTTTTGTTTGCCTTGAAAACAGGTAAAACTCAAAACATGGGACGCTATTGAAATCATCGAAGATCTGTGCGTGGTGTGAAAGTTTCAATGTCCATAAAGTTTTAATGTATGTTTGCATACTTCTTATATACAAAGGAAGCCAATTAGGGTATCAGTTGATATATGGCATCTTTTTTTGTTTTTTAATTCAAAGAAAAAGCTATGGTACCCCGAAAACCGGCGACTGTAGGATACATAGTGGTTTGGCTGGTAACCCTATTCCAAGGCATAATTTACTTTTTGTGCTTAAGCAGCTCTATGTAATTGGGACCGATACACACGTCTGCACCGCGATGAGATGTGAAACCCATTTAAAAACATGTTAAAACTTTGATAAAATAAAACAGAAAGGAATCGTTACGACTCCCCTAGCATGCCTAGTCCTACGTTATTAATATAACGTACGTTAACGTTTTGAAGACTTCATTATGACAATAACGTTAAATCTCTTTTTGGAAGATTGGGTGGCTCTGAAAAGAGCCGGTTGGTTTTGAGCCGAGTATTCAGCGCTTATTTGGAAGCCTTGGCGGTCTTCTTGGGCAGAAGAACGGCCTGGATGTTGGGCAGTACACCACCTTGGGCGATGGTGACTCCACTGAGAAGCTTGTTCAACTCTTCGTCGTTGCGGATGGCGAGCTGCAAGTGACGGGGGTTGATTCTTGTCTTCTTGTTGTCACGGGCGGCGTTACCGGCCAACTCTAGGATCTCAGCTGCCAAGTACTCCATGACGGCAGCCAAGTAGACCGGGGCACCAGCTCCCACTCGCTGGGCATAGTTGCCCTTGCGAAGGAAACGGTGGACACGGCCCACGGGGAACTGAAGCCCAGCTCTTGCAGATCGGCTCTTGGCCTTGGCGCGTGCCTTTCCTCCTTTACCACGTCCAGACATAATTGTTACTAGTACAGGTTCACTTAACTAGAACGAATGCCCATGAAAGACTCAACTCCGTATTTATAGGGTTTTCAGGGATCCAACACTGTCCAATAGCGGAGCGTCATTTCATTAGCCCGCCCGATCGCCGCGCCCGATCGATCCTTCCCCCGCTTTGTTCATTGTGTGTGTGTGTGTAGGCTAGGTGTGTGTGTACATGCGATATGGTGCGTGCACAATACAGCAAAGATCGTATAGCGCCATAGGCTCTTTGGTATACAGTCAATATTGCACACGGACTGCATGCGAGCTCTCGCGAGGGCAAAATCAACGACCAATCACGTTGCACAAAAAGGGGGGGGGGGAAATTACGCGGTCGTTTTGTCTGCTTTATCAGGAAAATTCAGCGTAGGATCACTCATTTGCATATCGGAAAGGTATATAAACCCTCCAATTTAATAGGTATTCTCATTCTGCATAATTTGCCGTAAACAACTGATTCATCATGCCTCCTAAGATAAGTGGAAAGGGACAGAAGAAAGCCGGTAAGGCTAAGGGAGCACCGCCAGGCGGCAACAAGAAGAGACGCCGAAAGAGAAAGGAGAGCTATGGCATCTACATCTACAAGGTGATGAAGCAAGTTCACCCCGACACCGGCATCTCCAGCCGTGCCATGAGCATCATGAACAGCTTCGTCAACGACATCTTTGAGCGTATTGCCGCCGAGGCTTCCCGCCTTGCCCACTACAACAAGAAGTCCACCATCACCAGCCGTGAAGTCCAGACCGCAGTCCGACTCCTCCTGCCCGGTGAGCTGGCCAAGCACGCTGTCAGCGAGGGAACCAAGGCTGTCACCAAGTACACCACCTCCAAATAGACGGTGTATTTGTATGCCTCAAAACCAACCGGCTCTTTTCAGAGCCACCACAGTTCAAAAAAGAGAGAATTCCTTGTTCTGTAAATAGTTGATATGTTTACCTTACGACTCGTTCCGTCGTAATCACTTTATATCGGTATTCGTCCATATTTGTTATATCCTACACTACAGTGACCGGTTTTCGGGGTACTATAGCTTTTTCTTTGAATAAAAAAAAAATGCCATCAACTGATGCCCTAATTGGCTTCCTTTGATAATAAGAAGAATGCAAATATACATTAAAACTTGATAGACATTTAAACTTTCACACCACGCACCGATCTTCGATGACTTCAAAAGCGTCCCATTTGGTTCGAGTTTTACCTGTTTTCAAGGTAAACAAGAAAGTATGGTGTCCCGGTGAAGCCATACGTGGAAGAAACATCTGCAGTGACTACAAGTGTTCCGTGAGACTTTTTGTATGAATCTATAGCCAGCAGTTGTCTTCATTTTATTCAAAATATTGTTTATTTAATTTTAAAAATTACCATGGTAATTTGCAAAAACTTTTTCTTTTCTTTTTTAATTAAAAAAAGTGTAAATAATTTTTGGTTTTCGAATCTGATTTTTATTTAGTTTTGTGTCGTTTTATGTTTGTTAACATTTTATAAAAAAAACATACAAATAAACAGTGATAATTGAATCAACAATCCGATGTTTAAATTTTGACAATAATAATAATGACATGAGGGTTACAAAACAAAATTCTCCAGACTATTGGAAAATGATATAAGGCACATGGCTTCTTTAAGCCTCTGTATTTTTCCCCCAGCAGAATGCTCAGCAGAATGTTCAGTAACATGGTTTGATCATCGTGAATTGTGAATTGAAAAAGTGGTACATGCACGGCTTGCGTACTAAGATCTGCTTCTTTGAATATGTTGAAGTGCTTGATTTGATTGTTCAAAATGTTTTTAACAATTTCAAATTTTGTCCATTAGGCCTACTTCACTTTTAAAGGCACTGAACACGTTTGGAAATTGTCAAAGACTCGCGTATCTCAACACTATGCATAAAATAACAAGCCTGTGAAAGTTTGAGCTCATTGGTCATTGAAGTTGCAAGAAAATGAAAGAAAAAACACCCTTGTTGTACAAATTTGTGTGCTTTTAGATTAGGAATAAAAACTTCTTGCAAGAAGTTTTTTTTTATTTTAGTGAGATATTACCTCTTTCTCAAAAACTACGTTACTTCAGAGGGAGTCGTTTCTTACATTACAATGTTTTATACTATCAACCTTTAAAGAAAGCATCTCGTTGAAATGCTCTATAAAATCATCATCACTGAAAACGCAACAGCATGGTTTAACGTTTCCTCTGAAAATTATGAAAATGGGTACCATAATCGACGACACTATCTGATTTTTTTTAACGTGAAGATTTAAGAATAGATAGTTCGTTCTTGAAAGTAAAGAAACTCCTCCGTACATGGGGGGGGGGGGGGGTCGAAGGTTTGTTGAGAAAAATTAATGGTTTCTGCCAATACTCGGTTCGGTTGCATCTGCAATCACAACATTTTTCGTCAGTTGACGGCGGACGGCAGCATTTGCCGTAGGTGATGTTTATGTTTATGTTTATGAGGCAACGTACACATTTTAAACAGGCAGATATGTTTATTAAATTAATAAATTACTAAGCACTAAATGACAGACAAAATCAAATCAAATTCTCTGGTGTAAACATTAAATTGGTGTAGGCCTATTTACAACATTGTTGGGATTGCGAGAGTCGAATGAGATTAGTTTCAACGTTGGGAGGTAGTTTTTAGTTTAAAAAGTACAGATTTCAGGGCGAGGGTACCCTACCCGCGGGTACACGAACATTGGGGGAATCCTCAGTTCACTATGGAGCTGCACAAAATGGCAGGACAGACCGAAAATCCCGCCTTCTTGGTGGTTTTTGGGGGCAGCCCTCCTCCCCCCCCCCCCCTCTCGCTCGTCCCCGTCAACAAATTAAATGAGTATAGCGCCCTCTTGAGATGGACGACAGTAAAATCGAGCGGTTGTTTTAGTTTAGTGACAAGTGACATTTGACAACATCAACATGAGTGCTATTTTTAACAAACACGATTCTAATTTTGAGGATTGAGAACCGAGTTCAGCACCTGTTTTCATTCAAGATGGAAGGAGATTTATTCAAAGAAGCTAATGACGTTGGGTGAGTGTATTCCCATTCAAGTTAATGTTGAAACTGGAATTGGAAAGGCCTCGCCCTCGTGTTCGTAACGTTATAGCCCCATTAATAGTGCCAATTCTCTGGACTTCCTCCGAGGAAGTCCAGAGAATTGGCACTATTAATGGGGCTAATCCTACCACAGTCGCCGGTTTTCGGGGTACCCATCCCATAGCTCTTTCTATGAATTTTTTTTTTTTTAAATGATGCCATATATCAACTGATACCCTAATTGGCTTCCTTTGTTTATAAGAAGTATGCAAACATATATTAAAACTCGATGGACATTGAAACTTTCACACCAGGCACCAATCTTCGATGACTTCAAAGTTCAATAATGCGTCCCATTTGTTTTGAGTTTTACCTGTTTTCAAGGCAAACAAGAAAGTATGGTGTCCCGGTGAAGCCATACGTGGAAGAAACAACTGCAGTGACTACAAGTAGCCTACAAGTGTTCTGTGAGACTTTGTGTATGAATCTATAGCCAGCAGTTGTCTTCATTTTATTCAAAATATTTTTTATTTAATTGTAAACACTACCATGGTAATTTGCAAAAAATAAAAAAATAAAAAAAGTAGGCCTATAAATAATTCTTGGCTTTCATTTTTCAAATCTGATTTTTATTTAGTTTTGTGTCTTTTTATGTTTCTTAAAATTTATAATAACGCATACAAATAAACAGTGATAATTGAATCACCAAGCCGATGTTTAAATTTTGATATTAATTTTAATAATAAAAAAACCCTCCAGACTATTAGAAAATGATATAAGGCACATGGCTTATTTAAGCCTCTGTATTTTTTCCCCCAGAATGGTCAGCAGAATGTTCAGTCACATGATTTGATCATCGTGAATTGTGAATTGAAAAAGTGTTTGATGAAACTTTTTCGGCGGGCAATTTTTGTTTTATGGCCCTGTCAGTATGACATATTTTTGTACCTTGTAGAAATGCCTAAAATACCACAACTTTTTGCATTTACAAGTGCAACTAACCAGTGGAGCCTTACATGTTTCTAAGTTTTGGTCGAAGGAGAGGAGACTCTTTGCTTGGCAAGTCAAACCACAAAAATTGTATCTAGGGACTGTTTACATCGCGCGCAGAGAGGTAAAAGATTTGCCTCGATTTCAGGGTCGCCTTGTATACAGGACCTCCTACGATATATATACCGTTTGTTACGCATTCGTTAGACCGGGGGGGGGGGGGGGAGTGGGGTAAAGGGCAATTTACAGGCAACCAGCTCCAGACAATTTCCAATTTTCTTATTATTTTCTTGGGATAGTGAGTTACAGCTAGAAAATGTATATTGTCTGAGTGATTGTGTCCTTTTTGTGTTGTGCATGCATGCAGTATGTCCCAATTAATTTGGTTGCCTCCTCCCCCAAAGGCCAAGTTGCCTGACAAAATTGCTGTGTGTGCTAGTGTATGTTGTTAAATCTGTGTGTGTGAGCGTGTCTACCCAATGAAACCAAGGACTTCAACAAAAGGGATCCAGGTTTTTGACAGAGTGATGAGGACGTCCTTGTTTCGTTTTCGTGTACAAAACCAATAGTCCAAACAATGGGAGAACAAAGAGAAGTGCTTGATTTTCGGGACTCACAAACGTGCGTGGGTGTGTGTGGGTAGGTATCCACATTCAAACCGTGGACCTATAACAAAAGGGACAATAGACCTTATGCACATGATGTCATAACAGTAGGGCGCCCTCGTCTAGAGGTCAAAAGGAGGTTGTTCATTGGCCAATCCTGTGCGCAGCGCGTACAAATCTGTGTGTTTCGATTGTTTCGTCATCGTTTAACCTCTAAGATGGCGGCTGGATGACGTCAATGCATAAGGTCTATAGGTCCACGGTTGCTATCACAAAGGAAAACATTGTGGTCCACGGTTGCTATCACAAAGAGTTGAACAAAGGAGGGTCCATGATTGCCGGTGTTTACACACGGGTGTGCGTGTGAGCGTGTCTATCCATTCAAACCGAGGACTTTAACAAAAGGGATCTGGGTGTTTGACAGAGCGAGGACGTCCTCGCTTCGTTTTCGTGTACAAACCCAATGGGAACGTCGCTAAAAAAACCATGTCCAAACAATGGGAGAACAAAAAGAAGTCCTCGGTAAGCGGGATTTACAAACGTGTGTGTGTGCGTGTGTGTGTGTGTGGGTAGGTATCCACATTCAAACCGTGGACCTATAACAAAAGGGATAATAGGTCCATGGTTGCTATCACAAAGGAAATCATTGTGGTCCACGGTTGCTAACACAAAGAGTTGAACAAAGGAGGGTCCACGATTGCCGGTGTTTACACACGTGTGTGTGTGTGTGAGGGACAAGGCCCACACTTTAAACTTTAAACTCACCTCATGCAGGAGATGTTGTCAGTTCATTAAAAATTAAGAGGTTTGATTGTGTCAGATATGTTTCTTAAAAGCAACAAAATAAATTGGCCATGTGTGATTTCTGCTAATTGTGTGTCGATGCTTATTTTAAAGCACATTCTAAGGATTTGCACAATCTGCAGATTGCGGTCTGCAGATTTGGCAGCTCAATCTGCAGATTGTGAGCAAGCAATTTGGACACCAGCTCTGATTTCATTTTTTGGCTGAAAATTTCTTTTATCTGACACAATCGTACTACCATTATTATTAACCGACAACATCTCTTGCGTACCTCAGGTTTAAAGTTCATAGAGTATGAAGTCTCAGTACAGTGATGATGTTGATGTACATGTATTGACTGGATGTTGTATGAAGGTTATTTTCTTCAAGGTAGGTAAGCAGTTGAGATAAGCTGAAGCCACTGGATGATGGTCTCTAAAGGAAAGGGTTAATTAATAGCAGAAACAGGCTTCCAACAAAATTGTTGTGTAATGGACATAGTCTAATATTTGCTCACCAGCTGAATTTGTTAAGAAATTTCTCATGCAGCTACATGTACATTGTAAGCACCTTTATTAAATTAAGTCAAGTTCTGAAAGACTTGGCAAAATTAGCATCAGTTCTGCTAATAATTGTGGAAGTGTCGTGGCCGAGCGGTTAAGAGCACCGAATTCAAACTGGTGTTTCTGATCAGCAGAGTGTGGGTTCGAACCCCCAGCCCGTGACACTTGTGTCCTTAAGCAAGACACTTAACCATTGCTTCGTCCTTCGGATGGGACGTAAAGCCGTTGGTCCCATGTGTTGTGTAACGCATGTAAAAGGACCCAGTGCACTTATCGAAAAGAGAAGGGGTTCGCCCCGGTGTTCCTGGTTGTGGCTGCTGAATGCGCCATAGCACCTTGTAAAAAACATTATATGGTGCTACATAATTGGGTCTCATAATTCATAACTTCAATAACCCATCTTTCTGTTTAAAAAGTATATAGTAAGCGCCTTGAGTACCTTGTTTGGTAGATACGTGCGCTATATAAGGCTTTGATATTATTATTATTATTATTATTAATAAGGCATGGGTCCTTCAAGGCCTGGGTAGACCACTAGAGGATGAATGCAGAGGTACAGTTAGTCAGATTTGAAGCCAATCCAGCCTCAACACAAAGTATATGAATTTAATATGTTTCCTATACTTTTATGATTTGAATTTCCGTTCAGAACAATTAAAACATTTTGTAAGGTATCAAAACTCTTTCGAATAATTTCTTTCAAGAGTTTCTATCCCATTTACCACCCTCATTTTGATAGTGTCTAGTTGGACTTTATGCTTTCACTGAATAATTGAATATGTCAGTTGTTTGTTCATTGTTCTCATGTAGTTTGTTTGCTGGACCAATGACCTCTTGTGAAGCTGAACTACAAGAACTTATGCGACAAATCGACATCATGGTGCATAACAGAAAGATGGAATGGGAAACTGAACTTGAAGGTGTCAAAGGTCAATTAAGGTCAAGTGATAAGGAAGTGATGTCACAGCGTGCGTTATTAGAGGTCAAACACCAAGAGGTTTGTAGTAAAAAAAAAAAAACTTAAAAAAAAACTTGCAGTATTAGGGAATCAGGCTAATCATAAATTGTACATTGAGTTCAATGTTATAATACAATGCATAATTTATAAAGGAATGCAATGCAAAGGCTGCAGTTGTGGATGAAATAGAACAAGTCAGTGTGTTCTACTCTTTTACAGAATGGTTGATTACTGTTCTTGTGTTTTGATCAATTTCTATTAAAAGTTTTGGTATTCAAAAGGCTGTTCAAAGGAATTTAACAAAAGTGAATTTATTATTACATGTAGGTGGTTTGATAGACCAAGGATATCTTCAAAACCAATTTGGACATCGTTAAAGAAAAACACTAAATCCAAACAATGGGAAACTAAACAGAAGTTTGTAATGTAGTCCTACTCTGGGTGTACAACATATTTGTTATACCACGGTAAAAGATTGTGAATTTTATTGGTCGAGAACCAATCACGTGATGTGCTACAAATTCACATGGCTATTAAGAGGAAAATGAGTGATGTACCCCATGGGGTACACACGGGGTACAATACCTTGTCCAAACAATCAAAGAACAAAGAGAATTAGAACAATAGAATGGTTCATTATGCAGTGGCATTACCCTTTTCCCCCAAATGAGATCAAAACAAAATGCACAAATGAATGGTTTGATACATTAAATAGCCCCCTACCACCACCACCCCCAAAAAAAGAAGAAGAATATATATATATTATTATGTCTTTGCCCCCGCTTGCCCCCCCCCCCAATGAAAGTGACTTATTCTGCCACTACATTATGTAGCTGTGGCTCAAGTACACACAGCTTTAGTGAAGCTTTACATTCAAATACATGCATTATCCATCAATTATAAGTTTTGCTTTGCATGAGGTTTCTGATGTTGGCCCATTGATCCCATGGTGTCTTGCATTACAATTTAGATGCCTCCAAATGCAATAAATAGTTTATCATGTATTGTATGTTTTCACTTTGTGCTACCATGTAGAATAGAATCTATGGTTTCATTTACTTGTTGTAGGTTGGACGCTTACGACACCAATTAGATAGCAGTAAGGAAGATCAAAGATTACTCACCTCTCAGTATGAGCAGAAACTTGCACAACTAAGAACTCAGGTACATATATTTGCATTGGATAGATGGATAGCATCCACCAAAGAATTATCAAAGTATGCGCATTGTTGCTTAATAACTGAAAATATTTTGTTGGATGTTCACTTTTACCCTTTTTGTACATACAGGGGGGGAGGGGCTCCAAGGTCAAATTCAATTTTGAGATGTACTCATTTTTCAAAAGATAAGAGTCCTCATGAAAGTGGAAAGAGAACTTCAAGTATCTAACCTCGCGTTAAAATGGTGTAAAATCTCATCATAGCGGATACTTTTTCACAGCAAAATTTAAAACATGAGTCATTGGATTTCAATCGCACGTTAGGTTTGCTCTGTCACACACTATCATCATGTAAGCAAGATGTCAAGTCTAAAGCATACCAGATGCTCGTTCGCCCACAACTGGAGTATGCCGCCCAGACATGGAACCCATACACCCTAGATGGAGTCGACCGCCTAGGGCAGGTCCAGAGAGCTGCAGCTCGTTTTGTCTTTGGTGATTACCGTAGAACAACATTGGTCACGTCCCTTATCACTACCTTGGGTTGGGATTTGCTTCATACCAGGCGTCTACTCTTTTAAACGTCAATGATCTATTAAGCTCCACCATGGACTTGTTAGGATCAAGTTCCCATCAGTCATTCAGCCTGCACAATTCATTAGACGTCATGACCACCCATTGAAATATATCATTCCTGATGCATCCATTGATCCATTTAAGTTCTCCTTCTACCCAGTATGCACCATCAAGATTTGGAACCAGTTGCCCACAGCAATTTTTTCTGGTACGTCATCCATCGCCTTTTAATCTAGGAAGCCGCTCTGCCTGCCATCAAAGGGATGAGGCTGCCGGTCACTTCTAGACTACTCAAAATCTTCGAGCCAAGTTTTTACACACCCTCAGTTTTTCATTTGATTTTGCAAACTTCTTCGTTCCTCACTTTTCTACTTCACTTGCACCTTTTGGCTGTGATGCTGCACTGCACCACATCCCAGTATAGTCTATTAAGTGCATTCTATTGAAGACTGAAGAATACTATCACTGAGTGAGATCAATTTGATCTCAATGTTTTGACTAGCCAGCTTATCATCAAGAGACAGTATCCTGATGATGAATACAGCAAGGCAACTTCTTATCGGAACTATGTTCTGCTCATAGAAAGTATGTCACACACGGTGTTACTGCAAAGCAAAAAATTGTGTCCCTTATTAATAGTTGCAAAAGTGTTACCTTAATACTAAATGTCACTGCATGCACTCTACTTTTTCACAAATCACTGTTCCAAATAGAAGATGAACATTTAGGTTGAGTGCTTTATGTGTATCTATTTTATTTTCAGCTGAGTAGTTTACAACGAGATTATGAAAGAGTTCAGAGACATCATAGTAAGCAGGCTGTAGGAGCAGAAAGGGAGAAGAGTCAAGTGACTGTTAAATTTCAAGATACTCTTGATGAACTCAAGAAAGCACAACTATCAATCCAGGTAGATATTGTACAAGACTAGCTAGCCTGAGACCTTGATGTATGCGTGTTAGAACATGATGTAGAGATCAGATTGAGATCAAACCCTCAAGTTACAAGACAGAAACAAACACATAGTACACACAATACACAGCAGCGGCGGCGGAACACTTTTAAAAGTGGGGGGCCTTTTTTTTTCCTATGTATTTTATTTCCATTTGCACAACATAGGTATGTAGGCACACACCGGCTATGTTGGGCTATTTGGGGTACAAAATAGACCCAAACATGACTCTGACGGTCTTCCAGCAGTAGAGTAGACCAATCCCTAAAAGAAACTGTCAAATTTGGCTGTTATCGAGCATTTTCAAATATCTAAGTTCACGTGATTTATCTGAACCAATTCTTTTACGCAGATAAATCACAAGATCTTTGGAGTTAATTTTACTTTCAGCGATCTAAAAAGTGTATTACTGAACCAAATTCAACTCGACTGGGTTAACAACAGGAGCGATTGACGCAGCTCTAAGCCAAAATGCAATTTACCCGTAAAAATGGCGTTTTTCGGGAACGATAGTTAGACAAAATTACTATACCTTATACATTGAACAGCTACCACCATTCTGTGATTTGCCAATTGGCCATCAAGACGTGTTTTGTTAGATCGACTAAATGCAGATTGTGTCTACGTCATTCAGCCGCTAAGCTAATCGGCTAACGTGGCGAGTGCGCATGCTCATAAGACGCATCCCGACCTAGACTTGGTTCCAAGTCTGTGATCGTGGTTTTTAGTCGTCCTGATAGCCGATACATTATTGGCTGAAACAGTGCCCTCTTGTGGATAAACCTCCGTCTTGAACTTGCGAGTTAGAGCGCGTGATAGCAAATCTGCAGGGGAATTCTGCGTGGCTGATGCAGAGAAATAACCGCAAGCTCAGACTTGAAATCAAGTCTACATCCCGACTGTGCCTCTAGCCTCTTTCTAGAATGGTGTCTTTATGAGCATGCGCACTTGCAGACAAGCATTTTTCAAAACGGCCGCACAAATTTTTTTTTTTAATGAATTATCGGAAATAGGTTGATTTAATTTGTGAATATGTATATGTAAATATAATACAGGGTTGCTTGGAGTATTGAGACCACATGACTCATATAATAAAATCTTGACTATTGACCTGAAGACAGCACAGAAAGTGGTTTATGGGAGTTGTTGATTTTTAATGTAAATAAATTATGGTGGTGTTTCAGTGGGTGTGTTGTTCATCCTACCTTTTACAGAAATCAAAACAGGACAAAACAAGGTCACAATACTGCACCAAACAACACGTTTCACTTTCAGATATAAAAAAATGTACAGGGCAGCGACCCACACCACCCGGTACTCAGAGCTACATTCTATACCTTGCCACTTCAAAGAAGGACATTACACTGTTGACTTGTTTTTAATTAAGATGAATTTTAAACCATTTATGGGTATGATGAGCTAGGTGATTCAGTGCAAATCAAGGAACCTCCAATGTGAGACCCAGCACAATGAATTTGAAAAAATAAACACTTTCGCGGTAATATGCGCCACCATGTTCAGGCGTGCTATTAAAACCAATGGACCATCGCACCAGTCCTCAGTAAACTTTGGGAAACCTAATTTGCAAAGTGAATAGTGATTAGGGCCTATAACGTGGTGGTCAAGTTCATGGACGGTGAAACTTGTTTTCAAATTGAAACACAATTGTCATTATCATCGGCGTTTATACGAATCAGCAAAATTTCCCCTTGAAAAAATAATCGTGAACCACAAACTAGAAAAAGAAAAGGTAACACTATCGATATAGGAATCAAACTTTAATAATAAAACAAGAATAATTTTTTGTTTCGAGGGATGAAAAAAGAAACTTGAAGAAAACCCAAATTGACAGTTACTCGATCGCGCAATATTGCACGTGAGAGGTACGCGGGAATGAAATATATGGTAGCAAAATACTTTATGTAATGTCACATCATGCATGCAGTCGTGTACGCGTCAACAGAGGGAGGGTGGGCTCGTTTCGCATCATTTTACCACTGCTTAACTAAATGAACTAGAAATATTTTCGGGGCCTAATAAAGATGACATCGGGGTTATTATCAGATGTATATGGTGAGCCTTATTAAAATGGGAGACTACATTTAAATAAAACATCTGATACTACATTGCGGCTAAGGCTGTAACTGCGGCTGGTGCATGCTAACGGCTTTTAATGGGAATAACGCACGGAGACACGTTGTGGCGGAGCCGGGATTCCAGAACCAGCCCGCTATAAAGTCAGCCTATTTTTTACACCCAATCGCTAGTCTCGTGTGTGCTACTCGCACCAGCGGTGACTTGCACTGCAGGACTGGTGAAATGTGCATCGTGGGCCATTACTATTAACTATAATCTATTGTCCGGGGATGGCAACTCGCCTAAGTTTGGCGTTACTTGCTGATTTTTGTTATATTAATAAGATTATTTTGCAGTCTTGTTGACTCGAGTCGGTGACTTGGACTCAAGTCAGACTCGAGTCACCAATTTCATTGACTTGCGACTTGACTTGACTTGGGGAAAATTGACTTGTGACTTGACTTGACTTGAGGGAAAATGACTTGAGACTTGACTTGACTTGCGCAAAAATGACTTGGTTACAAGACTGTTATTTTGAGAAATGTAAAGGTGTGCATAATATTACAAAAGGTATTGTCAGTGAACCATAATTTGGTTTCAAAAGCTCGATTAAAGGTGGGGGGGCAAAATGACTACATTTTCAAAAGTGGGGGGGGGGGGCAACGGCCCCCTCGGCCCCCCGGTTCCGCCGCCGGTGATACACAGGCATGCAACGTTTCAGCTGGTCAGCTGATTTCCTTTTATTTTGGAAAACTAAAAAACACAGTGTGAAGTCTTTCTGTGCCTGGAACTTTCCTTTTTTTTTTCCAAGCAACAGATACATGCCTGATTACAATGTAATAAAGTCACTCATTGTGGGACCTTCTTTGAAAAACAGTCTCCAACTTCCGCACTTACACAAAAAGATTTCAGTTAAAATATTGTCAGGATTAACTGAATTTTAAAAGAGCTACCTTTTTAACCTATCAATGAAGGTTAATATATAATTCTCTTATAATGTGATATCCTCTTCACTTACACAGGAGTATCAAAGTAAAGCCAGTGGTTGGGAGATTCAGAAGAGAGCCTTCAAGCAACAAATACAGAGTCTAGAAACACAACGGAAGACAATGGCAGACAAACTGGAGCTACTGCAGGTACGTGCATAGTATAGCAGAAATAACACAGTATAAGTAGAATAGATCATTACACGGCTGAATATCAGCAAATGTGAACAAGGGGGTCAGGAAGCTCAGTACAAGGCTACCAAGTTCTATCAAAGCTTAAATGCAGTACGTAACAATTGAAGTCAATGACTGTATTATAAATTGCACATTGGCCAAATTAAACCATGTTAAACAAGTCTTGCATAAACCTCAATGTTGTAACATTTTAGGCTACAAAAGCCAACAAACTTTAATACCACAGATTATTGGTAGCAGAGATGGGACCCTACTTCAAGACTGAAGTCACGCATACGGGTAGAAATCAAATTAGCTTGAAAGTTGGCTTCTAACAGTTTGAATAAACGACAAAGTTCATGGTACCACTTTCCAATCATGGCATTGTACAGGGAGTTTATGCTGTTGGTTTCAGTAGAATGTCATTTATTGCAATCCTCTTGTGTTCAAGAAAGTGAGGTGAGGATTAAGATTGATTGTTGAATGAGTAATACACATGGGAGAAGAGAGCTGAGTCAAAGCATCCAGCCTCTGTGGTACAACTCAGCAAGTTGGATATTCACCAAGACTGCATTGCTGTCATTTGTAGTCATGTGAAGTTAATAATATTGTTATAAATCCAACAGGCCCAAGTCATAGGTCTGTTGATTACAACTCTTGTCTTATCTTCTTTTCTCTCAACAGAGGAAATCCAGGAAATATCTCTTGCATATTGAAAAAAACCTAAAAACTTGGTGTGTAAAATGTCACAGGGCAATCTACACAATGTAATGTCTGTAAGATTTTTAAATGTACAGTATGTTGGCTTTCTCTAACTATTTTTCTGAAAAATAGTTATGACAATCAATCTGTAAATTTATCCTCGCATAATTATAAAATGATAAAATTGCGAAAGCTATATCTGCAGAACAATCAAACGGGTCAAGGGTCATCATTTGTGATGTACGGGAACATCATGCATATTCAACATCCCTGGTGTTCAATAAACACTATTCAACCAGTTAGTGGAGTATCAAGTTTTAAAAAAATTGGCTTTTCAGAACATGAAAATTATTTTGTATTTTTGTTTCATTAGCAACAATCACTTGGTTACCAAGACCAGCTAGGTAAAAGGCGTCAACTGCTGGAACAGACTGAGATGAATTTTAAGTCTCGATTAGCTCACTTAGAAGGCTGTTTGACACGCTCACAAGATGCTGTAGAAGATAAGAATACTGTGATACAACGTCTGGAGAAGAGGTTTGATGAGATGGAGGACAGTAGGAGGAATGAAGATGGAGAGAGGAGGGAAAGAGATGGACAATTGCACAAGATGGACGCTCATATTAAGGTATGAAGTCTTAAAAGGACCGAAGGACAGGATAATGCAACTTTTACTTCAGGAAATATTCCCAAGGTTTCTGAGATCAATTCATTGTTCCTCTCTAATAAAAACAAATACAGTCAACTCACGTTAGTTTGATGTCCGCCAGACTAGACCATTTTCCCTGCATCATCCAAACCTTGTTTTACACGCAGCGTAGTAATAAAGTACACAATACCTATTGGATTATAAACAGGGGCCATGTACCATACAGGAGGAATTTGATGCATTGAACAGTGCATAGCACTGTGTGTGTACATGTATGTACTGTACACAAACACAAAAGCATTGCTGATATAGGCTGATTAAAATCAATTAATAAAAAAAATATAGTTTACATTTTACACATTTTAAAAAAAAGTCGAAGACTTCTACTTGCTGTTTGTGTTAAGAAAACAGTTGGTGCAGCGGCCAGCAAGGAAAATTGATTTTCATTGGTAAATATCTTCTTGTTGAATGATGTAGTGCAAATGCAGGATACCAGAGAAGTCTTACTGGGTTTTACAATAGAAAATGGTCTCACAAGTAATTTCCCCAAAAACAATTTGGCAAAACTGGAAAAGTTGTTTATTTACTAAAGACGTTTATGATTGACAGTAATTTTGTGTTTGTTTGAACCCCTCAAAATTTATGTGCACCATATTTAACTGAAAAGTTTGTTACTTTGGGCTGAAAATCCGATGCTCAGAAAATTTAACGGACTAGTATCTTGAAGATGTGACATTGGATTACTGAAATGCTGATGGTGTGTGGAATCACTGTTGTTTGCATGTTATATTGATCTAATCCTAGTATTGTTTTTATCCTTGGGATTAATGACATAGCTGCAAGCATGTGAATTACAAATTGATGTCGCTAGTGTTCAGTTAGCACCTCAATTGATCATCTGTCAAACCAGAAACAAAGATTCTAAGGCTGGTAAGGGTACACATTCATTCCAGATTTTATTGTTGTTGCTACATAAGCATTTGAAACAATGCTTTGCCAGTAACAAGCGGCTCAGTGTTCTCCACACATGAATTTTGGCTGCCCAGCCAAAAAACTGTCCGCCCTGCCAAATTAATTGACAGCCCTGCCAAAAATTGAAAAATCATGGACGAACGCAACTTCGATCCCAGCGCGGAACGCTGGTTATAAGTTCCCTTCAACACATACTTTTTTCCACCAGGCGCCCACTAAAACAAGTAGCCCTGTTGGGGAGCTTGCTGACCGCCAAACCACTGCATCGCGATCACCCTAGAACGCGTACCGAACGGCCGGCCATGAACACGCAGCTAGTTGACGGTCGCGGTAAACAGCACATGTGTGGCATGCATCAATGGAGCCTAAATCGGCACCTGATTGGTCCGCTTCCACGAAAGGTTATGTATTTTTCATGATACTTGGAGACGGAACTGCATGGCCGGCCGCGCGGCCCGATAAATAGTTTGGCAACAAGAATACTGCTTTGAGTGTCGTTGAGTTACACTGAAGTATAATAGGTACCATACGTGCTTCAGTGGTCTGAGCTTTACTGTACGTGAAAGGTGATTGATGAACGTATTTGCTAGCAATAAGCAATGATTGATGAGGTCCCCGCTCTAATAAATATGTGCAGATATGTGTAACGTTCTACAATTTTTCCAAACGCTAAGCTAAGAAATACATTTTCTTTTTAAAGGCATCGTACACGTTTGGTAATTGTCAAAGACCAGTGTTCTCACTTGGTGTATCCCAACACATGCATAAAATAACAAGCCTGTGAAAACTTGGGCTCAATTGGTCATCGAAGTTGCAAGAAAATGATGAAAGGAAAAACACCCTTGTTGTACAAATTTGTGTGCTTTCAGATAGGAATAAAAACTTCTTGCAAGAAGTTTTTATTATTTAGTGAGAAATTACCTCTTTCTTAGAAACTACGTTACTTCAGAGGGAGTCGTTTCTCACAATGTTTTATACTATCAACAGCTCTCTGTTGCTCGTTACCAAGTCAGTTTTTATGCTAATATATATTTTGAGTAATTACCAAACGTGTACAGTGCCTTTAAGAAGCTCCCGACTGTTTCGCAAAGTTTCAAGATTATCATAACTTTTCAAGAACAAGACGAACATTTAAGCCATGAAATTATGTGTAAGTTGTTTCTGCCGGGGATTTCTGACAGTTAAGTAACACATATTTCAGTGACCATTCATTTTGAAGTTTTGTCACAACAAAGTCTTTGTTTTTTGCTCAAAAATTTCTTGAATCAGTCTACAATTTTTTTTTTTGTGATTTGTCATGTCAATTTATCTCTTCATCTCTGGTTTTATTTGTGTGTACTATTTTATAAAAATCATTGTGATACTTGAAATGATTTTTCAGAATTGGACGTCTCGGCTCACTGCCAAACCAAATCAACGGAGCGTTTTTTTAGCGGGGACTTCCCGAAACCCCCTCGCGATCATCGTGACCGTCGTCATACTGACGGGCGATGATGACGTCATACCAAAGCGCCCCCATCCGATGACGTCATACCGCCCTCCCACCACAAAAGTCAGTGGAGAACACTGATGCCACAAAATGACCTCTTATCATCCCATATCTTGCTATGACTGCTCGTACCTTCCATATTAGGATTCATAGTAACATGCACTGTGCAGTTTAGGATCGGCCTAATACCTTGTATAAACCGGGATCTTGTAGCTTTGGAGCTTTTCTTAATGAGAGTTGAAAACTTGATATGTATTTATTGAGCTCTTCAATTTTTTTGAGCATTTACAACAGAATCATGACATCTTCATCAAATACCCAATAATGCTATCAACAGCATACATATTGGCCAAATTGTTTTTTTGTGTTTCAAATGTTGAATAATAGACAAGCATGCAACTTTTCAGCTGATAAGCTGATTGTGTCCTTTTTTTGAAATACATACAGTTGGAGTCAATGACTAATATGACACCATGCAAATAGCACAAACTACATGTTCAGCAATTGATCTTGTAAAAACATTCTTGCTTAATAACACAAAAGTAAAGCATCTATTTGTACTCAAAGGGCTAAAAATATTGAAGATTGTGGGATTATTTTCCTGCCAGTGCAGGCAGACTTTTGGAACACAGGCTTGTCACCAATGAGCATTGACATCAATGAATATTTCCCAAAAAATATCTGTATTGAAGTTTGCAATTTCCAATTGAGTGGTGTATTTGATATTGCAGCATTTAGAAGATGAAAACAGCCATCTGAGATGTGAGTTAGAATCCCGAGATGGATTGATAAGAAGTGCAGAACAATCCATGAAGCAATACAAACATCAACTAGTTCAGATGGAGGAATCTTTGGCTCTAAAGGAGGATATGATCAGGTAATTGAAAGCATTGGGTCAGATTGTACCATCAGGGATAGTGTTGCTGTTTTAAAGGCAAAAATGTGTGTCAAACTTCCTGAAAGTGTCTATCTGAATAACTAAAAAATGGCAGCAATTAAGAAAGTTTTTCGTTGTGATGTTATGCACCCGGGTCAGATCCAACTTGCGTCTGACCTGGGTGAGCCACGGCATCGACATCAAAGCTACTCTAAGGCAATTGGGTCAGACCTAGGTTGACCTGAAGAAGTAAATCAAATGCATCCACTGTGTGTACATTGGTTGCAGGTAATGGACAATAAAAGAAATGGTACAAACTTGGTCAAAGAGACATGTGATTTAAAAAACAAAATTAAATGAGGATTTAAGAAGTCATTTCAGAGTTAATTTACATTATTTCCCGTAAAATACCTTTCCTGGTTACAAGCACAACTGAATGCTCAATTTGAATTCTTCAAATTATATCCACTGTTGCTATGTCAAATGTAAAGGGTCAAGTTTTTGCATAGTTACACTACAGAAGAGTTGACAACCATCCTTAAAGATTGGAGCTCAAGGATGCCAGTTTTCCTGATTGCAAAAGCTTGTTTGAATCATGTGACATAACGGTATTTTGAATCTAAGGAATTCAAATTGAGCTCTCACTTGTTACCTAACAAGTTATTGTACAAGATATCTAAATTTCACTTGCAAATGGCTTATTCATTAATATCTTCATAAAAAAATGACTAGCATCACTGAATGATTAAAGTAAAGAAATAAATTAAACATAATAAAGAGTTGAAGGGGGAAGAGTCAATTTATAGTGTACAACATGAATGATGTGTTATGTTAGTCATCAACAATCAATCAACTTTACATATTAATGATGTGGGATAACAATTTTATTTCCTTATTTTCCCTTGTACTGCTGGATTATCTGCTCTTTTTGCTGGCACTTTGTAACCTCAGTGGTACACCTACTTTTATATTTATTCTAAACTCTGTATGTTTCTGTATGTTATAAATTAAATCCTTGAATGTTTAGATGTTTGAAGGAAGATAGTGCTCAAGAAACAGTGCATAAGATTCATGAGCTTCAATATGAACTAGATGAGAAAGACACAGAGTCTAGAAGATTGGTACAAGCAGAAACTCAGCTCAAGGATGAAACGCAGAGATTACAAACAAGGTAGTTTATATACAGTCATTTCGCCGTGTCAGTGCAAAGACAGTGTATCTCCTAAAATAGCACCTACACTTTATGTTACATGTGAGTTTGAAATTGTCAAAGTTTCTCGCTTAAAACCCCCCAGATGTACACAAAAAACAAGTACACCTCGAGATACAATGATTTTAGCTCCCTGTGTGTGCAAGATTGCCAATCTTTATTATTTCATACGGGGTAATCATGAGTAACAGCAGAAATACATTTCAGAATTTGGTCTTATGTAATCTTCATGAATCCTCATGTACAATGTGTGAACAATTGACTGAATTGAACATAACTGTAGTTTTACATTTTTATGATCTGTTGTGACTTGCTACTCATTTCACAGGCCCATGTACATGTAACAGACCTTTGTTGTTTTAACAACTTCAACAGGTGCAAAATTAAAATTTATTGCCAAAAAGTCTGATCATGTTTCACCCCTCCTTGAAAAACGTCACTGGCTTCTTGTTCATGAATGTGGTGATTTTAAAACTTTTAAATGTTTTTTTGATTGTGCATCTTTATATCTCAACAAACTTACTATTCCTTAATAACCTAATTACAGTCAACTTTGCTCCAGTTTGATTCCCGTATTTTCAACAAAGCCAAAAACTAGGTTTAAGTCATCCATCAAAGTGTTCTATGCTGCAGCACCTGATCTTTGGAATGATTTACAAGTTACATTCGGAATGCTGTATTGCTTAACCAATTCAAATCTTTGCTTCAAACCTACTTATTTAATCATCACTGCTTTTCTGTTTTAGTTTGTTGCAAAGCACAGTGGTAACTTTGTGTACTAGCCCTATACTTTTATTGTTATCATTTGAATAGATTAGATGAATCTCATCTGGAGTGTGCTAGATTGAACACTGAATTAGCAAAGAAGATAGATGAACTACGACATCTTGAAGGTTCTCAGGGCAAACAGCTAAAGCAGCAACTGAATCAGGTTAGCTAAATAAGAATTCAAATGCAATCATCGCTTGTTATCATAAGGTCGCTGGACTAGATCATTTTCCTTGTAACATCAAAACCTTGTCTTAGACGCAGTGTAACATTAGTGTACGTAACACAGTGTACATGACATGACATACATGCAGCCTTAGTTGGAATCTCCCTCTGTGCCGGTCTGGTGCCTCAGTGTACATGACATGACATACATGCAGCCTTAGTTGGAATCTCCTTCTGTGCCGGTCTGGTGTCTCAGTGTACATGACATGACATACATGCAGCCTTAGTTGGAATCTCCTTCTGTGCCCGTCTGGTGCCTCAGTGTACATGACATGACATACATGCAGCCTTAGTTGGAATCTCCCTCTGTGCCGGTCTGGTGTCTCAGTGTACATGACATGACATACATGCAGCCTCAGTTGGAATCTCCCTCTGTGCCGGTCTGGTGTCTCAGTGTACATGACATATGCAGCCTTAGTTGGAAAAATCCCTCTGTGCCGGTCTGGTGCCTCAGTGTACATGACATGACATACATGCAGTCTTAGTTGAAATCTCCTTCTGTGCCGGTCTGGTGTCTCAGTGTACATGACATGACATACAGAATTAGTTGGAATCTCCTTCTGTGCCGGTCTGGTGTCTCAGTGTACATGACATGACATACATGCGCCCTTAGTTGGAATCTCCCTCGTGCCAGTCTGGTGCCTCAGTGTACATGACATGACATACATGCAGCCTTAGTTGGAATCTCCCTCTGTGCCGGTCTGGTGCCTCAGTGTACATGACATGACATACATGCAGCCTTAGTTGGAATCTTCCTCTGTGCCGGTCTGTTGCCTCAGTGTACATGGCATGACATACATGCAGCCTTAGTTGGAATCTCCCTCTGTGCTGGTCTGGTGTCTCAGTGTACATGACGTGACATACATGCAGCCTTAGTTGGAATCTCCCTCTGTGCCGGTCTAGTGCCTCAGTGTACATGACATGACATACATGCAGCCTTAGTTGGAATCTCCCTCTGTGCCGGTCTGGTGCCTCAGTGTACATGACATGACATACATGCAGCCTTAGTTGGAATCTCCTTCTGTGCCGGTCTGGTGCCTCAGTGTACATGACATGACATACATGCAGCCTTAGTTGGAATCTCCCTCTGTGCCGGTCTGGTGCCTCAGTGTACATGACATGACATACATGCAGCCTTAGTTGGAATCTCCTTCTGTGCCGGTCTGTGCCTCAGTGTACATGACATGACATACATGCAGCCTTAGTTGGAATCTCCCTCTGTGCTGGTCTGGTTTCTGACAGAAAATTTTTAAGCTCTGTAATTTAAACCTTGGTTTCAAGAAGTTTCAAACATTTGACTTCATGGACATTCCTATGCTGGTAGGAACGGATAACTCACGCCAGAGTATACACCATTTAAAAATATTCTGCCGTGTCCTTGTACACGAACTCAATTGCATGTATTCCTAAGTAGTAGTATTTTGTCTGTGCCGGTCTGGTGCCTCAGTGTACATGACATGACATACATGCAGCCTTAGTTGGAATCTCCTTCTGTGCCGGTCTGGTGCCTCAGTGTACATGACATGACATACATGCAGCCTTAGTTGGAATCTCCTTCTGTGCCGGTCTGGTGCCTCAGTGTACATGACATGACATACATGCAGCCTTAGTTGGAATCTCCTTCTGTGCCGGTCTGGTGCCTCAGTGTACATGACATGACATACATGCAGCCTTAGTTGGAATCTCCCTCTGTGCCGGTCTGGTGTCTCAGTGTACATGACATGACATACATGCAGCCTTAGTTGGAATCTCCCTCTGTGCCGGTCTGGTGCCTCAGTGTACATGACATGACATACATGCAGCCTTAGTTGGAATCTCCTTCTGTGCCGGTCTGTGCCTCAGTGTACATGACATGACATACATGCAGCCTTAGTTGGAATCTCCTTCTGTGCCGGTCTGTTGCCTCAGTGTACATGACATGACATACATGTAGCCTTAGTTGGAATCTCCTTCTGTGCCGGTCTGTTGCCTCAGTGTACATGACATGACATACATGCAGCCTAAGTTGGAATCTCCCTCTGTGCCGGTCTGGTACCTCAGTGTACATGGCATGTGATACATGCAGCCTTAGTTGGAATCTCCTTCTGTGCCGGTCTGTGCCTCAGTGTACATGACATGACATACATGCAGCCTTAGTTGGAATCTCCCTCTGTGCTGGTCTGGTTTCTGACAGAAAATTTTTAAGCTCTGTAATTTAAACCTTGGTTTCAAGAAGTTTCAAACATTTGACTTCATGGACATTCCTATGCTGGTAGGAACGGATAACTCACGCCAGAGTATACACCATTTAAAAATATTCTGCCGTGTCCTTGTACACGAACTCAATTGCATGTATTCCTAAGTAGTAGTATTTTGTCTGCAAGTTGATTTGGTGTGTATTTTCCAATTTAATATCCTTATGCATGTCTAAATTGTACACAAGCAATGGCAAGCGCCGCCCTTACCCTCAGTTGTCAATCACTTTACTCTTGCTACGCACCACTCCTTATTTGGTTTATCGACTTGCCACGTTCCTACTCCTACGTGATGATTTTCCAGCATGGCAGTTTTCCATTGGTCAAGACCCCAAACTTGGCTAATGTTTAAATCATTAAAGATTCCTATATAAGCCCAAGGTTTCCTTCTTCCAAAACGAGAATCGCAATCAGTCTGTAGACAGACTCAGAGTTAGCCTCAGAGCATAGCTCAGTATATCAGTTAGATAACTAATGTTATAAGTTATGCAACACTAATAAACCAGTTGAAGTATTTGTCACAAGTCAGACTCCCGCAACTATACTTTGAATATTTTTTGTCATTCCTCGTATGGAAGAAGCTGCCCACTCGCCACATGCGAAGAATGCAACAATACTGTGAAATACGTACAATTGATTTAATTAAATAAGTGTAAAAATCAATTAATAAAACACAGTTTTACTTTTTACCTTTTTGAAAAAACTTTAAAAACTTTGGCTTTCCATACATGTTATTGGAATGAGGAATTTCAGTGGTAATCTATCCCAGTGGCTGTTTGGTGTTGGTGTAGGGATGAATTGGCTACAAGTGAACTCTGACTGGATGGTAATACAAAATGACCTCACAATATTTTGATAAGTAATAACTTACCGTTCTTGGCTTTGAGTTCTTATTGTTGACCAACTGGGATCTTACAACATCTCAGTCTGGTTTGTTCCTTGTATCCGTCGTTGATGTTAGGATTATTCTTATGACTAATCACTGTTATCCCATCCTCACTTATAGAATACTGAAAATATCATGTGCTACTGTACCCTCAGCCTTGTTGCACTGGATGTAGAAGTCTTGTTTCGTACATACCCCAACTTGTATTTATGCACAGGAAAGAATTTTTTACAATAATGGCTTCCATTGTATTGTATAATAGGCCAAAGAACACTGCAAAGAGCAAGAGCAGCATTATCTTTCACATCTTGATGGTATGAGGTCAGAGGTTGCAGCTTTGACCTCTGACCTTCATCATCGTGATATGACTTTAGCAACATTGAGTCATAAGATTGCATCTGCTGAGAGAAATGAGAGGGAGGAAGCTCAAAAGAGTGAACGGCATCAGCATGAGCTGCAGGTGAATATTCAAATATCAAAAAACATGACACTCATTCACATTTGAAATTAATGTATGTCATTCATCTTACCAAATTTAAGAAAATGTTTGGTTTATTTTGAGTAGCTTTGAAAACAACATGAAGTTGTTGTGTTGCATATAAGATGTTCAATGTTGTCATGTAGGGTTGCAGTTAGGACATTGTAGTTTGCAGGGCAAGTCCACTCAGTGCTGGTATGACACCCTCTTGGCCTGCTGCCAATACCGCATTCAATACCCAAGTAAACACTTTATAGAACTGTATGTATTATGTGATGTAGACAAAAATGTCTCTTCTCTTTAGTTAATGCCCAATTGTGGATCTAATTTTATCATCAAAATACATCATTTTTTATATTTGTGTAATGTCTCCTCTGTCAAAAAAATTGTTGTCGTTTTTCAAGAAGACAATGCACTACAGAATTGTTATGTGGAAGTTGACTCCCAAAATGGCAGACAATAGCTACGTGTGGCGTCAGCGCAAGGCTTTATAGATTTATATGAGATTTAGAAGAGACAAGTGGGTAAAAGACTTTCGGGTTGATCCATTGTTATGGAAAATGTTTGCGGGTTCAGAATTATGTACATTATTACAAAAAAGATATTCTCTATTTAACTTTTTATGCCACATTGTGTGTCTGTCATTGAATTTCTTGAATGCATTGATTATATGCAGATAACTAATGCCCAGTTAGATGCACTACGCATTGAGAATCAAAGCCTGAGGGATAGCAGTGGAAGTCAAGATACATTAAGTAACACACAGGATATGAGACATGCTGATATTCAACTACAAGAGCTTAAAAACATGCACAAACAGCATATGAAGGAGTCACAGGTACTGCAGGTTAGTACTCAGATTCCTCTATCTAGTACATGGAGGATACAAAGGTACTGTCGGTTAGTACTCAGATTCCTCTATTTAGTACATGGAGGATACAAAGGTACTGTCGGTTAGTACTCAGATTCCTCTATCTAGTACATGGAGGATACAAAGGTACTGTCGGTTAGTACTCAGATTCCTCTATTTAGTACATGGAGGATACAAAGGTACTGTCGGTTAGTACTCAGATTCCTCTATCTAGTACGTGGAGGATACAAAGGTACTGTCGGTTAGTACTCAGATTCCTCTATTTAGTACGTGGAGGATACAAAGGTACTGTCGGTTAGTACTCAGATTCCTCTATCTAGTACGTGGAGGATACAAAGGTACTGTCGGTTAGTACTCAGATTCCTCTATCTAAACTGCTCACAAAAAGTTAGGAGACTTTTTTTAATCGAGTATATTTTTATTATTTATTACTCTCTTTGTATATGTTATATATCAATGCAAAGCTGAAGCCTTCCTCTTTAAAATGATACCACATTTGCAATGATTACATGTTGCTGAGTTTGGCTACATGAATGACAATGAGGCAAAGTCACAAATCAAATGTGCCAAAATTACCGCTTGTTTGAATTACAGTGTCAATTTGTTTGTTCACACAGTAACACAAAATTGCTAATTTTGGCACATTTGATTTGTGACTTTGTCTCATTCTCATTAATGTGGCCAAGTCCAGCAACATGTCATCATTGCACATTTGGTATCATTTTAAAGAAGAACACTTCAGCTTTCTATTGATATGCAACATAACACAAGAGGGTAATAAATAATAAAAATATACATGATTAAAAAAAGTTTCTAACTTTTTGTGAGCAGTTTAGTACATGGAGGATACAAAGATACTATCAGTTAGTACTTGGATTCCTCTATCTAGTACATGGAGGATACAAAGGTACTGTCGGTTAGTACTCAGATTCTGCTATTAGTGCATGGAGGAATTAAAGGTACTGTTGGTTAGTACTCGGGTTCTGCTATCTAGTACATGAAGGATTCAAAGGTACTGTTAGTTAGTACTCAGATTCTGCTATTAGTACATGGAGGAATTAAAGGTACTGTTGGTTAGTACTCGGGTTCTGCTATCTAGTACATGGAGGATTCAAAGGTACTGTTGGTTAGTACTCGAGTTCTGCTATCTAGTATTCGGAAGGTTCAAAGGTACTGCAGGCTAGTACTCAGGTTCCACTATCTAGTATATGGAGGATTAAAAGGAACTGCAAGTAAGTACTCAGCCGTCGATTTCACCAAACACTTCCTAACTTAGGATTAATCCTAGACAATGCTAAGAGATAGGACTAGTCTTAAGTTAGGACCAGTTCTTAAGACTAGTCCTATCTCTTAGCATTGCCTAGGAAGAGTTTGGTGAAATCGACGGCTAGTACTGCTGCCAATAAAATTCTTTGTCAGCCTGAAGGTACGGTGATTAAGAATGCACTGTGACCCGTTGGCCTGAAGGTACGGTAATGAAGAATACACTGTGACCCGTTGGCCTGAAGGTACCGTGATGAAGAATACACTGTGACCCGTTGGCCTGAAGGTACGGTGATTAAGAATACACTGTGACCGGTTGGCCTGAAGGTACGGTGATTAAGAATACACTGTGACCCGTTGGCCTGAAGGTACGGTGATTAAGAATACACTGTGACCCGTTGGCCTGAAGGTATCGTGATGAAGAATACAGTGTGACCCGTTGGCCTGAAGGTACTGTGATTAAGAATACACTGTGACCTGTTGGCCTGAAGGTACGGTGATTAAGAATACACTGTGACCCGTTGGCCTGAAGGTACTGTGATTAAGAATACACTGTGACCGGTTGGCCTGAAGGTACCGTGATGAAGAATACACTGTGACCCGTTGGCCTGAAGGTACCGTGATAAAGAATACACTGTGACCCGTTGGCCTGAAGGTACGGTGATAAAGAATACACTGTGACCCGTTGGCCTGAAGGTACCGTGATGAAGAATACACTGTGACCCGTTGGCCTGAAGGTACGGTGATTAAGAATACACTGTGACCCGTTGGCCTGAAGGTACGGTGATAAAGAATACACTGTGACCCGTTGGCCTGAAGGTACCGTGATTAAGAATACACTGTGACCCGTTGGCCTGAAGGTACCGTGATGAAGAATACACTGTGACCGGTTGGCCTGAAGGTACGGTGATGAAGAATACACTGTGACCCGTTGGCCTGAAGGTACCGTGATGAAGAATACACTGTGACCCGTTGGCCTGAAGGTACGGTGATTAAGAATACACTGTGACCCGTTGGCCTGAAGGTACCGTGATGAAGAATACACTGTGACCCGTTGGCCTGAAGGTACGGTGATGAAGAATACAGTGTGACCCGTTGGCCTGAAAGTACCGTGATGAAGAATACACTGTGACCCGTTGGCCTGAAGGTACGGTGATTAAGAATACACTGTGACCCGTTGGCCTGAAGGTACGGTGATTAAGAATACACTGTGACCCGTTGGCCTGAAGGTACGGTGATTAAGAATACACTGTGACCTGTTAGCCTGAAGGTACGGTGATGAAGAATACACTGTGACCCGTTGGCCTGAAGGTACGGTGATGAAGAATACAGTGTGACCCGTCGGCCTGAAAGTACCGTGATGAAGAATACACTGTGACCCGTTGGCCTGAAGGTACCGTGATGAAGAATACACTGTGACCCGTTGGCCTGAAGGTACGGTGATGAAGAATACAGTGTGACCCGTTGGCCTGAAAGTACCGTGATTAAGAATACACTGTGACCCGTTGGCCTGAAGGTACCGTGATTAAGAATACACTGTGACCCGTTGGCCTGAAGGTACCGTGATGAAGAATACACTGTGACCCGTTGGCCTGAAGGTACTGTGATTAAGAATACACTGTGACCCGTTGGCCTGAAGGTACCGTGATGAAGAATACACTGTGACCCGTTGGCCTGAAGGTACCGTGATGAAGAATACACTGTGACCCGTTGGCCTGAAGGTACCGTGATTAAGAATACACTGTGACCCGTTGGCCTGAAGGTACGGTGATTCAGAATACACTGTGACTTGTTGGCCTGAAGGTACGGTGATTAAGAATACACTGTGACCGGTTGGCCTGAAGGTATCGTGATGAAGAATACACTGACCATTTGGCCTGAAGGTACGGTGATGAAGAATACACTGTGACCCGTTGGCCTGAAGGTACCGTGATTAAGAATACACTGTGACCCGTTGGCCTGAAGGTACGGTGATAAAGAATACACTGTGACCGGTTGGCCTGAAGGTACGGTGATGAAGAATACACTGTGACCCGTTGGCCTGAAGGTACCGTGATTAAGAATACACTGTGACCTGTTGGCCTGAAGGTACCGTGATTAAGAATACACTGTGACCCGTTGGCCTGAAGGTATCGTGATGAAGAATACACTGTGACCCGTTGACCTGAAGGTACGGTGATGAAGAATACACTGTGACCTGTTGGCCTGAAGGTACCGTGATTAAGAATACACTGTGACCTGTTGGCCTGAAGGTACCGTGATTAAGAATACACTGTGACCGGTTGGCCTGAAGGTACGGTGATTAAGAATACACTGTGACTGGTTGGCCTGAAGGTACAGTGATGAAGAATACACTGTGACCGGTTGGCCTGAAGGTACCGTGATGAAGAATACACTGTGACCCGTTGGCCTGAAGGTATCGTGATGAAGAATACACTGTGACCCGTTGACCTGAAGGTACGGTGATGAAGAATACACTGTGACCTGTTGGCCTGAAGGTACCGTGATTAAGAATACACTGTGACCCGTTGGCCTGAAGGTACGGTGATTAAGAATACACTGTGACCGGTTGGCCTGAAGGTACAGTGATGAAGAATACACTGTGACCCGTTGGCCTGAAGGTACGGTGATGAAGAATACACTGTGACCGGTTGGCCTGAAGGTACCGTGATGAAGAATACACTGTGACCCGTTGGCCTGAAGGTACGGTGATTAAGAATACACTGTGACCGGTTGGCCTGAAGGTACGGTGATGAAGAATACACTGTGACCCGTTGGCCTGAAGGTACCGTGATGAAGAATACACTGTGACCCGTTGGCCTGAAGGTACCGTGATAAAGAATACACTGTGACCGGTTGGCCTGAAGGTACGGTGATTAAGAATACACTGTGACCCGTTGGCCTGAAGGTACCGTGATTAAGAATACACTGTGACCCGTTGGCCTGAAGGTACGGTGATTAAGAATACACTGTGACCCGTTGGCCTGAAGGTACGGTGATGAAGAATACACTGTGACCCGTTGGCCTGAAGGTACCGTGATGAAGAATACACTGTGACCGGTTGGCCTGAAGGTACCGTGATGAAGAATACACTTTGACCTGTTGGCCTGAAGGTACCGTGATGAAGAATACACTGTGACCTGTTGGCCTGAAGGTACCGTGATGAAGAATACACTGTGACCTGTTGGCCTGAAGGTACGGTGATTAAGAATACACTGTGACCGGTTGGCCTGAAGGTACCGTGATGAAGAATACACTGTGACCCGTTGGCCTGAAGGTACCGTGATTAAGAATACACTGTGACCGGTTGGCCTGAAGGTACCGTGATGAAGAATACACTGTGACCTGTTGGCCTGAAGGTACGGTGATGAAGAATACACTGTGACCGGTTGGCCTGAAGGTACGGTGATTAAGAATACACTGTGACCGGTTGGCCTGAAGGTACCGTGATGAAGAATACACTGTGACCGGTTGGCCTGAAGGTACGGTGATTAAGAATACACTGTGACCCGTTGGCCTGAAGGTACGGTGATTAAGAATACACTGTGACCTGTTGGCCTGAAGGTACCGTGATTAAGAATACACTGTGACCCGTTGGCCTGAAGGTACGGTGATTAAGAATACACTGTGACCCGTTGGCCTGAAGGTACGGTGATGAAGAATACACTGTGACCGGTTGGCCTGAAGGTACCGTGATGAAGAATACACTGTGACCGGTTGGCCTGAAGGTACCGTGATGAAGAAATGTCAGTTTTAGATATGGAAGGAAACCCCCAAATAGGAAAAAATCTGTGCAATCAGATATTGATTGAAAACTTCCTGCAAGACTACTGGCCTACATTCAGCTATTAATTAAAATATCCTATACCCACCACAGGACTTTACTGTGGTTGATCAGAATATCAATCAGTTTCTTTGAATTTACTTTGTTGATGTCCTCTATTTATAACAACAAACCATTGATATTGTACTTCAGCGCTATTTATATCTCACATATCAGAATAGCATCTAAGAAATAATACAATAAAGAGGAGAAGTCACTCTTTTATCATCAAAGTTGTCATTGATAGAAATCTGTAAATACTTTTGGGAATTGAGCAATTTTGTTTAACCAATAATTGATAGTGAAATGTAAGTTCTGGAGGAGTTATTGAAGAACAGATAATACCATTTTAATATTTTTTTTCTTTTAACACCTTCGTTAAATTGACCTTTTATGTAATCATTTGAAGTATTTAATTTAATTGAATAGAATTGAATTGAATTGAAATTAATTGATTTGAAATTAATTGAATTGAAATGAATTGAAATGAATTGAAATGAATTGATTGATGTTCTGCGTAGGAGGAGAATAGCATACTTCAGAGGAAGCTGACTTCCATTACACAACAGCTACATGATTCAGAAGTAACTCAGCAGAGCAAATATCAAGCAGTTATACAGCAATCTAACAATAAGATCACACAAATCACACTGGAATGTGAAAGGTAAGGTATTTACCATAGTCAACAATCCAACAAAAGATATACCTATGGTAATATCAACTCTATCTGTTACTTAACTTGTACTGTAGTGTCATAATGCAAGAGACTCTTTGAACTTGACTTGTTTTACTATTGTACCACATGCCTTGATTGCAAGGTTGTCTTTTGCTATCCCAATTAAGGGCAAGGCCACTTTGGCCTTGGAGCAAGCCAGATTTTGGAGGTCACCAAGGCCAGTAGATAGGGCACCAAGGCCAAAAATGTAAAAATAGAAAAGGCACGAAGGCCATTAAATTATGAGTTGTAAAACAAAATAAAACCATAGTGCACGACTTTTTTTTACTTTTTTTATTACAAAGATACTATCGTGATTGAACAAGTTTCAATAAAAAACTGCAGCAGGATTAAGATAAGACGTAATTGGATCTCAATAGGAGTGTCAATCATTCTCCCAGGACAGGGCTGGAGAGTGTATGGGGCTAACATTAAATAAAGAAAAGGATCGTCAGATTTAAATACTATTTTTTACTGTCAGCTTCATTTTGGTAGAAATTTGTTTTTGTTAATCATTGACAAAACTTCAACTGGGGAAAAAAAGTTCAAAAAAAGTAGCCAGCAGCAAAGAAACAGTAGCCGGTGAAATCGCCGGCAGCCGGCGCTTCTGGACAACACTGAAAATGTATTTAAATATTGTACTTCTATTAAAAAAGGGCAGTGACGGCCAACAGGGATAAAGGGCACAGCAATTATGGCCGTAAAGAAGGTAATTTTTTTGGGGGGGGGCAGTTGGAAGGGCATCGACGGCACTGACAGTCAGGGCTGCCGTGTAATTCGAGGCCGGTCTGCTACCATGGACAGCTAGACACACACAATCCATGCAGCTTGCTCCCTTACAAAGAGTTCTGCATCCATTCTACAATGTACAGTGTTTGTGTTTGTGTATGTATGTGTGCATTTACGTGAACCAACATACCAAACCATGCACATAGTCCGTGAGGACCACAGCCTTGACACAACTGTACTCTGTGTCTTATGTTTTTTTATTTACTTCAAAAGGAGGGGAAGGGGGTGAGTGGTATTCAAACTATCTAACAATGAATAGTTCAAATTAATCAATGACCAATCACAGACCACATGCTTACAGTAGGAAGCTTAGATAATGATTATGAATTATGGCCTTTGTTAATGCATACTCATGTATGAATAGCCAATCAAGATACTTCAGGAGTAAGTTATTAACATAACCTCAAAACCTGGAAGAGTACAGTTGTATCAAAACTTTCATCCTGACAGACTCCATGCATAGACTTGGTGTACTGTACATGTGTGTGTGGTGCAAGAACCAGCCATGGTGACAAGGCATGCAGACCAGACCACCCATGACAACAGCTTTGCAATCAAGGCAGTTGATCATTTCACAGCATGTGAGATACATGTGTAAGTCTATCTCAATGTTTGAGGGTCGTTTCCAGGATGAGATTTCCTGTACAGATAAGACACTTTTAATCTGTCAATTACCCAAACTTAGATCCTCTGTGAACCGCCACATATAAATACTTAAAAGCTTCCATTCATTTGGTAAGGTCTGTCAGAGGAACTTTAATCACTGTAAGTTTGCAATGTTCCACATCTCCTAAATATAATAGATGTTAACTTTGCATTGGGGATAAAGAATAATATTTTGGGGTTTTCAAAGGAATCAGGAAAATCCTAAGTATACCGTATTAACGCACATCGGTGTATGGGTAAAACCAAATAATAGTATCTTAAGTTATTGTCCTGAACCTTCTCTTTGTATAGTTGAGTACCAGTACCACTTGACTTTAAAGTCAGTCTCTGGAATCTGATGGTGTGTCACCACAACTGAGTAGGGCTTAACAGTTGATATTGTGGCGTGTCGTGGCCGAGCTGATTTGAACACCGGACTCAAGGTCTGGTGTTTCTGATCAGCAGAGTGTGGGTTTGAGTTCCGGTAGTGACACTTGTGTCCTTAAGCAAGACACTTGACCATTATTGCTGCGTCCTTCGGATGGGACGTTAAGCTGTAGGTCCTGTGTGTTGTTTAATGCACGTAAAAGAACCCAGTGCACTTATCGTAAAGAGAAGGGGTTAGCCCCGGTGTTCGTGGTTTGATCGGCAGCATATTGCCCCACAGCATCTTGTAACCCATTACATGGTGCTATGTAAAGGAAGAGGTCTCATACTTCAACACGAGGCTCCGCATACCTTGCAGGAAAAAATACTGAGCGCTTTGATACGCCTATCGGGTGTGATAAAGCGCTATATATGAACTCATTATTATTATTATTATTATTATTTGTTAAACAATTCCACATTGGCAGATCTCCCACCCAAACCAATGAAACATACCTATTTCACCAACAAAGAGAATCATATTGTTAAGTTAAATATGCTTTGATGATCCAGAGTCTTATTTTTTAAAGCTCCTACAATATATTTGAAACATCTGCATTGAGTTGATAATGATTAGGTGCAGCTGCAAAAGTATCCATCACTCTTATCTTTTAAATTAAACAAGTGGTTACAAAGCAGCAAGAAATGGTTGTCTGGAAGTTACATTCCAGTGGATCTCAATTATTATGCTTTTTCAACTGTTAACTCTTTCACGCCCTGACCCGTCACTAGTGACCGGTTTAAATCCCTCAGAAGAAAAATTGTTAAACAAAAAATAAAGAGTACGGCCCCACAGTTTTCAGAATGGGAAAGAGAACTCTTGAGGGTGCTATTAGGACCTGTTTTGGGGGATACCATTTGCAAAAAAAAATGAGTAAACAATTAGAGTGTCCACATGATCAATTTATCACTAACATAAATGGTGCATGAAAGGGTTAACAATTTCTTTTTTTGTATTTTTTATCCTGTACTTTTTAGGAAGTTGAAGCATTTAGCAGAACGACACAACCATGATGAGGAGTTACTGCAATGTCAGTTAGATACTACAGTACTACAAGATGATTCTGAGATCAGTCGATTAAGGGATCTATGTTCATCACTCAAACAAAAACTCAAAGAGAAGACTCATTTACTCAATAGTAAGTATTCTATAGTCAATGACATGACTCATGGTAGATTCAGCAGACTTATCCACTTCCATCAAGTCACTTCAAACATTTTTACAGTATCATTTAACTGCAACAGAACATTAATGAAATATACAACATTGATTGAAGTTGTAGAATTACAAACTATTGCAATCATAGTCATAAAAAGCACATTGTTAGGTAACATAGTTGTCTTTGAAATACCCACCCTAATGCAACCTACAAAAATTGACATTTAAAATTGTATTATTTTGAAGAAAAAATCTAATCTCAAAGTTAATCTTTCAGTTTTATGCAGAACAAATAGACTGCACCATAATTAAAAGTGTTCTGTTTGTGTGATTAGTATTGAGGTTGGAAGTGTGCACATCTCTGTCTGTGTCTGCAGTCAAACTCATTGTTGTATTCAGAGATACATCATTTAGTTGTCTTTGTTTTCAACAAGCATTTGGGGAATTTCTTCTTCTCACCTCTCCAATCAATTGTCCTTGTCATTGATTTAAAATGAGTTGACATATACTGAGGTTTGCATGTTATATTCGTGTGTATTATTGTTATTGATTAACGTGTTTGTGTATTTTGTTTGATCCCTCAGGATTGCAAGGAGAGAATAATGCCATGGCAGGATTTGTCAGTAATGTAGAAACCATTGCCACATCCCCACCTTACTCTCTACCATCATCAACTCATCATAAAACCCACTTATCATCCCATCACTCACCCCGCCACCTACCAAGCCACTCATCTTCCTCAACCCATCCTGTACCCCAGCTATCACCAAACCTCACACCCCAATCACCTCCTGAGCCAAGCCATTCATCTACCACGCCTCGTACTCGACGACAATCCCCAGCAGCAAGGAAGTTATTTGAGGACGACTTTAATGATGCAGTGATGCCTGAAATACTGGGATTCCCCGAGCTTGTTATACCCTCTAATGACTTGGATTCCAAAGTAAGCTTGAGCTATATTCTTTAAATGGTGATTTTTTTTATTTTTTTTTTTAATATTTTCAACTTTCGTTGGCCTGACTGAAAAATACCATTTTATTATGCTCAAATTCAAAGGCCTTTAATAAAAAGTTCTTTGTTTTACTAGACTTCATGTCCCTGTTATAGATCATTCGACTTTAGTTAGGAAGTGTTCGTCTAAGTGCTCATGGTGATTAGTGAAAACACATTTTCCTTCTGTCTTATTATTGATAACAGTCGGAATGCAACCTAATGTTTGTCCAGTAAAATATAGAAAGTTAAAAGGAGTTTAAACAAAATGATTAAAACCCCACATCGAGAGCTCGATTAAATAAAATAAAATTAAATAAAAAAATAACCAACCTTCTTTAAAGTTAGGTCTTACTTCAAGAAATGTGTACAAAGTAAAGATGTATTCCTTTGTGTTCAACACTGCTGTATTTTTATGTTGGCAGAGGCCAGATTCCAGACAGTCTATTACAGCCAGTTTCATGGCCGAGGATCTACGCAGAACCAAAGATCTAGAGCAGCTTCTAGATGATCATATTGCAAACCTTGAGCAACAAACTGACGACACAATACACAGGAGGCGCATTGGTGGGGATGGAGGTGACCTGGGTCAAGAGAACATATCTAGTCAGGTGACCTGACCGGAATACACAGGAGGCGCATTGGTGGGGATGGAGGTGACCTGGGTCAAGAGAACATATCTAGTCAGGTGACCTGACCGGAATACACAGGAGGTGCATTGGTGGGGATGGAGGTGACCTCGGTCAAGAAAACATATCTAGTCAGGTTACCCCCCGAGTCTCTCAAAAAAGTTTACACCATCTGACAATTTGGAGAAAGGTATTGTGTAAGTCATCAGTATATCAAATGAAAAAAATCTTACAATATCTAGGTTGAAATTTACATTAGATGGCAGTTGCCAGTGTGTGGGTTTGGGCCTTTCTCATTTGGGGGTTCATTTGCTTGTTACATTTGCCTAGTATCTGACATGTATGTATTTGTGCTTCCGAGAAACTGGTATGTGATTCGTCATGCAAGGAGCATCCGCCGGAAATGTAACTTTTTGTAGTTGTTGTGAGGAGCTCCATGTTCGATGCAAGTATGAACTGACTTTAATAATGAATATGACACAGAGAGAACAGGAGGAAATCCACTCTACTCATTCCCTTTACACTGTTTATTGCTATTTTGGAAGACTGAGAAATTACTGAATACATTCCTTTATGGCGGGCATATACAAAATATCTCACTAAGTATCAAATGTAGTAGTATTTCATTTCAATAGTACATGTGTAGTATTTGGCCTGGTTATTTTTACAATGAGTACTTTCCACTAGCTCTAAATATCGGTTGAATGGCAAATTGAAATGACTAGCAATGTGAGATTTGTCTGCACTAATGTTTCAATGAGAAGTTTGTTAGTGGTACTATGATAACAGTTGTACCTTACAAGCCAATCTCATGTACCTACATTAGGTTTTGCTTTCAGGAAGACATGCTAAATCTGTCGATCAACACTCGGTCATAGACCCCTGCAAATAACATCAACTACTGCTGTACCATTTTGGGGGTCAAATTCATCATATAATAACGTCATCAAAAAATATTTCAGGCAGACCAAATGGCAGACAGCGAGACTGCATGTTATATGCAAGGAGCCTTACACTGATAGTAGTCATCAAGAAAGCTAGAACTGTTCAATAACTTGACCCACGCTAATTATTTACACTTATTGTAATACACACATAATTAGAATACATATATACAGTAAAGCGTGATTAAAATGGCAACAAACAACAGCTTTTGTTCAGTTTAGTACTAAGATGAGGTGTCCATTATTGATGCATTGCCATCAAATGCTGCACAGAGTTCCTCAAGAGAGAGTTCCTCAAGAGAGAGTTCCTCAAGAGAAAGTATATGGGAGGATATGAAATGCAAGTCAGAAATTTGATTTTTATAGTTTTGCAGAAACTACAGCAGACTAGCGTTCAGAACAGACATTAGTAAGAAGCATTGTATCTAAATTGTATCTGTTAAATCACTCCTGTGATGACAGCGAGACCCTACAGCTCTGGCAATGAACAGAGAGAACCATTGAACCTGCTCAATGCTGTATCTTCCTTTTCACACCAATAAAGGTTAGCCAAAAACCAAGAAGTACATGCATCTTTATTATATATATGAATTTATTATTGGTACGCTTCTTGCCATTGTTAATACCACGGGAGTTATAAAGCAACACTTCGTTTGAAGTATGCAGTTCTGTTTGCCACACAAGAGTGTTACAATGTGTACACGTAACCTATTCCACAGCAATGTGCAAACTTACGTTTTGCAACAAGGTTTTCCATATTATTTAATGGTCCATGCCTTTTGCAGTACTTAGCAAATAATTAGTACAAGTACGTTATATATTCACAACACAGTACTTATTAATAAGTTCATAAAAAATTATAGTTTTTCCACCTCCCAGGAATTATCCTGCACTGCTTCACTGAATGATTCCAATCCAATGCTCAATCTTACTAAGCCATGTAGCTTAAAGACTGGCACACTATAAGATTGCTTAAAGGCACTGAACACGTTTGGAAATTGTCAAAGACCAGTGTTCTCACTTGGTGTATCCCAACATATGGATAAAATAACAAGCCTGTGAAAATTTGGGCTCAATTGGTCATCGAAGTTGCAAGAAAATGATGAAAGAAAAAACACCCTTGTTGTACAAATTTGCGTGCTTTCAGATAGGAATAAAAACTTCTTGCAAGAAGTTTTTATTATTTTAGTGAGAAGTTACATGTACCTCTTTCTCAAAAACTGCGTTACTTCAGAGGGAGTCGTTTCCTATAATGTTTTATACTATCAACAGCTCTCCGTTGCTTATTACCAAGTAAGTTTTTGTGCTAATATTTGTTTTGAGTCATTACCAAACGTGTACGATACCTTTAAGTGAATGGAGTGTTGTATACTGGCTATGATATATGCAAAACATTCTTCCCACCTCACAGTTAAACTACATTTATTGTACATTCTCTACACGTACAAGTAGTTTGGCATTCATCTCTGTACAAAATTTACTTTATAGTCAGAAACCAATTCAATATACATGTACATTGATTCATAAGGCACTTGGATGTATGAAAATTGTTATCAAAAATTTGGATGGAGTGAAATATTATCTGGAAGAACCTTCCACCATTTCAAAAGAAATATCAAATATAATATTGTATAAATTATCTATAATTATAAGTATAATTACAAAAAATGCTGTACTTTTTTAAGAATTGAAGAAATAATGCAAGTACAGTGTGCTGATAGCAGAATACAATATGCTTACGTCTAGTCTACTTCTAGCTTGTAATAATGTACAGTTTACAAAACTTTACAAGGCCATAAGCCAAAGCCGTTTATTCAAATGTTTGTAATTGCTTTTACAATTCCTGATGTGAAATGTAAATGTAGTATGTCTTCCAGTGTGTGTGGTTTTTCAGAGTTGCAAAATATTTATGATTAATAAATAAATAACGTATTTGTTTTTGGCTATTAATAAGGCCACTATTGATAAATGAAGTCAAGTTGGTTATTTTTGGCTGGATTATTGATCATATTGTGCATTGTTTACATTTAATAATTGCGTAATGCATGTCACTTAAGCATGGGAAATAAATTGCCCATGTTTAGCATGAAATTTATTTACTACAGTTAAAATATGAACAATGTATGTTCTGTGATAATCTGATCATATTGTTTTGTTCTTGGCAGCAAATTGTGTCCATGCAAAAGTTTTATTCAGGGTTTTTTTCTTTTCTTTATTTATTTGCACCAATACTTTGCCATTCAGCACTACAAAGGAAAGGTGTGAAGCATGTTACAATGAACAAGCTTGATAGAATGAACATTGACTACCTTGATGACTGTATGGTTATCAGCCAGGCTTGTAATGTTGAATACATTATACTGCCCGCTCAAGAACATAAAAGTCGCAATTAATTGCGTTTTTATTACAACATTTGGGCTAGAATTTGCACTTAGCACGAACACTTTACTACTTGCATGATGACTACATCCTTAATCAGTTATAAATTCATCATACATGGTGAGTTTCTTAAATGACTTGGGAATCCATAAATGGGCATCATGAAACGGTCTTAAATCATGCAACAGCCTGAACCTCTGGGACTGTAGTAACATGACTTTACTGAATAATGTTGTTTAAATTTATCCACACAAGCTGAAGCTATTATTCATATCTCTCATAATACTACTCGCTATCTATTGTATAGAGTCAAATCTAGTTATTATACAGAGCAATAAACATCAAAACAAACATTCTCTTATCAAGAAAATAAAATACTTGGAAGGCAAAATCAATTCAAAAACTAATTATGAAAAAACATAATGAAAATGGAAGCATCTGAACTGGGAAGGTTTAAAAATAAAAATGAGATTGCCTTTTCACCATTTTAAAAATCAAACAGTTAATTTTTACAAAGCATTATCCTGTGAGTTAAACTTCTAGTGGCAAAATCTTGGACGTCACATTGCTTTTGGTGCATGTTTACAAAAAATTGTGCAATAGTCCAATTTATTTAGTACCTTTTTTTTGAGAAAAGAACTTCTGGTATTTGTAGATAAAATTTAAAAAAAAACCTATTAATTTTGTGAGCTATTTTATGACACAAATCACATAAATGTTAGATTAATAAAAGTATGAAATAGAAGGGGAAGTGAAATATGTTGCAATATAAACATGAGGTATGAAGGCTATTTCCTTTAGCCCTTTATTAACAAGGCACAATTCTAGTACTCAAAACCATTCAATCCAAAATACCAATCATTTAGCATCTCTGATAAAAAAAATACATGTTTATAAATATTTTCACACAAGGTAAAATTAGATCAATAAATATGCTAAATTTATGTGTTACAATTCAGACAACACATTGTAACACAAACCATATCCATGGTTCCAGGTTAAGCCCTGTTCACAATGAATAAACCTTTACAGTAATTGACCATGAGTGCTTGTGGTTTTATAGTATAGTTACCACAAGTGCTATTCAAACTTGACCTTCAAAGTCCAAGTGATAGTGCCTGACCAAACCTCTTGTTCAAAACTATTATTGAGTGAACAATCTCTTGGTACACCATCAGTAAAGAACTGAACTGTTTAACTTGTCATAACTGGAATGGGGTCATTTCTGAGAGAATTGATTGATTCCATACACACTGTAAAGGTCAGCTGATGGTTCACTGTTTAAATAGATACATTGTTCAATGTATACCTTATTTAGGGCATTACAAATGTTCCTTTACTTTGTATCTTAACAAACTTAATGAACCATTAGACATTTACCAATGGTGTACTCTGCAGTTGCACATCTCTAGTTTCTATCACAAATCAATCCTCAATCATGGTTCAGTCATCTTGTTTTCTTGTAATCAAATTAGGAGGAAAGTCTTGTATCTCTTTAATTCCAACCAGCCAGGGAGGACAACAAGTCTGCTAATGTGTACAAATTGTCGTATGTAACCAAAACACAATGGAAGAGTGTAACATTCCCACTTGTCAGTCTATACTGTTTGATTGTTTCATAGTCTAGAAGGTATTGACCTGGAGCACCAGTACAATCCTAACTAGTATTCAACTCCCTGCAATTTAATTTTGACATAATACATCTGATGTCCATATGCACAAGACATCAAATAACTGTGAGTTAATGTCTCATAAACTGAATTCAAGTATTCCTTGGAAAAATATCAGAGCATGCTCTTAATTTCTGCATAACATTGCATTATCTGTCTACACCACCAGTGTATACTTCGAAATTCATTGAAATACAGAGGTGCTATGTGTTTTGTTAATGTAGCATATTTGTCTCAGTCATAGTTTGCCACCATCAAAGCAAACATCCATATAAAGACCATAAACAACATCATAGCACTGGCTGGTGTGTCAATATACTCCATACTGATGTATTCCATACTGATGTATTCTTAGGTGATGTTTTGTTTGTGGTTGGATAATTGAGGTAAGACCAGGAAGACTATGTATTTATAACCATGTGAGGAAGTTATCAATTCTATTAGGTGAGGCCAGGACTGCTTCCACATCATTCAAGATGTCAGTATTGAGTGCTTCATGAAGACTGGGTACCAAGTCATCACTATCCATGTTGCCTTGGTTACTGTTATCACCGGTGCCTTCCATTGGACCCATATCAATGTTAGTACCAGGCATCGAATCTAAGAAGTCCATATGACGTGGCGTCATGGAGGCTGGGATGGGAGTCTTGCGCTCACCTGTAAGTCATAAAGAAAATAAGAGCAGAATGTATTAATGATTGGTAAACTGGATGAAACAAGTAGGTCAATAACGATAAGTTGTATTTTGTAGCTGGCATGAATGCAGTAAAAGATTCATGGAGTAATGCTGTTCTCATTACAGATAGTTTCTTACAAGTCACAAGAAGCTTCAACTCTTTGTGTTACTCATCTGAAAAGGCTTTATTCAGATCGCTAGTCCTTGGGTTGATGACTACTCATGTGAGTATTGTTTCTTACATTTTAAGACATGGCACAACATGTTCTTATGCTTACAAAACTTTTAATATGATTACACTCAAAGAGGTAAGATTTTTATGCTAACTACATGACCAACATGTCTTGTTTCTTTCTGTAAGTTTTAACCACTTCACGTTGGATGACGTTTTTATCCACAAATATTTTCAGTAGGAGTCTATATTTCACTTCATACAGGGGTATGAGCATGGCTGAAGCCCACTTCCAATTTTTGGAATGAAATATGCGGACTGATTTATGGAATTCTATCTTGTAGATGGACTGCTTACCTGCAGGGCAAACCCCTGAGTGTGAAGACCCAGTAGGTTAAGTTTACAGAGGTCACAGTATGAACCAAAGCTAATCAGGGGAAACTACAGGCTTTTCTTGACATTGGTATTTTGATTCTCATTCCATTTGAGTAATTATGCCTTTGATTGCATTAGTTACCAACCTTCAATAGTTTCCATGTCTTCTACATTACTGAGTAAGTCATCAGGTGTACGTGGATGGCTATAACTACTCATCCCACATCCACTATCACCACTTTCCTCACGGCTATGGAAGTTAGATGTATTACTGCTACTCAAGAATGGATCCAGGCCTGTAGTACTGACTGTATTACCATCTTGATTGCCATTACTCACAGTCACAGGATCTACAATCTCTCTCCTCAATTGAAGCTCCTGTAAAAACAATCAAAGCAACCATGTCATTCAGTACACCCTAACTGACATCACACACAACTATGGCTGCCATTTTGGGTGCATGTTTAGCCTAAAATGCGCAATACACAGTAACGCCATGAGGAATCTGACTCCCAAAATGGTGCATCCAAGATTTATTGTGGTCACGGCATAATGTGGACTGGGTCAATACTAGGAAATAGTGAATCAAAGATATAATGGACAAAGGTTAGAGAGTCGCCTAGCTTGCTGCAGCAGTCTTCAAATTGCTGAAACAAACAGTAGGCTCCAAAAGCTGATCAGTATCAACTGCTATTGCTTAGACTACAGGAAACATAAGATACATTTTGTATCAAAAACAGCAAAAGTTTGTATATAACAAATTTATGTGTTAAATTAATAGAATGTAGTTTACCACAAGCCATGCAAATTACATCACATTATGCTGTTAACATGCAATCTGCTGAAAAAGGGATTTAATATTCCTACCAACCACCACCAGTCATCGTTGTCTCAGTGTTACCAGTCAATCTTTCATATTAGTACACACAATGAGCTATTTTCAAGCTCAGGAGTTGGGTGAAGCAAGATAACATACATGTTCATATTTCCAGCTCTATTGTGTGAAAAGGCCTCATGTTATGCAATCAGAGTACCTTCAAGACATTGTGTACATAATGTTTTATTGATGTAGTAACAACTCATGCAGTTTTCACATGCACTGCATCTCCAAGAAAAATATCATGCCTAAAAAGGGTGTAATTAACATTCGTACAAGTCATGAAAGGTTGGACATTATAATAGCATTACGTGTTTGTTGTCAATTCAATTGCCTAATGAGGTGTGTCCCACGTTTTTTCAAAGCTTTTATGTGGTAACCCACCCACTTCCCCCACCCCCTAAAAATAGGAAAGAAAGAATGAACGGTTATAATTAACATGTCAGAAAATTAATGTTATCATTCTCCAAAACCTGTACTGATTAAAAACATTACTACAAAATTATGGTAGAGTAAATGCAATGCAATATATTCCGCTTTGTTCCAAAGTCATTTTGTACCCAAGTCACTTCATACCCAAGTCATTTTGTACTCGGGTCATTTTGTACCCAAGTTGCTTCATACATTGTACCTAAACCTGGGTAAGAAACAACAGAAACAACTTGAGTCTGAAACAACCTGCATCATCTTCAGGCATATCAATTCCTTGAATTGAGGCAGGCTCCTACAGGTTTGTAGTAAAAAATACTCCTCAGTTAAGGTTGTTTCATACTCAAGATATCATTCAGTAAGTACCCCATAGTTGAACCAAGGATCGGTGCTATCCCTTCAAAGTTGCATTTACAATGTAAGATATCTAAAAATTGACCAAAATAAACAATGGAGAGGTATTACCAGCTCTGTGCAAGCCTTAGATCAGCTCTGTACAAGCCATAAGATCAGCTCTGTACAAGCCATAAGATCCGCTCTGTATAAGCCATAAAGATCAGCTCTGTAGGCAAGCCATAAGATAAGCTCTGTATAGGCCATAAGATCAGCTCTGTACAAGCCGTAAGATCAGCTCTGTACAAGCCGTAAGATCAGCTCTGTACAAGCCATATGAACAGCTCTGTATAGGCCACAAGATCAGCTATGTACAAGCCACAAGATCAGCTCTGTACAAGCCATAAGATCAGCTCTGTACAAGCCACAAGATCAGCTCTGTACAAGCCACAAGATCAGCTCTGTACAAGCCATAATATCAGCTATGTACAAGCCATAAGATCAGCTATGTACAAGCCATAAGATCAGCTACGTAGGCAAGCCATAAGATAAGCTCTGTACAAGCCATAAGATCAACTGTGTACAAGCCTTAAGATCAGCTCTGTAGGCAAGCCATAAGATCAGCTATGTAGGCAAGCCATAAGATCAGCTCTGTACAAGCCATAAGATCTGCTTTGTAGAAGCCAATTATCAGATCAGCTCTAGTATAAGCCATAAGATCAGCTATGTACAAGCCATAAGATCAGCTATGTACAAGCCATAAGATCAGCTATGTACAAGCCATAAGATCAGCTATGTACATGCCAAAAGATAAGTTCTGTGCAAGCCATAGGATCAGCTCAAGTCTTAAGATGCAAATAGTCATTGTTAACATAATCCTGACATGACTATAGACTATACACCAGTGACCTACAAACTACTTGGGTTCTACACAATAGTTCTGACAGTACTTATTGTTCCATATGAACAGGATTGACTCCCAGATACTATTACTCACAACTATTGCCTGTGCTATGTCAATGAATGCATCTTACATAATACACTGTTTGTACTCGGCTCCTTTTAACAGCTTTCACTTTATTCCTTGCCAAGGTTGGATGGATTTTGTTGGTTAACCTACATACATGTGGCATGTCCATTATTTCCTTATTTAACAGCAATTTACTATACAATGTATTATTCCAACCTAAGTACATGGTATGCCCATCAGTAAAGATACTTTTGTTATGAAAAGAATGACTAAGTGCTTAATTGATTTTTAAATTGCTTCATGAGGAGTTGCAATAAATTCTATGACGAAGAATTAGACCTAAATTGTTATTTAAATGGTAAACTATCAGATATATCTATCAAAAACTACATGTAGGCACTGCCCGATCTATGTACGGTAGTTATCTACCTCCATATTTACAAAAATGTCAATTCTAAAGGACTTGGTTTGTTGTTTTGATAACCTTCCTGCAACCGAAGGACACCCGTCTTCATCACCAGTGTATTTATTGCTGGATTAGCAATCTTCTTCACATGGAGTGATAAAATGATGCAGTCATAAATTGGCCTAGCCTGTACTTAGCTTGTACAACCCTGATGCAACACAATGTATGGTCTAGTCAAATACTAACAATTTATTTGAAGCTGACAAAATGCCCTTGATTGACCCATGCATCACAGCAGCAGCAAGGGAACAGACTATTGTACACTATGGACATCCTCCTGTGTATCAACCTTGTGTCACATAATTGAGTTTATTTTAACCTTTACATTTCACTTCATTCTCCTCCAGTCTTTGTTGGGAGTTGAGCCATAACCATCAGACTACCTTCTATCACTAATCTTTTGATTGAATTCATGTCTTGGCCATTGTTCAAGATGGAGTTCCTAGAAAGTTATGACTGAAGTGATAGTGTTGTAGTATGCAAATCTACAAGACATCTTAAGATGTTTACATTACACTGTACAGTACAAGGAAACTACATTAGTGACAAATCACAAATTACACAATTCTGAAAAGCAGTTTTAAATAGAACTATTTGTGTGTGTTAAATGTACAGCAAATTCTACCTTTTTCATGGTTCTTGATAGTTTGAATCATGTTCTAACAAAGCATTTTCCATTATCAATAAATGCTTGAAAAAAGTCATTGGAAAACAATGAAAACCTGAACCGACTCGTTCTCATTTTGGAATGGATATCTGCGAGAGATCAATTGTATGTACTTCATATTTTCCCAGAAATTAACAAAATACATTTTCAAGATGTTGACTACTAAAGTGTCCCTAAAAGGCAGCCGTTCACACCTCTAAGTTAGTTTGCTTTACCTCACCACAGTTCCCATGCTACTACAGTGAATATGAAAGTCAAATAAAAAAGTAATGTGTTTCTTGGGAGTTGACTTGAATCCAAATAAGGTCATGTCTACTAACTGGTTAACAATGAGAGAGTTTGATAGGGCCCATTGGAAGGTCAGCCATACCACCCAGTGTTCACTGCCTGTGGTTACTATGTAGCACACAGCATCAATGGTAAAACTTCAAGAAAAAGCAAAGAATCAATGGAATTTAACTTTGTAACAGGGAAGAAGAATTGCAGTAGTCACTTAAAGGTATGGTACAAGATTGACATTGGTCTTACCAATTGTCATGACAAATATTTCCTTGTGAAATAATGCCTTGTTAAGGAAAGGTTTAAATTCAGCCATATTAAAACTATAAATGCACTAACATACACCCTGCACAAATCCTGACAAAACTAACTGTTATTTGCTGTTTTGTCACAATATGTCACTGCCTTGTTTCATGAAACGGTTGGTTGTATGATGTGTTTATCGAAAATCAGTCTATTTCTAATTATACTCTTCCTAAGACCAACTTATTCCAACTTTTAAAATGATAGGGCCCTACTAAGGTAAAATGACCTCTGTTGTGTCTAACATTCAGGTGGAGTGATTATTTGTGATATGAGGATTGAGAATTGTGTGGCAAAAGTAAATCCATGTGTTTCTGACAAACGCAAGGAAAGGTAAACTTTTCTTTAAAAAAAACCACCATGTAGGTAGAAAAATAAAACGATCCAATGAAAACTAGAGAAAGATGAAACTTGACTGTCAGTACGCATTACTGGAGTTGCCAGTTATTATTAACGATAACAAATCCTAGCTCCCTGAACTGTGAGTGCAGCATGGAGGTATTTTAAGTTACTGTGCACATATTTTTAAAGACAGTCCAATATACAGTGTACAATTTAGGTTGGCATTGGTTTCTTAATCATTCATTTAAATAACTTGCTACAATTGTAACCATCTATTATTGGTGGATGCTGTTGTTTGATAGCTTTTTCTAATATAACTTTATAAGATTATTTGACATAGTCTTGTTATAACCTGTGATTCTCAAAATGGAGTATGGTCACATTGTGTAACAAAGATTTCAAGCTTTAACTTATTCACCTTAATGACATAAGATATATGATAACAGTCAACACTTCTCAATGATTCTATATGTGATTAATTAATTAATTCAAAATTGCCCGACTCTACTTATCATTGTATCAGTAATGAATCATGCAAACATCACAACACAAGTCAAGTAATCTCCTAAATAAACAGTTGGCTTAAGTACTCTAGTACAGGCTCATGGGTAGACAGATTAATTAATTGCTGCAAGTTAATCAATTTCCATACAATTTTTAAATGTATTTCAAATTTATATGTGCACAGTAGTATGTGTACTGTATTACCTAAGATTACAATCACAAAGTGAATTCTACCCAAAGTCTTTCTAATTGTCCTTCACAACACTTTTATTCCAAATTGCTAAAACTGGGATTCAATGCAAAAAACAAAAACCAACTGAAGTCAATAATCCAGTCACTGTCGACTGAATGTGGCTTTAAAGCTTACTTTTTGCATCTCACAGAAATACTTATGTTATGTGCAGACATTGAATGTACCCACAGCTGTGATTGTAATATGAAACGTTCTACTCCCACCATAGATGTGAATAACAACGCTATCAATATACCACAGTACATCGGATAAAATAAAGCACATTACAAGTACATGTGCTACATGTACAATGCCAAAATCTTATCAATCTGAAGTATGACTTGTTGTTAGTTATTAGCCCCACATTATACAGTTCCAATTCCTGAACACTATGAGCTTTTATAGTTAAAAAATATAATTAATATAGTTGTTAATTTCAGTGTTCATTGAGTTAATGATCAGCTCACTTTCTATCTAATTGGATGTTAGTACATGTACATGTAGTATGTGTTAGTTTCTATGCTTAATGACAGTCATGACGTATGTAGCTGTTAAGATACATTTCATGCAAACTTTAGGTATATAAATGCTTGCCGTGCACAGTTAGTTAACATGCAAAGCATTTCAGTGTTCTCCCTGTGCAGGTTTCATTGATACATCACATGACAAGATTACCTTCATTTAATCCACAATTTTTAGACTTGTCCTTTATTTATTGGTTAGTTTCTTGTTGCATGCAGGAGAACACTAGTCTAGCATTGGACACTGTGAAACAACAGGGTAGAAATGACTACATCTTGTTGACAACACTCACCTTGGGCACGCCACCCTGGCCCCCTTTCAAATGAGCAGTGCCCTCTGGAGGCCAAAAATTTCTAGGCAGAGATCTGTTTTTTCCACTTGCGGCCATCTACAGGAAATATAAACAAGTAGGAGCAGGGTTGGCGCTGGTCATGAGGGAGTATATAACACATCATGACTACATGTATCTCATAAACTGTAGTTTGTCAAATATTTTGGCAGTTCATGCACAATTATAAGAAAAACAACTTTTGAACTTGATGTAGTAGTTCAAGGAGTATAGTAACAGCAGAAATTGAGATAGCATTAATTCTTATCCAATAAGAACCTGCTACCAACCCTGCTATAAACAACCCCAGAATAGAGGTTGAGTTCAATCTAGTCTTCTCATGATAACAGTATGCAGGACAAGCATCTATAGTATTGCACAAAATGGCCTCCATACATGTAGCACATACAAATCATAAAATACAATCTATAGAAAGAACCGATAGTTACTCAACCTAGAGTGACACAAAGTAGCTTTGCATTTTGTGATTGTGTAGTTATGTACTAAAGACTACTCCTGTATGTTGTGTCAAGTCACAGCAGGGATCAATGGAGATTGATGGCAGTAGTATACAGCCTATTCATTTCAACTCTATGCACACACACACGCATTATCATCTCAGTTGAGTATAGTGAATGGCCTTGTGAACTCTACTTTTATGCCACAGTATAACTACAAGCACCCATAGCGAGTGTACAGATTACCACAACACACAGTCTACCCACATAATGACTGCATTATATTGTGTGATGTTTATACTTCTCCAGATACAGCTTGGCATTTATAAACTATACCACTAAGGAACTATTGATGAAAGAATAAATGTCACACAGTGTTTGAATGCATCTGAGGCCTTCTAGGAGATAGATAAATTAAGATACATGTTGGTTGCCAAAGTTCCTGCCTCATGTGGCAATTGCCCAGATTGAAAAAAAGTTCCAAACAAGTTTTTTCTGTAATTAATCTACATATTATGTACAATGTACATTACCTCAAAGGTTATGGTGGAGTTGCTGTCATATTAAATAGAATACATAAAACCTACACCAGTAAAATGCCATTTTAGTGCCTTTTGTATTCTACATTTATAAATCATTATGATTTTGTTCTAATTTTCTTGTAGCAACTCCATTCCGCTGAGATTCCACCATCATTATATGTACCTTATTATGTAGGCAATTCTGCAAAATAATTGCAAGTTTACCATAAAAAGCATACAACAAATGGATGTCTGCAAGATTTTGTTAATTATGGACAGAAAGTTGAAGGATATTATTAAAAAGTACATTTGAAATAAAACATATTTGTGTATAATTCTAAGGTCACATACATACATACACTTGTTTTCTCATGACCTAAAATATCTTCCAATCCTTGAGAAAACCATTTTATTACCTAGAAGTTAATAACATCCCTGAGTGTGAGTTGTTGTATTGCTCTGTATTGAGTGTAAATCCTATCTACAATCATGTAGGTAGCCTACACAGGCTGAACCTAGTCTCAACCCTAGATACTATTCATAGCATCAATTGATTGATCTTGCTTCGCTAACAATAACCTTCATTAAACTGTACAGATTTATTACCTGCAATCACATATCAATCATTTGGACATTATTATCATTAACATAATTCATTCTCCAATTTTAATATAAACATGGCTTAGAAAATGCTTTTCAATAAATACAAGTAATTCAAGGCATTGCGGCTTTAAAGTGTTAAGAACTTGTTTTCCTTTACCTTACATGTCTCCAGTTGTTTGTTCGTAAAGTTGACAAACAGTATTTTTTTCAAGGACGGTACATACATTAGATTGTGGCGAAAACATTCTCAGCAAACATATATCATTATAAAATAACTTAGACAACTTCTTTTTGAAAATTACTTCACTGTTTTCAGTTAAACTGAAAGGCTTTTTTCATTCCTTTTCCAAAAATGATTGCATTTACATGTAAGGCAGAAATCTCTCAAAATTAGTGGTACCTTCACCAAAAGTTCATTGAGTAACTTTTGAGATTCGTTATAATAATATAAATCATCTACTTTCTTTTAACTCTAAATCCTATACATTGTATTCATTAATATTCAATTCCAATTTCAATGTAGTAAAATTGAGTTGACTTATTATACATATATATGGAGAAGACAAAAAACTAAAACACCTGAAAAGAAAATGTCAAACTTACAAAAGTGAATGATCTTACTTAATTAGCATGCATAGGATTCAAGTATATTCTTCAAAGCGGACAATTTGGGGGTTTTTATTAACTTATTTACAACTATCCCAAGGCCTACGTGTAACTGCACAAACAATCTGCTTTTTTAGCCAGCATACGCCATACTACCCTTTCCTCATCAAAACAAAACTGTAGTCCAATCCTTAAACAAACTACATGTACTGTATACGTACAGACTTTGCAGACTGGACACACTGAACTGACTGTAAACTACAACATGAGGCTGGTCAATTAGTTAAGAGAGAGAGAGGGCAAGAGGGAGTAGAAGTTGAGATAAGAATAGCTTCTTATGGTCCCAATTGCCTGCACCTGTCTGGATTTATAAATACACACATCCTTAGACCTTAACACAGTCAGCCAGTCTCTCAACCATCTTCAATATCATTGATTGTTCATCGTGGAGTATCCAGTGTAGATGTAAGCAATAGATGATGCATGCTAGTTTGGACATGACCATATATGGGCTGATGAGGAGTCTGTATTGCCTTACTGTATGTATCAAATCCATAGAGGCAGCTATCGCAGCTTCCATCTATTATGACCGTCAAGTCTACCTCTCTTTTCCATTGATGTAGGCCTACATGTAGAGCAAGTCTTCCTTGTTTTCTTTTTCTAAAATCAAAATCATCCTCTCTATTTCCACAGAAACATTTAACTTTACTAAAAGGAACAAATACCTACACATTACAAGATTACAAGGAGTACAAGATCGTGGTCTTAAAAGACAAGTTTTCTTTCTTTTTCCCAAGCTGGTAAATGTTTAAATGAAAAATTGTATAGTTCTTTTGTTTGCATTCTGGTGACTACAAGCAGTCTATAAAACCCTTGTTGTAGTGTTAGGTTTTGATTTGTTTGTTTTGGGGGTTTTTCATTGTTGCTTTCTTCTAATCTAATCTGATTATGTAAGTTCATTATAAAACCAACGTTTGTTTTTGTTACCATCTTGATTAATAAGAGTTTAAAGTTACTAGAGTTTGTGACACTTAAAAAACAAACAACCTTGAAGTTTGTCTTTTTCAGCAATGTCAGTCCCAGGTTTCCTTTATTTTGTAGGCTATTTGTTTTGTTGTAAACAAAACAAATAATGTTGTACTTTATATAATCCTAGAACTGACAGTAATATGGATCCAAAGATTCTTACATGTAATCATGGAGGAAGATGTAATAATGCATTCATAATTGCATAATAGTCGTTTCATGATTTCCACTGCCAAAACAGATGCCCTCTGGCCTTTCTGCTGGTTCCATTTACTAACTTTTGCAAATTAGCAACAATGGACGGAACACACAGACTTCTTCCAGGTGGTCATAGATGCATAGCATATCAGTCAGTAAAATAGGATGTGAAAAGCAAGCATAAAGAAGTTGGTACAAATCATTACTTGTTGTTTAAGCAACCATGTATTGGTTTTGTGAAGCCACTTTATCACAAATTTCAGTAATCCTTTTAGTTCCGAAGACTGTGAATTATTCTTTTACAGGTTGGAAACAACTTCGAAGTGCAGCAAGGGCGCTGACACCAATTGAATTGCCAAAAGTCCGGACAATGACATGTTGCCCAAAATCTGGACAAGAATTTTTACCTGTTAAATTTGTCTGTATTTTTTTTCAAAATGTTTTGGGTTGAACAAAGACAAATTTACTAGAGTGGGATATGAACCTATGACCTCTGGATTAACGTGCCGGTGCTTCACCAACTGTTAGGGATTGCAAAGATATTGTAAAATAGGGAGACTGCCAACATTTTTAACGCTGAGTATCTTTTTCTTTCTAAAAATAGGCCTATAATATTCATTACTACCTTTTGAGAGGGAACTGTGTGTAATTTGCCCTTGGCATGGAATTATTTTATGGAATATAAACTTTCTTACCAATTTTATGACGGATAGTATCAACTGCAGCTTCTAAAGTTATCATTATATACTATGTGCAACAACTTACAAAATGGCAAAGGTGCAATAACATTGAAAAGTTTCCCTGGATACTTATGTGCATTGGATTGTTAACTTTGATCTGCCCTTAAACTAGGTTTAAACTAGGTTTACACATTTCAGTTTTAGGATTATTTTGAGAGAAAAGTTACAAAATATCACCTGTACTGTAGACATACTACAGAGAAACAGGCTCAAGTTTAATAATTCATTCCTACCCTGTAGTTTTTTGGAAACTTAATTCTTTCAATTGTCAGAAAATGATCCTGCTCATTTGACACTGCAAAAACATTGGGGGCCGTAGGTTTTGTATGTTTTTGTTTTATTTTATTGTGTTTGTTTGTTTGTTTGGGTTTTTGTTTCTTTCCCTTTTTTCTTCTTTTTTCCTCTTTTTTTTTTGGGGGGGGGGGGGTGTTTGTTTGTTTGTTTGTTTGTTTGTTTGTTTGTTGGGTGATTTTTTATTTTCTAATTGTTTGTTGTTGGTGGGTATTTTTTTTCTAAATTGGGGGGGGGGGGATGGGGGTTGATTGGTGAATTATCTATCTTGATTTTTTCAAAGATCAGACTCACATTGAGGGGAATTGGTGAATAAACTATTTTGATGTTCTCCATGATCAGAACTACCTTGAAAAAAATATTTTTCAGGATGACTTATCTTTACATAAGGTGGTGTTTATAATAATTGTTGAACACTGTTAAAACCCCTTTATAGGTAATACAGTATCCCCTTAATTGAGACGTGTTAATCATTTAAAATAATATGTGATGCTCTTGATTCATCTAGATAACAATAAACACTCCATTTCAGTTTGAACATTATGAACTTTTGAGGTCATAAAGAAAAAGTGCTTGGAATCCATGTAGCATGTTTGACATTAGCAATGGGAGAGTACAGTGGAGTCACCTACTGACCTGTTGTAGTATTTCTTGCTGTCGCCGCTGCAAGCACTCCCTTTCCATCTGCAATCGCTGTAACCTTAACTGCTGTTGCCGTTGTTGTACTGACATGTCAGTAGCTGCAATCTTGCCGGCCTGTTGTTGTTGTGTTGGTGTTGGTGACATTGCCATTGGCTGTTGTGGTGGTGGTGGTGGCTGTGTAGTTTGCTGCTGTGTGTTTTGCTGTAAGGCTGCTGAAGCTGCTTGGACAGTACCTGGTGAGCGCATGGCTGAACATGAAACACACAATAACAGTTAAGCAACATTTCATGGTGCACAAATCAACAAGGATTGACTACTCTGGGCTACAAACACCATTATTGCAGCTGGAGACTCTGTAAGAATTAGTTTCTTTGGTTGAACTTGAACTTCTCTAGTCCATGCACAAACCTGGAGATGATAAGGGCTCTACACAAATGACATAGGGGAGTTGAATTTAGAAAGGGTATGCAAACTACAGTTCTATCCTAAATATGATCTTGTTTTACCAATTCTTGGATCCAGCCAAGTTGTACTCCTGTCCATATGGTTGATGAAGTAGACTTCCCCTTCTGGTGTAGTTGCCTGTTCCCAGTTGGATGGTAGAGGGCCAAGGTCCTGCATTGCAGGTACTGGTTGCTGACTACCAGTTTGTGGAGACGGTGTCATATTAGATATCTGAGGAGGCATAGGCGGCGGTGGGTTAAGGGTGACAGTATTCAGCTTGTTTAGCTGAGATGTACTCAGGGTCTTTCGTGGATCCTGCCATGTAGTTGCATGTCTGTTATGACTGCAAATTAAAGAATACAACATTGGATCAAATGTTTAAAAATCCATCACAATAAACACAACCAACAGTAAAACATTTGATACATATATATGGATCAAAGTAACCTTGTTTGCTTGTCACCATGATGACAGGTTAGATTGGCTATTTTATTACAAGATGTTAATAATTTTGCTGGTTCAATTGGATGTCATCAAGCTACATGTAGCACTACCTTGAAATTGATCACTTGATCAACTTCCTTTTATTTACTTTTTACATTTTACATTTTCTTCATACAGCAAATGGTTGCGACTAGTTTGTGGAGACGGTATCATATTAGAGATCTGAAGAGGCATAGGCAACGGTGGGTTCAGCTTGTTTAGCTGAGATGTGCTCAGGGTCTTGTGTGGATCCTGCCATGTACATGTATATCATGTCACTTATGATAACTACTGTGTAAATACATGTACCTGGAATACAATTGAACTACATGTATTACTTGAATTATGTTTACAACAACAGTGTTGCTTTAAGTTCTTAATCTTACTTTGATGTCCCATAGTACCACTTATACCTAAACAATGTTTTCAAAATCAATTCTTGAGTACCTTATTTATATTTTTATTATTCACAAGACACCACAATTACACATACCAAACCAGACTTTATAACCCCATTTCTAGTGAATAAACTAAATGTATTTTTAGTACATTATAATCAACATAAGCATGGGACACGTCAGCTTTACATCCATTCATGTTGTTATGTTCAGTGAAATGCACATGCTATTTCTGGGGAAGTCTGGGGAGGTCTGTTTAGGGTAGTCTCAGCACTTTGAATGCTGCGATTATAAAAACCACAGCCATATCATCTTACAGCCATTGACGTCACTACGCAATGCTCACCCCCAAGAAAGGAGATTTAGATTGTATGTGTTGGCATGCACTAATAATACACAGCCTGTGCTTCCCTTGTCCTTTCTCTATGGTGTAACCATAGAGAAAGAACAGAGGGTTACACACTGTCCTGACTTTGGTTTAGTAAATCAGTCTACAATACCAAACTAGTAGGTACAATGGAAAATATATCTCAACTTCTATATAAAAACTTGTCATACTTGGCTAAGTTCCCTCATTTTAGGATAATTTGGTCATTGGAACTATGCCTGACAAACTGCAACAGCACTATACAAATGTAGTCTATACAAAATATGACACCCCTTGACCAATGCTTTCTGACTGGTTTAGCCTTGCATGGGGTAATTATTGAGGTTAGTGGCCTTACGTTATGACCCCATCTTTGACAAATGAAAATGGGTTATAACAACCCATGGCCATAGCCTTGGCACCAAGGCAGCTAGCTACAAAGGCTAAAGCACTCCAGCCTTTCACTTCAGTCTCTAAACTTGACAGTTATTGAACTTGGCTCCATTTTTATCCTTGTCCTTTTTTCTTGTTAACACTTATAAAGTAATTTTTCTTTGTCTTTCTAAAAACCAAAATACTAATAGATAAAAAGTACAACTTTAAATGTCTGAAAGTGAGTTCAGGAAAAGGTTATCATAACGTTTGATTCTTTCGTTTGATTCTTCTTTTTTCCACAGCTTTTGTTTTTTTCTCAGGGTGTAGGGGGATGAGGAAGGTTTGGATCATCAGTACTCTTTTTCTGGAGATATATCAAACCACATTTTATTTAAAGGGATAGTTCACCTCATCTCCAACATTTGTGTTTCAAGAGTGACGAGAAAAAGAAAGTTACTGCTGATAATAATGTGGGTGCTGGTTTTTCTCATTGATTTCCTGTGGTGAATGTACATGCTAATGTATTACACATTAAACATTATACACATACATGTATGTAATCTTGACCTTCAATGCTAACTATTTTACCACACCCAAATAGTTTCCAATAATTCAGCTCAAGTTTCAAGGAACTAATGCTGAGTGCATGTACTTTATGAAAATCCACACACCTTTCTGTTCTACAAAATGTAATCCACAAAATAAATGTATTCTAAAAAATATTAAAAGCAACATCAGAATTCTTTTCGAAGTTTGTTTTGCACTGATTGAACACATAATTTGTTTTATTTTCCTTGGTCCCTTGCAGGCATTGTAACACGACATGTGATTCTTGACTTTTTAATGAGGCTTAGATTCAGGAAATAATTTTTTTTTTTAATGGTCTTAAAAATGGACAACAAACTTCCATTAAATTCAATATGTTTGTTTAAAGGAAATTAGTAGGAAATTTAGTAGGAAATTAAGCAGTATTACTCGTGAACTAAACCTTACAAATGTACAGTTATGATTGCCGAAGGTAGAACTGGTAGGTCAGGGGAGTTTTCCCTCCTTTTTTTTTGGAAGGTAGGGGGTGTTTCCTTACTTTTCTTGTTTCTGTTCTTCTCTTTTGCATATACAAGTACATATTATGCTGTATTAAAGAAGCTAGGTCTGAATTTTAGCAGATTTGACCAGAAAATTTAGATTTAATTTTTAAACAGCTATTTTTATAGATTTGAGATAGTAACAAACTTTCATTTATGGTATTGCGCGAAAAACAAAACAATGATAACTGGTAGTGAATGAAAAACTAAAAATGAATTGTTTTGGGGATCCCCACATTATCTCACGTCCATCAGCCATGTACAGACAACTTTGCATGTTACATGTATTCTGTGCATTTTCCATGGCATGTATGAAAAAGTTGTGTATGTTGTTCTATTTGACACAGTTTCATCTGTCAAAATTCGTTCAGAGAAAAAAATTAATATTAAGAATTCTTTTAGAGAAAATTGGGAGCAAAGCAACTTTAATGTAATATGTTTACATCTTTTGATTTACCAGTTGTTGTTATGGCCAATTTTCACATGAACAGCTATGGCCTATAATATTCCTACATATTTTCATATTTTTCACAAATGTTTAACGTTTAAGACTTTGTGATCTATGATGGGTCTTTTCAACATGCGATCCATACATGGTTTCAGGATTTCACACAAAATTTGTATGCAAAACCCTGGAAGGACTTTTGTGCTGTCATTAATTTCTAGGCCTGTTGAAATACATGTACTTTATATTTTTGATCAAATAATCAAATTTGAAATCTTATAACAGTATATTTGTGTGGACATTTTCATTCTCTGTTCCCTTTAAAATTGATTTATTTAAATTATGTTCACCTTCACGTTTAGGGTTGGTTGGGATAACACTTGGTATTTATTTTGTTTTCTCCACACCATGTAAACTGCACAACATGTACATGTATGTACATCACAATGAGAGTCAATAATGTTGGTTAACATTTCCCTATATAAGTTTAACGTTTCTTTTTGTTTAAATTCAATTGAAAAAAATGGATTTACGTCAAATTTGCAGTAAGCTGTAAAAGAGTGATTGTGTGTGTGATGTGTTTCTGTATTATATGCATGCATAGCGGCTACCATGATACAAGGGTCACTGAGTTCTACAATGGAAAGGTCTGCCAGTCACTGCACCTAAACAACTATTTGTATGCTATGCTCAGTGTATTATTATGCTTCCGTTTCCGGTTTATTCATTTCGTTTTCAACATTAGTGTAACGTTTGTAATCAGAAGGTTTATTTGTTCATAGATAATTTGTGATTGCGAAAGCCCCTTCCACATGAACTTTCTGAGAATTGCTATTGGGAAACACAGCGATGATAATACAATGAGAATTGATGTCCATTCGTTATGTTCCATTGTGTCCACTCAAAGATCAGCCCCAGTCAGTTTCTTTTATATTTTGACTTTATGATATATTCTGGGTTTTTAATTTATTCAATGCTTTATTATAGTACTTCATTTAATTATTTCTGTATTATGTTTTTAATCTGTGTTGCATGGAAACAAAGGTAACTTTCATTTTGAAGGACATGAAATGAACTGCGATTTATTTCATTTTACCATAAACAAAAACACAGTTATGTTATTTGAGGTCGAGAAATGTCCATTTCAGTTATTTTCATGTAAAACCTCAACTGTTTCATTCTTATCAAACTTATTTTGAATTATTTTGAAAATTCATGAATTTGTCAAACTACATCAATGGTTCTCCCATCTTAAATTTGTATTACTTCCCTTTCATTATAGTTTATTGTCCACACTAAAAAACTTCTCTCATACTATGTACAAGAAAACACTACATTTTTAGGCTTTCAATTAGGTGTTTCTAATTCACAGTGGCCCAGTGTATCCTGTGTTGAGAATGTTCACCTGAATATTAACTAAGCTTACACAGAAAAGCTTTTCAACACCACATTCCGTTTGGGCTGCACTTCATGCCCTTTGATCTGACATGATTACTATGCCTATTGTACATTCTTCATGGTGGAATTCTGGGAGTAATGTAAAGGGTACATGGTACACAATGTACAGACAAACTACACGACTTGGTGTTGCTAAGTTGAATGCTACATCTTGTTTGCTCTACTTTTTTCCCCCAAAACTAGATATGAGATACCTTTCTTAGACATTTCATTCACTATCCAAAGTGAACACAATTTGTATGCAAGTAATAAGACTGCCTTTTTTAAACAAACCCAGTACGCCTTAATGGGATATTATTGTCAATGGGAAAATTCAACCGATAATCAAAACTAGCAATTAAAATGTTAAATTAAAAGTGCTTGTACAGAATCATTAAACATTGTTGAAAAACAAAAATATCTTTGTCTAACAATTCGAAATAAACCTGTTCCCAATGTTCAACACAAATTCATCAGGTTCAAGATCAGGTTCAAGCAGAATTTTTAAAACATTGCGAAATTTGATACTCTGTCCTTGATTTTTATGAAATCTTTTATGTTATCAGTTTCAGTACAGCTAAAGGAACACGCTTTAAAAGTTAAAATGAAAATTTATCAGAACTTAGACGATTTCTCAGAGTTCCATTTTTCAAGAAGGCTACTTTCAGGCATTTTAGACTGATATTCTTTATTATATGGAATTGAACTCTAATTCCAATAACATTTACTAAACCCACCTTGCACCTTCTGAAATCAAGCTCTGCAAGATGCTATGATGTCATCAATTAAGTCACACCATTGAGCACTAGTCACACTAACTAATCACTTACATGTAACTCCTTGTTTGATAGACATATCACTCCAAATACCCTCCTGACATCGATTTATCCATCAGCTAGTTTGGGGAAATCAATTGCATGGCCAAGTATAGCAGGGCTATTCAATCACTTGGTTATGTGTGTGTAGTTTAACAATTATAGCCCCTATTCCAGGATATCCTTATTGCTTCAATTACAGGAAGTGGTTCACTGAAGTGGATGATCTTCATTGGTTTGTGTTGGGATTATTACATCCAATCACACCTTCTAGTTTTCAACAAAAACCAAAAACTGGAAGACTTTGTAAGTTGTACTTAAATATACCTATTTTATATTTCGTTATATTGTCAGTGCAAGTGAAAAGCACATCAAGTAAATGTACAGTCACCTTGAGTAATAGTTTAGTTGAAGCATGGAGGAAAGTGGTTTCATATCTGAACTGAAGATAAAGGCACTGTCCAACCACACCCTAATAATTTCATTAATTTCTTTAAAAATTTGATTTTAAATTTAACTATGACAAATGCCTGTGAACATTGGTAAAATAAAACCATACATCAATGTGTTTTGTGTATGTTCTTATTATTTCAAATCCTGACAACCATATCCTCATTCTGAAATGAAGCATGGCCATGAGTAAGCTTTACATGTGTGTAAAATACAGAGTGATAAAGATCTATATATCCATCATGCTAACTCATACAATGCTTCAAAGATCCTTTAGACTTGACCACATAATGAGATTACATGTAGATATTGGCCTACAATAAATCAAATCAATCCAAAAAACAAAATTGTCTTGAATGTTTGTCTTGGACTTACTAGTAATGTATACTGTGTAAGGGGTTGAAATGATGACATCATGATTCAAGGTCATGTACACGTGTAGTAACTATACATGAGGGTAACTACCATTTATGTACATGCATCATAATGAATCACATGTAGTAATCATTCCCTAAGCAGCGTGTGAATGACAGTGAGTCCTTGGTTACTACATAATGTACATGTACAGGTAGAATATCAGAACGGAATGGTTTGTTCTGTACTTGATTCTTCCCTCTAAGTATTTTAAATGGTGGGTCAATGATGTTTCAATCATCTATGGGCGGGGTTCATTAGTCAGATGAATCTACTGTGTACATGGTGTATGCATTGTCATTTTTAATGAATGTAGGAGTTCTCCATTTGCCTTTGATATCTTCTCTATTCCCGCCTTAACGACACATTGTAATTATATGAAGGGAATCTTTTACTGCTCTTAGTTGAACCATGTTGAACTTGTCTACATATCCTGTACCTACATGGAGTTCCTTTGAAAGATGTTCTATGACCTACATGTACATCCCTGTCATAAAACATTTAAAATCAATAAAGTAGAGAAGATCCAGAAAGAAACAAATATAAGATTCAGTTCAGTTTGTGGTTCTTTTTCGTTTACTCATATGTCTTTAATAAATCAGTTACCCAACAATTATTCCCAATTGACCCAATTCACTTGATGTCATCATCACAGTCATCATGGTTGCGCCATTTTGGGAGTCAATGTCCCTATGTGTTATACAGTGTAGTGCACATTATGAGGTCACGCAACGTTAACCATCTTTTTACGTGCAATTCAACTTCCAAATTGGCGAGCGTGGCAGACAGTAGCAGCATGTAATGTTGGTGGGAGGGGTCAATAAGACAAAAGCCCTGAATGAATTGAACATGAGCTACGTGTCATAAATAAATGTTGGATGGATAAGCTTGTAATATTACAAAGCTGTGTTATTAAAGTGGAATAATGCTATCACTTGTGAAATATCATGTCAAACCTACATGATTCTTAACTCTTAATGTGTTTATTGAAAAAAAAGTGACAAGTAATTATTTCCAAGTCCAAGGTGCTGAAGAGAGAGCTTTCCTTACAATGAACTGACATTCTGATGTACATACACACAAAAAGTGAATTTAATTCCTGGGTTACAGTAAAATGCATCGCATGAGCAAACTTTGCTGAACTGAAGGGAATCTTCTTCTTCTTTTTTTCCTCCATTTCTGTTTGAATGTTGTTGAGTTTCATTTACATTGGCAAATCAGCAGCATTATTTGAAAGTCTCGCATACAAAACACTCGCTTTGAACAAAAGAAAATGAGAGAAATATTGTGGAAACATAAATGTGTACATACTTGTCATCTGGCTTTTGGGATGAGAGTAAAAACCTTCCCTTGTTGCTGAAATATAATCAGATATATTTACATTTTACCATCAACAGTCATCAAGATTACGCAGTGAAAACAAGAACAATTTACTGTTCAATTTGGCATAGTGAAAGATGGAAGGAAAATAAACAAACTAAGGAGAAAACTGTCAACATTGCAAGCCATGCCATATACAAGTTAGTAATGTGCAGAGCTGCTGTTTGGAAATCTTTAGAAGATCATGGAGGTAGAAATTAAGCAAGTTGGATAAATGTAGCTGAGCAGCTACCAATGCAAGAGTATGAAAGCTATGTTTCCATATAACACAAACAAACTTTCACAAAATTACCCAATAGATGTAGAAATCTAGAATCGTGTACACATTTGCTTCATTGTGTGATATGAAAAATGAATATGAATATAAAAAATGTTTTATGAAAATCATAAAACACTAAGGGCTACAAATCCAAACTAGCTATATGTGTATATGGTAGGATTAAGAACAAATTATCCAAACACTCAATGTAACAGGTGATTGCGTCTTCCCTGATATTGTCTTTACATTAACAATGTACATGTAGGTTGGTGAGCAGAAAATCACCTATCGTACTATTTGAGTCAATTCTTTGAGTCCATTCGAGTCCCCCCCCCCCCGAGCCATTTTCATTTTTACAGATGAAAATCTGCCAATCGTTTGATTACTTGACACGTCTGCTTTTTAATTCTAATTGAATCATTCAAAAAGTAAAACATTGAGAAGCTTCTCAAATGAAATCAGTGTTTTACTTTTGGAATTAAAATGAATAAACTGCCCACAATAGCGACGAGATACATATTTTAACTGCCCACAGTGACTAAATGATACATATTTTTGTGATTTTAATTACTGCAATCAATATTTTTGATCAATTTGTGAAAAATAATACTGTATTTGTACAGAAGCACGGTAATTTCTTTTTAATACTGGCATGAAGTGGTTAAGCCAACGCAATCATAATAATAATAATTATAATAGCAGTTTTTATATTGCGCATCAGTTTTCACACAAAGTAAAGCGAAAAGAGTACTTAGAGAAAGACACCAATCCAAGCTTTGAGAGTTCCTAAATTATCAATTCTAAGTGTAGGCAACAAGTAGCACAGTGTGCCAGCAACACAGCAACAGCAACAGGGCAGTGGATGTCTTTATCATGTATTGTTTTTATCAGTCTATCTATCAGTCATACATTATGTAACGCTGTTCCTGTGGTGAAGTATGACAATAACTTCATAACACAAAATTCTGGGAGTCTGAGTGGTATAAAATTTACCAACTTTGACATTTGAAAAGCCATCAGTAAGGTTTAAGAATGCCATCTATTCAACCATACCAATGCAACACAATCAAGCATAATACAAAGAACAACATTTTTTGAGGTGTGTTAAATGCGAGCATACATTTTACTAAGTGAGAGTTCCCTGATTGGAACAGTAAACATGTAAACGGGTTCGATGAGGTTATTCTGTTATTTTATACTTTGAATGTGTAGGGTGTCCTGGTCATTTTTTAGCAAAAAAGCAGCCAATTTAAAGGTAGGGTCATAGATTGTTTTACGAAATGCTTATTTATATGCAAAATTATTAAGAAAGATTTAATAAAAGTCACATGTGAAAGTTTCAGCTATATACTTGTCTACTTGCTGAGATTCGCATAAATCTCTAGCTGCACCTACACTGCTACATTGAATGCCGATTTCACATGGCTGAAAAGAACGACCTATAAGTTTAATTGAATATAATGCTATATAAAGTTGCATGCCTCAAAGTGAAATTGAATGACGGTTTCAATTGAAGAGCCAAAATCGCTTGAATACAAATGCACGAAAGTAAAATAAGCTGCCTTTCTGTAAAAAAGACTAAGGAAAATTCCTATATGTAAGCAAAATTCAATTAAAAGTAAGGAATTTTAGTAAACAAGTAACAAGTGTGTGCCATGCAGCCCTGACTGCAGCCCTGGCTTAAATGCACAACAAATAATGTGTGGTTAACTCTTTTTGTGATCGACTTTTAGCAGTTAATTAACCTCTATCAAACAAATCCATTGGTTTTTTATCTTTTTTATTCACTCTTAAACTTTCTTTCCAATCTAATATTTGTTGGTTTATGGATTAATTTTGAAACAATTCAACTTTACAAAAACTAATTGTACATTTAAAGTCAAAGCAGCATTCACTTAGACTGGTTCTACCTGTGTGTGGTATATGGATATAAGTTTGAAGAAAAAACCTTCTCATTATTATTATTATTATTATTATTATTTATTATTATTTTTATTGTTTTAAGATTCATTTTATTTCAATTAACTTTTATTGTAAAAATTAGGATTTTGGTTTAGCATTGAAGGTTTTTTGAGTGCCTAATTTGCATCGTGTTTCTTAAAATTCCCATTACATATCACTTCAGACCAATCACTGACTTGGTATCAAAACTTGACCAATCACTGACTTGTATCAAACTTGACCAATCGCTAACTTGGTATAAAACTTGACCAATCACTGACTTGTTATCAAACTTGACCGATCGCTGACTTGGTATCACACTGACTCAACACTGCACTGACTTGGTATCAAACTTGACCAATCACCGACTTGGTATCAAACTTGGCGAATCGCTGACTTGGTAATTGGTATCAAATTTGACCAATCGCTAACTTAGTATAAAACTTGACCAATCACTGACTTGGTAGCAAACTTGACCAATCACGGACTTGTATCAAACTTGATCAATCGCTGACTTGGTCATTGGTATCAAATTTGACCAATCGCTTACTTGGTATAAAACTTGACCAATCACTGACTTGGTATCAAACTTGACCTATCACTGACTTATCACACTGACTTGGTATCAAACTTGACCAATCACTGACTTGGTATCAAACTTGACCAATCACTGACTTGGTAATTGGTATCAAATTCGACCAACCGCTACCTTGGTATTAAACTTGACCAATCACTGACTTGGTATCAAACTTGACCAATCACTGACTTGTATCAAACTTTATCAATCGCCCACTTGGTCATTGGTATTAAATTTGACCAATCGCTTACTTGGTATAAAATATGACCAATCACTGACTTGGTATCAAACTTGACCTATCACTGACTTGGTATCACACTGACTTGGTATCAAACTTGACCAATCACCGACTTGGTACGAAACTTGGCCAATCGCTGACTTGGTATCAAACTTGTCCAATCGTTGATTTGGTATTACACTGACTTGGTATCAAACTTGACTAATCACAACACTATCAGGCGATACTGGGTTCATGCAATGTATTTTTAATTAATGAATGAATGAATGTATGTTAAGACATGAATTAAATTTTCCGTACAAGTTGGGAAAAAAGCTGTAGATATGAGGCAAAAGTTGTTAACCAGGGCCTTTCAGTTTCACAATAGGATGACTTAAATTTTCATTGAACTTATATTTGAGTAACAGCTCTAATGAAATCCCCAACCCTGAGCGATGAACACTGCTGATGAGAATGCCTTCGAGTTTGTGTCAAAATGAAAAAGTACCTTTGAGGTTAATTTAACGAAATTTCAGTCTGGTACATATGGTCTACTCCTTCAGTTTCCCACACCACCCCCCTTCCTGACGTTTTTTGTTTTGTTTGGGGGTTTTGGGGAGGGGGCGCCTTGCATGATCTACCACCTCTCCCACAAAGAAATTCCCGTTAGGTGAAAAATGTTTGTCTTAATAATGGCTAATAACAGCAATAAAAAATGTAAATGAAGTGATCGATTTGTTTCAAGATAATACTTACTTTCTAATTTAATTTTAAAATGAAATAAACTTACTTTGAATTGAGCAAACAGTCGGGGGCAAAGGAGGTGCATGCTGCACAACAGGCGCAACTCCTTGTTTTCATTGATTTGTTTTACTCCAAAAAGAAAACACAAGTATGGAGGGAAAAAACTATCTTGCCTAACCAACAAAGGGTGAGAATGCACAAAAAATATCTTAATCTTTAAAATTGTCCCAGACCTGACATTGTAGTACATTTGCGTTGCACACTTGCATGCTTCACTATAAATTGCCACCAACTAATTCTTTCAAGAGAGCAAAAGTATAGAGAAAACACAAACAAATCAAACTTCTTCAGCTCAAAAGATAAACGCAGACAGTCTCAGAATTCTGAGAGCAATGAGCATTATACATTTTATGGTATTTTCCGTAATAGTCTTTGCGGTGCACACTCACACACTCCCCTGGTTTTCACCAAATTTACTGTTTTCCTTTGAGTAGTTGTGAAAAGAAGTATAAAGAAAAAAAGTACCAACTATACTTCTGCAGGGCCCCATTATGCTAGACATTGCAAAAGTTATTCCCTCCACTTTTTCAACATGGATCTCACCACTGCTCGAAGAACATTTCGATACTCTCTTCTCAACCTCAAATTCAAATCCAAGAACAAAATATGATATGGCAACAGCTTATAAAAAAGATCAAAGCAAACAAATACAGCCATTGTGATTACATGCATGCATATCAATACATACACATCCGAATGTACTTACTCAAGAAAATATCTCTGTCCAGTACTAGTTGATGCCATCTCCCAGCCAGGGGGAAGCGGTGTGTCAGTGTCGGTAATATCATAACTTTGTTGTCTCAAATGTTGATGTTGTAAGTTCTGTGTTCCCACGGAGTGCATTTCCTGCAGTGCAGCCGGAGACGAGTGCGCCCGTGAATGAGCAATAGTCAGCCCGGGGGCCGCCAGAGATTGTCCGCTACCATTACTACCATTAGTGGTTTGCCCATAGTTCGTACTGTCGGCACTTGACTCTCTCGAATGATGTCCGTGAACACGATCTGGCTCTTTGAAAAAAGAAGACGGGAGATTTCTCATCCGCATGGGGATGGAGCTGTGTGTTTGGCTCGGTTCTCTTGGGTTCATAACATTTTTAAACAAGTCTTCTAACTCGGCATCCGAGTCACTCCGGACGTGTAAGACTTGCCTTGGTTGTCCTTGGGTCTCCATCGTACTGCTCTTAATAGCTATAGATTACAACGTTGGGCAAAAATCACAGCACACAGACGAGGCGGCGGGTGGTACAAAAATCGCCCGAACAGACTGTATGTAAATTAACAGCTCAAGCCCATTCACACACAAATTATTTAAGATGTCCACTTATCGTTCGTTCTTAGTTTAATACATTGAGACACTGAAAATACGAGAATAATTACATCGAAAGAAAGGTTACATTTGCCCCATCACCTACCTCGACATGCATGGCTGCTATTTAACTCTGCGGTGGACGTCGTTGACCACCAGTCATACATGCATTACCATTAGAATTGTTTACAGGTACTGCACCTGTATCTGGTATATATCCATTCGCCATTAAAAAGTAACCCTTTGTAGACTCATAAACGCGTTTATTCAAAACGTGCTCTACGTTTAGATCGAGTTTTTAAATTTATATTAGGCCTACTTTATAAACCCAATTCCCTTCTACGATATTGATGTGAATCATTTAACCACAAGTATAAGTCCAGCAAGTGCAGCAAACGCATCCTATCAATTAGCGTATTAATATTTTGAGAGTAGTTCGTCGCTTCCGGGGATGCCATCAGGTCATGTTGTATCAATGTGTACGATGGTTGCAAATCTACGTCACTCATCCTACTGAAACGAACTCGCCCGCGCCCACACATACTGTGATTAAACAAACGCTGAGTTGTTCGTGCGCCGCTGTCAGAATAAAAGTCAGTGACGTCATCGTCATTGTTTCAAACGTTTGTTGCGGTGCCTTTTCTGGTCCTTGCTCTATATGCTTTCACTTTCACAATGTACATCTGTCGACGACATCAAAATGATCAAATCAATGTATAACAAATGAAACTTAACAAGCTATACTCAAAAGACTCCAACATCCTAAATACATCCGAAATATTTGAGACCATTTGTAAAACATTTCAGTGTGATTTATACCAAAAAGTAACAGAAATTCTATACTTTCAGTATATTTGGGAAAGGTTTTACTTCGGTGGAATGTAATCTTCATGGTGTGGTCTTCTGACGTTGTTGCAATTTTTGTGGCTCTCGAGTAGCAGCTTCTCCATGTTTCGCTCAGAGTCGTCTGTGCCTTCTTCTTGAACTTGAACTTTACGAAATCCAACAAATCGAATGGTGGGGCGACAATGGTCAATAGAGGGCGGACTGCACTAATACGATCCAGAGATACGGCTCTAATACGATCCAGAGCCGTATACGATCCCATGGTGCCTGAAGCAAAGGGGAGACCGCGCTACCCTCTGCATTCCAGAGCAGATAATCTTACCTCTAGACATGGGCTCTAGATGACAGAGTGTGCCCGGTGACAAGGCCAGTTCGATTCCTGTGATTAGCAATCGGTACCGCAAACTATTTACAGGATTTTGATACTGCATCGGGGATAAGCAATAGGCCTATCATTTCCTGTTTTATCAAAAATAATTAATCTTTCGCTTTCCATGAACGGGAAGCATGTCGCACCGACGCCACGAAGTAGCACGCAGGGTACAAAACCACTTTTTCAGATATCAGTTATTTACATATTTAAAACAATGTTAACCGAGGCCTACAACTTCATGAGGTTTCAACGCTTCAGGGGCTTTACTTTTTTAATTACGGTAATTAGGCTTTGCAACTTTGCACTTTGTACGCCACGAAGTAGCACTGATATCTTTGTGTGTAGCGCGCGCGTGACCTACATTTTCACCAGCTCACAAACACGAATACTTCGTGAACACGGAAAATGTAAATTTTCGTTAATTTTTGACGCCACGAAGTAGCACGCAACTTTCTTACTTTAATTCGGCTTATTGCTTATTAATTTAGGGCGAAAAGCATTAAAAAGCACCGTATATATGCATCAAGTCTCCACTGTGAGAAAACTAGTTGAAAAAACCCTGAAATTTTGTAGTAAATCTTGATTTTAAAAAGCGTTTAAACTTTAAACGCTGTTTTCTCCGATTGTTACTTTTAACTGGTATTTACCTCTGTGCTATCTTCTTGGCGTCGCCGCGGTGACGATGTGTACGAGTCCTCTTTCAGAAGCCGAACTTAGATCCCGAAAGCCCGTCTAGCTACCACCCTATTTCCAACTTGAGATATATTTCTAAATTAATTGAAAGAATTGCTGTTGATCAACTTCAAGCCCATTTATGTGATAACAATCTTCATGCAAAAATGCAGTCTGCATAAAAGTTCTGAGGAACTCGTGCATATCAGGATTCTGTTGGGTGTTGCAATCAAGATAAGCAACAGACATTTGAGGGGGCATGATTGTAGACCTTTTCACGTACCGAGACTGCTCTCCTCAGCGTGCAACACGACATCCTGCTAGCGCTAGATAATCACCAAGGAGCAGTCTTGGTACTCCTGGTTTTCTCCTCCGCTTTCGACACTCTCGTCCATAATCATCTTTGCAAACGTCTCTCTTCTCGTTACGGCTTATGTCAGTTCTCATTGATAGTGTGAAATCTTACTCCCATTGCCTGTGGTGTGGTGTTCCACAGGGTTCTGCAGCCGGACCCCTAATATTTATATTGTTCAGTTATGTTGCTGCAAGATCTCATAGCTGCTCATGGAATAAAAAGTATTAATAAAAGGTTTATGCAGATGATATTCAGTTTTATCTGATCTATAATCCGCGGCGGATCGTGACATAGCCTTTGCAAAAATTAAGGCTGGTATTGACGACATAAAATATTAGTCATTATCAAACAAGCTTGCTCTAAACGATGCTAAAACTGAAATCATCGTTTTAACTCGCGTTTTACTAGAAACATGCCTCTAATTAACATCGGACAGTCCATTATTCAACCATCTCGTGTAGTCAGAAACCTTTGTGTTCTTTTCTTCAATGAGTATGATGACCGACCAAGTAACCATGCTGCAAATCTGCTCTTCTGCAAATCAGAAAAATAGGTCGAATCCGACGCCATCTTGATGATGATTCGGACCACTCTTCTACTTGTTCATGCCTTTGTCACTTCTAGACTCGACTCATGCAATTCTCTTCTCACTGGACTTTCAGATAGAGAACTCTCTAAAATTCAACGAGTTCAGAACACTGCTGCTCGCCTCGTCTCATCATCGTTCTCAATATTACACCTATATCTTACAAGAACTCACTGGCTCCCGATCCAAATTGCGTATCACGTATAAGTTTGTCTCATCACCTTCGAAGCTCTTCATGGCCTATCTCCTGTCTATATATCTGATCTACCTAAATATATTCCTGTTTGTCATCTTCGTTCTGCTGGCCAATCCCAACAGACGTAGACTACTTTTTCCACTAAATTCTGTGTCAAAGAGCCTTCCACTTTATTGCACCTTCGTTAAGGAACGACTACCTCTTCAGATTCGCCAAGCTGACTCTCTTCAGATTTTCAAGGAACTTTTAAAGACTCATTTGTTCGAATCTTTATTTTGTTAAACTATTGCTTCATATATTTCATGTCATTGTTTTATGTTATGTGTTGCGCATAGAGGCTCCTGCATTATGCGCTATATAAATGTCTTTTTATCACCGATGTGTGAAAAGCCACTGTTGCACTCCATGCGCAAAGGTGTCGGGGAAAACAACCAATCATCCACGTAATTTTCGTTTAAAATTGACAATTTGAAGATCATTGTTTTTAAAGGATTGTTGAAATATGGTCCCATATTGTGCCCTGGAGTTGTTGAATTCCATCTTGGGGTATACTAGGCCCCGAAAACTGCCATTATACTAAATTAAAAGGCTAACACCCCAATTTAAAAGAAAACAGAAGATCTTGTCAGGGTTTTTTTTCCAGATATTATAATTCAAAACAGCTTTGAGAATTTAAATTTGAAAATATCATTTAATGTTAATGATTTGGGGATTCTAGTGTGATGCACCTACTGGCCATTTCACTCCCTTTAAAAATAAGTTACACTGCAGTAGGCCTATCCTTTTTTACGGTTGGCCCAAGTGTCGATAGTCCAAAGAGTTCATTAATCCCAATTGACAATAAGGTTCCTTTGTCCATATCGATATATAAACCTGAATATACACTATGAGGACATCGACTGGCCAAATCGTCATTGTGTGACAACTTTTCGACCAGCTTTATCTCATTTTGCATTATCGCCGGACAAATTCTTCTACATAGTTGACACTCAAGTAACAAAACCAACACCGATCACCATTCAAATTCAGTTCATCCCAACATTATATAAAGAGACGGTGTAACTGACCCAAACACCACCGCTGGCACGGGTGAAATTTCTGGCAAGTTTATAGTTCTCATTCCTTCTTTTAAGTGTTTGTTGTGTAACACATACTCAGAATTCATTTCATATTTATCGAGCAAGATTTAAATTTATGCTCACCCAACTGCAACTCATTCAACTAGAAATTAAAATAAGCCCTAATCTCCTGACAGATTTTCCAGAAAAGTATCTACATGTATCAAAAAGACAACTTCATACAAACAAGTTGAAACTATCTCTGGAATTGTGTTTTATGGTGAGCACAGTTATATTAACAAAAATAATTCATTCAAGTTCATTTCATAAGCCGAACGTTAGCTAGAAATACACAAGTCTGAATATAATTAATCCGTCAAAGCATTTTGTTATACTTATCAAGGTAAAAAAAAAATGCTTCCTTTTTTGGGGCCGCATGGATTTATTTTTTATTTTTACCAATTCAAAATGAGATTTTAAAATTGTAAAATGTCAGCCGATCCAAGTTAAATACTTGCATGTCAGAACGTCATGTTAATAGATTATATCGGTCCATTTGACAGTGCGATTGCGCAATCTCCAGTCCAAGTACATGTTTTCATGTTTTTGCGTGGCCTCATCGGCCGCGTATATCCGGTTTATATTCTCTGTCCAACATGTTTCTTTCATTGTGTTTAAACGGAAAAACCAACGGTTGTTGGAAAGTGTTTTCTTAAATGGCGGCCGTCTTGAAAATAAAAATAAAAAGCACCTCATCCTCCTCTTTTTCAAAAATCCGGACACTAAACATGTTTTTTAAATTTTTATTTGGCCTAATTTGTAAGACTGTTTGTATCGAAAAAACAATTTTGAATAACGGTGGGAATTTCAAGAACTCTATTTACATCAAGTGACATCACCATTAGGTGATGTAGCACAGCTTTTCCCGAAACTTGCTATTTGCACATAGCGAAAAAGTGACAAAAATTAATTTTCTATCACTGTAAATAAATTCTAAACTACATTATAAGTAAACACTAGTCACAAAATTAGATTTTACATGCTCAGAAGGTTTGTTCCAATCAGTTTGGAGCCTATCCCAAATAATCGTCCTAGAGTAAACTAAGAGAAAGATTGAACACTGCAATGTCAGCATTACTAATCCTATATTGACCTTGATTGAATCAGGTGAATTCTATTGGCATTTGGTCCTGCTGGTAAATTATTGTCAAAAGACCATGGCCCAATTTCATAGAGCTGCTTAAGCAGAAAAAAGTGCTTAACAATTTTCTGCTTAGCAGAAATGAGCAGGGTACCAGTCACAAATTGTACACACGACATTGTAGTTTGGCTGGTAACCTTATTCTAGTAAGCATAATTTTGTTGTGCTTAGCTACTGTTTGTGCTTAAGCAGCTCTATGAAATTGGGCCCTGTTGGCATTTGATTGAGAAACTTGAGCATGAGCCATCAGCTATCTGAATCCATAGCGAACATACTTTTTGATTATATTACTATCTACATGTACATAAAGAAGTTAAATTCGGCTTAATTAAAGGAACATTACAGAATTGGTTTTTGCTAACTGGCAGTGTAAGCACTTTATATAATCCACCATATACATAAACTGACAAACCTGTAGAAGTTTGAGATCGATCGGCCATCTGGGTCACGAGAAAATCGTGTTATACAATGCATGAATAAAACGCTCATGAGCGATAAACTCCAATCGGAAATTAGTTTTATTTATTTATTTATCGTCAAATATGGCATTTCAGACAGAAATATTTCTAGGGATGTTTTCTACTATCATCATCATTAGACCATGTAAGTTTTATGTAAATCTGTGATCATAAAGAAAATTTTAATTGCCAGTTCTGTAATGTTCCTTTAAGGGAGGTGCCTTCTTGATACTTGCCCAGAACCTGATCTCGGTCTCTTGGGTTCAGCTGCAAAAATCAAGGTGGCATGCACCAGAAATTTAGCCCACTAGATGTATTGTTTTAAACAATATTTTGAATCCTGGGAATTAAAATCGTAATGCTTTCTGTAGTTACCGAAAACATCATTGTTATGCTCTCTAACGATTTTCAAATAGCCTCTCCTTCACACATTATAAGGCCTAAAGCGGATGTGCTACTCACTAGCATTGGCAGGAGTTCAAAATGAAGTTGTTTTACAGATGCGTCATTTATTTTCAAGCCATATTTGAACATAGTAACCACAACCTCTTTAGTACTCCATGTATCTACAGACAATATTTTTAACACAACAATGTCTGGTACAAAGAGTTTCACCAAGTCTGGTTCATCAATGCTTCCTTGTATAAGCTGCATGAACTCACGCTACTGTTACTATCAGGTGAAGACTGCTTTGGCAGCACCACTGCAGTGCCTTGCACTTGCTGGATCATTTCTCCTTGGGAGTGATTCAACTGAGCCCTCCTCTAATTCCATTTTTATGAAAAAATTCAATTTACGGACACAGGGGTCTTTCGGACTGCTGCCACCAAGGTTTTTACAAAAGTAGTTTCGTTTGTATGCAAACATAATTTCTACTATTTGCTGACACAAATTTCTTCCGCTATACTATTGACCATTCCGGATAAGAAGGCATCCCTCATTTTTATTTCCAGTGCTGAAAAAAACCACAAAGGAATGGCCAAGTTATATTTATTTGAATCTTTTTAAAATAGAGAATTACAATTAATACTGAAAGTTACCACTGAAAGAACAAGTTGTGATGGGAGCTGTTTCTATCAAAAGTTAAAAGCTAGCACTAATGAAAACCATTCGCAATGCTTACTATTACTCCCAGCTTCCTCAACAGAAAGTCATGGTAAGTGTTAAAGAGGATATGGATTGCTGAGAGAAATTTGCCTCATTCTTTAATTTTATGTAATAAATACAGGCAATTGTTTCCGACTAGAAAAAATAAAAAAGTTACTTTTGAGGGTTGTTTTCATCACTGTTTATCAAGTCACCAAATGAATTGCGTTATGTTACGACTTCCCTTTTGTACCTAAGCACTAGGCACATTTGTTTACTGCCCCCATTGAAGACTTTTCGCCAAATGGCACCAGTGTGCTAGACGGGACTTGAGAAAAAGCCAAGTAAAAATGAATTTTTAATTGTTTTATGGCAGGAATAATTGCCCGTTTCTATTGTGTATGGACCCTAAATCTACATAAAACCACAAAATTATGCAAATATATCTCAGCAATCCACATCCTATTTAACCCTATCAGGACCGGGGAGAGGCGGGATGCATTGTGCCCCTCCCCTCCCCCCGCACTTACTTACATGAATTTGTTGAACTTTTCTTAACTTTTATCCATTGTTACTATGGCAACTGATATTAAAACCATGGTAACTGTGAAATTTAGCTATTTATGTGGAAATGCACAGAAATCAAATTCCATACATGAAATAATACATTATACAGTGCGATAAACTGTATGATTGTGACCTTAAATATGAGATCAAGGTCACCAAAATGTAACCCTATCAAGGGATATACCTACCTGTCCAATCAATGTTATTACTGATGCAGGACCATTTTTCAGACACTGTAGAATAACAGAGATTTTCCAGTGTCTTATCTAGTTTCTCATGCATCTTTCTCTTGAATTCCTCATCTGTGAATGGCACTCTGAACTCGTTAGTCAAGTAACCCAAGGTGTAGATGACTGGCTGGCCACCACTGATTACTGGCCTCAATGTTCTGATAGTTTATTGACATCAGGTTGCCTTTGGAACAAGATCCATAAACATTTATGGGCTTGTTTTGCTGTTCCTAAAAAAATAAACAAAAAATAAAGTAAAGGGCCATGTGAAAGTTACTCAAGCGTTCCTCTGCAGACAGTCTGCAGTCCGTCCGGCAAATCCTGTTTTGTCAAAGAGTGCAGAAATTCTGCAGACAAGAGGGCCATGTGTGCTCGAGCGCTGCAAATCTTATAAAGTGCACCCCACTAAATAAGGAGAAAACAGAGCAACGAGCTCAATAATTTTTTGTAGGCCCTCAAAATATTCTATATTAGACAGATTTGAGAGTCCCAAAAAAGGTTTTCAATGTAACAATTTGGCCCAATTGTGACCTGGGGTTGTTGACTTCAAATTGGATGTATTTTGGATGACATAGGCTCTAAAAAAAAATGGTCCTATTTGCTGAGAGGTGTAGGGACATTTTTCAAGATTTTATGCTCGGACATATTGCTCGGAAAATTACACTGTTGTGGGCAGGGGTATACATGGTATAATGTCTTAGATCGCACATGCACACGATAAAAGGGAATATTTTCTGTGCTGTGTTCTGTATTACTGTATGAAGTTGATGGGTGCATGTGACGTTGGAGATACTAGACGGTAGTCATGTGACATAGCCGTGTGACATATATCTAATTACAATCAACACCTATCTTAGTTTCACATGGTGTTGTTTTCTACTGACTTGTTTTGAAATATCTATTCTGCCTAATGGAAATGTCAGAAAAAGGGGGTTCGATCAAACCACTTACTCAGCAATGCATACAATGGACCATCACTTTGTTTTTTTCGTTTTCCTTCCGCAATCTTGAATTCTTTTTCCTGAAAGCAATTTGTTTTTAGAAACCTGTAAAAAATATACTATGAAAGCAAAGTCCTTCGCTTAAAAGGGCTATCTCGTCGTGCTGTATAATGTACAATTCCATAAATGGAATTAGATTTGGCTCTCAGCTTAACCACTGCAAGCTGGTGACATGCGCGCGTCGAATATGCGCGATGAGATAGCCCCTTTAAACTTGAAGAAACGATCGCAAGTCATTATGTGCTTCGTATATGTATTTACCAATGGTTTCGTTTCCATATAATTGTTATCGTATTTTCGGACATAAAGAAACTGTACAGAAAATGTTACAGATCTCCATCCCATCCATTTTGTAAGGAGTTTTGAAAGAATTACAAATTGTTATGAAAATTTCACAGAAAAAATCAACAGTTGTTTCATGAAGGCTAACAGGGGAAGCCTCGGCAGGTCAACTCTTTCTTTTTTTGTTAAAAAATCATCACATCCAAAACGTTTTCAGAAATTGACTCATGTTACCTTGACATTTAGAACAAGTTCTGAAACATTGCAAGATGCATTGCTCATACATTAGTATGTACAAATTTATATAGCTTCAATCCCTCAACATCTAGAGCAATAATGTCTTTGGATGGACAGACAGACAGACAGACAGATACATGCTGCAGGGGACAATATTAAGCCCGGTTCATACTTCCTGCGAATGCGAATGCGAAGCGAATTTGACGTGAATTTGACGTCACAACTCTGTTTTCGTGCGAATATTCGCAAAAGTTGAGCACGGGGCAACTCTTGCGAATTATTCTTTGCAAATTTGTTGATCTGCAGCTACACTACATTGCTATGTGTCATAATGTGTCATACCACTAAGTCCAGGAGCCAGCAGGTCCAGAATTGAGGCTTAGTGGCACCTGAAGAGCCTACGGCTAAAATTGATACAGTCAATAAATTTTGCTAATATTTTATTGTCTGTTTCAAATTTTTGCTGTGGCTGTTTCCATGGCAACCGACCAATTTTGTGTGAATATGTATGAACAAAAGTAATTTTGTGTATGTCTATAATACGACATTCAAAGATTTTTTAACCCCGGTTTACCCTACACAATGGTTTAGATACTATGGTAACAATTTTTTTTTCATAATTTGGGTATTTTGGGGTTAATAACTTTTCATATAGCAACACAGTGCAGAGCTGCAGAGTCAAACAAATAAAACTGCTTTTGTCTTTATCTTTTTTTGCAGTAATATGAACTTTTTTGAAATTTGAGAAAAATAAACTTTCAAAGACTTGAAGGTTTTTTTTCTGAGACTTTGGCACTTTGAAGCATAATCAGCATGTATCGGGTCCTTACATGTATTTAATTCTAATACAAACATGAACTTACCTCTAATTTAGTCCTCTTATGCCTACCTGTTGATGGCACTCCTACTCTCTGCAACATAAACAAAAGTTCATGTAAAAGTGTAACATGATCAACAAATCTAGTGGTATTTGATTAAGGTATCTGGTGACATTTACTCAAGAAGTCTGGTGACTAGCGTATCTGATGGCATTTACTCATGAAGTCTGTGAGATTATTAAAAAATAAATCATCTGTATAAAGATAGACTGACCGTACATGTACATGTACATCATGTTATAGAACAGCTAGGGTACTTTATATTTTTAGTATTTAAACAGAACTTATCATTGATTTATGGACTTTAAATAGTTTGTCTGCTGAATAGGTATGTACGGAAACATTAAGGGGACATTGGAATAAATCAAAATGTATAGCCTCAATAGACTGATAGTGATACACCATGTACATGTAGGCCTAGCTCCAATTAAACCCTTTACTCCATCACACCATAGAGCAAGGACAACCATTATGTCCAAATGTTAAACAAGCGTTGCTGGGTCCAGTAACTAGGCCCAGCAACTAGGGACTAGAATGAGTAAACTGTGGACACTTGATACTGTTTGGACAGCTACTTATGTAATCCTAACCCTGTCATAGTGCAAGGGAGTAAAGGGTTTAATCAGAGCTACATGTAGGCCCTATATTAGCCCGGATCTTATTGAGCTGATTTTATTAGCTGTTATGCCTTTCTTTTAACATTGCTTTCATCATGGTCACTATTACAGCCACCCCCTATTGCCCCCTATTTTTGAAGAATTCATGATCAACTAAGTAAACTCTTTTGGGGGATATTGTTCAGAGAAAGTGAAATTCGAGATGTAGGTAATTCACCTACGAAGTGTATAAAAGCTAAAATCATTTCCCTATTGAGTTATAACCCCCTCAAAAATGAGTAACCTAATTTTTGTGGTAATAGAAGGCACAGCAGGTCCGTTCTAATTCTAGAAGTAGAAATTCATGAATGTTAGTTTTGATGATCGTAACCCTCCTCCTCCCGACGGTCGCAGACTGAAGGGTTACGAAGAACTACAAAAAAACCTTTCACCAAGGGCAAAGAAATGGTCGCCATGAGTTGGGAATCAATTCTAGAAAACATGACTGAGAATATCTTTTAAAAAACCTATAAATAACTCACCCATGGCTGCTGAATCGTTCGTCTTCTGCTTTCAAATCGATGGTTGAGGAGCGACGACTAAAAAATCCCCATTACTACTACTGTCACACAGATTGGCACAGTGCAGTGTGGGAAACCAGCCACTCGACAGCATTCACTCGTACACGCACAGCCTGTGCTCAGTCCAAGCGCATCGAAATCCACTGGCATAACACAAATCAGAGACTATAAAAAGTGTCCTGTTATTATTATTGATGAAGTATTACTTTCCACTTTGACATAAAAAAATACATCGTTTGTTTTATAATGGAGGAATTCTTAATTCGTCCACAAAGTCTCTGAAAGTGTGCATGCGCCCGGAGTGATTCTGGAGGTGAGCCTCCTTTAATTATTTTTAAATCCAAAGAAAATTTTCCAATATTTACCTTACACTGGGATTACGATGTTTAACTTCCCAGCAGATGAATAAATGTTGATCTTTTAGGCATTTTAGTTACCGAGTACCGACAATTTTCCTATGGGGGGGGGGGGGTAATGAAGATTCTATCCAGCACAGTGAGAGGGCACAACCAAAGTACCTTGCACAAATAACCAAATCTATTGTGATTTTCTTGCAGAGCAAGGAAGCAAGTGCAAGCCTATGTAATACCAATTAAAGGCCGTTCGGCCGGCCGGCTGTCCGCATTCAAAGGAAATGTTAAAGTTTTTACTTTAAGCTCCAACCTTTGAGTATTGAGTTGTATTATGGAATGTACAAGCCAAAGTGAGATTGTTATACAGTGTCAATCATGTTTTACAATCCCCAACTATGTTTTTCAGGAAATGTTTTAACATTTCCTGAAAATTAAAATGTTTTTTAGTAAAAAAAAGTCAAAGTTTTTTTTACATGCTTAAATAGTGACCTCTGGATTGTAAAGGGCCAAACTCGAACTAAAACATTGAAGTTTTAGATTAAGCTTGTAACTTTGAGTGATTATTTCAAAACACAGAGAGTCGGTTCCACTTGAATGATCTAAAACATTAAAAATCTTGAACAGCCACAACTCCTTATTGCAATGATGTACTGACTTGAATCTTTAAGTTAATAATGCTACTGACATGCAGATTCATATGGACAAATAAAACTGATGAATATGTCATTGGATCCAGTTGAATGATATAAAACAACGAACACATTAAACGGCCATAACTCCTTATTGCAATGATGTACATGTACTGACTTGAAACTTGAAGTAAATACTGCTACTGATATACAGATTCATATGGAAAATAACACTGCTGAGTATGTCATTGGTTCCAGTTGAATGATAGAAAACAATGAAAACATTAAACAGCCATAACTCCTTATTGCTATGATGTACTGACTTGAAACTTGAAGTAAATATTGCTACTGACATACAGATTCATATGGAAAATAAAACTGCTGAGTATGTCATTGGTTCCAGTTGAATGATAGAAAACAATGAAAACATTAAACAGCCATAACTCCTTATTGCAATGATGTACTGACTTGAAACTTGAAGTAAATATTGCAACTGACATGCAGTTCACATACAATCTGTGGACTTTCTTTTATTTTCATGCAGTTAACATTTTAATGACACTCCCCTACTAGAAATTCCTTCTGTTAGGCAGGACACATATCCTGCCTTCTGCGGACCTCATTTTTTTGAAGTCCACAGTTTGAATGCAATGCTCTTTCATTGTATGAATCGTATTGAACATCAGTTGATGAAATGAATGGTTTTTTAAATATTCATTGTTTCTCTATCGGGCGCTCGGCAGCTCGCCATGGCAGCTTTTGTTGTTCTAGTTTATCGAGGCATTGCCTGTTTTATACATGTTTCAAACACCACTTTGTCAACATTAGTTTAAACTAGCACGGGTTTGATAAGCACAGATTTGTGTCACCTCCATGCCATGTGATTGATCTGAATGTGAAGCTGAGTGTTGATTCATTTGAGCTACATGTAAATTGCCACTGTTGATGGAGTGGGAAATGTCAGCACAGCAAAGCTGCCATCAGGTCTGATCCTCTTGACTACGGTAAATTGCAGTTTGTCGTTATTACATGAAAATGTAGCCCCAATGTGAATAGATAAAGTCAAAACAAGTAAAAGTAAAGAAATGATAATGGTGAAGTTGTTTGTTGCATTCCAACATTTTATTTTGTTTGTGTAGGCCCCCTAAGTTTTTTTACATAAACGAGGAAGTATAAGCGAACCTTTTTTCAGTTGGAACTAGTTTTGTGGAACATTTTATTTATGCACAAAGGCTCTGCATGATTAACACTTAAACCTCAAACAAATTTACCTGATCTGCATTCACTTCTAATGTGTTCAAAAATGATTTTGTATGTTATAAACGTGTGCTTATTTTACATACATGTAGTGAAAAAATAGTGCTTTTTTTAACTTTATGACCATAGTTTAGCTCTTGTGATAATTGAATAATAACATACATGTACATAGTATGTGCAAACCAAGAGAGTGAATTTCATGCTGGGCATGACAATAATTAATAAATTAAATCAATGAAATGAATGAACTTAAGGTATTTATTAAAAGAAAACACTGTTGAAATATTGTTCCTTAAAATACTATATTTTTTTAGAAATGAGTAGAACAATTAGTTTTGATCTCACAATATCAAAACTTTGCCATTAGAATGAACAAAAAATGCAGAAATAACAAAACGAGCTGAAACTTTCACAGGTTTGTGTTATTGCATATCTCTTGATTATAGTTGTGTATGATAAAATTTACAAACACTTATCCAAAAGTATATATTTCCTTTAATGTGTATTTTTCACACTTTCACACAAGACGGAAATGTCTGGTAAGCCTTCAGAGAAGAGTGTACGCCCATTTTCCTCCAGAAGTTCACATTATTCACGATGTGTTGATCATGTGACATCAACAACAAAAATAGAGAAAAAAATTACTAATGACCAAAATCCTGAAAAATACAATTAAAAACCTTTAAAACCACTTTTTCCAAGTGGCCGCCAGGGCAACAACAAAAATTTGAAGATATATTTGTTTGGAAAATTAGCGAGTCTCATGATGTCCAGCTGAAGGTTTGACCCTATCAGGATCGGGCTTTGTTTGACCTACGGGGACCAGGGGGCAGGACTCATTGTGCGATTTTTATGAAACTTGTCACAAATGAGATGAAAAAATAAATAACAAATTGCCTCAAAAGAAGATTTTTTGTTGTTTTTTTGCAAATTGTTGGTCAAATTTGTATTTTCCCCATAATTTCCATATTTTTGGTCAGAATTCTAAAACACTTTGCAAATTTGTTTATTTTAACAAAATCAAAAACATGAGAATAATTTTGATTATTTGGGTCTCTGTTTGGGCGTTAAAATAGCTGTTTTATCCAATTTTTGGGGGAAATCATGTTTTTTTCAATGCTTACAAATCAATATAACCGCCCACCTGACAAAAAACTTAAAATAGTTTGAACCCCTAACAAACGGCTAAAAATACCAAATTCAATGAAGGCCGCCATTATGGCGGCCATTTTGAATTCCCACAATGCACTTCAAACTATCATTTGACAGATTTCTATCACTGTTAGTGAAGAATTTTTTTTCAAAATGCGGACATTTTGTTTAAAAATACTGAAAAATCACCAACAAAATGTGAAACACAAGGTCAACCAAACGATTGCCATGGCAAATGCTGACCCCAATTACAAAGATTCTTTTTATTACAATGACCCTAGATAAATATTGAGAAAAGTCAGACAATTTGGTGGCGATCGATTGAAGCACTAAACAGTTACAGGGGAAAATTTGGTAGGGTAGGGGGCACATTGTACAGGAAATTACCGGTATTGAAGGTAGTGCAAACATTGAATCTCCACCCACCACGCCTTGTTCAGGTTACGCCCCAATTATGGCAACTCCCTAGTGATTTGTTTTCTCACTGACCATTACAGATCTAATTTGAAATAAATTTGATTTTATTTTCAATAAATATTAATTGTTTACAAAGGTTGTAAGTTTTGTTTTCATAGCATTAAACTACAGGTTATCACAGCATTGAATTTCAAAGAAAAAAATTAAAATGTACGGCAACATTGCGAAAAATATAACATTTTCCCAAAACAATTGTTTTTGTTTTTCACATGACCAATGTCTCATCTCAACAACATGTGGTCGACATTGAATTAGGGAGGGAATTCCATAGGGGTTATTTGCTGAAAAAAGGGTATATTTTCACCCTTTGAAAAAGGAAAAAAACACCGCTATTTCAAATGAATGGTATAACCCACCCACATACCTGATGATTATTTTGTTACATTAAATGCAGCTTCTACGGAGCCATTTACCTATGACTTTTAATGAAAATATTAAAATATGGCAAAACAACCCTTAAAATAGTAATTTTGCTGTTACCATGGCAACAAAGATATTTTTTGAAGTTTTTGCCATTTTAGACTGTTTGAGGCAAAGGTCCATCAAATATGAAAGAAAGAAGAAAACATATTTTTACAGTTGCCACCCTACGTTTGATACTTACAGTCCCTTACTCTTGATATTGCCCCTAACCGTCAATGTTGCATCTGATCACAACCCGATCACCACCAAAATTTTCTAAATACTCCTGATATTTATTTAGGAACACATGTATTGTAAAAAAGGGTTTGTGTTGCAACCAGTTATTTTCATATGGGCAAAGGGGCAAGCAGGGTCCAGGTCATAATTCTTATTTTGTTCTATCTTGTTTTATATTTTTTATATTATATTTTTTAATTTATTTGTCTCGGCGACCATCTTGGACTTCAGTGGTTTCAGCATAAATATTTAGGGGTTCATGCTTTATTTTATCAATTGGAATATTTGTATGCTAATTATGAAATTTTTCAGATCAAGAATTACCATAGAATCATCACCCAAGCATCTTAATTGTACCCTACACCCCAAAAGTCAGCAGTTTACACATACATGTATGAACATCAATTTTGAGTGAAAAAAAACACACCCCAAAATTAATCATTGTACCCCAAAAACTGGATAAACCATTGATTAATTTAATGCGCCTCAGTGGTGACCTAAATATAATCTTGTGTCACTGATTATATCAACATTATTATGTTGGCAATGTTTTGTAGTGTATGGAACAAAACTATGAGAAACTTGAGATTTTTAGACAAAATTGACAAAAAGGCCCCCGAAATGACTGTTTTTGACAAATTTTTGATTTTTTTCTTCCCATCATCATTTCAAACTTGGTAAAAAGAAAGTTAGTGCCAATATCCATAAAAAGTACTTGAAAATTATGGGAGGAAAGGATGGCCAGGAGTACAATAAACAATGAAGGCAAAATATTAAGTTTATTAAAGACTAAATTTTACCATGAAGGAGTTAAAAAACCAACTTTTTTGTCTCCCACCAATACAATGGATACTACGTATTACTAAGAAAAAATTGCAAATCTGTCAATAATGTCCCACGTCATCAAAAAAGCACTTAAAAAAGGTGTTTTTTTGACGAAACCATATTTAGACCCCTACCAAATGCCCATCGAAGTAGCGATTGGTCTGTTCTTACTTCAGGTCAAACATACATGCACCTAGTTGATAACCAAATGTAATATCAAAGCAATTGGACCATTCATGTGGGCACTAGGGGGTCTCCCAAAACACCAAAACTCATTTCGAGGGGGCGGGGCTTAATTTATTAGGGGGTCATATCTCGAAAATTTTAGACGGTCACTGCCGAACTTTACAGAATTTTATGTGATTTGGCACGAAATGACCCTGTGGCAAGTTAACATTGGTGTACATACATATGAAAAAAAGAATGTTTTATGTTCCTTAATGCCTACTAGGATTAGTAAATAGGAAACTTTCCAAAATGATAGGTGGCAGCAGACCTACCACGGTTTTCTATTGTTTGAAAAATCAGGGGCTATTCAGAATGAAGTAAATAATGGAAATTTTCCTGGTGTATCTGCTGCCCCTAGTGTCTAAAAACTCCCATGCGTGCACAACATAATGGGAACATAAACAATTGGCCTGAAAATATAATGCCCAACCCTAAAAAGGTGTCAATCCGCATAATCTTGAAGATGGTGGTCTTTTTTATAAGAAAATGCCAAACACATTATCAGAGATGCCAACCTTTGCCCACCCCAAAAAAACTTCAAAGAGTGATAAAAAGTTATTTGTAAAATGGAAATTATTAATTAATTACGTGAAAAAGGTATTCTGACAGAATTTCACATGTATATTATTGCGTTTTACTTTTTTTGTCAAAAGAAATTTGACAAAATCAAACTGGTTAGCATCTTTGTCATTCCAAGTCAATTCAACACGCTTTTGGACCTGACTGTCATGGATTGAAGTGAAACTTGGTGTAATGGTTGGACTTCTTGAGCAACCCCCAGCACTAAAATTTTATTTAAATTGGACAACTATTTTCTGAGAAACAGGTTATCGAAATTTTGACTGAATAGCTCGACCCTCTGTGTTTGGACAGCCATATCTCCAAAAGTAAAACACCTACAGAGACAAACTTTACATAAGTTTAAAGCTCTTGAGATGGCCTTCATTTCATAAAGAAAAAACAGTTAGGCAATAATTTTACCTTTGATCTTGATTTGTGCCCATCCCAAAATTTTCTGAAATTGTTGCTTACATCTTTGAATAAGCTATCAACATTTTAAAAAGAATTAGGCATTTTGAAAAAGATGCATTTTTGCAAATCAAGGTCGGAGGTATAATTTGTGCCTAAATGTTTTGTAGTATGCGAGTTATTTTATTTTTATGAAATGAAGGACATCAAAAGAGCTTTAAAATGATGTAAAGTTTGTCTTTGTAGGTGATTTACTTTCGGAGAAATGACTTTCCAAACACGGAGGGTCGAGCTAATTAGTCAAAAGTTTGTTAACCTGTTCTCAGAAAAGATTTGTCCAAATTACATAAAATTTTGTCTCTGGGGGTTTCTCAACAAGTCCAACCAGCACACCAAGTTTAATTTCAATCCGTGACCCTCAGGTCCAAAAGCGTGTTGAATTGAATTGGAATGACCTATCTCTGCATAACAAAGCATGGCTGCAGAACTATCCAAGAGGAAACACAACATAGAGGACCTGTCACTTTCAATTACCTTTCAATTGGGTTTGTCTGGCATAGTGTACTGTGTCATTACACATTGACATAAATGCCAGAGCAACATTTTCCCCGGAAAATATATACTTTTTTGAGGGAAGTTTGACAGTATAACCTTCTAAAGATAATCTCATCAACACTGCCTCGGTAGAGCAAATGGCAAGTCCCACTGCACATGTCTGTCTTGTTAGCATGGGGAGCAATTCATATTTGAGTTGACCAAGGTCACGTGCTGTTAAAACCTGACCTGATTTGACTGAACACACAAGGAGTTCTTTGGAATCTTCATTCAAATCAAACATGCTTTCCACAACCAGGTCAGGTACAGACCTTTTCAGTTTACAATTCACCTCCTCGGTTGGTGGGGATTCTGGATCTGGTCGTCTTTGCTTTTGCTGATACCTAGTAGGATTTTCCTCCTCCAAAATTCTAGAAGAACATGTCTCCACTTGAGGATAAAATTGCACTTTCCTCACACAAGGATCCTTAGTTGCTCCTCCCCCCATATTAGTGACCATTTCACTTGTATCTGTGAAGAGGTTCTCCAGTAATTCTGCCATCGCTGCTCTTCCTCGGGCATTGTTCATTCCTGCGAGAAAACCGATGACAACTTTTCGGGGGAGGGCAGGCCACAGGTTACTAACTGAAAACAAAATAAAACAATAATAATAACAATTCTCAAATGCTGGGCTGCACACTGTCGTTAAAATGCATCCACCAAAAAGGCTACTGCCTCAGATGTCACCGCCTCTTGTACAAAAGTTAGTACAGTATTTAGTAGCAATTACAAGGGGCTGTACCTCAACCCTACAATGTAGGTCTGACAGGTATGATCTGAAGAAAGAATTACATGAACACCTACTATACCTTCATTGCCTGTCCAAATCCACTTCCTCGATAACATTGAAGCACCATCATCTGCCCGAAATGTTATACTTCTGAAGACGTTATTGATGTGGCTTTCAACTGTTTGTCCAGCTATCATTCTTTTAAATAAAGCTTGATCAGACTGTGGAGTATCTAGCACTGTCTGATCCATCCAATCAAAACTGTACCACATACTATCCTTCCCAAGCCCAGAAGTTCGAAATTGAATTGGATACAGACTGTAGACATCAAATTGGTATACATTCTTTTCATGACAAATGCCGATAACATCAATGACCTTGTTTCGAGTTCGCATGTTCCAAACCTGAAATTATAAAAAAAGGTTTTTTGATTTATGTGTCACTTCTACAATTGCTGCACAGTTGAAGATAGCCCCATTATGGGTCCAATCCACTCCTAACCTTGGCCCCAGCACCATTGCAATTCGATTGTTTCGCCCTCTGAAATATTTTGTCCGCCTAGTTCTCGATCATGAAACTAATACCAATCGAATGCTACTGTACATAGATAGCCCTAATTTCCTCCAGGGATATATTTTTTATTTTTGGACCCAGCAGGCACGGAGTTATGGACATGAAGAATATTTGAAAAGAATTTCAGCTTCTCAAATCGGGTAAATATATGAAAAAATATTAGTTAACATTTTGTGAGTATTGTAAAGAAGCTAACCCAGGACGTCAGTGCCAACCAGGGCTAGGGCGGCTATTGACATGTACAGTAGCATTCGATCGGTAAGTTTGATGATCAAGAAATAGGCGGACAAAATAAATCAGAGGGCAAAACAATCGAATTGCAATTGTGCTGGAGCCAAGGATATGAATGGGGCTAAGTTGAAGAGTAGGATTGGTAACCATGGTTACCCTATTACCGTGGGGGTTAGGATGCTTTTCAAATAGAATAACAAATGTTCAGCAACCTAAAAAGAGTGTCCGTTATTATTATTGTTGAAGTATTACTTTCCACTTTGACATAAACAAAATACATTGTTTGTCTGATTAAACTCGTCCTCGAAGTCTCTGAAAGTGTGCATGCACCCGGAGTGATTCTGGAGGTGAGCCTCCTATTATCGTGGTCATCAGATACATTTTTTTTAAATGAACTATCTCTATGTTAAAGGAGCTAAATCCAAAGACGATATTCAAATATTTACCTTACACTGGGATTACGATGTTTAACTTCCCACCAGATTGATAAATGTTGATCTTTTAGGCATTTTAGTTACCAAGTACCGACAATTTCCTTAGACACCCCTGCGCTCAATTTTGGACCAATCCGATGACATAGATTTCAAGCGCAAAGTAGTAGTCTGCGCAAGTTAAAACATAACTGAGCAAGTTTGGAAATTGCGTGCATTCGCCTACTACAAGTTTTGTACTTGTGCAAGCATGTCTGTAATTTGAGCGAGTTTTTTTACTTTGTGTGTTAAACTTACATATATTCAATTGAGGGCGCCCTTTGCAAAGATGCTGAATTCTTTAGCATTTTTGGTTTCTTCTCCGTCCTTATTTGGATGCCAGACATTCATGACATTAGTTTATGTTTTTGAGGTGAAAATACGTACTTTCTATGTCAATCTTTTTTTCAATGTGAAACAGGATCTGGGCACTGATATTTCAATGCACAGAACATTCAAGGTAAAAATGTTAATATAATGGAAATTTTGATAGACATGGTCAGCGAAAATTCATCCAGTCGGGAAAACAGCGGTTTTTTCAAAATTATTTAAATTTAAAACATTTAGGCAACATTTCATTTTTATTGTTTTTTTACCAGATCGGTAAAGTGTTCTTGGCTATCAATTCACCATATGAAAGTCGTCTATAGATGACGGGTTGACAACGAAAAAAGTGAATTATCTGGTACAACGATAATAAGAGACCCACGATAATATGAGACAGCCATAGGCCTACTTTTTAGTATGGCGATTTGAAAAACGTTTGTGTTTATGCACAGCACATGCTGGTAAGGTTTATCCTACGGTGACCGGTTTTCGGGCTACTATAGCTTTTTCTTTGAATTGAAAAACCCCCTAATGCAATGTATCAACTGATGCCCTAATTACCTTCCTTTGTTTATAAGAAGTATGCAAACATACATTAAAACTTGATGGACATTGAAACTTTCACACCACGCACCGATCTTCGATGACTTCAATAGCGTCCCTTTTGTTGTGAGTGTTACCTGTTTTCAAGGCAAACAAGAAAGTATGGTGTCCTGGTGAAGCCATACATGGAAGAAACATTGGCAGTGACTACAAGTGTTCTGTGAGACATTGTGTATGACTCTATAGCCAGCAGTTGTCTTCATTTTATTCAAAATATTTTTTATTTAATTTTAAAAATTACCATGGTAATTTGCAAAAACTTTAAAAAAATAAAAATAAAAAAAAGTGTAAATAATTCTTGGCTTTCAAATCTGATTTTTATTTAGTTTTGTGTCGTTTTATGTTTCTTAACATTTTTAATAAAGCATACAAATAAACAGTGATAATTGAATCACACTGACACATTGCATACACTGACACATTGTGCTCTAGGCCGGGCTTTGATCTAAGAGCAAAAAAGAGTAGGGGGGTCCAGCAAAAGGATGTCTAAAACTAGAGGAATGTAATGGCCGTAAATTTTGTCTGTCTGAAACCACCTTTTAGTCCAAGTTTGTTTACAATATTGTACTAATTGCTGCGTTAATCATGTTTATCTCATTGTCAGCAGTACGAAGGTCTAAAAGAGAAAGAAGGGAGAACCCCGATGCGATGCATATATAGTTTCGGCACCTGTAAAAAGGGAGAAATCAGTGAGTAACACAACAACAACCTCCAATAACCTACAACATCAAAGACAGGAAAAAGAACCATCTGGAACGAAAATTTAACATCAAACGTGTTATGGAAGATCATAGCAACTGCCAAAGAAATATATACTGAAACAACAGATTCAAGCAAAGGCACAGAAACTCAGAAGATTCGACAAAAGGAGCAAGTTCTTTTGGCACTACAAGATCTTTAAAGAAGATGCAAAGAAGTTATATCGTGAGCTTAGCATTAAGAAAATAGATGTCATCGAGCCATCCACTAGAAGAAGTTGTGGGGTTTTGGAGTAAGATCCTCGAGAACAACAAAATACATAACGTGTGAGCTACTTTGATCCAGCAACAACAGGACCAATACACATAAGGAGCCAAGAATGGTCAGATATAAACACAATTGAGACCACTGCAGCTAAATCAACAAAACCAATAACTGGAAGGCACCGGGATTAGACGCAGAACTTGCCTAGCATCCACAAAGATCTTGCATGGGCCTACAATGACATAGTCAAACACCCACATAAATGCCCCGAATGGCTGTCACGAGGAACTATACATAATATACCTGCTCCCAAAATCGAAAAGACTCGGAACCCCAAGAACTAGACAAACCCACAATGTACAAAATCCTCACCTCCATCATAACTGAGAGGACCTATAAAGCTTCCTTGACGAAAACAACTTATAAAGACTTAACAGAACAGAAATGATGTAGAAAAGGATGCCATGGCTGCATGCTTGTAAAGACCACATACTGATCAACAAAACCATATTGGAAGAAGCCAAATCTAAGAAAAAAACATTATCAACAGCACGGATTGACTACAAAAAGGCATTTGATATAGTGAACATCATTCCTGGATAGAAAGGCATCGTACACGTTTGGTAATTGTCAAAGACCAGTGTTCTCATTTGGTGTATCCCAACATATGCATAAAATAACAAGCCTGTGAAAAGTTGGGCTCAATTGGTCATCTAAGTTGCAAGAAAACGATGAAAGAAAAAACACCCTTGTTGTACAAATTTGTGTGCCTTCAGATAGGAATAAAAACTTCTTGCAAGAAGTTTTTATTATTTTAGTGAGAAATTACCTCTTTCTCAAAAACTACGTTACTTCAGAGGGAGTCGTTTCTCACAATGTTTCATACTATCAACAGCTCTCTGTTGCTCGTTACCAAGTCAGTTGTTGTGCTAATATATTTTGAGTAATTACCAAACGTGTACAGTGCCTTTAAACCTACAAAATATGTCCAACTACTGTAAAATTCACCACAGCGAGCATGACGACCCGGAAAACCACCTTGAATCTCCATCCATGCAGAAAGATCGTTATCAGCGAGACCGAACATCAGATGCGGGATTTTTGCGCTAGCACCACTCAGCAATGTGCTGAACAACAGCAGATACGGATACACATCAGGGTATGGCAAACTTAACCACCTTTTCTACATGGATGACCTCAAGACATTTGCCAAGGATGACAACCAGCAAAAGGGTCTGCTCACCATTGTGAACCCCTTCAGTGACGACATCAGGATGGAGTTCGGACTCGATAAGTGTGCCAAAGCCACCTTCAAGAGAGGAAAACTCACCAAAACAGCAGATACTGTCACTAAAATCAAGGAGGTGGACCAAGAGGGTACATACAAGTACCTTGGAATAAATGAAGGTGGCGGCATACAGTAGGCCTACTCAGCCATGAAGGAGAAGGTCCGGAAAGAGTATTATGGAAGGGTGCGGATGATATTGAAGAGTGAACTTAATGCAGCCAACCGATTTGAAGCTATTGTAACGCAGGAGAAATGTTGAGGGTTTTTATAATGTCTTTCTCAACTTCCCGGGTTAACGTTAACTGTTTATAAGCGTGTGCCGGAGAAGAGAGGGAGTGTGGACATCAATACAATAACGTACAAGATGAAGTGAGCGTAAATTCAAGCCAAACGTTTTATTAGACTAAACGGTTGCAATAATACACTACATGTAAATCTATAGCTTAGATTATATGCGAGGTCTCGGATGGATGAAGGCAGAACAGTAATCAATAATAAGAATAATCTAAGAATGAAACTGAGGATATTTTATAGGGGATTGGAAAAGCTTGGTCACTGATCGGATAATGGTGGTGGTCAGTGCATGGTCCATGCATGGTTCTCCCCACGTACAAGCTATAGCGTATCGGCAAGAATTGCGTGCCGATACGCAAGAATTTCGTATAATCATGGAGATAACATAACATTTTGGCTGGTTACCTGCTTCTCTGCTAAGAAAAACTTTTCTGTGCTGGTTGGCAAGAGCGGCCGAAATGGAAAAAAAACAAAACATTAAATATTAAACAAAATTGATCCAAATTAACAATTTTAGACGGTTTTTTTAAATGACAAGTGCAACCTGTTATTGCACAGGTTTGACAAAATAAAGAAAGTTAAAAACAACTTTAACTAAAACGGCCATTTAGACAAGTGAAACTTAAGAACAACAAGCAAATTTGATGTAACATTGAACACCGTTACGTCATGAACAAAATATGATAAGGATAGTAACATAATAATGCCTCTGTAAACCCAAGGCGACTCTGCAGCCGCTGCTGGTGCGCTTGCTTGTCATTGCGATAGGAGGGTGTCGTCGTCATCGTTTGGATGGAAGGAGAGGACTTTAAAGGAAAGGGCCCTTTCCAACGGGGGGGGGGGGTGCAAGTTTCGTTCGAGATTTGGCGGGGTCATCTCGCCAAACGAGTTGCCATGTTGAAATGGGGTAATTTCATTCAACTATCATGATATAGATCTTGGTTGTCTGCGGCGAACACGAACGCAGAAGCAAGGCGGGATTTGAGTGAATGGGCATTATAGTGTTGTGGGGACACATGAAGCTGCGGGGGAGGGTGTCCGTTTTAAAATAAACCGGGAACTATTATAGGTTCGGACAAGTAGTGTCCGGGGCACGCTAACAACGTACCATGTTCGCCCTGATGGATGTACCCGAGCACGACCGGCAGTTCATATACAAACATCTCAGGGGACACTCTGAAGAGACTAATTGGAACATTATAGAAACCCTTGGCACTCAAAGAGCTCACCGTATTGCGAAGAGATTGCTCACTAGATGAAGATGAGACAACAATGTAATTGATATAACCAAATATTCGTTTGTCTGAAAAGTCCGTAGTTGTTATGAACGTTGTTATTGAAGAAGTAACAAGAAGTAACACAGAACGAACTTTAATTGTGGAATTGTACGGCAACGAGATCAGGCTAATTCATTAAAAGTTTATCTTTCATGTCAAAGCAGTTTTTCCAAGTTGAGTTGTTAGTGGGCTATTTATTTCAATGGCATTGTACAGTATTTTGTTTGTTTTCTTTATAGAAACTTGCCCCCCTGCAGTGAATCTACGGTCAGTTTGTTAACAACCAACTCACCAATGACCATTCAAAACAAAGATGGTAATAAGTAGGCTAAAATAAAGAATCGCGGTTTCTGTAGAGGAGAAAATACCAGTAAAACAGAAATAACCATAGTACAGTTAACAATATACACGGAAGGTTGATGTCTAATGTTAAAAACAAAAAGTGGATGTGATAAACTTATGGTGAAAATAACATGATTTCTGGAAATCTTTTTAACCCACACTCATCGACTTTGTTTAATTGGTTTAGTATTGACTTTTTGTGACATCATTTGTTCAGTTTATCTTTATAGAAAATATGTCTCCTGCAGTGAATCCACAAACCATGCATACATCAACGACCAACTCGCCAACGACCAGTGAAAATGGAGATGGTAAGTTGCAAAGATGGTATAGAGTGTTGCTTCTCAAATAAACTACTGTCATGTATAGATTCCAAAAATTAATCTTTTTCTCCATTATCTTTGTCATTTCGTTGTGAGTTCATCCACATCTGTCGAGAGCGCCGCTGTTACTCATCAAACAGGATTCAGTGGTGAGTTTTATACAAACTTTGCGCATACCATGTACCAGCACCGTCAAAAGTAACAAGCAAATACGGCATCTGAGAATTGGGGGACCACTCTATATTCTGACAGCCCGTTAATCTGACAATTTTCAAATTTTTTCATAAAAAGGTTCAATAGTCCGACGTCCCATTAGTGCGACACCTCTTTATTCCGAAATTCTAACTTTATATACAAATTAGATACGGGTTTTTTTCAATCAAAAATAGGCCAAAAACATAAACAAATGAACTACAGCAGCAATTTATGTAAATGTTTTGTGGCACGTTTCGTGAAAATTTGCCCTGAGTTTGAAAAAGAAAACCTAAACGGAAAGGTTTCCAGGTTTCAAATGCTATGTTATTGTTACAAGTGACATATCATGAAAGATTCATTTTGGCAGAAAGAAAAAATGTGAGTGGCATAGGATGAAAAAGAAATCCATCCTGCCTCTGGGGGAAAAAACTACACCACACACACCTGTGGCTAATTTTTAAACAGGCAATACTAAAAAATATGTATATAATTTTGGCTGACGGAAAGGGGGGCGTACTCCCCCACGCCCCCTGTACCTATAAGGCCTATATAATAGTGCCTATAATGTCATGAATATTCAAGATTTGCCCCAACAAAACCGTGACTATTCACGAAAAGTTCACGTAAATATGTCTTTTCACGTAAAGTTCACGTGAATATTTTGTGATTTGGCAAAACCGTGATACATGTTGTATGACTGTTGTATGGTAATATTTGTACCGTAAGTGCGGTGTCATACAGAGCTACTAATGAGGGACTAATGAGCTGTCAGAATATCGATACAGCCCCTATATAGGATTCAATGTTTTTATCAAAATAAACGACTTTTAAAACTATAGTGACTATACAAAATTGTTGTCTTCCATACCGGACGCGCTTACGCAAGATGGAAACCTGAACGGAACAGTTTGATAACCACTTACTTTCAAGATTATCTGTCTGGAAATGCTAAAAAGCAACTTCCAGGTGAGAATTTATTTTCGCTGAATAAAATACTTTTCATAATACGATACACTGTATAGGTCTACCTATTACTGGTTGGGCAAAGAATACTGTTCGATACTACCCTCACTAGTTCTTCACAGAAACTTTCTCGCTTTTCTCAAGAACATTTGATCCATAAATTAGATCCCATATATCTTCCATAAAAAACTTCAGATTGTTAGAACGCAGGGGGAAATGTAAATCCCCAAACCCTTGATTTGTTTTCAAGTTTTTTGTCGGATGTCAAGATGTCAACACAACCATCTGATTTAGCTTGGTCCAATTATCCAATCCTTGGATTATACTGATGTATGACACTGCAATCTCACCTGCAAATGTTCTGATTACATTGAATCCATCCAAGAAATGGCTTAAACGAAAATATTTAGTCACTCATATACAATCGAACTAAATGTTCGTAAAATTGGCACTCAATTATTAAAGTATTTTTTAGGAAAAGTGATTCCTTAGATATAATTTCAAAAGGCTGTTGTGAATTGTGTTCTTTCATTTTGCCTGTTATCTACAGGTCAAAAAGACATCCTCAAGTTTCTGAAGCAGCACCCAGACTTTCCTCATAGCTGGCAGACGGTGCACACCAAAGTTATGACTGGATTTGTGAATTTTCCCTCTAACGGCTGTTTTTTCCTGTTTCCTCCTAAGGTGGAAACTAACGTGTTATATATATATATGTAATATCTTGAACTTCTAATGCACTTATCAATAGGCTACTGTTTCAAGGGTCAACCTTAGAATGGAACTTTCCTATGGATAAAGGTGACTGAGATTTTAAATACTATTGTCCATGTTCAATGTTGTTCAAAAAAGTTGAATTTTTTTTTGAAGTTTAGCAAGAATCCCAGTACTGTTGTGTGTTAGCATACTGCCAGTAGATTTATAAAGCAGTTGTTTGATGATAATGATGGGCCCTGATGGATGGTTTATCATTCGTCATTCATGGTTACTATTAGAACAGATAGTCCTCATCCGAAGTGTCGCTTCCTGGTGCCGCGTGGAGTATGTTGGGCGCTGTACATCATATTACATACATCCTTTGTCCTCACCACTTTACTCCTATTGGTGCATAGCCACCAATTGTTTCTGAAATAGAAACTTTGATTGGCTGTAATTTTCCCGCTTCTTTCTGGATCCTTCCCTTAATCCCCTTCCCCTCTCTTTTTCTATAAATGGATATGTATTTGTTTGTACTTGTTTTATGCCTCTGAAGAAGGTCCGTTCTGGATCGAAAGCTAAGGCCATCTACCCTACTCATTATATATATGTATATATACATACATGTTGTTGTTGTTGTTTTTTGTTGTTGTTGTTGTTGTTGTTTTTTTTTGGGGGGGGCTTAAAACAAAACAATAATTTGTATTGCAACAAAGCCCAGTGAGTTCTGGTTTTGCCGACTGGATTTTAGTTTCGGTGAGCACTTTTTACTACAGTAATAAGAGGAGTATGTGTTCTCCATCCAGAGCTAAGTGTTTGTGTGCATCATGCCTCTCGGCATTAGTCCCCTTGACAGAGGCTGAAAGGCTCACAGTGCGTTATTCACCCCAGCTGTAGATGTAGGATTCGAGAACAGCATTTCACTTATGACAGCATCTTGAATAACCAGCAGTGGACTTTGAACACCATTCATAGGTTACATAATTGACATTCTTACTGGAATATATCGTATTCTTAAGATTTAAATTTTGTCTGGTGATGTTTTTTTAATTCACTGATGATAAACAAGTTGGTACCACAAAATAAACACATACAATAAATCACAACAATCTGACTGACTTAGTTGTGTTTGCAAATCTTGCAGTAAATACAAATGAATTTACAACTGTACGGTAACAAATTACATTTATATACCACTTCTAAAAAATCAAAAAGGATTGTTTTTGTTTTTGTCAATAATGCCTTGAAATTCCTGTACAAACCAATTGATCATGCATCTCCAGAAAAACATTGACATCCCCAAATATACAACCCCAAAAAACTAAATAACGGAATAACACAGAATGTAAAATAAATATATAAATAAAGTCAATAAACCCATTACAATACACACAAGGCATTGTTTAAAAAGTCTGCATTGTTATCATGCAATCATGAATTCGTGTTTGGTTTACAGGGTAAGAAAACATGCAGTCAGTTGCCCCTAAAACATTATCCATGTCAGTAATGTTCAGCAAAATAATAGCAATCAATAACCTCAGAAGATGAGTTCGTTGAAATTCAACACCAAATTGTTCAAAGTGTGCATGGCAAATGCATTTTCAAGCACTCTACTTCAAATCACTTCCAAAATTACACAGTGTCAATGTTGAAATATTGAACTTGTTGGTTGGTTGGTTATGGAAGGCTTTCCTCAGCTACCACAAATACATGTAATCTAATTTTTTAAGAAGTATTATTTACATCAGTTAGAAAAAGTAATTGAATTATCCAGACCTATCTATTAAATATCAAGGGCCATTTTTGGTTTTAGTTTGATAAACTTGGGATCCCGGATTGCACAGCCAAAATAATGATCAAATAATCACGTTTTTCCCTACACTTCTTTTACAGTGCAGGCCTCAACCTTAAGCTTCAGAGGGTCAAGGCCACTTGGCCTCGAAGGCTCCAAAAAAGAGAGGGGCACCAAGGCCAACTGAAAGGGCACCAAGGCCATTTTCAAACTTTTATTTGTTAATGACTTATGTATACTCCAACACGCTCACTTGACAAAAAATCGTTGCCCCAGAACACAGAATTCTTGTAAAAAATCATACAGACAAAATATTAAGAAAGTTAATTCCCTAAGTGCTCCTCTGAAAAAATATCAATCCCGGATCACCATCGCCCCAACTCCCCACCCAACCCCAAGGCTCAATAAAATATGTTGTTCCGGAAAATTCAACCTTGAAGTTGAATATAAAATTCTTGAAAAACAATTTTCTTAAAAATAAATATGATTATGAAAATGAAAACGAATCCCCACGCCAAATAAATCCACCCCAAAAAACCCCGCGTCTAAACGTTAGCACTTTGCTGCTACTCCAGCCAATTCGACCTCGTGCTTTTTCTTTACGTCTGTTATGGGATTGCATGACGATGGATCAATATTGAATTGATAGATATGATAAAGATTTACGAAATTTTTGCACCGTTAACTATTCCGATTTTGACATTTCCACGCGTGTACACAAACGTTTGTTTGGCGACAAACAGGCAGGTCGCTGGTTCACAAACATTTATCCAATACATTTATCCAAAAGAACAAGCCTTGATACCAGCGAAAATAGAAAAAAAAACATAGACTGGATCCACTCCGGCCCCCATCCCTACACATACAGATTTCAATAGACAGAATCAATGCGAAAATGTGTAATTCAGTGTAGGGACCTGTAGCCAGTCTATACATTAGAGTAGTCTGGTGCCGTGCTTTTAGTAGTGATCAACTCAACAACGTTTGATATGGTTGCCATGCCACATTCTCCACGCACTGCAAGTACTTCGGTATTTTGCGCGATGCATGGCAAGCAGCATTATGAAAACTAGTGTGCGGGAGCGTACGCTACGTACGTCCAGAAACAATTTGACCTTAATTAAATGGGTCACAAAGTTAACATTATTTTTAATAACACTTTCAAATACATAATGTTCCCATGAACATCTTGTTCTTGTTACTTGTATTCAAAATTCCTCACAATAATATGTTAATAGTGTATTAATATAATACTCAGATTAATTTGTCAATTACATTAACTTTGTTTGTACAAAAAAAGGTAAAATGTCATAAATCTTATTGTGTATCTAACCAGAGTATACCTCATAAATGTTTGCATCACAAGAAGCCTGGATGACATATAGAAGTCACTGATTGATGGACAGGAAGCGTCCCAAATGGGGGACAGTGGTCCATAAAGCGCAACTATAACTAGACAGATATACAACCTGTGTGGAGATAAGGACTTCCTAATTACAATTATGTCTTGTAGTTCAAGTTCACTTCTACAGGAAAAAGAAAGCTTCTCATGTGAAGCCATAAAATAAGCTAATCCGGCATTGATTCTTTGTTAACATAGAGCTGTACACATTTTGGTTTACTTCAAGCTTTGCATCAGGAATTCTTTAATTTGATAAGATACATAAGATTAGAACTCAATATATTCCCCTAGTGTGTATTAAAAGTGTCAGGGGTCGATTTCACAAAACTCTTCCTAACTTAGGACTAGTCCTAGGCAATGCTAAGAGATAGGACCAGTCTTAAGTTAGGACCAGTACTTAAGACTAGTCCTATCTCTTGGCATTGCCTAGGACTAGTCCTAAGTTAGGAAGAGTTTTGTGAAATTGACCCCAGGAGTGTCATACGTGGTGCTTCTTAAAACTCATTCAGAGATAGATGTATCTATACAACTGCAGGAAAATTATTGTAATTCTGTAACAAGCATTTTGAAAACAAGTTAAACTGAGACAAAAAAACTAAGTTAGAACAATCATTCATCGCAGGATAACTAAAACTGACAAATCAGGTTTCAGACCTCAAAACAACATGACACTTGACAGGTGATGCAGTTGTTGTGTTTCTATTCTGCCATCATATTTCAGAGTATGTTGTTGTGATTGCATCATAGCCAGTTGACACTAGATGAACCATATGTTAGACTCTTGAGCTTGCTAGGGGTACACGGTGGGCGAATAGCCAGAGGGGATGTCGTCTGAAATATAATGATATCAATACATTCATTTAAAAGCAGCCTTAAGGAATGTGATTTGAACAAAAGAAGATGAGTGTTCAGATTGTCCCTGACCAATTGTGTTACATTTCCGAGGATAGCTATCTGAATCTCTAAAACAAACTAGAGGTTTACAGTTAGCTTACAACTTGATGGCCAAAAAGTGAATTAAAATCACGAAACTTGGAATTATCAATAAGCCTCGATATCAGTGAAATTATTCAGCAGTTCTGTAATTGAGCTGCTACACCCAGCTGGAAGCAAGAATCAATTTTAAAGAATTAAAACACAAAACAAAAGAGAAGAAAAGCTGAAGTTTTTCATTTGAAAAGTATGCACTCCATCTTGGAAAGTGAAAACATGATTACTGCTTGTCCACACCCAAACCCATAAGCAGCGAGGCATTATACCTTCATTTGTAGAGATGATGTACTCGCTAGTCGGGCACCAGTCAAATCAATGTGTTCTGCTGGATGAGGTTTGTCTGTACTGGTTACCATAGGACTCATGTGTAATGTAGCTGTAGATGCTGCACGCTGCAGGGTCCTACGTGGTGTCTTATTAAAGGAGAAGGTTCTTCCTACTTTACGAGTGGCTCTTTTTGCTCTCCTATAACAGATCAATAATGTGTATACTAAGATATCTGTGTCCTTCATATAAATGAGAAGTATTATTGTTCGTTTTAATGCCAGTTGGGACAGAGATACCAGTATTAACAATCAACACAAATTCTGATCATTTCGGGCAAAGAAAATGACAAATACAAATACAAGAAAGATGTTAGTACAGCTGATTGTCTAGGTATTGACCTTACACAGATGAAACTATAGCACTGTAAAAACCTGCCCTCTCAGCAATCAGAAAACTTTTGACTGGATTGAAACTAAACCTTTAACTTTATTGGTGTTACAGCAGAGTACCACTCTAACTACAAATGAAACATGCTCAAGCCCCTTTTCAAAAATAAGTATGGACTGTACTGCAGACCAAAGCCAAATTAATAAGATCTGTAAACCAACATTATGATTTATGTGTTAACAAGCATTGTTAATTTGACTGTACCATATGATAATGTAACATGTGAAATGGGAGATCAGCAGCAGTGAGTCATGCATTTATTTGTTTTTGAATTTAAGGGTTTTAACAATATTGACAAGGGCTGGCATTCATAATACATTGTGCATAGTTAAATAGAAATTACAACACATAGCAATTACAACACAATCATTATGTTTTCCACACACATTTACCTCATGGCTTTGGTCAGTTTGCCTTTGTCAAAATCACTCTTGGTTATTTCTAGTTCATCTGGAGATATCTTGGTCAAGAAGTTATCCTAAAATAGAGACAAATATGAATAAATTAACCAACAAGTAAACATTTATATACTTTGGTGTTGTAAATGTTTACTCCATAATTCGAGGTACTTTATCAATGTAGATGTGACCCTTTTTACATTTTTATGGTTTAAGGTTTTTATTGTAATTTTGTTTAATAAATGACGTAATGCACAGTACATGTCATCTTGATTGTTATTCAGCTGCTAGTAATAAAGTCAGATTAACAAATTAACAAAATTATCATTACTAACTACTACAAAATAAGTACCAAGAAAAGTATCCCCAAAAATCAGTAAAATGTAAAAGATACATTAAAACAAATTTTTCAAAGAGCTACATGTAATGATCAAACAGGAAATCAAATCAGAAAATTGATAGAGCTCTTAAATGAGAAGCACATACATCCAATTCATTTGATTTTTGAAATTCCAATGAGACCCTCTTATAAATGCAACTAATGTTAAAGTGAGATACACAGCACTTTATGGTTGAATGATGGGTTACTGGAACAGTCCATACTTACAGCATCCGTCTTGCAGGTAACATCTGCCATATGTTTACACAACGTCTTGAGCCACGCCTCCTTACTAGGCTCCTCCCTGATTAGGGTGAATAAATACAACCGATCTAGTCTGTCTGTAGTGTCCATAGGTGGCTTGCATAAGATGGCAAAAGTGTTTTTACATTCTGCAATAACAAAGACAACAAAATCCCACAATCAAAACACCTGAGAGAAAGCTTCCATTCTGTATTGTGTGGTAACATTAAATCAAAATGACTTATTTTAGGTAAAAGTAATATCCTGTACCTACTAGGTCCTTTATTTTGGGCTAAAATTACATGAAAGGTACATGTACATTGGATGTATTATCTCTGCAGTGGATAAGGATATAATCAACCCACATTTATGTACTCAAATACACAAGGCCATGGCCTTTGTTGCCCTGCTCTTGATGCCTCTTACATGTACAAATGTTCTGCTAGACATTCTGATATTTAAATTTAAGTGGCCTTTTAGTTTACTCAAGAAAACTGACCCAATATACCTTACAAGTTACAAGATCAACATTTCAGGCATGAGTTAGACTTAACAATAATCATAATTTCAGGTGATTAAAAAGCTATTTGTAAATAATTGACAGTTTTCATGTACGAACTAACCTTCTGTTTCCTGTACATCTAGAATCCTCCTAATGTGTGACAGAGGAACAAGCTCAATGTGCTTGTAGAATTTCTGCGTTGGTATCTTGTTACTGTGTGGACTCTTAAAAGAACTCACTGGCTTGCCACGACGCTTACATATCTTCAATACAACCAAGCAAATTATGTATTATTGACAAGTTGAATCCATGTCAAAGCAAAGTAGTTTTATCAGATTAGTGGGTATAAACAACAACATTATGAATGATCCCCTAAATACAATATTCTCAATTGAAAGATATTCTTCTTATTCCAATGACTAGACACAATATATCTGACTTAGTGTTTGTATCCAGGTATTCCATTCCAAAAGCAACATTGTACTTTTCACAAGCCATCATGCCCACATTAACCAATGCTACAAAATTAGAAAGTATTTAGCAAGCTTAACTGCTAATGTGGACATGTGACAAGCTCTTTAATGATTTTATTACACTTGCTTTATATTCACAAAATACATCAGCTGGAATCGCTTGGAAAACAGGTTGTATCACCCATGCAGCTTTGACTCTAGCCATGATCCACCATGGGATAACAAAGCAACATACTTTCTGATGGATTGGATCACTAAAGTCAGTGAGTTAAAATTGAAACAGCTCTAGAATGCAGGGGTTGTGGGTTCGAATCCCATCCAAGTAGCATGTGGACTAGTTCCCGCCGGACTCAGAAAGTGATGATTATACAGTGCTTTATATCATACATTGGTGTTAGGGTAAAACCAAAATAACATGACACAGCTCTGTTTCATACTGACCTCTAATGTGTCTGAGAACAGGAACATACTAATACTGCCTCCTTTTTCTGAGAAGTTTTCTCCCTTGCCATTTTCTTTATCACCAATCTCTGTCATATCAGCTCTCATGACGAAACTGCGATGTGCTGATAGTAGATGAGGTGGTACATCTTCAATATCATTCATTACTTCAAACATCTGGGTGTGTCCTTCTGTCTTTCTCTTATCCTCATTGATATGTCTGGAAAGATACCGGTTTAAACAACACTACAACATTTGTTTAAGGAAGAGTCAAACCCAAAGTAATTAAGATAAAACCAACCTTAGACAGTTTTATCAAGAGAACATAAAGATATTCCCTTATAAGATTAGATATATTTATTGATTCATACACAATCTTCTTAAAGATGACAACATTTGAGACATAAATATTTACCTGCATGAATAATTGATTTATTTCTCTAATAATCACATGATAAATAGTGACAATTCTCTTTTTTAAGTGAAAATATGTTAACACGCAGTAGCATGCACCATTAACACAGTAATTACATGACAGTTAAACACATTTTATGTGTGAGACTTTTTCTGAACATATCTCTGCAATGTTGTCACTGTAACAATGGCAATGGAATGATTAGCCTAAGAAAACAGAGCAAACACATGTACATCACAGAAAACAAATCTGATGTCTGGTTCTAGGTGGAGTGGACACTAAATGAACAAAAGGACCAATTTGATGCTTAGGAGTGAAGATGTTACATGGTTCAGCAAAAAGGAACAGTTGTCATATCACAACAATGAAACATCATTATAGGCTACAATGAAACATCATTATACAATGAAACATCATTATACAATGAAACATTCAACTCATTTGTTGCACTGTTTCAAAGAGTATGCTGAATCTGTGTTCAGGTTTGTCTACTGTCATTTTAACACATGTCGATATACACCTGCAGAGTCTACTACACTTTTATGTATTCTTTGACATTGGCTGAATATAAAGTCAGTCCAACAAATTAATCTGCAATAAATTGAACTGTCAAAGCTTTTAGTGGGATAAACCTTCAAATAATAAAGCAACTTGAAGTATTGTTTTCATTTAAATGAACAGTAGTTAAAGGATCATACCTCAATACAAACAATAATTTGTCTACTTACTCAGTAACTTTCCTGAGGGAATTAACAGCTTGGGTGAGTTTCTCTTGTTCGGCATGACCATCAGGTGTTCTCTTCAGTAAATCTACAATAGTAAAACAAATATCAATACAGCATTGAATTGTCAGAGCAACACATGCATGGAAACATATAATGCCCCCAAATCAAACTTTACACTTACAGATAGACAGTCATCTATCTATTGGAAAAAAGTGAGTGAGGAAAGAATTGTAAATCTCTAACCTCACGTTAAAATGGTGTAAATTGCCGTTGTATTCGATAACATTCTGGGGAATTTGTAAACATCCAAAACATCTGTACATTTTTGTACGGGGATGTTTTGGTTCATTCCTGACTTTTAATAATATTCAATCAAAACTGCATTGAATTTGACATTTTGACTGACGAAATACTCCTCCCTGAAATGTAATTGACCCATTAGTTGTTAAAATCCAATGACATCATTTTTCAAATTTCACTCTGAAAAGGTCAGGATCGCTCCATAAACCCACGTACAGACCCATTTTTCTCAAAATAGTTTCGGATGTTTTTGATGTTGATAAATTTTGCACTGGAAGAGTATCGAATACATTAGGACGAATTACATCATTTTAAGGTGAGGTTATAAAGACTTGTAATTTTTCCCCACTCACATGAGGAATCTATCTATTGGAAAATGATTACATCACAAAATTGAAATTGACATTTCCCAACCTTTTTAAGGGCAGGATTGATCTGGGTAACCCTTGATTAAAAGAGAAACTTCTCCTGACTCCATCAAGTTTTGATATATACATCAATACTGTAGTGTAAGTAATGGTGACATCATTACTGGAAGTAATGGCACATGCAGACTTCTTCAACAGCATGGTTGGAGTAGGATGCAAGTCACATGTTTGTCAATTGTAAACCATATCAACAACCAGTTTGCAGAATTACTGGTTTATGTTTTTATAACATCAACACAGGATTTCAACAATGCACAGAGACCATTGGTCTGCAATGCACAAGATAATGCAGCCATAATAGTTATAGTCTTTGTAAGAAGCACTCACACATCACACCAATGTTCAAGCAGCTTCACTGGCTCCCAGTTGAATAAAGGAACACTCAAAATTTGCTTGCTGCTGACCTTAAGTGCAGAAATAGATGGCAACGATATCATGGGGAAATGTTCTTTCTAAGCTTCATCAATCATCACAGTGCAGAATAATCTCCCTCCCCAGTTGTGACAGAGCTCCACTCTAAGCATTTTCAAATCAGCACTAAAAACTCATTTGTTTGATTACATGCACTTAACACTTGTAGACCATTTTGACATTGTGCAGTGCATTGTGATTGGTCAACTGAGGTAGTGGGTTATACATATGTTTTGAGCAAGTGCCATGAACGATTCACAGCAGATACATGTATCAACACTTTATAAGACTCAATTTATTATTATAAAGTCGCTGTGGTGTGTTGGCTTCAGACCATGGCTCTAGGAAAAGAAATATCCCAGTGTAAACAAATTATATATTGAGCAAGACTATAAAGGTATACTAATCAGGCATTTACCAAAAGAAGTCTCTATTACAACTATTTTGCTTCTGAAAGTACAGTAAAATATCAATTTTTTTGTTTTCTTGTTTATACAGTGCTGCCATATTCTCAAGAATCAGCCCACACTATGAGTTTCAAAGTGTTCCTTACTTCTGCCATGATACTGTAACACAAGTCTGGATTGATGCTGTACAAAGTGATTTTGACTTACCAGAGAGTAACAGGATCATACTTGGAAGCCTCTGCACAGGACGGATGAGTAAATCAGTCAAAGTCTGCCGACAACACTCAGGCTTACTATGACAAATCTGATTAAAAAATAAACATGTGAGTTCACTCATTTAACAATTAACACTCAGTCTTATGTCAAATCTAATCACATATGAACACACAGTGCGACCCAGTAACTCAGCCAACAACACTCAGACTCACTATGTCAAATCTAATCACATGAACACACAGTGCAACCCAGTAACAACACTGAGACTCATTATGTCAAATCTAATCACATGAACACACAGTGCAACCCAGTAACTCAACAACAACACTCAGACTCACTATGTCAAATCTAATCACATAAACACTGAGCAACTCAGTAACAACACTCAGACTCACTAAGTCAAATCTAATCACATGAACACACAGTGCAACCCAGTTACTCAGTCAACAACACTCAGACTCACTATGTCAAATCTAATCACATGAACACACAGTGCAACCCAGTAACTCAGCCAACAACACTCAGACTCACTATGTCAAATCTAATCACATGAACACACAGTGCAACCCAGTTACTCAGTCAACAACACTCAGACTCACTATGTCAAATCTAATCACATGAACACACAGTGCAACCCAGTTACTCAGTCAACAACACTCAGACTCACTATGTCAAATCTAATCACATGAACACACAGTGCAACCCAGTAACTCAGCCAACAACACTCAGACTCACTATGTCAAATCTAATCACATGAACACACAGTGCAACCCAGTAACTCAGCCAACAACACTCAGACTCACTATGTCAAATCTAATCACATAAACACTGAGCAACCCAGTAACTCAGCCAACAACACTCAGACTCACTATGTCAAATCTAATCACATGAACACACAGTTCAACCCAGTAACTCAGTCAACAACACTCAGACTCACTATGTCAAATCTAATCACATAAACACACAGTGCAACCCAGTAACAACACTGAGACTCATTATGTCAATACTAATCACATGAACACACAGTGCAACCCAGTAACTCAACAACAACACTCAGACTCACTATGTCAAATCTAATCACATAAACACTGAGCAACCCAGTAACTCAGCCAACAACACTCGGACTCACTATGTCAAATCTAATCACATGAACACACAGTGCAACCCAGTAACTCAACAACAACACTCAGACTCACTATGTCAAATCTAATCACATGAACACACAGTGCAACCCAGTAACTCAGCCAACAACACTCAGACTCACTATGTCAAATCTAATCACATAAACACTGAGCAACCCAGTAACTCAGCCAACAACACTCAGACTCACTATGTCAAATCTAATCACATGAACACACAGTGCAACCCAGTAACTCAGTCAACAACACTCAGACTCACTATGTCAAATCTAATCACATAAACACTGAGCAACCCAGTAACTCGGTCAACAACACTCAGACTCACTATGTCAAATCTAATCACATAAACACACAGTGCAACCCAGTAACAACACTGAGACTCATTATGTCAAATCTAATCACATGAACACACAGTGCAACCCAGTAACTCAACAACAACACTCAGACTCACTATGTCAAATCTAATCACATAAACACTGAGCAACCCAGTTACTCAGTCAACAACACTCAGACTCACTATGTCAAATCTACTCACATAAACACACAGTGCAACCCAGTAACAACACTGAGACTCATTATGTCAATACTAATCACATGAACACACAGTGCAACCCAGTAACTCAACAACAACACTCAGACTCACTATGTCAAATCTAATCACATAAACACTGAGCAACTCAGTAACAACACTCAGACTCACTAAGTCAAATCTAATCACATGAACACACAGTGCAACCCAGTAACTCAGTCAACAACGTGCAGACTCACTATGTCAAATCTAATCACATGAACACAAAGTGCAACTTAGTAACTTGGTCAACATATATTTACAATATTCAGGCAAATTTAAGAACAGTATAAACACACAGGCAGTTTGTGACACTTTTTCTTACCTTCAGGAAAGCATGGAATCTTGGTTTCTGTTTCTCACAATCATTGATTGTCTGTTTACTTAACTCAAAGAAGTTAACAAATGGTGGATATGCCTTGGTCATGTCCTTGGACTGAAATTTAAAAGAAATATTAGTTAAATAATGATTTATATCTGGTTATGAGTAGAGATTGGAAATGTAGTGGAAAGTATTGAGATTGCTTGTTCTTGACTCAACAAGAGCTATATATATATGTTTACATTGGGTCCACATTATAAGGATATATCTTACATGTTTAAGAATAATCTGTGCAATGCTTTTCTCATCATTGTAATCTTCCAGTAATTTCTCCACATCCTCCAACAGACGATGATGCACTTCATAGATCTCAGGAATCTTACTGAAAATAGTTTTAATTTCTTCCTGATCTAAAATGGGTCCTCCAGTCTGCTCAGTCTCCAATGGATCCTTGAATATCTGCAATCAACAACAGTAAGCAATCATCTTATAACATTCAGTCTTAAATATATTAATAATATGATGAACATATCAACATTTGAGTCTATGAACTTACACGGCATAGTACAGGGAAGGCTATGTGATCTTCAATTGACAAGTTGGATTGCTCTGCATTGTTCTTATAATCAAATAATCTATTTCAAACATTCAATGTAATAGCTTACCGTTATTATAGTCTGTAGTATTTGAACATAATTAGTTTCTGTCTGCAGTAACTCCATAGCAGTCATATGTCTCTTTGATATAGGTTGAGTAGGTGTATTCCTAATAACTGGTGTAGAATCAATTTGCATTGGGGTACCAGGATCTAAGAAATGAGAAATCAAAATCTCTATTTATCATAACACACTGAGCAAATCATTGCTACCTTAAATACATTATGTTCAATGATAGGTCCTACATGGGAATCCAAACTTATTATTGTAGAGAGGGAAACTGTGAGTGGTCCAATACAATCCTAGTTCAATAAATCTTTGCCAGTGAAAGTACTTGATTTGCAACAGTGTTTCCCCCTTCTTTCCTGTTGGTGATAATATTAATATGGATAGTTATGAAACAATGAGGGTAAACAACACTGAAAACCATATAGATAAAATTGTGAGTGATCAAATAATGTATACAGTATGTGCACATATTACAAGTTTCATAGCATTCTTGTGAACCCCACCGCCTAAAAATATATGACATGGAAATGAGTTTGGAGATTTGCATTGTCAATGGGCTGTTTACTATAATTGCATTCAGTAAATGTATTTGTGATGTATACATGGTTAGTGGTTATATTTACCATTAGATGTGAGCGGTTCATCTGGTGTAGCATCTAGTAACATTGAAGTAGACATTGACATGACTGCATCATTCATAATACTAGATCTTCTTTTACTAGGCATTCTCGGAGACGCCATCTCATCGTTCTCTTGACTCAATACTGCTAAACTCTCCTTCAATCTTCGTCTCTTACGTGATCCACGAATGACTGGAGTGTTACTTGGCGTGTTTAGTGCTTCCTCTGGAGTATTTGTTATCTGCCCAATGAAGGATGTATACAGTTATTGTTTAAGCTAGCAAGAAGAATATGACTCTAAGATTGAAACAACCAAGAGATGCGGTTTGATTCTTCTTTTCAAATAGTGTCTCATAACTATTGAATAAAATAAGTTCATTGCTTTATATATCACATCATGAAGGTAACTTCACCCCAGATCATTTTTTAAAACCTGTTACATTATTTTAAACATTTATGCAAGTTGTTAAACCTTATTAAAGTTTATGTTAACTCTGTGAAAATTAAGTTTGGTTGGTACAGAGAACCTTTTGCATCTTCTTTTTTATTTTTTATTTGAATCCTCTGAGATATTTACATTGTAAATGATCATTTCACCAGTTACTATTTCCCTGCTAATGGTTATTTAGTGTATGGTATTCTAGATTTCCAGATTAATCTAAACACATCTTACTCTCACACAATAAGCATTTTGCACAAACTTAGTCTGGCAGGCCAGCTACTTTTCCATCAACTTGTCATTGTGATTTTGTTGTTAGCAATAAAATGATTTGAAAAGCCTCATAGAGCATCATGAAGTGTACAACTTACCCTTAAGTATTTATACAAACCCTCATCTGCACAGGCATCAATCTTAACACAAGCCCAGAACCACTAAGAACAAAATACAAACATTAAATAAGCACTTATCAAGAGGTACTACACACATTATGATCTTACAACAAAAACCGTTAACACAGACCAAAAGACCAGCCAAAGATATGTTCAAACTATAGTGTACATAACATGGGTGTTTGGACTGTGCAAAACATAGGGTAATGAAAGTGTTTCACACTATGAATGATTGTTGCAATACACAGATCGTCATCGTTTTCACGAAGAGCCACATATCTTAAAATGACAAATATAGATTATTACAAGAAGGGGCCTTTATCTCAATGAATGCATTTTTGCATTTTCACGAAGAGCCATCGGCCCAAAAATGCATTGTAATACATTGCAACAAATGTAGGTCAAATCGTTTTTCCGTTTTAACGAAGAGCCACTTATGTCAGCGTGCGCGTGATCACGTGACATACGCGCCCCTTTCCTATGTAAAAACACGTTAACCAGTTGGGTGTTTAAGTAGGTTAACTCACTTTTTCGGTTTCACGAAGAGCCACGTATCTTTGACTAATTACTATGGCTATATTTAACGAAATTAATTAGTCAATGGAGAGGTTGAACTTATACAGAATCATGTGAGAGGTCTTTGAATGCAAACCGTGGCTTTAGTATTGCAGATACTGCAGTTTTAAGCCAAGCACAGTGTAAAATGTAAATCTCAATCAAGCGTTTGGACATATGTGGCTCTTCATGAAAACGGTGACGAGATGTGAACATGTCATAAGTATTGAGCTTGTGAGTCATTGACCAATGACCAGTAGGATATAGATGGCAAAATACATCTTGAGTTTCTTGAAGTTTTTATTTGAGTAGGGTCAAAATCTGATTAGAGGGGAGGTATGGTTACATCAGAGTGTGTTAATCCTTCAGTTATATATTGTAAGTTACATCTCTAGATGATAAAGAATAGTTGACTGTGAGCAGTTGTCTCAACAGCTTGACAATGAAAGTTTAGTCCTATTAATTTTACCTACCTCTTGTTTGACCAGTTTCATGGTGTCTGTTATACTGTTTGGCAACTCATTAACACTGTTCTCTTCGATTACTAAATGGGTGCAGGACTGGTCCCCAATTTTTGCAAATGTACCTCCTAATAGAAAAACAATAGAGTTTCAGTCAGTCAGTCAGTGGGTCAACTATCTCGCTTGTAAAGTAATGTGTGTCACTTGCTTTGCTTTAAGTCAGGTGACTTTTGTGTTCAGTGAACAATGGGCCTACAAGAAATAAAACAGTTAATAAGTTCTTTATAGAGAAAGAAATAATGAACTTCAAAGTTCTGCAACACTGGCTTGGTGTGTTGAAGACATCTCAATCAAAATGATTTAGTTAATGTGGTTAGTTATCAAAAGTCCTGCAAAGACATTGTTGAGAGCTGCTCCACACAAACAAATACATTTTGATTTTTTTAACTCTAATTCTATTCCTTTTTCTTAAAAACAACAACAAAAACACTCCTCTTACATTCAAACAGTTGAATATTTGAAACCTTTGAACTCACTAATAAAAATTAATGTTTATTTTTTAATATTTTCCTTAAAGGCACTGAACACGTTTGGTAATTGTCAAAGACCAGTGTTCTCACTTGGTGTATCTCGACATATGCATAAAATAACAAGCCTGTGAAAATTTGGGCTCAATTGGTAATCAAAGTTGCAAGAAAATGATGAAAGAAAAAACACCCTTGTTGTACAAATTTGTGTGCTTTCAGATAGGAATAAAAACTTCTTGCAAGAAGTTTTTGTTATTTTTGTGAGAAATTACCTCTTTCTCAAAAACTACGTTACTTCAGAGGGAGTCGTTTCTCACAATGTTTTATACTATCAATAGCTCTCCGTTGCTCATTACCAAGTAACTTTTTATGCTAATAGATATTTTGAGTAATTACCAAACGTGTACAGTGTTATTTTAGTGAGAAATTACCTCTTTCTCAAAAACTTCTTGCAAGAAGTTTTTGTTATTTTTGTGAGAAATTACCTCTTTCTCAAAAACTACGTTACTTCAGAGGGAGTCGTTTCCTACAATGTTTTATACTATCAACAGCTCTCGGTTGCTTGTTACCAAGTAAGTTTTTATGCTTGTTTTGAGTCATTACCAAACGTGTACGATACCTTTAAATAATGCAAGAGATGTGAAACTTTTCCCTGCGTGTAGGTCGAAGTTCATACAAATTAAATCAAGATTGCAGCTAGTTCCCAATAGTAAAATGCAAATAATGCGTCACTTTACTGACTTCAAACTTACCTTGTGTCTGTGTTATATCTTCCATGTGTTTCTTCTCCTCTTCTGAGAAGCCAAAGAATGCAAGTACACAACGGTAAAATGGTGCCATCTTATACTGAAGCTATATAACATAAAATAATAAGAAAATGAAAAAAAAACCCAAAACAAACAAACCCAGAACTTTGCATTTTATTTTTCATTATTCCTGAAGTCAAATCTTTTGATTTAAACTAAGAAACCCACCTTAGATGCAAATAAAGGGACCAAACAGTGCTTATGCTGTGCACATTTTGCACATCAATACAAATATACCACAATATTTACAGTTGATTTGACCAAAGTGGGTCCTTCATCTGAATAGTGATGTAACTTTGGCTTACCATGGTTTCAGTTGTAGCAGTCATCTCTGTATTATGTCTGTTCTGCCATGAGGTATGAACCCACTCCTTAGTCATGATTGGAGTACCAAGACTCACTGCCCCCTGTGTAAACACATTACAATTATAGTGTTATTACTAACTGCAGTGCTGCCAACATTTGCATCTTGCAATCAGGGAGAGTTTGTGTAACAACCAGGGAGATATTTAGAATTTCAATTCAACATAATAGGGAGAACGGTTCCTGTAATCAGGGAAATTGTCAAATTTGTTCGTCAGTACATGGAAAGATTGATTTATGTTCAGGGGACTGTCTGCAGAATCAGGGAGAGTTGGCAGCTGTGTGACAGCCAGTAACGGTCAGTCTCCTTTATATTGTTTTAAGGGCAAGGTACATGTTGGTATTACAAAGCTCTTGATCTTGGTATTACATTCATGGTTACCAACTTCAATTCAATCCATTTGAAAATGTGTACAGATGTCCAGTTTTACCCTGTATTTGTAGCTATTAGTTGCATTAGCCACCAGATGAGTAACTTTTGCAGTGAAATCTTTGCGGACACCACCTCCCATATGATGTACCAACTCAGCAAGTCTCTTAACTTCTTCACCCTCAAGAAAACCAGTGAAGCAGACAACAAGCTGGGCCATGTGAGGGCAGTATAACGGGCGGCCAGTGAATGGAAGAGGCTGTTGAAAAAGTACAAACAAGTTGAAATAAGGTTGCTTGGGTGGTTTACCAGTTAACCGTTTTGACAATGTTATTTCAAACCAATCTCAACCAGTTTGGATAATTGGAAAACTGTTAAACTGTCTTGAAAATATTTTATTCAATGTACCAGTACAACAAAATTGAAAAGTATGCACACACAAAATCAAGTAAAAAAGAGGAAATCAATGTTAAATGATTTTAACACCAAAAAGCATGACTTGCTGTCCAAAATGTAATTGTTCTCCTTTACTCTCCCTTTTACATGCAAAGTACTAATGGGAATACAAAGTCTTGATGGGAATTTAAGATATATGTTTCAAATGTCGGAAAAAACAGGTCAGAGTCAGATGGTTTTGCCGGTTTTAAATTAATAGTAAAATCTGCCCAAGCTTAAATCATAGTTTGTCAGGAGTGTGAATTTTGTAATGTGTGTATTTGCAATATATTATTTTTCTTCTCTTAACGTCAGTCAGTAAACCGGTTCAAACTAGTCAAAGTCAGACAATTTGGTTGGTTTTGATTTTAGACAAAACTGCCAAAGCTATTTCTTCTATGAAAAAAACCCCTACTTATTTTAGAAACTGTTTGAAACTTTAAAAAACACACAAATTTAGTTTACCAATTCAGGTCACATTTTAAATGTTACTCTTGACATGCAAGTTACACTACACAGTACCTAAAGTCTATTCTTGGCATTAGTCTGGGAGTTGCTTCAGTCAGAGCATGGCTACCTCCATGGTCAGAGTTACATGCAGGCCTGATGCTTCATTTTTGAAAAGGAAGGGGAACCACTGTGTTTTTGTAAGTGACCAATGTATACATGTTTCAAACAAACATTTAAGCACAGCAAATGCACAACATTCATAATCTGTCATCAAATTTAACTTTTTCTTCTCAGATCTGACAAATTTGAAACAAACAAATGTTTCCCATTCATGTGCATTTGCAAGATTGGTTCCTGTCTTGATAAGTGTTAAATACAAATAAGTTTTTTCAAAAATAGACCTTTGAATACACAACCAGTGCAGACCCAAATAAGTAGGCCCTAAAACAAATATACTAATAAATAAATAAATAAAGTTATACTAGCCTTATTCTCAGCAGCACACTTATAAATGACAGGTGGACCAAGAATTCTGCAGCCATTACGCCTCAAGTTGTCAAATACGGATCCTTCAAACTCAGTCAGTAAAAACAGTGTCTCTACTCCATCTGGATCCATTACATTCTCCATTCCAGTCTCTGACGTTAGGATTGGTAACCCTAGGGTCTACAAACAAATCAAATATCATCACCCAAATCAAAATATTTAATACCAACTGTATTTACACACATTACTTCAACTTCACATCTGAAACTAGTGGAGATTAGCCTACCCAATGTGCAGGCTTCACTTTTCATCTCCACTCAAACCCTTACTCCAAAGTACTCCAAACTATGAAAGTTCTTTGGCAAATTAATCACTGGTAATTTATACAACTGTATGACAATTTCAAGTACTTTATGGATGTACACATTAATATTGATTCTACACTACTTTTACTACCCCAAAAGTACTTAAATGTACATTTGTCACATTTATTTGTTTAGGTTTACAGAAAATTCATTGGCATGACAAAATCTGTTATAAATGATCAATGCATTGATAGAACACCGTTGAATGTTATTTCTGCTCATTTGTTATCAAATTAGAAAGTAGATTGATACAACCTATAATCATTCTGAAATTGTATACAAACCTTTAATGCTTGTAGAAGTTGCTGATTGTTGGCTGTGTCCTGTCCAATCAAACACAATCTATGCTCGCAAGCTAAAGATTCAATCCAAAAGTAAAACCATCAACGATTCATAAATGGATATTACTAGAAATAAACTTTTGGGGCAATCGAGTATCTGATTTCCAAGAACAAATGCATCGAAAACCCAAAATTGATTGAAGTAAACATTGCTGGCACTGGTATAGTCTGTCACATGCACAGCAACATCCCTACTGTAGGGCTAGTACTATAATAGGCCTAAGTTGACAGTGAATTATCACTATTTAGTTTTTAAAGGTATCGTACACGTTTGGTAATGACTCAAAACAAATATTAGCACAAAAACTTACATGGTAACAAGCAACGGAGAGCTGTTGATAGTATAAAACATTGTAGGAAATGACTCCCTCTGAAGTAACGTAGTTTTTGAGAAAGAGGTAATTTCTCACTAAAATAATAAAAACTTCTTGCAAGAAGTTTTTATTCCTATCTGAAAGCACACAAATTTGTACAACAAGGGTGTTTTTTCTTTCATCATTTTCTTGCAACTTCGATGACCAATTGAGCCCAAATTTTCACAGGCTTGTTATTTTATGCATATGTTGAGATACACCAAGTGGGAAAACTGGTCTTTGACAAACGTGTTCAGTGCCTTTAACTGATTATTCTTTTACTCAAATAGTGTAATTTTTTGTTTAATCCATCCTCATTCCTCAAATCAATGCAAACAAACAGGAAAAATCTTGGTTTTCTGAGAAACTTTGTTCAGCCTGTGTAAATACTTCTCCCAAAGTGCCTTTTCACAAATCTGGGTCTACTGTACTACATCAGATTAAATAAAGTTAGCCTCCCCAAATTCCAAATTAAAAATGTTCTTTTTCAAAAAACAAAGTCTTGATTTTTTTTTATGACTGATAATCTGCAGACCCTCACTGCTCAGAAGAGAAAATAACTGAAGGAAAATGAAAATGTTTAATTAAGATTAGTGCATAGGCCTACAGCACGTTCTAACTGTTGATTCTGAATCGTTACTAACATTTCCGGCAGTTAAAGTTAGACCCAGTAACTGGGGCACTGTTCTCCTTTAAAAAGATTGTTGACATCTTCGGTCTTACTGTGTGTAGCATAGAGAGTAGACTATAATACTATAGTTAGTACGACCGAAGATGTCAAAACAATTTTTAAAAGGAGTACAAACAGCCAGCGCCCCATGCCATTTAGGCCTACCAATGAACATGACCAATGCAATGGGCCTATTTAGGCTATACGTACGGGTCTAAATTAAACATGTTAAAGTGTAGTACTGCTACCTAGTCTACATCATACATGATGTACATAGCCATATATATAGAGTGATACTCTGGGAAAAGTTTCCGCAGCATGCCTCCAACTTATTTTTTTTCTTCTTCCTGTTTTCCACCTAGGCCTAGGCCTATCTCCAAATGGAAAACAGGGAAAAAAAAAATAATAATAATAATAATAAAATAAGTTGGAGGCATGCTGCGGAAACTTTTCCCTACTCTGTCTTGAAAAAGAGTTTTTAAGGGGGGCTGGGGGGAGGGGCGACTTTGCTAGGGGCGACTTTGCTAGGGGCGTGATAACTGCCATTCGATTGATCATATAAAATCATACCCTGTGCGTGATAACCAGCCAACTGGTGTTTGCACAGTATTCAGCAGAAGCAGAAGTGCAAAAACTGCAAGTTGAAGCATAATCATTCATGGGGTTGAACTTGAAGTTACCTGTATTGTCATCTTGAAACTGTGTTGAAGTTACCGACATACTAACTGAAGAACTTGCAGTCATGTTACTCAATTCGTTTACAGAAATCAGGGAAGTCATCTTGCTGATGCAGCCCAACCTTCCGGCCTCCTTGTCACTCAAAAAGCTGCCCAGTCACCAGGCCTTCCACCGGCACCTTCCACACCCACCACCACACACCGCACGCACAATCAATGCAGATGCACCAACTCAATCAATGTCGACTGACTGCATTGCAAACAACGTTAACGGTCGTTAATCTTTAAAAAAATTATTATTATTTAACGTAAATAAGTTTCTTAAAACTCAGATATAGGCCTATAACAAAATCAACTCACAACTTATTAAGTCCAGATATTCAAAGGCTTATTCCAATCAACCCAGACAAACGATTATCCTTTCATTCAAATTACGCACCATTTCATCACACAAAAGCGGGCCCTTTGATTGGTCCACCGCGGACGTAGTCACAAACCGTAAGCGCTTGTTGTGAGGAGAGAGGTCAACTGACATGACCTCATTCTCTAACTCAAATAGTCTGGTTCCACTGGTCGTGTTACTTAACTTGTCTTCAAACAACTTTGGTCTTGCACGTGTTACGTGTTACGGTGGTGTGGAGGGGGAGCGGCTGATTGAACTGACTGACAAGACTTCACATTCTTCTTTTTAGTTTTATACCATTCTACCTGCAGTGAATCCGAGAAAGATGAGTGGGAAACAGCATGAAGTAACGCATGTTATTTTTGACATGGATGGGCTTTTACTCGGTAACAAAGCTAAATAAAATGATCAATCAACTCAAATAAATCAAATCTCTTCATGAATCATTCATGGCCTATCTCCTGTCTATCAGATCTTCTCCGTAAATATATTCCTGTTCGTCCTCTTCGATCTGCTGGCCAATCCCGACTGACGTAAAGTACTTTTGGTTTTTCCACTAAATTCTATGGTCAAAGAGCCTTCAACTACATTGCACCTTCATTATGGAACGACTTACCTCTTCATATTCGCCAAGCTAGCTCTCTTCAAATTTTCAAGGGACTTTTAAAAACTCATTTGTTTAAATCTTTATTTGTGTACATGGTGTAACTTGCTATTTTTTCATTTCATTGTTCTATGTTTTGTGTTGCGCATAGAGGCTTTTGCTTTTGCATTATGCGCTATATAAATATAAACACAGTTATCATGGTTATGGCATGTATGGTGACAGTTACAGTCATGTATTGTCAACGTCATGTGTTACATTCACAGATAAATATGAATAGCGCCCTCTATTGTCAACTATCATACTTCACCAACATGGCAGTCTAGCAGAAATAAATGCTTAGTTTCACAGCGTATAAAAGTAAAGTCTGTCTCTTCCTCCACCTTATGTATAAGGCAATAGTAAAGACACAACATGGTGGCAGCGGTAAAGAAAATAGTAAAGACACAACATCATGCGAAGACACCTACCAAATATAGCCTAACATAATAACAAAATATTTATTCAGATTTTAAGTGTAATTTGGGAAGTTTGTACTTTTCCAGTATTTTCTGGTGTTTTCCGCTTGTTTGTATTGTATTGTATTAATTACTATATCATAGGATAGTAGGTCCTGTATTCGGGGTGCCCCTCATAATCAATCAAGGCATAAGTTTCACGTCACTGCGCGTGATGTAAACAACCCCTAGCAAGCCTAGAGACGAAGTAACATTTCCTACTTGCCAAACATCGAGTCTCCTCTCCCTTGACCTAAACTTGGAGACAGGTAACCTTCCACCGCGGAGTCAGTTCTTGGATTGGTCTCAAAGTTTCGACTAGCTTGCTCTAGTCATCGTCAGGAAATCGTCAGTCTCCTGACGATGAACTGAGAAGTCTCCCGAACAATCTACTCCGCGGTAGTAGAATTAAGCAAGACAGTTCTCTAAGAACAAACTCTACCTGGCAAGTAGATACACACATGGTGTTACCGCAAACCAAATAATATATTGATACCTCACCATGCAATGCCTCAAATCCTATATAAATATCTCGTACTATTATTATTATTAAACAAAGTCAAATAATTTTCGGTTTGCGTGTCGAGCTTGTCCGATAGGTTTTTGTTAATGTTAGATAGTATCCTCCCCAGTCCCCGGTTCAGTCGGGGTACCATAGCTTTTTCTTTGAATTGATATTACATAGTACAACCTAACGGTGGAAGGTTACCTGTCTCCAAGTTTAGGTCAAGGGAGAGGAGACTCGATGTTTGGCAAGTAGGAAATGTTACTTCGTCTCTAGGCTTGCTAGGGGTTGTTTACATCACGCGCAGTGACGTGAAACTTATGCCTTGATTGATTATGAGGGGCACCCCGAATACAGGACCTACTATCCTATGATAGAGTAATTAATACAATACAATACAAACAAGCGGAAAACACCAGAAAATACTGGAAAAGTACAAACTTCCCAAATTACACTTAAAATCTGAACAAATATTTTGTTATTATGTTAGGCTATATTTGGTAGGTGTCTTCGCATGATGTTGTGTCTTTACTATTTTCTTTACCGCTGCCACCATGTTGTGTCTTTACTATTGCCTTATAAATAAGGTGGAGGAAGAGACAGACTTTACTTTTATACGCTGTGAAACTAAGCATTTATTTCTGCTAGACTGCCATGTTGGTGAAGTATGATAGTTGACAATAGAGGGCGCTATTCATATTTATCTGTGAATGTAACACATGACGTTGACAATACATGACTGTAACTGTCACCATACATGCCATAACCATGATAACTGTGTCAGTGTGTTCCCAACAAACATTGTTATTCATTGTATAAAATACTACTAATGTACACTACTAGCATGACTAGTGTAATTCTGGATTCTCAACGCTGTTTAGTCTTATATTACTATTATATAGAGCCAAACGAGAAGAGTGGGTGTGCGCGGTGTAGTTTGTACTTGCTTCTAAGTTCTAAGGTGGGTTATGATGGCTTCTTTATTAAAAGGTCTTATTGTCTGTGATGGATATGATATGATGTATGGTGGTATGAGTACCAGTCTTTAAGTGTTTGGGGGAAGTATGAATATTTCAAGCAGTCTTTGTTTGCAGAGAGTTGTTGATAGGTTTTGCTGTGTTTGTGTCTGGATTGGCGTGTGACCGTCCGGGACGGCAGCCTGACCATGGTGGATTTTGTGGAGTATTGAGAGTCATGCCACTTTCCGTCTGCTTTCCAAGGTGTCCCACTGGAGAGATTTTAGAATACATGTAACACTGCTGATACGGTTGTAGTCTCTGCAGACAAAGCGGGCAGCTCTTCTCTGTGTTTTCTCAAGTTGGTCTTTCAGCTGCTGCATACTGTAGGGGTCCCAAATGATTGCTGAGTACTCTAGATGGGGGCGGACCAGGGTTTGGTAGGTGATGGAGATCTGATCTTGAGGACAGGAGTATAGGTTACGTCTAATAAAACCTAGGGCCCTGCTTTTGCCTTGGCAGAAACGGAGTGGAAATGATTCCCCAATTTGAGGTCATTGGTTATCTCAACCCCCAAGTATGAATGTGATGTTGTCTCTTGTAGTGTTATGCCACCTAGAGTGTAATTGAACTGTTTGGTTGATCTTGCATACAGGACAAAGCATTTGGAAGCATTAAATCTCATCTGCCACGTGTCCTGCCATTTGGAGAGAGTGTCAAGGTTCAGCTGGAGCTTTGAAGAGTCAGACTGGTCTTTGATGGTAGTATACATAACACAGTCATCTGCAAACAGTCGTACAGTGGAGTTGATGTTATCTGGCAAGTCGTTGATATAAAGGAAAAAAGAGTAGAGGGCCCAGCACCGCCCCTTGTGGCACCCCGGATTTGACGCGAGCCCATTCAGAGCACTCCCCATTGGGGACAACCCATTGTTTTCTTTGAGTGAGGAAATTGGAGATCCAATTAAAGGTGTTACCGGTGATTCCATAGTTGTTGATTTTATGAAGAAGACGTTGGTGACGTAGGGTATCAAACGCCTTGGAGAAATCCATGATCACCATGTCGGTTTGGCTTCTGGTGTCCATTGACTTCCTCAAGTCATGAATCGTCTGGATGAGCTGTGTCTCGCATGAGTGCTGAGCATGAAATCCGTGTTGTTTATCAGTTAAGATCTTCTGCATCAAGATGTTTCATGATCTTACTATGCAGGATGTGCTCTAATAGCTTACAGCATACCGAAGTAAGAGATATAGTTGCTCGCTGTAGCCTTGTCTCCTTTTTTGAAGATGGGGGAAATGTTGGCTGTAAGCCAGTCTGCTGGAACAACTCCTGTGCTCAATGATGTGTTAAAGATCACCGTCAATGCCGGAGTCAATTCCTCTGCAGCCAGTTTCAGTATTTTGGAGGAGATCCCATCTGGTCCAGATGCTTTATTTTCATTCAAATTCCTGAGTAGTTTAAGTATACCTTCATGCTCAATTGAAATAGTCGGCATCGAAGGAAACTTGCTTCCAGTTGTAATGTTCAGAGGATCTTCATCAGTGAAGACCAATTGATGGTTCAGGATTTCAGCTTTCTTGTTGTTCTCTGAGAAAAGTTGACCATTTGACCTCAAGGCTGGTACACGTTATGTATACCTGAAGATTCAGTTTTCATCCTCTTGATGAAGCTCCAGAACTGTTTAGCTGAGGAAAGACAGGTGGATCTCACATAACTCCAGTAGGATGCTCTTGTTTCCTTCTGTGCTAGTTTTCTGAAGCTCCTGAATTTATCCCAGTCATCAGGATTAGTCCCAACTATAGTTAGGGCGATTGTCAAGTTGGGGCGGAACACTAGCTACTCAGGTAGAATAGTACTAGTGTAGGGTGTGGGAAGCTAGAATGGAAGCCAATCATATGATTATCGCCCCTTCCCCCAATGAGCTCGCCCCTTACATTTTAAAAAGGTTGCCCCCACCGCCCCCTCCCCTCAAATGCTATTAATACATGTAGCGTTAGGCAGTGAATATTTAGCCGATGACTGCAAAATATCCTAAACACTATCGAACGTTATAAATTATACTATAACCATAGGCATTAATACCAGCTGCCTTCTCTGATGTAGGCATTTTACAGCTTAAAGTTGTCGGAAAAAATGGTGATGGACATGATTGAACTTAGCCAGCCTTGCTACCATGGGCAGTACACCATCACTAATCCCTTCTTGGAATGTTCCAACAAACAGCGCTGATTAGTGATTGGCTCCTGATAATGACTGATTTGCATGCACGCTTGTTAAGTTGTATGGCACTTGTAGAATGCTTAGTGTGTCAAAATGCTATTATTTTGACCCAATTACATTTCAAATGATAAATCAGATTTCTGCATACAGTTGGGTCATTCCATGTAAAAATAACAAAACTTCTGAAAAGTTCCCAGGTGACCCTCTCAGATTTACATGAAACTTTTTCAAACTGTTCCAATATGGCCAAAATGAACACACCAGCCAAAAATTATTTTCATACTCTATATCGTTTCCAAGTCTATACAGCCTCTTAAAATTTGCTCAAATCCCCCCCTTTTTTGGAGCTTCTCCCTCGGCTTAGTCGCGAAAAGGCATCGTGATGCTTTTTTTCCAGTTTTATGAGCCCATAATTTGATAACCATAACAGCTATAGAGCTGAAAATGTGTATATTATATGCTAACAAACATTGTCCCTAGATTCATAATCTGGCCTTAAGTAATAGATATCTCATCTAACTTTGAAGTTAATTGCCCCCAAAGTAGACACTTCAGTCAACAAGAAGTGATTTTTGATGATTTCTTTGGGTCTGCACCCTCACCACAGCAAAGGTCACATGGATCACAAATCTCAGATAAATTATCTATAGGTGCATTGGCAAAATGCAAACCAGTGTTCTAACAAGTAAACATCCAGTTGTTGTTTGATAAACTTTTTTTTTTAAGTAGTAAGAATTCCTTGTAAAATTTCTATGAGTTAAAAGGGACAGACAAGTTTGTTTACAAGTTTGTTTTTTCGCAAAAGAGAATGCAACTTGCAAGGCCTTTTGGAAAACACCAAAATGGCGTCACTACTGCCCAACGATAGAGAACCTTGGTACACCTTTTTTTGCCTTTTATTCATAATATATGTAGCATAACATTCAAGTTATGCAATGTAACTTCAGCAATGTAATTCAGTTATGCCACATTTATGTTACTTTTAAAATCATGTTTAACTTCGTAGATGAATTTAATCAAACCACTGCTGGGATTGTTTATGTTGAGGTGAAAATTAATACTATATTAATAAATAATTAATTAACTAATACTATATTTATTAGTGATTAATATCTGGATAAGTAATGCAATAATAGGCTACCCATCCTACACTATGTGATTATATCATTAGTTTTGGGAAGAGTAAATTTATTTCCAACTTGTATCCTACCTGTGAAAATTCTATTAACTTAGATGGTCCTGTTTAATGAGAATACAAAACATTTTGTATCATGGATTTTGTGCATGAATGTTAAGGACCATCCCCTCAATACCCAATCAATTCCTTTGTCTTATAGTCTCTTAGAATGTTCAATGTGGAAAAGATGATGGGAAAGATTGACATATTCTAGGTTACCCATTGGATACTTTACCTGTGTGGTTCTGTCAATATATTGATTTTTGTTGAAGTTATCTCAAGTTGTCTTCTATTTGTTTGTGTAATTTGGCTTTTAATCCAAATAGCGAGCAGTTCAGTGAGTTCCATACAACAGGCATGATATTTTTCCTACTGTAGTTTTATTTCTACTTTTTACTAACTGTGTTTTTTGCTATTATTGTTGCTCTCCTAAGAACATTTTATATATCTACTGTCTTAATGTTATGCCTTTTTAACTGGGAGTCATGTAAGGGTCTTGTGTTATAATTTGTATGGATTGTGGTATTTTCAAGCTTTGTACCAATTTGTTTGTGCAATTTTTGTGATTTTCTGTTTTTAGCTTTTTAATCATTGTTTTTTTTTTCTTTCTTTTTTTCTTTAATTATTTCTTGATTATTTTGATATGCGCTTGTGTACATTTTATGGAATGGGCGCAATATAAATCAATAAATTATTATTATTTGTATTAGTTCCGATTTTTGTTTAATTGATAATAAATAGCCAGAAAAGTCTGTAAAAGTCTAAACCATTTGTACATGTAGGTCAACCCTTGCACTCAATAGAATTGTCCTACTTTTTCCCAAGGTACCAATTATCATGCCTCATACAGACGTGTACATTGAGGAATTTGATTGTACATGATTGTACATGCACGTATTTGTTATAATCACTCTGGTCAAATCTTCTTTTATTTCTAGATACTGAGGAACTGTACACGGTTATATATGATAAACTTTTTCATGAGCATGGCCTTCCAGAATACACATGGGAACTGAAACAGAGATTAATGGGTCGTAAAGCAATAGAAGCAGCACAGATAGTCATTGATGAAACTGGGATCCAATTAAAACCAGAGGAATGGGTGGAGCTTGTGAGCAAAAAGAGTGAGACCGTCTTCCCAGGAGCTGAGCTTATGCCAGGTTAGTTCATGTTTGTATTTGTTAGACCATGGAGGTATGTAGAGGAGCTGGTCTTGGTTGGTGAACAGTAAACTAAACTTGGGGGAATAATAGTATTACTGAAGCAAATTGTCAAAGCAAATGACAATGGCCTGAGATTGAGAAGGCTATTTCTACCTCCATGGTGAAACCATAGTGAAACTGAACACTAAATTATCAATGCTATCATTGAATGTAGATGTACATCATTACTGTCTATCATTTCGCTGTGGTAATGCAATAACGTTTTTTATAGGAGGCCGGGGTACTCCAGCCCAAACAAATGCCACTCAGCTACTGCCCAAGCCTAATACTGATGTATTTTCTTGCATATAAGTCGCGGCCTATCTGACTTTCAAAGGTACAACAAAATCACTGCGGCTTATCTGATGGTGCATCATAAGCGTATCTGGTGTTGCTTGAGATAATTAAAGTGATGATCTCTGTGTCAAATGCTACATATATACTTGGGGAATAAAGAGTGGTGACAAGATCTTCAACGTCTGTTTAAAAATGGCAGGGTCAAGGCCGTGCAATGAAGGACTGAGTTGAAGGCAAGGTCCTTTATCTCATGACCCTGCAAGGTTTTAAACCGTAATTGAAGACTGGGTCACCACTCCTTTATTCCAATTCATAAATACCTTCCGTTAAAAAGTATCCAATTTTCTTTAAAAGTTAAGAACAATTCTGACAGTTTAGCCTCGGCTTACTCCATGACTCTGCGTTGAATTTCTATGTATGTGTTCAGCGCTAAGCTCAGTAGCCCCTTTCGCATGTTTTCAAACTACTTCAAATTTGCATGAGCCAAATATGCACCCTACCAACTTCAATTGGGCCGTGAAATTTGCACGGTCCGCACAATTATGTGACTCAATAAGATCAGGTAATGTTTAAACATTGCTCTCATTGCTCTCATTCTATTGTGTTGCGAAAGCACCCACTAGCATTGACTTGTTCTTGCATATAGTGTAGCATGCAAAATAGCGAGATAATGAAGACTAGTGCTCAGCTAGTTCATTGGAAATGATAAAAACCTGTGTGTGTGTGTACGCTCAGTTGTGTACAAAAAAAAACATGAAGTGATGTCTGCAGAAAAAATCTTTAAAGCGAAAATGAAAAGAAAAAAAAATGATGTTTTAATCATTTCTCTTCAAATTATGTTAATGTCATGTACCAACACAATGACCCCTGTGTGACGATATACTGATGGTGAGTGGTGCTTAGCGGGCCTCTGTGTGTGCGGTCATGGTACGTCTAATACTGCGGTGTGCCTTGTACGTTGATACTTGAATCATGTTTTGATAATTATACGCAGGAAAATATAGTAAATAGATACACTGTACATGTATAACTATCTGAGTCGGAGGCAAAACTAGTTGTGTTTAAACAACAAATTATAATCTATTTGTCTGAATTAAATGGTCAGTGATAACACTTTGATTGTTGATATGTAATGAAGTGAGTCACTCAACTGAAAGCTTCTGGTCACATGTTTGGCCACAAGAATTAAGCATTGGCAATTAAGCAATTTATTTATCAGAGGGTTAATGGCCACAGCTCTACACAGTCATCTGCAAAAGCCATTTAACTTAAATTTGCTTGTTGTATGTCCACATCAGACCGATAATGTTTAACCATGCAGGTAAACTTGCATTCTTTTTCCATCAGGAGCTGAGACACTTATTTGTCATCTCTTCAAAAACAAGGTTCCTATTGCCGTGGCTACAGGCTCGTCAAGTCATCTATTTGGACTGAAAACCACGAGACATAAAGACTTCTTCAAGATGTTTCATCATATAGTGTGTACGGGTGATGATCCTGAGGTCAAACGAGGCAAGCCAGCACCAGATCCATACCTTATTGCATTACAGAGATTCCAAGGAGATATACCACCTGCAAATAAAGTAAGTACACCCCCCCCCTCTACCTCGCCCCCCAAAAGCCACTGGAGTCTGATGATGGATGTTGTAGTATGCATCTGTAAGACTCGGAGATCATGTTTACTAAAGTCAATTTGCAGACAGTTGAACATCCAGGGGGACTTCCCTCTAGAGAGAGCATCAGCCATGATGCTCAGTCTCAGCTAGCAGGGGCTAGCTCAACTGCAGAGAGGATTATCATTCACCTTGCACCATAGCAGGAAATAGAAACATTACAATTGTGTAAAACAATTTGAACCCTAACTCCAGAGGTATCTTTACCAAGAACTATCTCACATGCCATAAGTTATATACTGCACTATAATAACTTCACAATCACACACCTCTACCTTGAAACACTTATAAAATTATTACCAAAAATGGTTGGTTTGGTTTAGTAGCATGGCATGATTTGGGATTGTTAACACAAAGGAATTTTGTTTTAAAGATTCCTTTTAAACACGTTGACTTACATGTACTTGTAAATGCATGGTTGATTCAATCCAGGTTCTTGTCTTTGAGGATGCCATCAATGGTGTTATATCTGCTAAGGCTGCTGGGATGAATGTAGTATGTGTACCTGACCCAAGGATGGACAAGTCACTCGCTCAAGATGCTGATTTGATTGTCACATCACTAGAGGATATTGTGCCAGAGGAGTGGGGACTACCGCCATATGATCAAAGTCTTTGAGTATAAATCGTATCAACTCCTTTCAAATTTAAGTAATGAATACATTTGCAATAAACCCAGTACAATCTTTTTGTGTGGTGTGTGAATGGGGTGAGCTGTAAGGTGTATTCTTAATCCAAGATTCCTATAATCTGCTTAATGCACAAAGGTTGAGACTTGGATTCAAGTGCAGTGTTTGCATGGTTTCACGAGGCTTGATTCAGAATGATTGTGGTTCACTGTACTTTTTTAATCTTTTTAAATCTTCCATAGGTGGTGTAAATAACAACTTGGTAATAATTAAACAAACATTTAAAAAAATCTGTTATTTAAACAAAAGTTATCAAGTGTTTGTCTATATAAATTTGTATATCCTTTGTGATATAAAACTAAAATATGATGTGCCTTCGTTGAGATTTCAAAATTCTATTTTTTATAAAATATTATTAATTGTAATTCATAAATACCCCGGACAGTTTCGCTATTCTGATTGGTCGAGAGCACGTCACGTGGGGGTGTTTAAACGGAAGATATAACACCGGCTAGAAGGCTGGCTTCGCGTGATGGGCGCGCACGCTCATTTACGCCAATTTACTTACGCGGAACGCAGTACAAAGCTATTAGTATACCCGCGCGTAATCTTTTTGTACACGTGCGTACACACAAACCAACGCGCACAAAACAGAATTTTACAAAAGTTTTTGAAAATGTACAAACTTCGCTCAAACAGATTGTCACAGATTGTCTATAATAGGCTTACTTGTAATTTTTTTAATCACTTTTTAACAAAAGGGCATTTATGAATGGGAATAAAAGAGTAGGGACTCGTTCTTAAACGACCGTTTAAAAACTTGCAGGGTCGTGGCCGTGCGATAAAGACCCTCGCCTTCGGCTCGGGCCTTTATCGCACGGCCACGACCCTGCCGGTTTTAAACGGCCGTTAAGAACTTGTCACTACTCTTTTACCCTTATTATAATGTGATGGTGTTTGCTCATCACTTCAGTAACATGCATAAGTTACAAGTTCAAAAGAGGTCACCAGAGTTTGATTCCATGTTCTTTAAGATTTGTTCAAAACTGTATGAGAGCAAACATTGAATTCAGAATGTTGACATTAAATATTTTTACAGTTTTATAATATTGACATTAAATATTGAATATGAAAACAATATTAAGAGTATATGGGATTTGAGGCATGGTGAGGTATCAATGTATATTTGGTTTGCAGTAACAGCATGTGTATATCTACTTTGCTGTGTAGATTTTGTTCTTTGAGAACTTGTCTTGCTATTTATTCTACTGTCGCGGAGTAGATTTTTGGAATTCGGGAGACTATTATACTGCTGCGGAGTAAATTTTTGAATTCCGGGCACTACTAAGTTCTGATACACATCGCATCAGGGAAGCTATTTAAATATGCAAGCACACTACAGTGCCTCAAGATATCAACCATTTCATCAGCAGCGTTTGGCACACAATCCTAGCACCCAACTCCACCGATATCCCACAGTCTACTGACACGCCCCATTACACAGGGTACTCGCACACAATGGGCAACCCACACAATCCTTTGAGAAGAACCAATCCGAGCAGTGACTGACTCTACACTGAAACCTCTGAATCCCTATCAATAGACTAACCTTATACACTCTTTAGTCTCCTGACAATGACTGTAGCAAGCTAGTCAAAGACAAAAATTCCTCTTTTTGATTTTGGTCTTGTAAACCAAATACTGGTCAGGACTCGAATTTGGGGGAAAAATCAACAAGACTGCTAGGCTTGCCCCTCAAATTATTTACTGGACTAAAACTTATTTTACAATAACAGAATAAAAATGAGTTGAACAGGCACTAAGAGAAAATCTATCTCATTTTGTATATGTGTAAGTGCACTTCAATACTAAACAGAATTTAAACATGTAAGATTCTTAGTTGGTTTTTGTCACAAATATATTACACAAATGAGGTATTATTATTCATTTAAAAAAAACCCAAGACCACCGATTGTGAGTTTACAGGCCAGATGCTAAAATTCAAGCCCTGTCACCAATCATTCTAGGTGCTACAAGACCACCTCACCAATCGCTACATTTAATTCCGCTGATATTAGAACCTTAATTTGTTTAATGCTCTGAAACCTTGCCTTGTTCTTTTCTCTGTTTAACCCTTCATTCCAATTTGTTTTATTAAAATTAAGTTTGTATTGCCAATTCAATATGGAAAATCACTTGAGTGAGAATGATGGTGCAATTAGGAACTTTTAAAATGTTGGAAAATCTGTTTAAACTGAACAGCTTAATTTGTCAAATTTTAACGTACAGTCATAATAAGTGAAGAGGAGGCCAGATTCAAATGATCACAACTGCTACCACTAGCTCCATTCTGGGGCCTATCCAGTGGACTTGTGTAAACTGGCCCATTAAGTGGTTACTTGTAGCTACTGATTACAAATAACCACTAAGTGAGCCAGGTTAATCTCCAAAATTAAGCTTACACGGATTGTTTAGAGTTTTACAGTTAATGTTTTTCTGGTATTTTGCGAAGTATTGGGCATCAGTTTTCTTGCATATTGGTGTACTTCAGGTAGAAATGTATCTCAGGGCATTTGGTACTGGCATAAAAATGGTTAAAAGTAATATTTCACAATTTATATTGTAAACAAAATTACAAAATCATGTATGTATTGAAAATTTATTTCCACTCTTGTTAGTGTCAAACATTTATCATTTGTATTTGTCAATATTTCTAGAGCCGTAGTTAATTGATTATATGAGATAGGATACTCATGTGTAATCTTTACAGTCAATGGTGTACATGTATTAGAAAAAAAGGCACATAGACAAAACATTCTGAATTAATGTAAAATACAATTTATTTACATTTTGTACAAAAATGAAGACATCATAAATGTTTTAATTATAAAATTCTTGTAACTGCCCAGGAACAAAATATGCACAACACCTGTGTACATGTAGATGATATGGATGGTATCAAACATTAAATGTCTGAGGTTTCAGCTTGAGATGGAACATTGTATAAAGTTGAATTTGATTAGTTCATTGTGTATGCCCTGTACAAATATTGCATATCCAGTGCAATCTAGTGGTGGCTCACTTTTTTGTTTGTAGAATTTTTACAAAACAGCTCATGTGCACCACAACCAGGTCATTTCCTGGCTAGCCAAATAATAAGAAGCTACACATCATGCTTTGATCTTGCTCATATTAACCATGTACGCACTTTTAATGTTCACATTTGCATAGTCTTGATTGGTGACGGTGTATTTTGTTAGTCACCGGTAGAGGGCGCAACATCGATTGGCTCGGAGGGACTGGGCAAGCCTACGAATCTGGATCAATGTGCTACAGATATCTCTTCTCCAGTAATTCATGTTGCGATATTGGCGACTACGTTAACAAAATGAATGTCAACAATCAAGACTAGCATTTGCTTAGAGACTAAAACATAATAGAACTGACACCTTGCTTGCCATTTTGGAATGTTGGGTCGCTAGTGAACCACAGTGTCACCTTCAATTGTTGCATGATACAATTTTTCAATTCTCTACAAGCAGATAGTGTGCTATGGATCCTTCAGGTATATTTTCACTCACAGAAAAAAAACCTGAAGAACACTGTCTGAGTCAGAGTTGGCTGCACTCAGTGTCTTGCTGTGGACATGTCATATCAACACCTTGTGACATGTGTGGATGGCAAAAATGGCAACGTGCATTGAACATTTCTACGTTTTTCATTGGTATACACTATAACAAAAAGTGTATAACGTGCACATGTCCATAATGGTTTCACAACTGAGTTGCATGGCTAATGACTCACTCAGAGTTCTCCAGTTTTTCTTTCCAAATAGTTCAACCTCGAAAAGCTAAGTTTAGTTTTGTTTCAGATATCAATTATTTCATGCTGCATTTACTCATCATTACTCCATGACTGGTACTACACCGTACAGCAAACGGCACAATCTTCAGTTGACCATGTTGTATCACAAGATTCTTAAAATAGCACTGAGGTTATCAATCCTAGTGGGCTGGCAATCACAAATACATACTGCTGCAGACTCAAGCTACACAGTCCACTTCAGGCATCTAAAGGTTACAAGAAACATACATTTATATTACATTATGATCAATCTGTTAGACTGAAGGATAATTAATATACCCCACACAAGATCTTTCACCTGAGACATGTTTAGGCAAGTAAGCATTAGTGGATGTAAGATAATAATTACACCAAACAGTAGGAACAGTTATTCTGCATCAGTCATACAATGGGTGCACAATCAGAAATTAAAAGTAGAAAGCAACTTTGTTCATTTGTCAAACACTGAACAAATCCGTAATCAAGTATACCTGTACATGTAAATGAAAAGCATACAGTTTCATCTGTTCATGACAAATGTACGTCATTGAATTTGAGAAGAGTGCAAAATGAAATGTTCATTCCTTCCAACTCTTTAGTTTTCAATGAACCAATCACATGCCTTACATGTAATAATAGCATCAAATTATGCAGGAGGTTGTGTAATGTGTTTCAACAAAACGGCAAATAACTATTTAGTGCATGTTGTTTGTTATGCATGTACACACACACACACACACACGTTTGTAAATCCCGCTTACCGAGGACTTCTCTTTGTTCTCCCATTGTTTGGACACAGTTTTTTTTTGCGACGTCCCCATTGGGTTTGTACACGAAAACGAAGTGAGGATGTCCTCGCTCTGTCAAACACCCGGATCCCTTTTGTTAAAGTCCTCGGTTTCAATGGATAGACACGCTCACACCCATGTACACATACTGTATTTCAATTTGAATAAAAATAAAAGCCAAGTTTTGAGAGATAACTTTCTTGCACATTGACAGTATTTTAGGTGAAACCATCTCTCAGCAATTGATCCAAGCACCAAAGTTTATAAAAAGTAAATTTTCAGATTAAATATTGCTTTCTGATCACTCCAATCATACCTCATATTACATGATACGAGTGCTATACACGATCACTTCATCAATACTAATGCCATTGCGCGATCAGTACATCACATTCTCTACTGTCACCATCAGATACCACATTAACCAATCATGCTGATAGTCTATCTACATAACAATAATAGAGGACCTTGAGATGCATTGGTACATGCATAGAACCCTTGCATATGCCGCTGATGTTCAAGTCAAACATTGGTACATGCACATGTGTACGCACCACGCACAACTATCAGCCAATGGGAGGTCTTTCCTTGACCTTAGTGAGGGCGCTGTTTGAGCAGACTTCTAGTCAGACCAATAGTAATATTCTAAGACAATCTGTCACCCAGGGTCCAATTAATTTGTTACCTTGTGTCTTGATGAGTTCCAAGGCACTTGACGCTGCAGTATCTTGCCCCACAACTCACACAAGTATATGTAGATGGAAACCTGAAATGCTGTTATTAAGGATCAAAGAATGTGCATCCATATACAAAGTCAAGTAGATGTTGAACCTTCAGAGTATTTCAATATTGATGAGGAAAGTTGATCCCAATCAACATGGTACTAAGATGGGTACCATCTGACCATGAAACCAATAAATAAACAGACCTGATACTTCAATCTTTAAGGGCAAGGCAGTTTTCCTTAGTAAATGGCACTTAGTAAACGTGCCAGTGTAGAGCACACACTTCAGATCCTCTGTACTGTTGGTGCTGTGGAAACGTCCATGAGCTGTGGCATGTGTCCACACGACCCGAAATAACGTTACTTGTGAACTTTCAGATTAGGTTCCAACAACTAACCAGGAAACTGTGCAGCGCTCGACTTCTTTATAGTCTGACATTCAAATAACAAGATCCAACAGCATTTTATAGCTGATGAAAGTCATCAATTTTTGCATCGCTTTTCTACTGCCGGTTTTTTCACTATTTTGCGCAGGAAAAGGTTTGATGGAAGAAAAACTCAGCTTAAATTAATTTATAAAAAGCATTTATAAGAAACTAATGGTGGCCTTCAAAACAAAGCTGCCTGTGATCATATCTGAGGGAACTTCATTTCCATTTTTCAGGGGGGGGGGGGCACAACATGTGTACTGTGGACTTGGTCTCCACAGTCTCCTGTCGTTTTTCATGGAAAGAGCCACTTGGGCAGGAGGGTGCACTGATAGTTAACATTCTGCATCTATCTTACCTTCATACATTAGTCCTACTCATTCCATGTCATTTTCTTGTTTGCTAAATGGACATGCAATTCAATAATAATTGGTAAATACTGAAATACAATGAGTCAAAACTATTGTAAATATAACCCATGGTTCAAGGATACCCACACACAGCACAGAACTTCCTCTCTGGGTACTTAGAGCGTGGGATACAAGCTGTCAGGTAGTTGGGTGGTTCCTGCATGCTCAGTTGCTCCTCTTCAACCAAGACACTGAAAGTCTTTCTGAATCGTTGCTTAAAATGATCACCCCTCGTCTTCTTCTTTTTTTTAGCTGGTGCTGTATGAAACAGACATTGATAGCATCATTAATCATCACTAAATACAGTCAACAAGTCCCAACACCTTTGGAATTGTAGGAAATCAACACACTAACTGTTGGGGTGTGATTCAATTGTATGCATAGTTCATGGGTTTGCTATTATGTTTACATGTATATCACACAAGAAAAATGAATATCTTATTTTCATTGATTTCAACAGTGACATTTGACTTATGGATGAGCAATAAATGTTTGTTTTTCTTTTCCCAGACATCTCTGTCGATAATGCAAGAACATTATACATGTACTCGGCTATTCATTACTTGGTCTATGACTAACTTCATTTATCTCTCATACGTAAATGCTTTGAAGAGAAGTTTCTTTAGCAGATTAAAAATATTGCTTGCCCAAACTTACTTCCTTCATTGGAATCAAACTGTGGTAGTTTCTTGTTAGGAATAATCAGGTTAGCTTGGGGATCCTCTTGGTAGTTGTCTTGTTCTAATGCCTCTAACTGCTTACGTAAACGTTTAGCCCTTGTGTAGCTGTCAAGAATGCGCTTCTGGTTGGTGTCTTTGATTCTACCTGCACACAAAATACATTGAGCATGGACTAAATGTAAGCTGCATGTTAAATGACTCTTCATCACCTAGCAGAGACTACTTGGATTGTATGAAACACGATCACATCAGGGTAATTGTTGAAACATTTGAGCAGCAACAGTGTGATGCTGACTACAATCAAAGTCTAATTGCTAAAACCATGAAAACAATCAAACTCTTTATCTCTACCCTGCATGTTTAGTGCAAAAACACGAAAGTACAAGATAAATAGCTTGTTTGCAACCAATTGATTCATAAACTTTTCTTCAAGAAAATTTGGGTTAAAACAATGATGACTAGGTCTTACTGGCAGCGGCAATACATGAAGTCATATGCAGGGAAGTCACTGTTCTTAATAATCTTCATATAAGTACCAGTACAATGTACATGTACAATGTATGTGACCTGTTGGTTATAATGACAAGAAGAATTTGTCACCACTTTACTGAGGAGAATCATAAAACACTCGCCAAGACACTCCCCCAAGTTGGAATGTAAATAAGATGTTAATTTACTTCAAGATATTCAGACATAACTGATGTCATTCTCCAAATAAGGATGCTTATTGTTTTAGTTTTATTTATGTTCAAGAATGGAGTAAAATTAATTTGTTTATTAAAACTTTTGCATGAGAAAGAAAAGACTTGCAGGTATGAATGTGAAGAAGATGGTCAAGGGGGTTTACAGACAGAGAGAGAAGTTCTACAACAGGTGCAGTAGCATCAAAGGAGTAGTAGCTCTACAGAGATTGCATGAGTGTGACGACACACATAAAGCTGTTGCCAGTAAGACAGTTGATATTGTTGAACATTAACTTGATTAACTCTTTCTAGTGGCCAAAAGTGAGAAAACTGGTAAAACAGAGAGGAAAAATAAAGTGAATGATAAGCATCCTCTCAACCAAGACATCCTGTCCTCAGATGCTGAAGTGGGACATCCTACCAAACTAGCATCCATTCATCTCTGGACCCCATTAAGTGGGTAGTTTGATGTAAATTGGTCTAAATAGTGATCTTTGTTCTTTTAAATAATGTCCTTCATTTTTACAAAGAAAAGTATACAAGATTCATAAATTGTCCTTTGATGTACATGTACATAGTGTAATATACATTTATAATTTATTCGTACACTTACAATTACATGTAAAACCGACCAATAATACATAAGAATCTTACGTAATATGTAAAACCGACCAATATTACGTAAGAATCTTACGTATTTATTGGTCGGTTTTGCATGTAAGTGTACGAGATACCATGCTTGCAGTACACTGTGTGTTCGCTGTATGCTCATGCTGTTTTGCTAGGCTTCGTATGGTACATGTAGGTTCTGCGTAAAATTAAAAGTTTGATCGGATTTTTCCAAATCCGTATTTTGAAACGCAAATTCGTACTTCCGTATTATTGTTTGATTTCAGTATGAAATACGGAAAATCCGTACTAGTTGGCAGCTCTGTAAGATGACATACAGCAAGTATTAACTTCCTTTTCCATAATATTCCGGATTTAAAAAACCCTAAAACTTCCCTTGTTTTTGCAAGCAAGTTGCAAGGAAGCAGATTTCTGTTCCTTGTTTACTTTCTGATCGTAAAGCTGTCCCACTGATTCCCCTCTCTATGCACTTTTAAGATTTATCTTTAAATTGATTTCCTTCCTCCCCAGTTTCACTATACAACACATACAACATAAACAGACATTTACAGGAATGTTGACACAAGCTGTTTGAAGATAAATCAGATCAATTGAGACAATGTGTAATTATCTCCCCATTCCTCCTACATGTACATGTATACAAATATTGAATGCAAGAACGAAATGCTTTTAGTATGTTTGATATAACTCACACATAGATCCTTGCCATTTGCTGTTTTTACAATAAACCCAACAATCGTCCACCCAACACTCGGAAAACCAATTTCCAAATAACATGACACTCCATGTAGACACCAACCTTGTCTGCTGTTATACAGCCTTTCTTCGTTTGGAAAAAACGAGCAGGAACGATTGTTTTGGGAACGACGCTGAGAATTAAGCATCAAAAATCAATATTTATATTTATTTCTTTACCATAGTTAAGACGGCTCAACATCATGACAGTAAATACATGTACATGGTAAAATAAAGGATGACACATGACACAAGTTCCACCAATCAAGTGACAATGATGTAGTGAGTTATTAAGGATACCAGTACATGTAGAGCATAAACATACATGTACATTTACGTGTACTATATGTTATATAAATCTTTTTGATGGAGGAATGCTGGTCATCTCAGCCCTGAGCCAAGCTAATGCACCCACTACAAAGTTTGCCATCAGCAAGCTCATTCCCCTGTACATGTGTTGTGTACATTCTTACCCCTTACAAAGTCACTGACTAGCCCACAGCTTGACCTGAAAGTTAAGGTATTTGAGGTACACAGACAAAATCTGTGAGAATGGTGCATAAATATTACAAATTGTCACAAAAGTTGATTATGCATAGTTTTTTTTGTGAACCAACTTTCTTCTTTGGCAACATTGATTTTGCTTAGAAGGGACCTAGAAGAAATTCAACAACTCAAAACTGCAAAGGAAAAAGAATAATAATCCAAGTCATTTATATGGCGCTCTACAAAGAACACAGCGCCTCACAACCAACAACAGAAGACAACAAAAATATATTGTATATAACAAATAAATGAAGAAAATGCATTAAAACAAACGGATCATAAGCTGGGAAATACGTGAGTTCTGAGTTGTCGCTTGAAGGTGGCAGTATGCCGCTTCCCTGATAGCACACGGCAGCTTGTAACACAACAAGGGGCAACAACAAAGAATGAACTGTCCCCAGCCTTCTTTAATTGGAGCCCGGAACAATCAGCTGGGTGAAATCAGAAGAGGAGTGAAGCCCCCTGCGACCTCCAGGTCCATCTGTTTTATATAAAGTGAGATTGTACTAATTGAACCCCAACGCTTCCAAATGACACAGTCATATTGCCCTTTTCCATACAAAGAATTAAACAATAATAAATTATCTTGGAAACTCGGATACAATGATGGTATCTCGGAAACTCGGAATTCAAGGACAGAGCATCTTAGAAACTTGGAATTCAATGATAAGGTATCTCTGAAACTTGGAATTCAATGATAGAGCATCTTAGAAACTCAGAATTCATTGATAAGGTATCTTTGACAGTGTTGTGACTACGCTGGTCAGGGCTGGTTGATTTAATCATGGAGGAAGGAATATCCTCCATGATTTAATGTACTCTCCACAATTGAGCAATTAAAAGTGACAACTGGGGGGGGGGGAATCTCAGCAAAAAAAACGCAGGTTTCTACTAGAAAAATCATCTCATCTCCTTAAACTATGTGGGCATAGGGCCAAGAAGCAGAGGGGGTCTTGACAGCGTAATGGCACTATTTTTGGGGCTATTTTTTTTGGACCCTACATAAGCCAGATAATTTCCAATATATGTTTTTAAAAATATCATCTTTGATAGGGCAAGGCCATTTTCATTTTGCAAAGGGCACTTACGTTGGAAAATCTTGAAGTCTTTGGAAAACTTTTGAAGGGGCACCAAGGCCAAGACCAGGGGCAACGGAGGCCATGGCCTCCGTTGATTTCCGTGTAATTCCAGGCCTGGTCCTACATGTATGTTGGGGGACTGTTTGGGCGCAATCTCTGCACATGGACATTTTAAAAATTTGCGCGGCAATTTTTAAACTAAAGTTCGCCCACACAAATAAAAATTGACATGAACTACTGAACATGGTTTAGGACAAGGCCCAGTTTAAATAGACAAGAGACAAGCTGAGTAAAACTACAATGGAAAAAGCTTTTGAGGAGATTTGCAAAGATAACTAGTTAACTACCACCTGGGCGGGAGGTAGGAAATCGGGTGGGGCTACTTCTTTCGCTATGTGGATCAGGGGGACTTCTCGTTTAAATAACTACACTGCCGCGGAGTGAGTTCTTAATAGGTCTCAACATTTCAACAAGCTTGGTCTAGTCATCGTCAGGAGACTGAAGATACAGCGTATCCTCCGTGAAGCGGATATCAAGGTCTACTACCGTACTCGCAACAAGTTGGAAACAAAGCTACACACCCACAAAGACAAGCATGACTCTAGCAGTCAAGCAGGAGTGTACCGAATTCCTTGTTCTTGTTGTAAAGTGTACATTGGCGAGACTGGTAGAGACCTTATTACTAGGCTGAAAGAACATAAAGCCCATGGCCGCAGAGGGGAATATGACAAATCTGCCATTGTGAAACATTCCACCGATCTAGACCATGTCGTAGATTGGGATCGGCTCACATCATAGCTCCTGAGAGACATTGGTATACACGGCGCATTAGAGAAGCCATTGAAATACACAAACACAACACTGTGCCACAAGATATCGGTTATTTCATTAGCAGTATTTGGCATACTATCCTACCACCCTACTCCACTGGCATCCCACAGTCTACTGACATGCCCCACTACACAGGGCTTTCCCACACAATGGGCAACACACACCTTAGCCCTGGGCCAGCCAACCACAGTTCTCCTTTGAGAAGAACCAATCAGAGCAGTGACTGACTCTACACTGAAACCTCTGAACCTCTATAAATGGACAAACATGTATTTTAAAAACTCTTCAGTCTCCTGACGATGAATAGAGCAAGCTAGTCGAAACGTTGAGACCTATTAAGAACTCACTCCTCGGCAGTGTAGTTTTAACGAGAAGTCCCCCCCCGATCCACATAGTGAGAGTAGTAGTCCTGCCCGATTTCCTACCTCCCGCCCAGGTAGTAGTTAATAAGCAGGAAAGTTCTTTTCAGAACTGAGAAGTCTCCCGAATTCTGAATGTTCTACTCTGCGGCAGTAGAATAAAAAGCAAGACAAGATCTCAAAGAACAAAATCTACCTAGCAAGTAGATATACACATGGTGTTACCGCAAACCAAATATATATTGATGACTCACCATGCAATGCCCTAAATCCTATATACTGTAGGTAAATACCCATATCAGATTTAACAACAAGCTTGACTATCAGGTGAGAAATGGTATATTTATCAACTAAGGAATCAACACGCCTTTAGTCAAAAAAATTTTTTTTACAAAATTTACAGTTTGTGAGCAACCCTGTTTTTCAAAAATTTTCCAACGTTTTGGAATAAAAATATCGCTTCAGAAGTTCAGACATAAGTAAAGATCCAGCAGAACTCTACTTTGAACTTGCTCTTCTTACCTCCGGAGGTGAATTCTCTTTATACAGCATATATTTCATGACAAGTGGTGAGAATCAAGGTTGTTGATTGGCAAAGATTAATAATAATAATAATAATAATAGTGGCTTCTTATATAGCGCACATATCCGTCACTCAGTGACGCTCAAGGCGCTTTAACGTTCATTATTTTCCTGCAAGGTATTGTGGAGCTAGGTTTTTGAAGTATGAGACCAAGTCCTTTACATAGCACCATGTAATAGTTTACAAGGTGCTGTGGCGCAATATGCTGCCGATCAAACCAGGAACACCGGGGCGAGCCCCTTCTCTTTTCGATAAGTGCACTGGGTTCTTTTACATGCATTACACAACACACGGGACCTACGGCTTAACGTCCTATCCGAAGGACGAAAAATTGCGTGGTGTTAATAGTTTGCACCCGGAGCTACCCTGCGCAAATTTTAAAACTATGTGAGGAAACAATGTTTGCGCCGCCAAAAAATGGCAGATCGCGCAAATTATAAAAAATGTCCTTTTCAAAGATTGCGCCCAACAGTAACTCGGACTTGAAGAAATGTCATGTATTTATGACATTAATATTCAGACATTAGGTAGCTTTGTTAAGGTAGTGCGATATTGACATTTCCTATTCTGGCGGCACACAAAACATCATGGCGCCGACAACATTTATTGAGATTGCCAGCTCCGAAATTTTTCATAAAAATACACCAAAACGAGCGCGCACATTTTTGAATTAATGTGCTCTCCACATATGTGGTACCATAAGTGACAACTGGGGGGAAAAATCTCGGCATAAAAAGATGGGTTTTTATTTGAAAAGGGGTTTTTATTTGAAAAGGTGATTTCACCTCCTGAAGGTACTTGGGCATAAGGCCAAGAAGCGGAGGGAGTCCAGCATATTAGCACTAGTATTTATGGGGCTATGGTAGCCTTGGTAGGACATCAGTGCCACTGCACTGACGTCCTGGGTATAAAGCTTCTCTACAATGCGAACAAATTTTTAACTAATGTTGTTTTCCTATTTTTACCTAATTTGAGAAGCTGAAATTCTGTTCATATTCTTCATGTCTATTACTACACTTTTAATGGGTCCAAAAAATAACAAATATATCCATGGATGACATTTTTTCCAAAAATAAATTGCAGATGTCCCATGCTTGCGTTTTAAACATCATATCGATTTACATGTCGGCACGTGTGCACATGCGCAAAATGCATAGCAACTCCATCGACTTCCACTCCAGGTAATTTCATCAAGTGCGCCAACGAGTGTAGTGAGTGTAGTCTTGTTGCCAGATCTTCTCGGTTTGATTTGTCACAATTTTTCCCGCAAGATGGCGCTATTATACGAGTAGTCCGATGGATGATACTGTCCTCTAGTGTTGAAAATTATGACAAATCAAAATGAGAAGATCTGGCACCAAGACTACAACGAGTGTGACGAACTTGCTATGAATATTGTTGGTGCGCTTGCGTGCGAATTTTCACATATGAAGCTAGTACAGAAAGTTCAGTAGAGACGTAAATTTCCATTTTACTTTCAAAAATAATGTAATCCAAGGATAAAATTAACAACTACATGTATGAACCCAGCACCCAGCACGCATGGAGTTCCAGACACAAGGAAAATGTGAACAAAGTTTCAGCTTCCTCCATTGGAGTCCAACCAGGGCCCAATTTCATAAGAATGTCAGACAACTCGGCCGTCGGACAACTCGACAGTCAGAAAAAAATTGACGAATCAGACAACTCGACAGATCAGACAACTCGACGGGTCGCACGTTCAACCTAAAAGACAAGTTGACTTTTCATCAGACAACTCGACGGATGGAGTTCAAATCCTCATACAAGCGTGCAGCAGCTGACAACACATGGGGCCGTTCGGCACGTGGGACGAGCGTACTGTGACTGGGCACAGGCTTTGGGGGACAAATGCAAAGATGGCCAAGGCGTGCATGGAGATTCGCGTGCCACAACTCCGGCAAACCGTTGCAAGCTGACGGCAAACAAGGCCAGCTGGGGCCGTTCAAATGTTTTTTATTTAATTTTAAAAATTACCATGGTAATTTGCAAAAACTATAATAAAAAAAATTAACAAAAAAGTGTAAATAATTCTTGGCTTTCAAATCTGATTTTTATTTAGTTTTGTGTCTTTTTATGTTTCTTTACATTTATAATAAAGCAAACAAATAAACAGTGATAATTGAATCACCAAGCCGATGTTAAAATTTTGATATTAATAATAATAATAATAATAATAAATTTATAATAATGACCTGATGACATGAGGGTTACAAAAAAAATTCTCCAGTCTAGTAATACTACGTATACGTAGTTAGAAAATGATATATGGCACATGGCTTCTTTAAGCCTCTGTATTTTTCCCCCCATAATGCTCAGCAGAATGTTCAGTCACATGATTTGATCATCGTGAATTGTAAGTTGAAAAAGTGTTTGATGAAACTTTTTCGGTGGGCAGTTTTTTTTTTATGGCCCCGACCAGTGGCGTAACTAGACATTTTCATTTGGGGGGCAAGTGGGGGCAAAGATTAAATTTGGGGGGGCCAAAGAAGTGCAAGATTATCATTAAATATGTTAACTGATAGTTGATACACACCAGCTGATACACACCAATGCAGTTCTAAAACAGTCTACATAGTTTGCAGGTAACAAAAGATTGCAAAAACAACAAAATCTTACAGAACTTGTCATTTTTATAAGATAAAACTTTTCGACTGTATACAAGGATTAAATTACCAACAGTGATTACCAACTTGTATCAATTTAGAGTTGTGCACGGTATTCTCAAATTAGGCCCTGTGAGTACTAATTAAATTATTGTTTGTAATTGTATGCTTTATTTCAGTGCAAATACCCAAAACATAATAATTGTGACAAACCAAAATACAGGATTGAAATTGTGGGTGTAATTATAATAATCACATTTGTGTGCTTGTCAGGGCACTTGTGCTACTACTAGTGCTCCCAGTATTACTAACAGATACATCTTCTTCAAAATTCTCCTCGGCGGAATTCTCGGATGCAGAGTCCATGCAATACTCTGATGGTACTACATAAGAATCAGAATCTTCTGTATTTTCCCGTCTGTGCCTCTTAGGTGTTGGAGCACGAGGCAAAGACGGGCGCTTTGATATGGAGAAGAAAATGGTCTAAGCTACCTTTTTTCGCTGGCGATTTTGCTGTTTAAATCTCCCTGTTTTGCATCTGAGTACAATGTGTTTACGGAGCTATTGGTCTGCGTTCAGGGCCCAATTTCATCGCTCTGCTTACCGTGGAATTCTGCGCTTACGCCCAGCTGCGTCCCATATAAGTACACACGTTACAATGCGCGTCAGCGCAGAATTATTTGGTAAGCAGTGCCATGAAATTGGGCCCAGACCACCACGTATTAAACTGAACTTTTTGACTTCCTGCACTCTCTGTAACCGCAAAACATACATTTACCGCCAATACGATCGCGCGCACGTTTCCATGCATTTGTCGGCATGACTGCATTATAGTCCACATACTGATATGAATAAAAGTTTTTACTTTTTACGGCAGCATTTTATGCAGCCTTAAACGATTTATATATTATAAGAATATACTTTTCTGTGATTTCATATGGGGGGGGGGCAAGAGGGGGGGCAAGGGTTCTGAGCGGGGGGGCACAGGCCCCCCCTGCCGCCCCTCTGGTGATGCCACTGGCCCCGACAGTTCCACATCCAAAATTTGAGCGTCATGCCGAACACCTTGTTTTTGTTTAACAAAAATTTAAGTCTAGTTTTACATGTTTTTGTTTGAAACGAGTCAAACAACTCGCCTTACATTCATTGTAGCTATCATTACAATGATGAGCTAGGTCGGGACGACATTTAGGTACATGATTGGGGCTACATTTAGGTCGGGGCGACATTTAGGTACAGGTTTGGGGCTACATTTAGGTCCGGGCGACATTTAGGTACAGGTTTGGGGCTACATTTAGGTCCGGGCGACATTTAGGTACAGGTTTGGGGCTACATTTAGGTCCGGGCGACATTTAGGTACAGGTTTGGGGCTACATTTAGGTCGGGCGACATTTAGGGCTCGGGCTACATTTAGGGGCCGCACAGACGACTGAACTTCATAATTCTTTTCAATTTTTGGCAGGTCAGCCGTTTGGAGTTTTTGCTAACTACACCAGAAAACAAGGAAATTACAAAAACCGAAATAAGTTTTTCCCCAAACCGACTTGCTGCCAATTTTCGTACATGACACTTCACCACTTTCCAGGTCAAATATGGCCAACTTTAACGCCTAAGTTATCAAGTCCCCTCAAAAGTTGACGTTTTTTAGTATTTTTGAATATTAAGCAGTTAGCATCGGTTCCTATGGGAGTTTGTTTAGTGTGGTGCTGCACCGTTTGCTTTAGATAACCGCCCTCAATCTTTTTGTGCAGTTAATTTGATTCCGTTTTTAATGATAGTTGTTAGATTTGACTTTATATTTATTGTTTTTCATTCGTCTGTAATTGTCTTAGATTTTTGTTGTCTTTTTTTCTCTCTTTTTTATTTGATTTTTTTATTTGCTTTTATTTGTATTTGATTGATTAATTGCGGTTTTTTGTGTCAGTAGTTTGATTGAGAGTTAAGTCTGTTTGATTAATGTTGCGTTTTATAGTTTGATTTGGAATTGTTTATTATTTCAAAACAATTTTTTTTTATGGTTGTTGCGTTTGTTAATTAATTTTTGACTTTGTTTTAATAATATTATTTGTTTTGTCGTTTAGTTTGTGAATTTATTTGTTTTGTCCCTTTTGGCCGCCCATAGATTTGCTAACAGGCACGAGGCTTTGCTCACAGGCACGAGGCTTTGCTCACACACACGAGGCTTTGCTCACAGGCACGAGGGTTTGCTCACAGGCACGAGGGTTTGCTCACACACACGAGGCTTTGCTCACACGCACGAGGCTTTGCTATCAGGCACGAGGCTTTGCTCACACGCACGAGGCTTTGCTCACACACACGAGGCTTTGCTCACACACATGAGGCTTTGCTCATACACACGAGGGTTTGCTCACACGCACGAGGCTTTGCTCACAGCTACGAGGCTTTGCTCACAGGCACAAGGCTTTGCTCACACACACGAGGGTTTGCTCACACGCACGAGGCTTTGCTCACAGCTACGAGGCTTTGCTCACAGGCACGAGGCTTTGCTCACAGGCACGAGGGTTTGCTCACACACACGAGGCTTTGCTCACAGGCACGAGGGTTTGCTCACACGTACGAGGGTTTTGCTCACAGGCACGAGGGTTTTGCTCACAGGCACGAGGCTTTGCTCACACACACGAGGGTTTTGCTCACAGGCACGAGGGTTTTGCTCACAGGCACGAGGCTTTGCTCACACGCACGAGGGTTTGCTCACAGGCACGAGGGTTTTGCTCACAGGCACGAGGCTTTGCTCACACACACGAGGGTTTGCTCACACACACGAGGGTTTTGCGAATTTTTTTTCCCAACATGGGTACGATTCTGTGCAGTTGCTATTTGATATTGTAATGCTTTTGCGTGCGGACCCCAACCAATGGAAGAGAGGTATGGTAATCTTGGCCTTTACTGCGCTGGGAAAAAAATAATTCGCAGCCCGGCCGGCCGACGACATCATGATTTTATTTTTGTCATTCCAAAATGGCCGCGCTCTGTGTACATCGGGGCATCGGAGGACGCTGAAAAGGTATTGTTTGAAATATCTTTTAAAAATGTAATTTATTTCAATATCCAAAACACCCTAAGCAAGCTAAGAGTTAGGTGAACACATTTGGTTGGTTTAAATCGCCGACCCACCCGTGGGAAAGGCGCCATAATTTTTGTTGTCGCGAGCTGAAGAAAAGATGGTCCGGACGTGTGGCCAAGGATTCATGGATCGTTGGCCACAGAAGTGGGGCTATGTGTGTGTGTTGGTACACGCGAAATCAACTTGATGGAACTGCCTAATCGAAGATCGGTGCGTGGAGTGAAAGTTTCAATGTCTATCAAGTTTTAATGTAGGCCTATGTTTGCATACTTCTTATAAACAAAGGAAGCCAATTAGGGCATCAGTTGATATATGGCATTTTTTTTTTTTTTTTAATTCAAAGAAAAAGCTATAGGGCCTAGGGGTAACCGGGCCTAGTACCCCGAAAACCGGTCACTGTGATAACACAGGACCTCTGATACACAGTCTAGTCGCCACTACTCAGGAACTTTGATATTATTATTATGGATGCGAATTGCATAACTGTATGAAACTGTTTTTCACAGCATTCCTCAGACCTTCGTTCCTTCCTTCATGGGTGTACATGTATGTAGCTAATAAACGTGCTCACCTGATTCACGTTTCGTCTGCTCTTGAACAACAGCCATCTTGGATCTGGCACACTGCTGGCCAACGCGGATTGGAACTATAGAGGGCGCTAGACAATTATTTATGTTTTTTCAAAGCAGTGTAGTAGTAAAAACAACACACACGCAGTGGTAATGTATTGAGAGCAAAGATCGTATAGCGCCGTAGTGATTGAGAGTGGCGCGAATGTACACAGTGCTAGCTGTGCATACGCGAAACAACACCGATGCCGTATGTGTGATGCGCGGGAAATCCGATAACTAGGTATAACACAGCACACTGAGGCCAGAGCAGATTCAGAGAGCAAGACATGCAAATGCAAGACACTTTGTGGTTTGACTACACAGTACACACACAGCCGTTTTTTATGCATTTACCGGCGATGTTTAGAAAAATAAGTTAAAAATAAGTGATACTCACACTGATCTCTGATTGTTGTGTGGTACAGCAGCTTCGTCATCCGGTTTGGTAAGTAGCCTAAGTTGTTCTTTTTGTTTGTTCCATTTTGGTCTTCATTCATGGTTCCTTCCTTATATACTCAGTCTTCCTACTCAGTTTTGTATAGCTAAAGCATGGAGAAAAGGCAGTCCAGTGCAGTAAGCCGAAGCTCTGAACCATCAATACTGCTCATCTTCACGAAAGAGAGCATTGAGGACATGCCAACTCTCAAGCCAAATAACATTCCGGATATTGACAATTTGGTAATCACCGAAAATGGGGTGCAGAAACTTCTCGCAAACATTCAGCCCAAAAAAGCCATGGGACCTGACCTGATTCCTGCAAAAATCTTAAAAAGCTGCTCGGAAAGTCTAGCTCCTGTTCTCAAGAAGATATTCCAGAAATCCATAGACTCAGGTGCTCTTCCCAGTGATTGGTGCAAAGCTAACATCATCCCCATCTATAAAAAGGTGATAGGACAAACCCAGCCAATTATCGCCCGGTGTCATTGACGTCCATCCCATGTAAGCTGCTTGAACACATTATACATCATCATATAATGGATCACCTGGATCGTCACCAGGTACTTACCAACCGTCAACACGGTTTCAGAAGAGGAAGATCCTGCGATACACAGCTAGCTGGACTCATAGACGACCTGGCAAAATCTCTCGACACGAAAAGCCAAACAGACTTAGTTATTTTAGACTTCAGCAAGGCGTTCGACACTGTCCCCCACCATCGACTCCTGTGTAAACTCAAGAACATCGGCATTAACAACAGCCTCCTGGAGTGGATCAACATCTTTCTCACTACCAGGCATCAGAGAGTCCTCCTGGAAGGGGAATCATTAGGTGAATCTTCAGTAACCTCCGGAGTACCCCAGGGGACAGTGTTGGGCCCCTTGCTGTTTCTACTCTACATCAACGACCTCCCAGACGCAGTTTCATCACAAGTAAGGCTCTTTGCTGACGATTGCATTATGTACAAGGAAATTAAATCATCCGAAGACCAAGACCTTCTTCAAAAAGACGTCGACTCACTCTGCATATGGGAAAACACATGGCAAATGTCTTTCAACGCTTCGAAGTGCTTCACTATGCATGTCACTCATAAAACCAAACCAATGACCAGGGAATACATCATGAATGGCAAAGGTCTCCAAACAGTCAAGCATCATCCTTATTTAGGGGTCGAAATCAGCAATGATCTCAACTGGGCTTGTCACATCAAACAAACTGCAAACAAAGCCAATAAGATGCTTGAGCTACTGCGTAGGAACATCCATTCCTGTAGCAAAGATGTTAAGGACATTGCCTATAAGACCCTTGTCCGCTCAAGGCTGGAATACTGTGGAGGTATCTGGGACCCTTTCCATGAAAACAACAAGATGACCCTGGAGAAAGTTCAACGTCGGGCAGCCCGCTTCGTCCTGAACAACTACAACGGCAGAGAGAGCGTCACCAACATGCTGTCTGACCTCCAGTGGGAATTCTTGGAAGAGCGGCGTACCAGACTTAACCTCACTGCCATCTATAAAGAGGTTCATCACATCACCCCTCAAAACATCCAGCTTCAGAAACCCAGCAACATCACTACAAGACAAAATTCAGGGCCGCACATCATAATAACCCCATCATTCAACAAGACATGCTACCAGTACTCAATGTACCCTAGAACAGCCAGAGAATGGAACATCCTACCACCAAATACCCGTGCAGCACCAGACATCATCTCCTTTAAATCCAGTTTGGCTGACATAAACCTAAAGGAACTTGTTGGGAAGACGCATTTTAAAATTTAATCTATATTATCTTCCCATCACACTGACCCTGTGCGTGATAACCAGCCAACTGGTGTTTGCACAGTATTCAGCAGAAGCAGAAGCAGAAGGCCTACCCTAGGTCGGATGGAGTCCCTATCCCCTACCCCGGTATATGTACAAGTACTAACTGACTAGCTAGGCCTATAGCACGTTTCTCGATAAAATAAGGAATTTCACCAACCTGTGAAAAATGTCCTGTGTTACTATTAATGTTCTGTTAATATAGTTGTAGGCCTAGTGTAGTACTGTCAATCATTGTTATAAATATTGTTGTTGACGTGTTATTTTCCACTTATAAAAGTAATCCATCGGTTTTCGTATTCCGTTTCAGACAAAAAAAATTCCGTTTCATGTTCTTTAATAGATAAAAGGTTGTTAATACACAAGGAATCGATTATAAACATAACTTTTGTATAAGATGCACTGCTGACTTCTTAAATGTTAATTTGAATTGAAAGTTTTCCTGAAAAAGATAGTTAAATTATTTTTTTAAATCAACGGCCGATTCAGTTCCGGAGTTGGCAATTTCTAAAAACGTAATGCACTGTCTCACTGTGCGCTGCAACAAAAACAAGAAACATGTAACAGCCGTTGCACTGCAGTATCATTGCATATGACGTCACCGTGTACTTCTCCTCCACACAGAAACAAATTGTCGGCCATTTTGTTTTTGCTTAGGCGACAAAATGTTGAAAGATTATGGTTGATTTTAGACCTTTCTGAGATGAAAAATCAATGTCTGTGTTCATATAGAGCGTAGGTAAGCTAGTTTGAGTATAAATGTTGATAAAAGGGAGGGTGAAAATGCAATTTGGGTGAAATAAATGTAAAGATCGTGCCGTGAATGTGATAATTTTGCCCTCCGTCTAACGTGTATTCATTTGCTATGTATTACGTCAGGTCGAGTCAACAGTACGATCTCGTAACTTTTTACGGTCTGATTTCTGATGCTTTTTAAGTTTAACAAAAAGAAACTTAATAAAGAATGCAGTGTTAAGTTAGCTTGCCTGATCAATTTCAATAGGTTTGGCCTTAATAACATGAAAAAACCCTCCGTTTTTGTCACTATATTTTCAATTTTTTCACTTCAAACTCAAATCCCGTTTTCCGTTTCAAAAGGCAGATTCCGCGAATTCCGTCCGTTTTCCGCGATCGCGGAAAATCATTGGCCCTACCTATAATACATGGCACTACTATTCAGATTTTAAAAAAAGGAATAGCTTGTCTAATTTTATCAAGTAGTTGTAAATGAACATTCATGAGGAGCTACGTTTTTGAAGTATGAGACCTATTCCTTTACATACTATGTTATGGTTTACAAGGTGCTGTGGCGCAATATGCTGCCGATCAAAGCAGGAACACTGGGGCGAACCCCTTCTCTTTTCGATAAGTGCACTGGGTGCATTACACAACACACGGGACCTACGGCTGTCAGCCCATCGGAAGGACGCAGCAATAATGGTTGAGTGTCTTGCTTAAGGTCAAGTGTCATGACTGGTATTTGAACCCACACTCACACTCTGCTGATCAGAAACACCATAGCTTGAGTCTGGCTACGACACGCCACCACATGTTGCGTGAGTAACCGGGATAAATAAACAAGAAGAGACTGTTTTGGCAAATTGAGAGTGCACGAATATGCCTTATTTATAAAAGAGTATGCAAATTGCCTCTTTTTAAGCAATAAGGCAGCGCAAGATTACCCATGATAGCCCCATCTGTCTCATCCAAGACCGGTGGCACGGGCTGATGAGCCAGTACATAATGTACAAGATCTTGTTAAAGATGTAGTGATGTCTGATATGGGACTGATTTTACTGCTGATTAACGCAATGCGCACAATCACAATACGTACGCACATGATATGTTAATGTCAACTGTAGTTAGCCCTCTTCTTGCAAGAACAAAACTATTCAGATTCAAGCCGTTAATGTTGAGATCGAGCCTTATTTTTCGTACAAGGCAAAGAATGACAAGACACAAGACAATAAGCCATTTTGAGATGGCGGACACATTACTATAACACTGTTTGATTTGGGTAAATTTGTCTGTATAAACCCAAATCCTACAGTGCACTCCTATATACATGTAGTGTCCACCATCTCAAAAAGGCTAATGGATGTACACCATAGAGCAACATTATTATTGATATATAGAGAGGTTGATTCTTTCGTAAACAGAAGAGCGCTAGGTGACTGAATCAGGTCAGGGGAAATGGTCTAATGAGCATGCATGAGCACCTTTGGGACCGATAAAACCCCAAAAACATTACATGCATGCACTATTGCCAAACTTTTGAGGCAATAATAATCAATTTTCAGTGAAGTTTTAGTTTACAATGCACAGGACCTTCAAACTGACTGCAACCTTTTTTTCCACAAAATGGCGATTGTTCAGTCAGTCCACAGCACACACAAAATCCATTCCTTTTCTTTGCGCTGTATGCATGGCTCGGATGTGCGTGACCTCTCTTTGAATATCTAATGAGCATGAGCTGGAACCTTTCGTGGAATTTGTGTAGCTTCTCAGTTTTTAGATGTTAATTCACCAAAATATTCCCACAATTGCTAAGACTAGGAGTAGGCCCTATATCGTCCATTTTGCTTTGAAAATAATTGACTTTACTGACATTCTAGTGGTGTATTTTGATCGTCAAATTTTGTTTCAAAACGAAACAAAACCAACACAATTACATCCCAATATTTCTCTCTTACACATTCTCCCACAAGCCAACCCTTACATTTAATGGATAGAAAATGTCATACTCTGTCATCAAATAGTTGGTTTCAGGCCTAATTTTGTGTAGTCCAGTCAGGGCACAAAAAATGCTGAGGGTGACCAGTCCAAAACGTTGTAACATGAAAAGCCGCCATGATCGCACATGTAATTCTTGCATTTGTGTGAACTGGCCCGGATGTACAATCATAATGCATGTACTGGAGTAAACGCTGTTTGTTTCTATGTTTTAACAGCTTTTTATTGGCAACAGAAAACCTACTGACCCCATATTTCTGAGTCACCTTTATCTCAAACCCTTATAACACCAATAATAACATAAACTAAATAAAAAATAATATTGTCAATTTTTACAGAAATCTACAAAAACAATCACAAGTAACACTTATTTCACATTCACAGTTTTAAAAAAATCCTAAATAGTTTTAAAATATAAGTTTATTTGTCAACCAAATTAAAATGCAAAAAAACATACTATGTTTATCTGGAATGTTTGTAATATTTATTAATAATAGTTATGGAAGTACATTATAATGGCAACTACAAGTAGTCAAATCTACCCTTCTGAAAACAGACATCTTTGGCATTTGTTATTTGTTATTTTTTTTAAATTTTAAAACAGGTTGAGGAACATTCACTTGCAAATAACAAGATTTCTGTCCAGGATATGTACTTATTGGTATTTGAGAGTTTACAAATAATGTGGCAAGTGAAATAGTCTACACCAAAGTAAGTGATGGCATTCTCACTTAACAGAGCCCAACAGGCCAAACACTATAACCACGGTAGTTAGGAGTTACCTGAACTTAACGCAGGAGATAGTTCGCGTACAGCCAAACCACAGCACTAATGAATGGAAACAAGGCACGTGCATTCGCAAAGTGGCCCCTTGATCCTATGAAGTTGACATTAATTTGATGGACAAATTTACCCCCGCAATCGGAAACATCTAAAGCTAAGCAAAAAGCAACCCCTGTTCCCAGTCCCACTACCTAATGGTGATCTAGATACGCCCAATGACTTCACTGACCTACCGCATGTCCCAAGTTTCCAACCATAACTACTCCATCATTACCCACTATCCTGGAACCTGATGAACTCAAGTGATCCTCACGAGGATGAATCCTCAAACCATCTACAAAATATAAAGACTTTGTGTAAAAGAGCCTCAAACCACCTTGAAACAGTGTCCCCAATCCCTCATAGAATAACTGCACACTAACTTATTTTATTGTACTATGTGTAGATTAGAGAGACTGTATAATCAATGCATGAAAATGTGTAGTTGATAGAAAATTAATAGAAAATAATAATTATGGGTTTTTTTATATTCCAAAATTGTTAGAACACTAATCTGATGAACTACATGTATACCAAGCATACAAATCAATATAATATGGACTGTATTAGTTTGTTTTAAAATACTCTATCAGATAGAATTTGAGCAACATGCTAAAAACAAAACAGATTCTGTTTTGTTTTGGCATGTTGCTCAAATTCCAAGCTGGTCCCGTCACTACTTTGTTTCGTTTTTGTTTTTAAGGAAAGGTACATGTAGATCTTGTAATAGATATGCTACCCTAGATGAACTATGACCCAGACAAACCAAGTGTGTAACCCTAGATGAACCCTGACCCAGACAAACCAATTCAAGGTTGCCAGGTTGCCTGGTTGCCTCACTCAAAATTCATATTTCGCAGACCACATCTTCCCACAGATTCACTCTTACTGTTACTCTCTCAATAGACTCTATCTCTGATCTGTACTAGTGAAGTGTTGAGCATTTAATAATAGTAATAAATAAGTATCAAGCTTATATCATCACATATATCGTTACAGACACCAACTACACTTGCAGAGCGATATGATAAGATAAACACAGGCCGGTCGAAGTCTCGTTCTTTCACGAACGTTTCTCGCCCGTTCGCTGTGGTTTTCTCTGTGCAAAGAAAATCCAGGATTTGACCTCGACCTCATTAATACAGGCGCTGCGGACTGACTGTGTTACAGTGAAAATAACTCGCCACCCTGAGCATATGCTTCCAAAGAACGTTGTTAATTGCAAATTGACTTTTTGTACAAAATTAATGATCTCATGTCTATTGCAAACATAATTCAGTCAAATATTGGTAAGTTTACTTTGTTAGTTTATGCCCTGACTGTGTTTTCATGCTTTGTAACTTGAGTAACCAGAACGTGAGTAACCTTGTTTTTTGTGGATTCCAAACGTTTTTAAGATTCTAGAAGATTTGTTTGACTCTTATCATTTGTGCCCCATGGCATGGATATTTATTAATTTAAAAGATATTTCCAAAGGTTGTTTGTCTGAGATTTTTTGATAAAGCATATTGACTTTTTATGGATCCTAAATTGTAACGTGATTAACCGCTTTTGTGTGTCTTGTAATCATACATAACACATATTTCTGGATATGTCATCTTTGGTGCTAAGTAGGTCTAGTCTACTCTACATGCTCTACTGTATATATACCATCATGACCATGGGGATAGTTATGAAATCTTTTCAGTAAGGTAATTACAGCCCAAGGAAACTCAAATGTACATCAAAAACACGAATGACCGTGGAATTGCCGAATTCAGGATTTACCAAATGTACAGACATTTACCATATCACTGTCTACTGTAAAAGTAAAGGAGTCATTCCATACATCAATTCAGCACCAATGGAACTCTGTGAAAAATCCCCAAAACAAAATTTCATTAGTTTTTAAGACTTAAAAAAAAAGGCTGGACGGCCACTTCAAGGTGAGGGCTAAAATTAAACTAATTTTGGCTGTCGACCCAAATCAACTGTGACCAGGGGCATGCTGCCAACCACTCCTGGGGCTGAAACAGGGCCTTGACAGTCCGTAAGGATGTAGGCATGGGTATCATCCACTAGGAGCCTGGCTGGTAGAGCACAATGCACTATACCTTCCCAACTTTTCACGAAGCAATTATGGTTAAGTGCCTTGCTCAAGGGCACAAGCGTCATGACCGGGATTCGAACCCACACTCTGGTGCTGACAACACCAGAGCTTGGGTCCAGTGAACTAGACCGCTCGGCCACAACACGCCACACACCACCTGAAAATCCTGGCTCCTCCCCATCATTTTAAAGCTTTGAAGAAAATTTTTTTTAGAAAAAACCCTTTAAAACATGGAATGAAGCATTTTGTCAAAGAAATGTTCTTGACTTTGAGTTACGAAAATTACACAATGTAGTACTTTTTGAATATTTTAACTTTTTAACTGTTAGTTCATGATGAAACAAAAAGTTTTGTAATGGGCACTCTTAAACAGTTTCTAAAGTTATAAATTTAAGAAATTGGATGTTTATATAATTCTTAGACATTGTTTGGATGTTTTTATTTTGCAGGAAGTCACCATTGCCATTGAGACAAGAAACTTGACCTAGTCACCATGGCTAGTGGTGATTCTGCCATCGAGATTATAGAGCTAAGCCCAGATCCACATCACAATGTTTCCGATAAGGACATCACACAAAATGAGCCAATGGAAGAAGATGTGTTTCTTCCAACTACTCCACAACCAAAATTCTCAAGGATACCTGCACATGCCCATTCTACCCCCAGACCTCCAGGGAGCTTAACCGACTCTGATGCTTACCTTAAAACTAATGTCTTCCCAGTTAACTGTGACAAAACTGAAACATCATCAGATAGAAGACACCATAGTGAGGGTATGAACTCTCAGACACAGTCTAAGCCTATGGTGTCTACTGGTCGCAAACAATTATACCTCTTCTGTCTAGCATTGATTGCTATATCAATCCTTATTGGATTTCTGGCAGGTTACTTCATACGAGAAAAGGTTTTTGAGAGAGAGATGGTATCCAGTCCTAATGGGCAGGGAACATTTTCTGCAGACAAAATGAAAAAGTACCATCAGCAAGCCCTGGGAAACATGTCAGATGATGGAATTGCCTCTTATGGAAGGTACATACATGTATAGGTTTACATTTACACATAAAACATTTATTCATAATCTGAAACGTGCTTGAAATAAATGAAGAGACGCAATTTTCTCCTAGATTTCTGGTGGTGTTTTTCTTTTCTCTTGGTACATCTTTCTTGATTTTGTTTTCTTCTTCTTTTCCTTCCTTTCCAACACTTCTTTCTCCAGATGATAACTTTGAATCAAAATATTGTTGAGCCTTATTAAACTAAGAATTTAATACACATGTATCTTGAAGCTTGAATCTTGAATTTTGAATCTTGAATCATGGATCATGAATCAACCATACAAAATCATTTATGCCTCGTTCAAAAACCTGAACACCCACTTAAAGTAATTTTTTGTTGTTTTTATTTTCTGTTGCTAAGTTTTGCAACAAGCTTCAAACAACCTGAAACTGAAAGCTTATCTTTATAGACTCAGTGTTTCTGTAAATATCATAGTAGTATGGAAATGTACAGGTATAGTATGCTATAGGAAATCACAAATAGAAAGAGGATGTCTGTCTCTGACTGCAGAAAGTTGCTTTAGTCAGAATGCAACACAACTTTTGCTTTTATTTTAAAACATCATTACACATACATACAAAGTACATCCTGTATAAACTTAATGATGTGTTTGCCTAGAATTACTTGTCTATATGTATAATTTCTGGAAGGTAATGTACATTATAAATCACACACTATTATCTTGATATAATAATTAATAATTATATACTGTACATGTATTTATACCGCACACATATCTGTCGCGTACATATCTGTCAATAAAGACACCCAAGGCGCACATGAACTTCCTGATTGAGGTCACTGTCTGGACTGTAGATAGAATTCTTCCCACGTACACATGTGTACATGTACTCTATACACAGAGTATACAGTTTACAGGAGTCTATAGTGTCTATAATTGTGTTGTTTTGGGGAAATTCTGTCTACATGTAGCTCTGTTAGTGTAATTTAAAAATTTGACTCAATATCCTCGGGCCATGTTTAAACACTCCTCACCGTGTTTATAGTGCACATTTAAACATGGCTACGTGATCTCCTCTCGACCAATCAGAATAGATGAACTGTCCCAGGTATTTATGAATGTTGAGATAACCAGTGTTACAACGGTGGCTTTTAAACTCAATGGCCTGTACTTTCTTTAAAATGTTGCGTGCTGGGTTATTTTACACACAAAGGTTACATTTCTATAGATGTCAAAACTATTTGGCTTTTGACTGTTTATTGGTTAATCTATAGCTCAAGTTTTTAACTGTTATAAGAGCCACGTTGTTTACATGTAATAAAATTTGCTGCCTCAAAAACGAAGCCTTTCACTGTGGTATTCATGCAACAACAACGACCTCCAGGCTTACAACATGTTAACAATATTCTATGCACTCAGTAGTGAACATGTGCTTTCTGTGTAACATGTACCCGAGAAAGAAAAACTTTGATATTTAGTGGCATGAATTTCTTTTCTCACCCATTGATGAAATTTAAAGTTTTTATTGTCTTCAAATAGTTTGATAATGAAGTCTTTTTCTCTCTCTTTCTCTCTCTCAAGTATTTTCAGTCAGCATAAGTGTGACAGTGTAACACCATGTAGTCAAAGCATGTCAGCTATTGTTGCACAGCAGCTTAGACACATGGGTTTCAATAATGTAGATTTGTCATCGTATGATGTACTGACATCACAACCAGATATGTCTCAGATTAGCTCAGTACGGACACTAGACACTGATGGACAACAACTTCACTTGGAAGTCTTATATGGTAGCAATCAAGAAACAAAACAAGATAATGGAGAGATACAAAAAGATGATACAGTGAAAGCTGATGATGAAAAGACAAAGCGAAGTATTGTTACAGAGCAGGAGGATGGGACAACACAATCAGCTGCAGCTACTTTCATGTACATGCCCTTCTCTGCGTCGGGCAATGTTCAGGTAGGTGTATCCATTGAACAATAGACTACAGATGTACACATGTACATTGTGTGGTTATCTACATGTATGACATTATCATCTTACATTTTACAATGTTTTGTTTCTGTTACAGGGTGAACTGGTGTACATACATTACGCTACTCAAGAAGACTTCCTGATATTATCTGAGAACAAAATCAATGTGACTGGGAAAATAGCCATTGCTAGACAGGGAACAATGATGGTCACTGATCAGGTAAAGCATTCTGATTGATGAGTAATGTACGAAATAACTATTGCATTAATGACAATTGAGCTTTTTGCTAGATAAATTAAAACAATTTTTATATTGAATTTGTACACAAATAATAATGAAATCCACCCAAGCAAATAAGAATTTGCCATACATTTTAATGTTTTTTTTCAGTAAAGACGACCTTGTATACCTGTGTATCAATAATGTGATTGTCATTATAAACATAATTACTTTGTATGTTATCAGGTGCGTAATGTTGAAGAGCAAGGTATGACAGGATTAATTCTGTATACAGACCCTAGTGATATGGCAACTATTATGACAATGAGTACAGAAAGACTTGTAGGCATGTCTGGTATGATGGGAGATCCACTTACTCCAGGGTGTCCAGCAATGGGTAAGACATAAACCTTAAAAGCAATCACATACTTTCATCAAGTCATAGTGTTTTCAAAATTGAAGTCAAGTAGTATCTTTAGATGTAGCATATTATTGACAATCGGCTTTATAGTATAAGGACAATAGCAAAAGATCTTGCTACTGAAATGTCCCCCTTATTTACTTAGTTATTTATTTATCATTTTTACAATTTGTTTTTAATATAGCATTTCTGCTTGTGATGACCTTTGAAAAGTTAAATTGATTTTGCTTGTGTCCATGAAACCAAGGACTGTAACTCAAGGGGTCCATGTGTTTGACAGAGAGAGGACATCCTCGCTTTGCTTTCATGTACACTAGTACAAAACCAATGGGGACATTGTTAGAAAACTAAGTCCAAATAAAGGGAGATCAAAGAGAAGTCGTGGAATAACGGGTTGATAAAGGTGTTTGGGTGTTTTTGTACTTTTATAAATGTGTAAATGTCTCGGCCTTATGTGTTGAACATTTTCTTGGTTTTCTTTTTGTTTCTAGATGGTATAAGTAGAATGACAATGAAGATGGCAGGCTTACCCAGTATTCCTGTGCAGCCAATACCCCCTGGATTAGCAGAGAGTCTTCTGGGTAATATGACAGGACGAATGGCTCCAAATGACTGGCAAGGAGGATTAAATGCAACATATTACATGGGTCGTAAAAATTCAAGTGAGTTATCATTAACTGCTCAGTAGGTTTGACTCCTAGTGATTGACCAAAAGTTGATCTCCATCTTCAAATTAGTAGAAATCTTTCCTTTTTTATAGAAACGGCAAAAGTTACCTCCTAGTGATCTTCTGTAATAATCCCATTTGACTCCTAGTGATTGACCAAAAGTTGATCTCCATCTTCAAATCAGTAGAAATCTTCTTCTTTTTTATAGAAACGGCAAAAGTTACCTCCTAGTGATCTTCTGTAATAATCCCATACTATACATGCATTATAAAGATGTAGGTAGTGTCCAACCATTTGTTCACAAATATATGGGTCTTAATTCCATTTTAGAGATTTAGTCAAGAAGTTTTATAAATAATGATTTTATCTTTTTCCAGTTGGTGTTATCTGCAGAATGAATGTCTAAATAACCTTTCTTTCTGTGCTGATAAATTTGCTCTGCCAGATAACTGGGAAATCATTTAAAATAATTAAGACTGTAAGAATTGTTGCAGTAACCATGGTAACCCAGGCACTTAACAGAGAGTTGTAACAATTCTTATCCAATAATTCATCAATCCTGCTTACATGTGCCTCTTAGCAGGAAAAAATGGAGCAGTTGATTGAAATTTAAACTAAAACAAAAACTGTTACAATACATGTACATATAGTATCAAAACAAAATGTTATAAATCCACCTATCCTGTTTGCATGGTTATATTATGCAAACACAGCAAGCAATACATCCATATTCCATTTATTAGCAACAGCCGTTTATTTTCATATTTATTTTGACTGCAACAAACAAAGATTTGCATGCAAACAACTTGGTTTGGAAAATTGCCTTCTTAAATGTTATCTTCAAAGTTGTCTTTTTGTTTTCCATAAAAATTTAAAAACACTGAATTGTGAATTTTTGTATTATTACACATGTATGCAAATTCAATTTTCAGATATGTGTAAATTGTCAACAAACTGGCATACACATAAAAGCCCACATGGGTTGGGACCCAAGGTTCTTGATGCCTGGATGCAATATCTCTTTTGGTTGTTGAATATTTAGTCTTGGGCATGATCATACGCCTTGCTATCAGAGAAACAAGAATGTCCAGTGCACTGTGTGATATACACACATTATGCACGAGTAAGAGTCTGGACTATTGCACTCTCAGTACATTATGTTATGTGGAGTAAAGTACAGCTTTAATATAAAGTACAATCTAAATGAATAATGTTCTTGATTTACACATGTTTAACAAAAACCATTTTGAAAAGGGGGTGGAATATATTTATGGGATTATTTTCTTTTATTCTCCACAGAGAAATCCACATGGACTATTGAGCTTGATGTGAGAAACACTATGAAGAAACAATCAGTTCATGATGTAGTTACTACCATTATAGGAACACAAATGCCTGGTAAGGATAAGAGAATTACATTGCAGTATATCTGGACTACTATGAACACAATGTCCTTAGTTTTAGTTTCATTTTCAACTTACAACATGAAGTAGACGAAGTCACATTGTGGCTGAGTGATTGACTGGTTGAGTCACCCAATTCCCTTGACTTTGTGCAGTACCAAAGTCAAATCTTACAAAATATAATTTAATTTCAGTATTTATTTTATCTGTCACATACATGTATTGAGCACAATTTAAAAAAATAAAATAAAAACTACAAACCTTTGAAATCACATTTCATAGAAATGGACAGACACTACAGAAAATCCAAATTGTTGGATTGGATTGATCCTTTTAAGGATAAAATTTGTCTCAGTGGGAATACAAAAAAGATAATCACTGGTCTTATTTTATCAGCTGATTTTATTCTTGTTTTGATAGTGCCATAGAAAGCTGTAATACACAGTACAAAGTTTTGTGTGTTTAGGCAGTTTTATTTTGCATGTCTGGGTCCTATATTAAAGTGCATCATGGCAAGATTTGATCCAATATCCCAACAGGCTATTTATACAACTGTTAAACCTGTTAAACCTGTTAATAAAGCAGAGTGTTTGGAGATGGAAACATTCTGCTTTGAAGAATGAACTATAAAATGGCTGACAAAGCTTAAACTTAAAGAAGCTGACATTTTACTTGTATTTTAATATGTATTTCAGATGAATACATTATCCTTGGTGGTCATTTCCCAAGCATGATGCCAGGCATGATTGTTTCAGGAATGACCTCGATGACCCCAGGTCATGGGTCATTATCAATGATGATGGAAACAGCTACAGCGTTGAGTAGTATGCTTGCTGATGGATGGAGACCACAACGTACTATAAAGTTAGGGATTTGGGGAGGTGGGGACTATGGACATGCTGGCTCCATGGAATGGGTGGAAGAGCACCGGGATATATTGAGTGAAAGGGCAGTGTCATATATTGATCTGGATTCAATGATGGGAGATGATAGTACAATGAAAGCACAAGCATCCCCTCTTCTAACAAGTGTTATCATGAAGGCAGCTGCTATGGTCAGTTATTCAATCTCTATCAAGTAGATTGTTAGTTTTTAAGTGCTATTTATATGCTACTATTGCTAATAATTATGTCTTTTTTTGCTAAAATTACCTGGATGTCAGACAAACTTTCCACCGCTCACTTGATCACTGCATCGGCACACCAGACCACAGTAGTACAGTACACACTAGTAAACATAAAGCTTGGACATGTACAAATGTACGTTCGTTAATTTTGACACTGTCTGAGACCCGGGTACTGAGCTTCTATTTTTAGCATTGTTTGGTCTTAGCTTTGTTCATGTAAGTTAAGGAAATGATTGTATGAAATGTTTGCTGCTATGACTCTATGCCGCTTCCCAGGTTGTATCGTAAACTTGGGTGTGATCCCTGGCTACACGGCAGTTTAAAGTTGAATGGCTTCTGACTGGCACCCCCGAACAAAGAAATTGACAAAATAGGGAGACCGCCAATAAAGGGCTACAATCCCGGCCAAAATGCTTGGGCCACCCTTTCCTGACGTTATATACAACAATTCCCTGTGCACTTCCCATTCACATTCAAAACATTTGTCCCCCGCCCCCCGCCCATCGCTCAATGTTGACTGTAACTCAGAACACAGTCGGCAATTGGAACCAACATTGAAAGGGGGCAGGGGGGCCCAACGAGATATGGCCGGGATTGTAGATAGCTCAGTTGGTAGAGTGCCGGCAAGTTAATCCGGATTCATTGCTTCAAATCCCGCTCTAGTCAATTTTTCAATTGGTTTTTTTTAAATGCTGTTCAGAGTACATTTTAGTCCATGAGCCGGAGGATAAAGTTCCACATATCAGCAGTGCTTCCTTAAAGGACATTCTAATTTCACTTTTATTGCTACAAATAGTTTAAAACTCCAGATGTCTAAATTGTCTTTGGTTATAATGAATGAATATTGTTATTTCTATGTGTATTTAGTTGGAGTTATCAGATGTTATACAGCCTGGTATGTTGAATGGCATTGGTGATCACGTAGCATTCTCCCATGTGCTTGGTATACCGTCGGCAAGACTACATGCTACACATAGTGATATGTTACAGGTAACTTCAAGTCAAATAAATAGTTGCATGCATATTACTATCAGACACTGTTGACCTAATTCACCTGATGTCATCATCGTTGTGTCAGTTTGGGAGTCGGTTTCCCCATGCGATAAAACCATGTAGTGTGCATTTGAGTTGACAATTGACACTTGTTATTTAATTTTTAAAATTTTTTATTATGCGTTTACTCCCAAAAATGTCGGACCGAGGGGGAAAAAGTAGCTGTGTGGGATGTCAGTGCAATCCGTCAATACACCTTGTTTGTTATTTGATAGAGACATTGATTTGATAATAATTTACCACAAACACTTTGTAGATCTTTGAAAGTTAGTTATTAAAACATCCAGTAATTGTTTTGTAATTCCACTTCAACCATTGATGATTGATGTTACCCTTCCAAGATCAAATTGACTGATCTTCATTTTTCTTCATATACCCGACCTACTACTCAACGTTATTTCTCAGTATGATGAGAATTAAATTGAGTTGTGTTTTTTGTCTGTATGTTTCCTGAGTCATTAATGTCAAAAAGTGGCCATAACCAAATTAATTCTCACCTTGACAAACAAACTGTTTTGATGGAGACTTGGCTAACTAAGAGATGAATGTTTGTGTTTTTCAGATGCCTACCATGTCTGCAAGTCAATCCATGTATATGTCTGTAACTAAGCTAGCTACACAGACTATTCTTCTGTTAGCAGACAGTGATGTCATACCATTTGACACTGTTGCTATGGGTGACATGTTAATGGGGTATGTTGGTAGCTTAGAGTCTAAGATGGGAGATGTTTTAGTAATCAGTAATATGACCATTGGTAAGTAACAGCTTTTAGAACCCTTAGATAAAGTAATTTTAGAACCTTTAGATAAAGTAAGGCTTGTGTGTGTTTGACTAAAATCTAAACCTGCAAAAACAAAAAAACTAAACTAACTCACAATAAAATTTACCTGGGCAAACTAAGTTGAATTCACATGGTATGTGCACAATGCCAATTGGACTGTGAATGGACCCAAATTTGATGTAAGTGAAGACAAGAATAAGAGGAGACTAATACTAATTATGACGTAGGAGAAAATTACACAAACTGCACATGACAACATGCGTTCAACATGGTATGTTCAAATGGAGTATTCAACTAGCCATGAATCCATTTTATACAGGATGGATTCAAGTGCATATAGACTGAGAAAGAATTAAGTTATCTTAGAAATGTTACTTAAATGATGGTTTTTCTGTGGAAATCGATTTCTGATTTGTTGGCGCTTTTTTAGTATCAAAATCGTTACTAAAACTAGACTTAAAAGTCCATAAAAGCCTTCACCTGAAGTACATGATTGTCAGCCCTTGCACTCAGAAAATGTTTTCCTTCTTTTTGCCAAGGGTCAAATATGCCTGATAAATGTAGATGATACTTGATTCATTGCTTCATTGCTTCTATATATAGATAACCTAAAGGCGGCTGTATCAGACTTCATGGATGAATCGATGAATATGCAAAGCATGATGGTTGATGAGTCTATGATGGAGTCTTCTGTTACCATGACAATGGTAAACCATAGATTGATGTATATGGAGAGGGCATTTGTTGGCATGGATCCCAGTGGCACAATGACGTAAGTCATCACTGTTGATGTGTAACTTTTCAAGCCTTGTCTACTTGCTTCAAACTCTAATCAAGTGGCCTTCTTGCCTAAAAGGTCATGTGTTGTGACAGTTATTTTTGTTCTCTTTAAAGAAAATGTACTTTGGGTTCACCTTGAACCAGCCAGACCTTTTGGCCATGGTATGCTGGGATCTCAGATTTACTTCCCACATACTGAATACAATGGTAAACTATCATGGCAGCTTATCAATCTCTTGTAATCCTCAATTGTCCAACAAAAGGACAAAGGTCTGGAATTAGGGATTAGTAATCCCTGGTAAAAGGGAGATTTGGAGCATATTTCCAGTATTTGTTGTGCCTCTTTGTTCAGAGCAAACGAAGCACAACACCTTGAGTGTGTACAGTGCACAAAGGACTGTCGGGCGTCTTTGGAGTGTTTACTCATCACCCGCAGACCAATCAAAACTAAAGCCTTTTTCTGCTTGTAGTGAAGTAGTTTGTGATTGACAGAAAGAGTATAACTGAGTAATTTTGTTGTTCTTCAGCGCTGTGGCATGAAAGTGTCAAGTTTAAACCCCTCCAAAGTGAACAAAAATTTCATTTTCAGAGAAAAATAAATCCCCAGTGGATTTTATGAGCACATTTGTGGCGTGTCGTGGCCGAGCGGATAAGAACGCGGAACTCAAGCTCTGGTGTTTCTGATCAGCAGAGTGTGGGTTCGAATCCCAGTCGTGATGCTTGTGTCCTTAAGCAAGACACTTAACCACATGCTTCGTCCTTCGGATGGGATGTTAAGCCGTAGGTCCTATGTGTTGTGTAATGCACGTAAAAGAACCCAGTGCACTTATCGTAAAGAGAAGGGGTTCGCCCCGGTGATCCTGGTTTGATTGGCTGCATATTGCGCCACAGCACCTTGTAAACCATTACATGGTGTTATGCAAAGGAATAGGTCTCATACTTCAACATGTAACTCCACTTACCTTGTAGGAAAAATACTGAGCGCTTTGAGACACGCATCGGGAGTATAAAGCGCTATATAAGAACTGCATTAATAATAATTAATAGACATCAATATTCTCAAAAAGAAATTTACTTCTGTGACATAAATCAGTGAGAGTGAACATTTTTAAAAAGGTGATGATACCTAAAAACCACTTGCATTGGGCACCATCGCTGAGGTCAAACAAATGAAACTTGCACGCATGCATGGGACATAATAAGTCATCCTTTGAGCTTGTGACATTGTATGCAGGGGTCTATAGATTTATCCATTGTAGGTTGTTGCATATGTACAAATGTACACGTATGTCCTGTACATGGACCAGTGTTTTCTGCTTTTGCTAAGATGTTACACTGACGCTTTGTATAGCTGCTTTAATATTGTTTCCCTAATATTATTATAGGAGAGGCATGTGCTGCTTCAAAAAAATTAACACTGGGTACAATTTATAAAATAGTGCCTACCCAGTTATGACAACACACAGTGGTTGCTTACATTCATCTATACGTTATACAAGAGTTACATCATTCATGCAATCAAACTATGGGGGTTTTTGTGTGATTATTAATGGTGGGTTTTATTTGTTTATTTATGCAGCCATATCCTGTATGGAATGACAGAGAAAGACACATTCTCACTGGTTGCTGACTACTCACCAAGCAATATGAGTAATGAAACCATGACAACAATGAGGCAACAAGTCTCCTTCATTCAATGTTCTATCCAATCAGCAACATTGTCACTTAAGATGGATGGCTCGTAGCCAATTAGCAAGAAGCTATTTGAGGAAACAGTAAAAATGGAGTACAACATCGAAAGACTAAAAAACTACTCCATCCTGTGCACTAGAATGGGATAACATTCTGCACAGGCCAGAATGGTAGAGAGGATGGAGTTTGTTTGAGTGTAATTCTCATTATGGTCTAATTATACAATTAGTGTGATGTATTAAGGCTCAATGCTTGACATTAGCAATCAAAGACAATGGGGGGACTTTGAGACACAATACTTACTGGTTTATGGATGGTGTGGATGAATGTGGTATGTGACTCTCAGCCAATGATAGCCTTTCTTGCCTGCACGTTTCATCAACGATGGCAGCCAATGCAAGAGGTCTTTTGTCCCTGTATGGGAAATGTACACCAAATACACACAAATATTATATTTCCCAACATAGAAAACAATGTAAATCAACCTTACTACAGCAGCAAGGTAAACTGTTTGATATTGTGCCTTGAAATTGAGTTAACTATTAGATTTACTTACCTTGATTTTTATTGTGCCTTGGCATGCATGTACATAATGATATGCTTATATGAATTATTTGACAGTTACCGTGTATTGTATCAAATCAGTGGCTAGTGACTTGTGGGGCTAGACCCTGACCAGAAATGTTCAAAATGTAAAATTCATGGACTGAAACAATTTCCGAAAGTTACGGAAATCAGGTCAGTTCATCTCTTGAAAATTATTAATCTCATAAGATCTACGGCTTTATTTCATTTCCATGTAATGGAACTTGGAATGCAGTCTTTTTAATCTGATTACCCTTATTTGATTTGGTTTGCTTTAGCACTTGTAATTTGTAAAGAATTCCGTAGATACTTTTCATTACTCTGTAAAATCTGACGATCCTAAAACCGAGCCTAACTGAACCAACAATTCAGTTGCAGTTTGGAACAGCTGCATCACCATGATGCAACGGAACTCACAAAAACACTCAACTAAGGACCAAAGTTCAAACATGTTGCTGGTTGTGGTCACCAAAACGCACCCCTGGTGAAGGTCATGTGTAAGTGTACCTGAGGTAACCTGTAATATCCAGGAGCCGCAAGTGCCAAGAATCATTTGGGACATTTTCCTTAGCCCCGATGTTCCAGATTTACAATCTCGCTTAACTGTGCAGGCATGTAACTCTTCCGCGGATCCGCGTTTTTAAATTCGCGGATCCGTGGATTTCCGCGTTAAAAAAAAATTTTAAAAAATAAAAAAATTGTGTGTTTTTGTGGTTTTTTACGATTTTTTTTTTAAAGCCTAATATATGCTTGGCAACAACAATGTAAAACTACAATAATGTGAAATAAGCCTAGTTACTGGATCAACGGGGTGCCCCAATTCGACCACACTTAAAGTGTGTGACGCGCGCTCACTTGACGTTCCACGATCATTCTTACATCATGTAGTGTTTCAGCTCTTTTTTTAAGGGTCCATTCACCGGCCTGTACATGCTAAGAATGCACCTAAGAGCATAATAAACCCCAAATTTTTCTAGGGTACCATTGTGGGTCTCATGTCCCTTGGCGTTTTGGCTGCCTCGCTCCGCGCTTGCGTTGTGCCTTTGAAAATTTTCCTCTTTTTTTTTCATCAGGCAGTTGCATGCCTGACTGTGGAGTGAGAACCCTCATTAAGATATTCATGGGAAGAAGATATGTGTATCTAGAGATTTACCCTTGCCACCTTAATACACAATAGTTTGTGGCTTATTTTTTTTTGGGGGGGGGTTTAATAGAGGAGTATGATATCATACTAATTGTAATCCGAATATTAAACAGAGATTTATTTAATGAGTTGTGTTAAAGTTTTTAGAAATTGTAAATTTGGGTTTTGTGTTCAAATGCTAATGTTTTTTGAGAAATGAAAGTTTCCTAAGCACCTATGCGCTGTGCTCAACTCCAATCAACGCCCAGGAAAAAATAAACAAAACTTGTCTGAAACAAGGAATTTATTATTTTTAAACATAAAACCAATCATTTCCTCTTTCTATTCTTATACTGTGATAAAGGTATGACCATTTTGATAATTTACAAGAAATATTGTAAAAGGTATAAAGTATTTTCTTTTTTGGAAGTGGTTTAGAAGCAGGCAGCTTTCATGAATTCAAATGTGCTGTCTCAATTACATGTTCTATGTTGTAATGTATTTATTGCCAGATATATATGTGTAAGGTAACGTAACTTCATTCTGTAACAACCTAGAACCCACAGGACCTGGAAAGCACTGAATAACCGCTAGTGCTAATCACATGGGTGTAGGGACCCCAAAATAACAACCTACATGTAAAATTGGCTTACAGAATAAATACAAAAACAAATACCACAGAATGGGAAGAGTTTGTGGAAGGCAGGCGTTGGTTATTTCGGATTTCTGATGAATGAAATCATTTTTGTAGTCAGAACACACATCGTTAAAGGCATCGTACACATTTGGTAATTACTCAAAATATATATTAGCATAAAAACTGACTTGGTAACGAGCAACAGAGAGCTGTTGATAGTATAAAACATTGTGAGAAATGACTCCCTCTGAAGTAACGTAGGTTTTGAGAAAGAGGTAATTTCTCACTAAAATAATAAAAACTTCTTGCAAGAAGTTTTTATTCCTATTTGAAAGCACACAAATTTCTACAACAAGGGTGTTTTTTCTTTCATCATTTTCTTGCAACTTCGATGACCAATTGAGCCCAAATTTTCACAGGTTTGTTATTTTATGCATATGTTGGGATACACCAAATGAGAACACTGGTCTTTGACAATTACCAAACGTGTACGATGCCTTTAAGCAATGTCTCAATACTTTCCTGAATAGGAAAAACACATAATCTCTTTTGGGAGATCACACTTTCCATCCAAGTTAAGCTCTCTCGGGCATCGTATTCTTTCTATATTAATCTGATTTCTGAATGTTTTGCTTGAGGAAAATTAGTAATATTGTTATTTATTAACCTAAAAAGTTTACTCAATAAAAATGTTCCTATAAATTTGTCAATGGTCAAATATCATACCTGCTTTAAATAAAGTTAACTTACAAGCAAATTGCTTTTGGTTATAACCAATGCACTCTCTTATTGTTTATAGTTGTTGTTTTTCATTGACTACTTCTCAATTAGTGCTTTTTCTTTGCTAATAGAGGCCTTCTTAGTTTACAGCCCCGAAAATTAGAACTTGCTTCCAGATCATATCAGAGACACCAGTTCTGTTAACACTTTCAAGACACTCCTGAAAGCCCATCTGTTTCAGGAGGCTTACCACCAGTAATATTTATTTTGTGCCCCTGCTGCACCTTGGACCAAACTGTTGGTATAAATAATTTTGATTGATTGATTGATCGATTGATTGATTGATGGATGGATGGAGGGAGGGAGGGATGATTGATTAGGGTGTTGTAACAAGTACTCAGTTTTCTGCCATCTTGACTTGTCTTGCAGTTATTTATTTGAAAATTTAAAATAAAGCTTTGGTAATAGCATACTGAATTACATGTATATAAATTAAAAGTATTTGGCTAGTAATGTTAAATGTCAGGTAAAGTATGAATTATGTTTGACGAGCTTGGAACATAAAATCATCACAGAAACCTTTTGAATATGGTAGTTATATAAACTGCGCCAATAAAGTATCTAAACTTGTATCCAATTCAACGCCTTGTTCTCATTTTGGTAAATCTGCATGTGTGATCTGCATGCGTGTAAAATTTATGCTTTTAAATCTCTTTTGCCAGGGATTGTGTATCTCCCCCCAATTCCAGACCCTTTTTCTTTTGATAGACAAACGAAGATTGCGAGAGATCAATAGGTTAGCATAGGAGTATATATGAGATTCCAGCAGGCCATGTACGATTATTATCTGTGGCTTACAGCAAAGGTTTGGCCGATACAAAGTGAACAAAAGCTACATTTTCTCGAAAAAGAAGAAATATCCTGGTGCATTTTATGAAAATATTAGTTGCCTTTACTTGGTTAAGTCATGATTTCAACTGGTCTTATTTCAGGTTTATCATCAACAATTGCATTACAAAACACACACAAGGACACATTTGACATTCTCACTTGTCCCATTTATTTATTAGAATTGTATTTGAAGGAATATACTATCATGATATACAAAACTAACCAAAATACAGTTAAAAAGCTAAACACTACACTTTATATTCAACATATAAAAGACATGTCACCATCAACTTATACCCTAAATGAAAGAGAAACTAGGTTTGTATTGGCAATTTCTGGTTACACAATCGGGAATGTATAATAAAGTTCGTATCTGGTGTCAGTGATGATTTTATTGGTCCACATTGATTGAAGGCTGGTTCACACTTCATGTGAATGGGCAAAAATATATTTTTATTTTAATGCATTCTGAGCTATAATTAATTGGTAAATTTTTGATGTGCATTTTATAAAAAAATGTTGACATATAAATAGATTCTGATTCTCCTTTCAACTATTACAACTATACCATGAACCGCTACTCACTACATCTGAAGATTACAACTACTCCTAAGTGTCCATGTTCATACACACTACCTAAATCCATTGCTGCTTGTACACATTCAATAAGCCATAATTGAATGCATCCCATTAGCAATGTTGCTCAACTTAACTCTATCAACACTCTTGTGTATAAACTATTTTTGCATTCAAAGTCCTGGTACTGGAACAGCAAATATACCATAAAAATATCACTCACTGTTAAATCAAGGCAATTATAATAAAAAGTGGTTAACATTACAAAGTATATATAATAAGTAAGGAATGAATTATTGTTGCCATTTCAGCTGATACTGGAGAATTGAATGACAATGAGAAGCATAACAGCCCCCCCCCCTTCAACATACTAACACACCCACATACATCAGACTTTAGCACAGGAAGCTACATAAACAAACTGATTTCCTATCCTACTGCAGAAGCACAAATTTACAATATTGGATTGGGCAGTGAATTTGGACCCTGGATTACATTATGAACAATAGAATAATGACAATCCCATACATTTGCCCCCATTTTTGTTATAGATGTAACAACACAAATAAAAAACTGCAAACACATTTGTTTTGGGAATTAAATGTATTTAAAAACCTGTGTTGTAAAAAAGGTTAATTTTTGAGACATCATGCTGCGTAGCTTTCTAGTAATGACATGAATGAAATATGAATGTATGCATTTACCACAGTCAATAGAATCTACCTCGATAATCGTATACAAAACTATATACTTGATTCAATTAAACTACCACCGATAAAAATATTAAAAACACATTTACCAATAGTTGTATTACATTTAAACAATATATAAATAACAATTACACTGCTTACATAATTTCAGTTTAATAATAAAAAAATTAAAAGAGGATTAAAAAACTTATTGATAAAAAAATCTTATTGATTCAATGCATTCCAACTCACAATCAGACATTGGAAGTCCACTAATTTGTGAATTTATGAAGTACTCTTTACTCATAATTATGACATTTTAAAATCAGTGATAACTTTATTAAGTTTGTTCCTCCAATTAGGAACAATTGACAACTTGATGCTCCTAAGTACACCATGGCTGGAATTATCTTTAATCTTCCTGGGCTGGAATTTGTTGAATCACACTATCTCTAGAAAGGTGTATTGAAACTCACAGTTATCTATTAATAAAATATCCACCTTTAACAAGTCAAGTCAAGCCGACACACATCACAAACTGCATGTCAACCTATGAATTCTAAAGTGTGTGGTCACATACTCACTGCAATGTGAATCGGGTCAAACAGGACCAAGTCAATGAATATTCAGATTCTTTCAACTATACACTACATTTAAACTAGGAATTCTTCTTGCTTCATTTCAAAAAAGTTCATTCAATCTACAAGTCGAAATACACCACTGCACCTTTCGATATAATGTACAAGTAGTGCAAGAAATCAAGTCAACAACACATTATTATCTTCAAGCAAACTTGAATCCTTGATTCTGATTGGTCGACCCATAACAACAAGAGGTACGATTTAAAGCTATAGTGCACCACCCATATCACACCATGTTTTAAATCTGCGTTCTGCACAATTTTAAGCTATACGCAAAAAGTACAGCTGTTCAAACACCGCGTATTGCACTAAGCTGAGTGTCAAGTTTGCTTGAAGAGAAATGTGTAATCACTTGCACGCTTTTGGAATACAGAAAAAATATATCACTTCTGTGCCATATAATATATGGGACGGACAAGCACTATTTTTTCCGTATTCCACTAGTGCTTGTGTGATAATTAGTATTACATGTATTATGAGATCAAATGATGTCTTGTATTCTGTAGTTCTAAATGAGAGTAGCCAGTGTTAATAAAGCATCTTGACTTGTTACTACAAACCACGCCCGGACTTTGGTTATTGCTTGATTCAAGGATCAGATCCATTGATTAACAAGCCATTCTAGTGCAAGGTCCATAGTAAATACACTGATTCTAAACATGTACCAACTATAAATCACAGCATGCACAACATTGTACAAAGAATGCCTCTCATAAGCGGCATGTTAAAATTAACTCTAGGTAAAATGGGCAACTTGGTCACTATGGTCAAAACATACATGTATAAAAATGCCTCTAGGTCCTTAGTAGAATGGAAAGGTAAATACAGGCATAGAATGCCTCTAGGTCATTAGTAGAATGCATTATCAGATATATGTATCTGTGTATAACGGGTACGAATGCACCTAGGTCATTAGTAGAATACATTATCAGATATATGTATCTACGTATAACGGGTACGAATGCACCTGGGTCATTAGTAGAATACATTATCAGATATATGTATCTATGTATAACGGGTACGAATGCACCTGGGTCATTAGGTGATCAGCTACATATCAGCTTAGAATGCCTCTAGGTCATTAGTGGTATGGACCACCACACTAACAGATCCTTGTCTGGATTCATCAGCATCTCTACCTCTGCCATGCAATGGAGATGTATATTGCTTAGGTTGATTGTCTACTGGAGCCATGAATACAGCTGACCCCATGAACTGATCCTTCACAACGTTTGCATTCCAGATCTAATACACAAACACATTTATTTTGGTTTTAATAAGCAGGAATTTAAGTTAAACAATTGGTAATTCAACAACAACTAAACACTAAAATTAAGATGGAAATATTGTTTATGTTTCGCATATGATATTTTAAATATTTGAGTGTTTATGTTATTATTGGGCAGTGCCTAAACTAAGGTAACATTTTACGAGGGCACAAGGAGGTGCACCATTTTTTTCTGGGGGCACTTATGGCCAATTAAAACTAGTTTTTGTTTGCATTTTTTCTGAACAAGTCCCTCTTCAGCATTCTCTTTATGTCATTCACTATTTTTTGTAAGATAATCTTTCGTGGAGGTAAAAACAGATACATTGTGTGCATGTTAATAGAAAAAAGTTTTAAAACACTGAAAATACAACATAAAAGCTCATCAAATGTAACTTTTCATTCAGGCAATCTCAAGTCTCAAAAGACCAGATTTAAAATGGGGGCACAGGGGGGGGGGCTGTTTTTCAATAATTTATTTGTTTGCAATTTGTAGTGGGCCCTGTATTTCTAGTTAACTGAGGATTTATTGGGTGGTTTTTAAAACAAATAAATTTGACATACCTCCACTATGATAGGGTTCTGCGGTTTCTTGCGATACAATATGGCACTGAAGTTAAACTCTGGGTTGAGTGTATCCTTGAAGACTGGTGAGCGTGTTGTGTTATTATCCCATTTCAAGTATACATACGGGTCTGCACCTGTATTGATAATTAGTACAACCATAAGCTCAGACTAGCAGCTATTAGAGGGGGCTGCTTCAACCCACAGACAGACAGCAACTATGGGACTCAAGACACCATAACCCTGTCTCCAATTCCATACCTCCATCCTTTCGTTGGACAAACAAGGCTTATGAGAGATTGATAGGCTGCTACCATTGTATACCATTGTATTCAGTATGGTAGGTAAGTCCAAGATTCAAGCAAGCCATGGCAGATTATCAGCCATGGCTTATGGCCAAGAAATCGGCCGAATCACAGTTAACTATACCAAACAGACGACACAAAATCCTGGTGCAATTTATGAGAAAAGTTGTTGTCTTTACTTGGTTAAGTCATGGTTTCATTGAGACAACCATAATCAAACAAAAATTTATATACATCTGGAAACTCTGAAAATAAATTCAATGAGTTGACCTGGAATACTTTTGAGAACCCCAGCAGGAAGTACATGTAGTACAACATCACTTCATTTGTTGAATTGGGGGATTATACATCAATAACAATAGTTGTATATTCAGTGGGTTAATGCTGACTGTGGAATCTCACCTCCACCAAAGTGATCTTGTTTCTGCAGTCCACTAGCAGACTGCACAGTAATCTTTGACACAACTTGTGGATAGCCACGTACATTACTCATGAAGGTTCGTGATGGTGTTTCTTTAACTAACTCCCTGCAAACAAATCACAGATAACTTTAATCACATTAATATTTTTAAAGCATTTTCGAGTGAAAATTAATGGTTGAGCATTAACCTTTGACATATCCGCTGTCCCACATGAATCACTCGATGGCACTTATCAAGGCTTACTCATGTTTAATTAGTCCTGAGTAACTAAGGGAAAGCTACTCATACTCACCATACATAAGAGGACAGGTACTGGCTGTTAAATACTACGCCTGAGGGGTCTTTAAGACAGGTCGGAAGCAGAAATAAGAATCAGTTGGAAATTGAAACCACAGAAATAAAAGGGATACACTTATGTCAAATGCAGCAATAATCTTACCAGCATTTGGCTCCTTCATCAGAGAACACCCTCATCATCAAGGGGCTCTCCTCCCCTGGTTCAAAAGTAGTTGCTAAAACAACATATCGTCCTCGCTTGAGTGTACATTTCTCAAACACACTACGAGAATTGATGAATGTTGAGTTGATGACCTTTTGACCTGGAGTGTGAAGTCTGTATTTTCGATTGTCTTCCACCTATTGGATCAAATTCAAAGTATGTATCACGTAGTGTTGCTAGCTAACTCTTGTCTGCAAAAGTCATACATCTCCATATATATAATACGCTTGGCAAAGCTATGTGAAGAGAAACACTGTCATATCTTAGTATTAATAGCCTGCACAAATTGGACTTCAGATTTATTTCAACAGATATACAACAACAAGCGTAAGTGCCTACAAGTACCATGGTTGCACATACCATATGACTGGAAAGCATAGCTACATGTACTTCCCCAAAAGGATAGACTCAACATGCCAATAATCATATCATATTGATTGTATATCCATGTGTCACACACTGCTTAATTAGAATTGCAGGCATAGAGTATTTACAAGATTGGAATACAGGTCAAGACTGATAGTGGATTTGCCATTATGACGAGGATTGGAAATGGTACATACCTTCATAACATTGAAACCCATGGTCTTATTTTCTTTCTGTTGAGCTCTCATGTCAGGTTGTGTCAGGCAAAGAATGATGTCATCAGAATCACAATCCACTGATATCATGAACTAAATATAAGAGAATGAACAGATAAAGTCATTATTTTGTCAAACACGCAATAGACAAAAACGATACTGTAAAGCCAACCAGAAATTACTGTCCTCTTTTTTTTAAATCTAAAACCTGGTTGGGGCCATTACCTTCAATCCATGAACTTTGATGTTATTTGCGAAATTCTATTTCAAGTTTTAGTTTTTCTTGTTCACCAATACTTTTGCTATCCTTTTGTCATTCATTCCTCAAATGATGCATTTTTATTACAATTGTTTATATGTTTGGATACTCAACTACTCTTTTATGCTTATCTTGTTATATATACATGTTTATCATCAGATGTTTACTTTGTATCCTCTTTTGAGAAAATGCAGTCAAAGTCAGAGCAGATATCTACAATTGGGGAATAATCACATAAATGAATTGCTGATGACTTACCTGAGGGTTAAGCAAGAATGTCTCTCTGTTATTGATACATCCTCCTGCCCTATTGGCTCTGCCTTGAGCACTTTTCCATGCAGAAATCATCACAGTCTCATGCCATGTACGATTCAGACTGAGATAGCTCTTATTGGGCATACGACATATCACCAAATTTGTGAAGTTAGTACAGAAATCGTCAAATGGCATCCTACAAAACAAAATACAGTCATTCATGATCATTAAATTTTAGTATTTAAAATACATTTTCAATAAAACCTGTTTAAACATACCCGACAGTTATTTTGCATTTGATCTCACAGTTATAATTTTGTTTCATTTGAAATGGACAGTAAGTAAAAATGATACTAATTATTTTGCTTATTTGAACATTTCAGACTCAAAGTTAATTTCAACTTCACTCAGCTGTGTTTTTACACAGAAATATATTTGAGGCAGTTGATTGTCATCATACTTTTAACGTATCTTAGCCATTTTCACAAGATGAATACAAAACTAACGCTCCTTTCTATATTTTCTCAGAGTTTACGACCTATTGTAAAATTTATTTTGTGTGAAAGAAAAGTAATTGTTTACAAGTCCTACATTCCTCATTCCTTGCAAAGTTTTCGCAAATATTGAGAAATTTTGTTGTACATGTAGGTCCCAAACTACTACAAAATCTTACGCTAGCGAAAACTTTTGCATTGAACCCAGTCCTTTCTCTCATGTGAAATGATCCGTTGTTTATTGAAAGATTTTGTCATGCTGAAGTGGTCTTATTGAAGCGGTCTTATCGCACACTCTTGAAGACCTGAACATGCCTACAGCTTTTGAAAAACAGCACATTCTGGTCCAAATTGTTAGGACTCACTTTTTTAAATGGTCAAGCAAACATTTGCTAGAGTTGAATTTCATAATTTCACTAGTACCAGCAATGATTAAGAATAGAAGCTTGATAGTTCAGTGATAACCAGCTATATCTGTACTCTCCTATCATGCAATAATGGACAAGTCAAATTATTACATTGTGTCATGTGAAAGCGATTAAGGTTCTTTTTGGTTGTGTGAAAAGAGCTTTACCAAACTAATAGGGAAAAAGTGTGTCTCTTTATAGGAGAGGTATGGGAGACTATAAAGGAATATTGTTTGGCCAAATTGATTGACAACAACTTGTTCTATCAATACTTGTACTTGCTATACATCATGAATCTTAAACCCGCAACTGTCCCACGTTTAGCTTAGAAAGATTCACACAGATAGCACCAAACGCAGTCAGCATTTCATCATCATTTTACATTCAGATTGTTTGAACTGTAATCAAAATTACCAGAATTCTCCATCATCGTCAAAGGTGATTCCCAGACGTTTGCGCTGACCTTCATCTACTTTCTTCCATTCTGGTGACCTGACAATCCAAATAATATCATTACTTTTTTAGTCTAATGAATAACTTAATAACTTTACTTTGACACAAAAAAATCAAATAATAGTAGATAATAGACTGTGCAAGTCTCGCGCGTATCGGAACGAGAAAACACGTCAATAGAAGAACATTTTTTTCTCTGAAATCAAATCTTTGTTTTAAATTATATTTAATGACAAAATCTGAAAAACAAAAATACTCATTACATGTTAATAAAATCAGTTTTAGTTTTTATAAAAAATACACAAATAATGTGTTAATTATTAGTGCAGCAAAATTAAAACTCTGGGACAAGGATGCTTATTCGATCTTAACTTTTCAGAAACCACTTACGTGGATTAGCGAAGGTCACACGGGCGTAAAATTAACGTTTGACACAGTTTATAGAGGACGCTGACGCCTCAACAACCATAGACTGCAATGAAAAGGCTTCGCGTTGCGATTACAGTATCTGGCGATTATCATCGCTCATCTAAAACAAGCGTTTACATAATTTTTGTGATCGGAGGTGAGCACAAAATTCTTCATTTTTTGCAGCAACCGGAAGTTGAGGTCAAGTTTAATTGTCGGGTTTTCTTTGTTATATTGTTGAAATGATTTTACTTTCATATTTTTTATAACTAAGTTTTACATTCCCAACAACATATGTATTTTTCACGGGCATATACCACGTTAAACTAAAATAATTGACAAAACAAAATCGTGCCCACGTAAATCTCCGTATGGTTGGGACCACAATGGTCCCGGAAGTTCAAATATGCGCGAGACTTGCACAGTCTATTACTTGATCTGGATATGGGTCATTTCACCAGGTTGGGACATTGTTTAACATTTTTGTTTTATTTGTCCTTACTATTAAAAACGTTCTAACTTTTGACTCAATTACATGTATCTCATGTAACATTCCCCTATGAGTGTGAAAGTGTTTGTTTTAAAGTTTTAAATTCTTTAAATTTATTTTAACAAAAATATGATAAAAAAATGTATAATTTAGACGAGTGGACACTGTGTCCTTGTTACATCCGGTATTTATTATTCAGCCTTTTTCAACACTCAAATGGATAGTTATGCAAACTCACTTTGTGTACTAATTACAAGAGACAAAATGCACAAAACAAAATGTTTGTTGTGGTAGTGGGTGATTAAATACTGAAGGAATGGGCAGGATTAAAAAACAGTTACAGATGTAACAGAGACACGGTAGTCTTGTGACATTTTGGCTTCTTTGTTACATCTGCACTTACTTTTTTGGTCTTTCCATTTCTGTTGTATTTAATCACTGACTTCTGTGAGTTTGCATTATAACTTTGTATTTGAGTGTTGAACAACTGAAAAATAGTACAAACTCAGATGTAACACTGACACGGTGTCCATGTTATGTCTTAATATATTTTTGATCATATTTTTGTTTAAATAAATTTCAAAAATGTTTTAACTTTAAAACAAACACTTTCACACACAAAGGAAAAATGTAACATGACACAATTGTGTCAAATTTAAGAATGCTTTCCAAGATACAAAATGTCACACCGGGTGTCCCAAGCTGGTGAAATGACCCTCATTTAGACCAAAATACTCTACAAAAACCAAGAATAATTAGATTTTGGCACTCATTTTGAATATTTTGGGGTCAAACAAGTCTGGATTCAGAGACCTCAAAAACATATAAAAAGTCATATTACATGTACATGATGTTATAGTCCAAATACTCTCCAGAAATACAGAAAAATTCCCGTTTCAGCGGCCATTTTGAATTTTTGACAAAATCCAAATGTCATCTGATGTCAAAAGTCTGACCAGATTTGGTTTCTTCATATAATTTGGCCATAGAAAAACTGCATCTTGTGTATTGTTTCATTAAAAAGTCTTGGTATGCCCACCTCTAATAATATAGGTTTTCCATAACTTTTGAAGAAGAAAACCCTTACATATTTCTACTCACAGTACTATCAAAATGACACCTAAGACATTATTAAAACATTATAAATTAATTGCTGCTTTTAACACATCTTGTATATGAAGGTTGTGCAAACCTAAGTAGCCTAGTTTTTGGCTGTTTCGAAGCAAAGAGCTGTCAAACACATTTTGATTTTGTTTTTAAAAATCCCCCCTTTTCCTTTGTTACTTTATGATTTTCAAATTCTTCAGCGCTTTCCAATGCACACGTTTCTTCTGATCGCCACATATTGCAATTTTCTATTACATAGGTGCTTCACAGATGAATTTTTCAGTGCCTAAAGGTAAGTATCCAGTCGTGTGCCATTGCTTTGACGTCATGTGTGATGCCATCTGGTGTGAAATTACAGTGGATCAAAGATTGATATTGAAAATGTAAACAAATTAATAACTAAACCACAACAGAAACACTTCTGATCATTATACTATATTGTAGGTTGTTATTCAGTTGAAGTTTTGTGTTCAAATATGACTCAATTTTTCCTTGCCTTCTGGTCCAAACCAGAAATTCAACTTCAAATTGTTAGAGCTCTACAGCCAATGTGGTTGACAATGAGGACATGATTTCAGTATGCAATCATCTCAACGATGTATTTTTGGGATGGGTGTGTTTGATGACATCATTGTATGTAAGAGTGCCCTTTAGCAAAAGGTTTTTAAAAAGCTGCATTTGCACTTTTTACCTGCCAATGTCACACTGGGGCAAATGACGAACTTATTATTTTTTATATTTTTTTATTTTATTACAAATGCAATCTCCTGAAGCACATGACCTAAACAGACAATCTTTCTGCCTTTGCGTTTCTAATTACCCATGTGATATTGCATACAGATGTCCAGTGTGACCTGCACTTTTGGTCCAAGCTGGAAGTTCAATTGAAAACACTTAAAATAATAATTTCTCCTGAACCACATGGTATATGCTAGACTTGATTCAAGTCCCGTTCTCATGCGAGAGGTCCCCAAGCATATCGCGCCAACTAGCACAAGCCGTACAGTGCGCGCTCGCCGTCAAAATGTGGTCCCGAAAATGGGACTTGACGAGGTCGTTTCTTACACTGCACGTTGTTATTGGAAAATCTCCCCAAATGGGGAGATGCACAAAACCAATGGGAGCGTGGAAGCGCTGCCCCGCCGGTAATATATTCATTACACTCTGTGACATCACAGTGCAAGACATTGTAAGTGCACGCGTCTAAACGCGGTGACACGTGGGGGCGGGCAAACTCATCAGCAGGCAAGTGGGTGTCGGTATCCAAAGTCGTTGAATTGCACTTCCCAAAGTTAAAATTTTGCAAACAAAACCGACCCAAATGTATGTTACAACGTATTAACTTAAATTTTAATGAACATTCAGTACTTTCTTTTTATAATTAATTGGTTATTCAAAAATGTATTTCAATCCTCATCTAAGTACTTAACCCCCACAAAAAACAAATGTACGAGTCTTCTTTTTGAATGCGTTTGATTGGACAACACGTATAACGCAGCAAGTTTACATATTCATAAGTGAATACATTTACATGTACATATCAGGGGACTGCGGCATCATCAAGTCCCTGTCCCGCGTGCGGAACAGGTTGGGGACAGACCATCACAAAACAATAGTTTTCTGGCGATGGCACGGGATTGGGACTTGAGTCAAGTCTAGGTATACGCAGGCACGTGAGGGCGCCTTAAGCAGCCAGCCACATCGACCCATATATGACCACGGAGCACAGCCAGAGATCAAAAGTGATTTTTCCGGAGGAAGGAAAACTGGAGGCCCCAGAGAAAAACCTTCAAGGCATAGAAGAGAACCTACGCATAACTCTACTCACATATGGCCTTAGTCAGGAATCAAACTAGGCCATTGGCCACCTCATGGTTTGCACATCCAAGAAGAAAATTACTAATGACTTGTTGTCTTTGCCTTCTCCTTTTTTCCACAAATGTCCCCCATTTAAGTCTGTCTTATTCAATAATTAATTACCTTTTCTCCCTCTTCCAACCTTTGATGTTGATTTTGTGTTTCCAACCTCCTGTGGTTAAACCGATCCCTTACCTTGAACCCCCCCTTTTGTCTCCCTTTTCTTTGTTCACCCCTTGCTTCTTCTGACTGCATTTTTTCTCTCTCTTTTCACTCTTTCCACCTGATGTATGCCTGTTTGTGTTGTGTTGTGTTGAGAAAGACTGTGCTAGAGTCAAAACTTGAGGCCATTAACAATTTCTTGCAAAACTAAACAAAGCATTTGTACAGGAACAGAAAACAGGCAAGGCTAAACATTGATGAAAGATTAATAAGTATTCAGGAATCTTCATGCCAACTTGTTCCAGTCTGCTATATCAATCAGCTTCCATGTCAACAAACTCATCCTTCATTTACTGATGTGTAGGATGGATAGACTGCAATGCATATCACATACATAAGAACATGTATCTATCCGTTTACTTACAGTATACCCAACTTGTAGTAAATTTCACCAAAAACATTCCCAGGAATTAAACAAAGATACACTGTACATATGCAATGTGCAAAAACCAGTCAGTGGATAATTTTCCTGTGACCCACAGTGAAAATGGCCTCTCCTGGGAAAACTGTAGAGTAGGAGGGCAATCTATACATATGCAAATTGCCCATTATAGCTCAAACTGTACAGTAGGATGACAATCTATACATGTTAATGCAAATTGCCCATTATTGCTCAAACTGTAGAGTAGGAGGGCAATCTAAACATGTCCATTATTGCTCATTCATTATTTTGAACAATGCAAAACATGTAGATGACCAACTGGTCATATTACATGTATTCTAAATTATTACTTGTTCCTTTTTTTTCCCAAAGTCAAAATGTCCAGTTAAATCACTTCTCATGATTTGAGTTACATGTGTATGTATTCACCCCCACTTAAACCGTGACAAGAGAACAGTCAGAAACCATAATAAAGTATTTTCTGTTCTGACATGTTGATTTTGGCTTTTTTCCCTGCTGAAAACACCCTTTGATTTAATGAGTGAATTGATGTTTCCTAGAGGAAGTAAGAAAGGAAGGCAGTCAGCCATTCCAGGTTTATGACTCATATCTATTTTGGACAAAATTAGGTCTTCCTAATTATTGACCATCATTTTTTACAGGAAATCTGCATGTACTTTGTAGTGACAAATCAAGCTAAAAATGTTAGGCTGTTTCAGTCTTCATACAGCAAACGACCCATGAATTTTTCTACACAAATTGTGCGCTTAAAACTATGAAAAGACTTCTGAAAAATATAGTGTGTTAGTTTCATAAAACACATTTAAGGAAAAGCAAAGAAGTTTTGTAAGACTTGAAGGTTTGCATGTTGGAAAGAAAATAAAGTAAGAATTTTGTGTTAACACCATGTAGGTTAATCTCTCTTTTGAGTAAATGTGGCTCAAAAAGGTACCGGTGGACTCAACGTTTCGGACAAAGGTGTTTTGGTTGTTACTTTTTAAGTAAAAAGAAAATGTTCCCATTGTCTTCCCATGACTTTGAGTTCTAAAGCGTTACACACAAATTTATTCAATTTGGGGGCTTCTCTTTAAACCAAGGTAAGAAATATCCAGATTTTGAATAGTTGTAAAATCAACTTAGAAGCTCATGGTGCAGCTTGGTAGTGGTTTGAATCTTTCATTGCATCAATTTGGTTCTGAATATTTCTTTCTCAGAGCAAATATTGAAAACTGTCTTTGAGTCAAATTAAGGCAAGGGGAATATTATATAAGCAGAACATAACCATAACCCCTTGTGGTACTTTACATTGCTTTTGGACATGTCTGTATGTTTTATAGAATGTAATGCAATAAAATTGATTCTTTTACTTACATTGCTACATGTAGTAAATGAACAGAATATTAGGCTGTATTCGAACTGGTGACTACAGCTACTACTACTACTGTTGCTGAGGGTGTTTCTAACACATGATGATGCAGCGAACCAGGCGTAGCCGTAGCTGTAGCTGCCAACTCAGACATGGCCTTACTCTACTGACTTGACTAAGATTAATCTGATTGCAGTTAGCTGTGTGATTCTTACCCATCACTCCAGGCACCATTCCATTCCTTCTCACCCCATGGATTGCGCAATCTAACAAGATGTATTTTCTCCTTGTTAAAGACTGCTAATAAGCCAGCAGCACCAAGCTTGACAGTCTTGACAGCAGTCACTCCATACGCATGACCTTTGACCAATCCAACATCAGTCTTTGCTTCCATCTCCTCAGCTGATGTCACCTGTATCAAACACAAAATATTATTGAATTTGGTGTTCCAAGCTGATTGAGGTGTACGGGAGAATTGTTCACATAACAAAACAGTTTTTTCCGGGATTGAACTTTAGGTTTACAGGCATTTTTTACTTTGTATCACCAATATCATCAATATCATCAATATCATCAATATCACCAATATCATCAATATCATCAATATCATCAATATCATGTGCAAATGTGGTTATAAGAATACTGTAAAGGCCCGGTCCCACTGCAGCGATAACGAAAACGTTAACAATCACGACGCAAAGAAAACGCATTCTATTGGTCGAATTGCTCCACGCAGAATACGCACATGCTCATTCAACCAATGGAATGCGTTCTCTTTGCGTCGTTATCGTTATCGTTATCGTTATCGCTGCAGTGGGACCGGGCCTTAATTGTCTGATTAAGCTTTCTATTAAAATCTGTCATTCCCGCTTGGTTCAAACTTGTTTTCATTTCAGTTCCACAATAATTAAAGCCTCTTATTCTTATTTCGTATTTGGATCCCTTGGTTAAATTGCCAAGACAGTAATAAATAAAAACTATACATAAATTTTAGTTGAAACAAAAACAAGGTGTTCGGTGTAGACATGTCCGAGGTAGCAGGCCTGGTGTTTTTAAGAAAGAAAATCATGTAAAAGGTCTTAGTACGAAATATTGATATACGTAAAGTGAATGGTGGCTCTAAGGATTTGGAATTTGAAAAAAGAAACTTAGATAAATTTGAAAACTGATGACATTGTAATGTTTTCAAAGCTCATTTTTTTATCAAGACATTGAGAATTACAACTTAGTATGTGTTAAGCTTTAAAAAAAATTGAAATTGTAACAGGTTTTCAGCAAAATAGTACATTTTAAACTTTAAATGGAAGTAAAGGTCACAGGGGTGATTTTAACAATACTCCAGGGTCTTCCACATGGTCCAAAGATCTTGTATGTAGTAATTTCCCCAAATATGATTTTTGTCAATATTAAACATTGATTAACATTATGACGTCATCAATGACGTCATGATCCCAAAAACTTTTGCGGTTTCATCGACACACTAAAATCTAAGTACATGGTTGGTTTAAAGTTAAAACCCTTTTTTGATTCACGAGACATGTTTTTTGCCTACTCAGTACATACATTATACCTGAACGGGGGTTAGCATAATTAATGTCAAATCCGACAGTTAAAAATCATACCATGATCAAATATTTTTTTTGTAAGTAAAATTACGGTATATCAAAGCTTATTACTTAGAAAAATCATATCTCCTGAACCACATGTCGAAAAGTCATAATGTTTGTGCTGTCTTGTAGCTTACAACACTTGTGACATTTTATTCTTAAGGATAACCCCAGTTTGACCTTCATACAGTTCCGGTCCAAACAGGAAGCTCTAAAATGTAAAAAATTATATCTCCTGAACCACGTGTCATAAAGCCGTAATGTTTGTGCTGTCCTGTATCTTAAAACACATGTGACGATGTATTCAAAAAGATGACCTCATTTTGACCTTTTCTTCCAATCCAAATAGGAAGTTCAAATTTTAAAAATCATATTTCCTGAACCACATGTCATAATGTCATAATCTTTGTGCCGTCTGGTAGCTTTCTGCACTCAGGCCCTGATTTGAAACAAGTTTTTTAGTCAGTATCAGATTTAAGATCAGGCTTACAGTAGGTTTTTAGGCACACTTTAAGTCAAAAATAAGGCCTAGATCAGAGGTCAAGGGTATATCTCAAAGTCAGCCTCACTTTAAAGCTCTGGAGCGTTTAATCAAAGTAAAACAATATTTGTGTTTGTTCACAAACACCTAATGTCTAGTTTATAGTTGTTGTTTAATGTTTTGTTTTCATTTTGTTTTGCTATTGTTCTGTTTTTCAAGGCATATTCACTGCAAGCCGTGCTTTTTGGACTTGGCCTCCACTCTACTATTTCCCTTATGATAGTACACTATTTGTGAGAAATGAAAATGAATGTTACATTGAATTGAATTGATCCTTTTCCTCATTATGTATACATAAACCAAGGAATCTACCTTAATAGAGGCACTCATCAAAAACTTTCTCTCACTGTACTTCTTGAGGTTGCTATGGAACTCTTTCTTCTTCTCAAAGTCCTGAATGAATTTTTCATCAGATAAAGAGACGGATTCAGCAACTCCGCCAGTGAAATCCACCAATGCATCTGCGGTGTTCCCTCCATCCAGATTCTCATAACAACCACTCAGCCTAGTAAAATACAATCAAAACAACTCAACATTGTTTCTTTGAGCAGATACTTTATTTACAAATGTTTCAGTTTGTGGTACACTTAATCCCTATTCCTGTGCACATGTAGGAAATCACAACATTTCTAGGTATCAGAAAGGTTCTTTACATATGTATATTTGAGCCATCATCAGAAATTAATTCTTACAAAAACCATACTGGTCTTTTAATCTACCACTAGTGCTATCTTTACAATGGGATAGAAATTTGTAGCTAATGAGGCTACCCTGTAAAAACGTGAAAGCTTTAATGCCAACTATGCAAGGACTTTACAGTTCCTAGTGAATCCATTTTGATTGTGGTTTTATATGACCACTTTTCATTAATAAATGCAACATTCTATCTTTGAATCTTGTGTCCTGTGGTTTGTAATTGAAATACAATATTTCAGGTGAGGTTGATACATGTAAACTACTTACTTGGCATATGCTTTCTCGAGTAAGGCACTCCAGAACTCATTCCTTTCCTTGGAATGAACATAAATTAGCTTATTGTTGTGAGTTGGTAGTCGATCATCGATTACTACATCAAGCCATTGATTAAAACGCCAGAAGCGGAAATGGAATACACCAGAGTGCTGCTTAGGGTTCTCATCATCCCAATCTTGACCTTTGTTGTCAGGTAATACCTACATTATAAAACATTATGTCAACAGTTACACAATCACTACACTACTGATAAAGAAATACGCTTAAGATGTGCATTCGTCCACTTCATACCTCATACTACCTCATACATTCATTACCTCATCTGAAAATGGTAATTTAGTAGACATAAGTCGTCACCAACGCCACGAACAGACACACACATAGATACCAATAAAAAGTAGCAATCGGAGAAAACAGCATTTAAAGTTGAAGGTTTTTCTAAACCAAGCTTTCGTACAAATTCCGGGGTATTTGCAACTAGTTTTCTTACAGTGGGGACTTGATGCTTTGAACTTAATATATACGGTGCTTTTCATTGCTTTTTGTCCTAAATTAATAAGCAATAAAGTAAGAAAGGTTAGTGTCAGTTCGTGGCGACGAAAATTAACGCAACCAGGCCTTTTCTGTTGCCACGAACTGACACCATCCAATGTATTACAATGCGTGTGTGTCAGTTCGTGAAAATGTAGCTCACGCGCTACACACCAAGGTTGGTGTCAGTTCGTGGAAACGTTTTTTCACTTTTGAGGTTTGTGCGCGCCGTGTGTTGCAATGGTAAATTGAACCTTTGTGTCAGTTCGTGGCAGCGAAAAGTGTCAGTTTCGGTGCAAAGTTGCCTAGCCTCATCATCATAATTAAAAAAGTAAAGCTCCTGAAGCGTCGAAACATGATGAAATTGTAGGCCTTGGTTAACATTGTCTGAACATGCACAAAACTGAAAACTAAAAAAAAGTGGTTTTGTACACATGGTGTCAGTTCGTGGTGTCGGTGACGAAGTGGTTCTCCCGGGGCCGTTTAGCAGGAAAGCCAACTCTTTCCCTTACACATTTTTATTTACAATATCATTGGTAATGCGATGTTACAACGTCTTGGTCAAATTTGATACATTGAATACGATAGTTCATCATTTAATTTGAATGTTCCCATTTCATTAAATGAGAATTGGATGAATTTGGTAAAACAACTAGGAAGCAAAAAGTCTGATTGGCTTCATCTTGAGGTTTACAGCATGGTCTGGTTGCTCATTAGAATGTCAAAAGATGACAGTATGAGCTTTGTGTTTCTTGTTGAAACTTATTGAATGAGGCTGTCACAACATGCACACACAGAGCCATTGAAATATTGATGCCTACTGTGGTAATGCAAACCTCCTTCAAATTTCATGGGCATCAAGATCTCTTTCTGTCTTGCAAACACAAAATAATGTAAACAAATATAAACCAAGCGTTAATGAAGTACTAAAAAGATATATATTCTTGAACAGCTCAAGCAGAAGAAAGTCATTTTAGGTTCAAGTCCCTCCTGTAATTTGTAAGCACTCTATCCTGAAGATACATACCCTTTCCCATAGTTCTTTTTCTTGTGCAAGGTTAGCACAGGATGCAACAAGCCAACAGTTACCAAGCTGTCCTTGACTAACATCTCCAGTACTTGGGCCTTCTACCACAAGATGAGGTTTGTCATTCAACTCCTGTAATACACAACATAAGAATCTCATGCATTAGTACATGTAGGTAATTTTGCAGATTTTGCAGTTAATGATCCATTTTAAATGATCCTACAGGAAGTAGTAAAAAAATAGAGATGAAAAATCACAGACTTTTTATTTTTTTCTCAATGAATGTTTATCATGGTGTATCGGATCCAGCTTGACTACATGTATGTAATGTGTTTCTGCACAACGAGTTTACATTCCATTTTGCTCCAATTGCATACATGGTCAAAGCAATGAATATAGCCCCCAATTTGAAGCCAAATTTGAACATATTAGAACTCTATTGATCTGGACAGATTGTCAAAAGTGAATGATGTTTGTCTTGCTACTACTCACTGTGGGTCTCTTCCATTCAATAGTTCCTGGAGAGCTTCGTTTATTGAAGAGAGAAGCATTAGTTGCAGGAAACTCAGGATCTTCCCATGGTTTGCCACTTGCTGTACATCTCTTTACAATATCCTCATACTTCTGACCTTTGTAGGGGACTATCTTAACCATGATTCAATCTGAAGACTGAAAATACAAATATCAACTACATAAGTGTATAATATCTTTATATCTGATTGCAATAAGGACATTCAGTACAAACAAAATCTGTATCTTTGTCATCTAAATGATGTACATGTATACTATAGTCAGGTTTGTGGCAAGAGATAATATTAATGACAAGTGGTAACTGGTTTGGCAAACATAACAGTTATTGCACCGCAATCTAATAAGGTACATGTACATTGGAATGAGTGGTAATAATAACATGGCCAAAAGCCTTTATCAAGATTATATCGTGTACATCAAGTCTCTTTGCTGGAATGTTGGCCATATATCCCAATTGGCGGCTTTGGTTACGGCTATGACTGATGCTAAGGGTGTTGCTTAGGACGTCCTATATTTCTACACATGAAGACGCGGAAATCTAGCCGTAGCCATAACTGTAGCCGCAAATTCGAACATGGCCTTTAAACTTGATGTGGGTTTCTGTTTCAGCCCTGGTCCCAGTCAGTCAACTGATATACATTTACCAAGGTTGCAAAATTTAGTGGTCTCGAAATTGAGTTCTAAAATGTCATAGTATTGCATGGTGTTAAAGACACACTGGGTTTTATCTTTAATTTACATGCAGCTGCAGAGAGAAGTTTTGATTTAATCCGACAGACTACGCAGTTTGGCTAGAGTGAGACCCAAATCCTTCCATTACCTCTTCTCCTACACACTCCACACCAAGTTGTTTGTACTTGGATAAAATGTGAATGCCTAACCCTGTGATGGGCCTGGTGGCCCAAATCCTTCTAAATCCTTCACTTGGGCAATTGATACAGTAGGAGGAATTTCCCAGATTCTAGACCCTTCACAGATGACATCACAATTGTATCGCTTGCCATGCTGTGGGTAATTACATACGCACGCACAGCGTGAACATGTGCTATGAAACGCAATGCTGGATGGCAACAAGCATACATATTCTACATACGTGCATAGTACGTACTTCAGCATGGCAGACCGCCCGCATTGCTTTGAAATGGGATGTCAGTGAGAAGGCTCTGTACGCTGTTCGTAAAGCCACTATGTAGGCTACATTAGCCATTGAAGTGTTATTGTGGGAAGTCGATCATTACACAAACTTCTCAAACCTAAACATATTAGTTTTTAAAAGGTTTTTCTTGTCAACAGTTGGTGGATTGTGGTATTGCTATACAGTACTAGAAACATGTTTGAAAAGAATAGTAATTTTACCCGATTGTTTGGGTGTTGATTTACCATGGTTCACTACAATGTATTATGTACATGTGATAGTGCCCAGCCAGATGGTTTTGGTTACAGACTTGACAATCATTTACATAATATAAAATGCTTAGTTTAAGATTACATGTATTTGAGTTAAGTAATTATGAAATTGATGTTGTTTTGGAATGTTGTAATGTTATTTTTAGTCTTTTGGAGGCACCATGAGTATCAAGAATTTTTCGGAGCTTTCGGAGTAATGATTTTTCTTTGTGAGTATCCTGACCTGACAAAAGAAAGACAATAAAGGTTCTCATAATAAACACCAACATTTGTTGGTTTGTTTTTTTAAGGAAAAATTAGCATGTCGGCCGTAAAGCTACGGCTGATAATCTGCCATAATATGCTTGAATTTCGGACCACTCGGACTCGTACCTCCCATTGAGCAAATACAATGAAAAACAATGGTGGTAGCCTGTCCATTCTTTTTAGAAAGCCACATTAACAAAAGGACAAAGGGAATTACACAATAAACCCCCCCGAAAAGTGCGATTTTGAGCATGAATTCCAGCACCATGTATCCCTCTTTGCACAGGGGAAACAAAGTGTAGCATGCCAGGTGCAAGCCTTTGCACGCTACACATAAATGTCTGGGTAACTAAACAAGTCAGCCGGTCAACTGGCCACAAAAAAAAGGATGCTCCGAAGTTGTTCCGGGAGTTTATAGCCAGTTTGGATGAGTTTGGTGTGTATGTGTACACGACATCCCATGTGAAGTGGTTACAAAGTAAAATAGTGCACAATCATTCATACTATGAAAAGGCTTGTTTCTATCAATTCTATTGTATTTTTGACCAAAAAGAAAAAGTACATGTACAAGTTGAACATTTACTTAACAGCAAAAATGACATTCATTGAATAACCTTTGGAGTCAATGAGAGATTGTGAAGACTAAGTCCACAGTAGTTTGGGTTTCCACATTGGGTTTCCACATAATACCAGCTGTACTAAGAGAAGAAATCCATGTACCCATACATCATGTAAGGTACTTTGGCAATCTATGGTACCTGTGTGTAGGAGTAATAATGCATACGTGGGTGTGTGTGTAGATTGTAACTGGAATATGGAGTGTACACTGTACAGTGTACACATGTGAAAGAAGCAGATGGACACAGTGGATGCTGGAGTGAGCTGCAGGACATCATCAATGGTTGATTGGTTGGATACAATCATATCAATTGATCATATTTTTGACCGCATGAGGGCGCTTTCTTCGGAATGTCTTGCATCAAAATTACAGTTTCATCTTATTTGAATTGCCTGTATGTAGTTTTCTTGCATCAATGACGAAATACATAAACATAATAATAACAAAAATGAAAACCCCCCGTTTGGTTTTTTTGTTTTTCATCACGTAAAAATTGGTCTACATGCACCCTCGCGCAGTCAAAAATACGGGGAATTGTATAATATTACACCAGGGCTCACCCTTAACACTAGCCAGCCATAAATTGACAAATAAAAAAGTTTCTGCTAACTGCTACGGGCTAGTAAACACCACTTCTCAACTTGCCCTGTGGGCTACTTAAAACTGTGCAACTTACTTGTTTAAAACGCTCATATTTCTACCTTTTCAGGTGTGAATAATACACTTACAAAAATGATGTTTATTTATTTCTGATCATGTGTGAATGCTCTTTATTTGACCATTAAACTGGAGGTGACCGCTACATCATTAACACATCAGAAAGATACAAAATATGACAATACATTTTTATTCATTTTTTCTTTTTTCTGAATAGTAAATAGTAAAAAAAAAGGAGGCAGCAGGCAAAAAGGAGGCGGGCGGGGACGAGAAACTTGTTACTTTTAATACTTGGCCTTACATGAACGTTACAAATTGATGTTTTAAATTCAGTCATTGGCAAACTACAGTGTACTATACATGATTACTATGAACACCTTCCCTCATTACTTCAGTCAACTATCTGTAACTATCGTTAAGTTTGAAACCATTCATGATTCAGGGTATTGTAAATGTAGTCTATGTATGCAATACCCATCTTCATAATGCCCAAGTCTGATAATATTAGGTGCTTTGTGATGAGGACATTCATTGTGTCTGTTCCAGTTTCCAGCATAACACAATCAATGCCATTTATCTGTGTTGCGTTGTATTCAATCAGAATCAGTGAGGTTACAACAATAATGTTGACATTGTTCACTAACGTCACCTCAATGTCTGTTGACATAATATAATGAAATCAGAAAAGTGTTATATAGTGTACACATCCAAGCCCTTGACCCTTTAATACAATGTTCAGTCTGCTTTGTTCACACCGAGTCGTTCGTGTCGATACATTTCAATCTTTAATTAGCACCATTCATAAACATGAGAAACGTTACTTGTTTGTTGCTAAGGTACAGTGTATCAATAATTTTTATAGATTCTACAGGTCTATAACAATAATGTCAGAGTCAGAGTGGCTCAGGTTTATGGTGGACACAATACTATTTAAACACTTAGTCCATGAGCCAGGTGCTGAAATTCAACATGATTGGTACCACCTCGCGGGACTAAAAACAATTCTAATATTACTTTTCTTGTTGCAAATAATCCATAACTTACCATAAATTATGATAGCCTGTCCAAAAAATTAGATTTCTATCAGTTTTCGAAAGATTTTCAACGTAAAATCTGAAACCTCTTAGCCTCTTCCGTTATTGTTAAGTCAACGGCTGTTTAAATAGTAAAACAATTTAAGCCCATGTGTTTGCATGGAGAGATAATAATTTGAGTGTGCATACTCAAACAGCCGTTGTATTTTACATGTTTCACTTTGCTGCCTGTCATTAAAACCGATCGGCAACCATCTTAATTTCGCTTTGGCGACAAAATGTCGACAGTTTACAGTTGATTTTAGACCTTTATGAGTAAACAATCAATGTGTGTATATATTTATATAGAGTTATAGAGGTAAGCCGTTTTGTTGTTTGTTGATGAAAAGGAGGGGAAAAGTGCAAACTGAGTAAAGAAAACAGTAAGAACGTGCCGTGAATGTGATGCCCCGTTCGCCCATTATGCTGACCGAGGACAACACGGGTGCAGCGGTCGGTACGATCTAGATCCATTCTGTTCACATTTTGAAGTATAATTGTAGTACTAAATTACCTGGATTTCAGAAATGTAATACACAGAAAATTTGTAAATTTCATTAATTATGAATGACAGAAAAAATAACAGAAAAAGGCCGACCCAAGAGCAGTTTTGGTCGGTCCACCGTGGAGGACATGCAACGCATTGGACCTGAATATTTTTTTATTTTATTTTGTATTGGTATTTTGGGGGGGCCTATATTCTTGATTTTAATTTTACGACGCTGTTTTTTTAAATTATATAACATGTTTGCTTTTCCAATTGATAGTTATTGTTTCATAACCCTTGACACTGTGATCATTGAGGAAGGACATTTTAAATGGCCGACAAAAAAAAAAGTGCTGCGCTGCTCATCTGCTCGTCACTTTCTTTTATCGTTTTCCCAGGCTTTAGGATTCGATTCCCTCTAAAATAAAATCTACTGGTGTTTTTAGCCTACACTATTTTACTTAATTACTTAGAAATCATCTACCGGCTACGGGTGGCTTCCCTGACCAGAAATTAGTGAGGGGTTGCATGCGGGGAACTTGTTTTTCTTTCCTTCTTCCAGGCATCTCTTATACTAGGCTTCTTCCACTCTACTGTTTTTCTTTTGAATTTGAGTGGTTTAAAAAAAATATATATATAGCGCAATTGTTGTTCTCTTCTTTTCTATGTGCGTTGTGATGCCGCGTTAAAATGCCACAGGCAGTAACAAATGGTAAGGGGCACCCTCTGCCATCCCCACCCCACCCCTATCCCCGATACGGGTAAGTAGGCCTGCACAGATTTGGTGGAAATGTTTCTCCCTAAATCCACTTTTCTTTGACAGAAGTATTTAAAGCACTTCTAGGGAGACCTAACAAAACAAAAAAAACGCATCTGAACTCTCTCCAGAGTGTATTGTAGGTTCAGTTTGATAACACCGTAACCAGACAGGTGCTGCATATACTCAACTCAAGTAATGACCTACTATTATGATAGAATAAAACTGCACCACAACCTTCTCTAAACTTTACATACAACATTTATAAACCAAAGGCAATGTTATATAACGTACAACAAAGGCATTTTTCAACAAAATGATACTTAAACCAATTAATTCCTCTTGATGACTGTTAAGGAAAGTACATCAGCAATTATTGACAAAAAGAAACGTTGTTGACAGGCAGCATGCTTGCCATGTGACAAATACAACGGCTGTTTGAGTATGCACACTCAAATATTCACTCTCCGTGCAAACACATGGGCTTAACAAATTTGTACCATCTAAACGGCCAACTAACGGAAGAGGCTAAGAGGTTTAAGATTTTACGGTGAAAATCTTTCGAAAACTGGTAGAAATCTAATTTTTTGGAAAGGCTATCATAGTTTATAATAAGTTATGGATTATTTGCAACAAGAAAAGTGATATTAGAATTAGTCCCTTGAGTTGGTACCGGCAAGTGGGGCTGGCTCATGGACTATTACTACTTGGGTTGGGTAAATTTGTCTGTACACACCCAAACCACACAGTGCACTCCTATAGTGTCCACCATATCTCAAAAAGGCTAATTGTACTTTTCAGTCTCTGCATCAGCATGGTTACCCAACTAAGGGTGAACATTATTTTTACAGACATCAATCATACCATTGAGCTGCACTGAACGCTTTTGAAACCATCAAATATTTCTGCCTTTATTATCAATGAAACAATTTCTAACATAAAA